>BSBM01000195.1:24532500-25732500 GCA_027924585.1 Larix kaempferi
AATGTGCAATGATTTTTATTTGTCTTCATGTGATAGTTATGCCTATAAATTGCACATTGTGTGTGTGGATTGTGTTATTTCTATTGTGTGTTTTTATTTTCATATCTTCACATGCGTTTTAGCTATTATAAATTCGTATTATGGTTATGAGGTGAAATTAAGAGGCCCTAAGTTAGTTAATGTTCCCTCTATTGGCCGGATTGAGAGATGGGGACGTTACATAATAGTAAGCTAGTTATATCCAAACAAGATAAATACAAAGGTTAATGACAAATGACGGGAGTGCTCTATATGAGAAGAGATGAGAGATGAGACATGGATTCCATTGCCTTTGTCCTAGCAATGTAAATAGTTTCTAACATAATGGGAGGATGAAAATGCCAATGGTATAAATGTAAATATATTATGCACAATTAATAAGAGGAGAAGTCGATATTGGAGTGGATTTCCGAAATGGGGTTCAACTGTAATCCACTTATTGACGTGTGATGATGCTACTCTCAATTTCTATGTAGTTGTTGTAGTGTCATTTGAGGCTTGAGGTAGGCATATGTAGTTTCGGTTCTATTTAGGAATGGAGTTATGTTTATAAACATTGCACATTGCCATAGAATAATGTTGTTATTTGCAAAAGGCATTATCCTTATAGATGTTTCCATTGTGTGCATTTTAATTTGTCATGGGGTATACTTGTATGATTTAGCAAAGCTATCTCAACACGCTATATCATATTATTTATGTGGTAAACAAATCCTAATTGTATTTAGAAAGGTGCATTATACAAATCAATATAAGGTAGATGTGTAATGTTGGTAGTTGGTCCAAAAATTAATAATAAGAATAATAAATTAAAATTAAAATAATAATTAGATCCATCTCAATCTCAAATCTCAATCTAAATGTAAATCTATCAAATGATAAAAAAAAATCAAATTCTCTAAGGTGAAATCCTTTCAATTCTAAATGCAAATCTATCAAATGATAAAAAAAAAAAAATTCTCTAAGGTGAAAACCTTTCTTCATATTTTTGAATTACAAAACAAAATTACACCTCGTAATACTTATCTACCCTTTGATACGTATATCGCATTGTATGTAGGCATTTCTGACTAGTAATGTTACTGCCAATATTATTATGTGAGAAGAGGCATCTCATCGGACAAGTCGTGGAAGGAGTGTTCATAACCGTTAAAAAACCACTCCATGTGTCCTAATATCCAATTGATTGAAGGATCTACAAAGGTGACACTATTAGGAGAATGAAGGAGGCATTAGAGCCTATCCCCCCTTAATGACAAATTCCTGAACTCCTAGCATAGATTGAAGTTTAGAAAACTTCGCTTCTGTAAGAGACTTGGTGAAGATGTCTGCAACTTGATCATCTGTAGGGAAAAAGAGCACTTCAAGAACATGATCGTGAACAAGATTTCTGATGAAGTGCATATGTAGCTCAATGTGTTTGCTGCATTGATGTAGGAATGGATCTTTGGCAAGCTTGATGGCACTTTGATTGTCGCACCAAAGTGGAGTAGGTTGTTGTTGCTCAAATCTAAACTCTGGAAGGATCTGTCGAAGCCATAAAGCTTCCTGACTGACATTAACTACGGCTCGATATTCTGCCTCTGCTAAAGAAAGAGAAAGAGCTTGTTGTTTCTTACAAGCCCATGTGACAGGTCCAGATCCCAGACTTAAAACATAACCTTCAGTAGACTTTTGATCATCAGGATCACTGGCCCATTCTGAATCGATGAAAGCAACCAACAAAGGTTCCCCCCTGTACTGTAATGAATCCCAAACTGAATTGTACCTCGAAAATATTGAAGTATTCTTTTAGTTGCTTTCCAGTGACTCATGAGGTTTTTGCATATAACGGGGAACATGACCAACGACAAAGGAAAGGTCAGGATGGGAATGAGTAAAGTATAAGAGACTACCAACAAGCTAACTATACAAGGTGGCATCTACTTCAGGTGAAGTACAAGTGGTAGAAAGTTTGACTCCAGACTAGAAGGGAGAAGGGGTTGGTTTACAATCTTCCATGTAAAAGCGACGAAGAAGGTCACAAGCATACTTAGACTAAGAAAGAAAGATTCCTTCTTTGGTTTGTAGGACTTGGAGACCAAGAAAATAATTCAAATGTCCTAAGTCTGACATTTCAAAATTTTGCTTAAGACTAGACTTCACATGGGTTAAAATCTTAGGGTCACTACTAGTAAGAACAAGGTCATAAACATATAGAACAAGTATGATGAGATGGTTTCCTACTTTATTGGTATAGACAGTGGGGTCAGAATGGCATCTAGAAAAACCAGTGCCAAGTACAAAGTTATCCATTTTGGCATACCAAGCTCTCGGAGCTTGCGTAAGGCCATATAAGGATTTCTTAAGGCGACAGACAAGGCTAGAGTTATTCTGAACATATCCAGGAGGTTGTTCCATGTAAATTTCCTCTTGTAAATCACCATGTAAGAATGAAGACTTGACATCCATTTGATGGAATTCCCGGTTATGTAAGGATGCAAGGGAAAGAACAAGGCGGATGGAGTTCATTTTTGTGACATGAGCAAAGTTTTCATTGTAGTCAATCCCTTCAACTTGGGAAAAACCTTTGGCAACTGACCTTTCCTTAAGTCGTTCAACACTTCCATCAGATGCATACTTAGTTGTATAGACCCATTTACATCTGACAAGTTTTCTTTCTTTTGGAAGAGGTACAAGATCCCAAGTATCGTTCGCCATTAAGGAATGATATTCTTCATCCATAGCTGCATCCCAATCTGGATTTCTTGAAGCTTCTACAAAAGTGTCTGGATCATGATTCTCGAAAACTTGAGCCAAAAGAGAAGAGGCTCACTGAAACTGAGAACGTGTTCGACGTTGATCTATAGGATCATCGGCAAGATCACCAGCTGCTTCACATGTTGAACGGACCCATCGAGGAAGCACTTGTGCTGGTGCAACTGGAGGAACATGAGTAGGTGGAGGTGGATTTTCATACTCACTGTCATCATCAGAAACTGGAGTTGGAAATCTTTCAAGGAAGTTGGAAGTAGAAGAAGGCATAATCATCGAATTAGGCTCGTAGGCCAAAGATGGCACAACCGTCGAGTTAGGCTCGCAGGACAAGAGATTTTCATCAAATTTAACATCTCTTATAATGATTATATCATGAGAATGTGGTTGAAGAATTCTATAACCTTTTACATCTTCAGAATATCCAACAAATATGCACTTTTCACTTTTAGGATGGAATGCTTTCTATTTTTCATCCAGAATGTGAGCCCATGCTTCACTACCAAACACACGGAAGTGACTTACATCGGGTTTATTTTTACTCCTTGCTTCTTCCAGTGTGATACCTTGTAAAGCCTCAGTGGGGGTGCGGTTAACTCTATAATTTGCACAATTTATGGCTTCAACCCAAAATTGAAGACTTAGTCCCAATTTGGGGCTGAAGCCATAAATTGTGCAAATTACATAGTTAATAGTTAGAAACATTATCTTGTGATATTAACATGATCATGAGAGAATATTTCAATCATGTATAATTCATGATTTAAACTAAATAATTCTACTTATCTTAACTTTGGATCTATCACGTTTCTAGAGGGATCATATCTCTTGAGGTTGTAAAGAGAAACTAAATAATTATATTTATCTTAACTTTGGATCTATCAGGTGCCTAGAGGGATCATATCTCTTGAGGTTGTAAACCATTTTTAGAGTGGAAAAATTAATAAATTTTACCGTTTCACATTATTTTTTATTATGATAACCAAACAAAGTAATGAAATTTAATGGCCTTTGAATTCACATCTTGTCTCAAAAACCTTAATTAAGTAACAACATAAAGATCTTCTCTTATATTAAAATTAATCATTTTGGTTTATATATATATATATATCTTTTGTTTTAAAATTTAGGTGAGGGACAACATTGTAATTTGTCTTGTTTAGTTAGTACTTTAGTATCTTATTATAATGCCATGTGTGAGCTCTACTTTAAGCATGGAATTACACTTCTTCCTCATACTAGATTGTAGAAAACACTTATCAGTGCAATAATTTCTTATCCCACTAGATCTAACCTCATAAAACAAATACAAAGATTATTCACCTAAAGACACACTCTACATGATGCAGGGGCATCGGGGTAGAGCAGTCGAAGTGATCGACAAGAGAGGGTCGACTAGAGGGAGTGTCGACGACCGCTGGTGCAGAAGGGCAAACTGGTTGTCGAAGTCAATGAGTCAAGCAGGGGCAGTCGATATGCGATCGAAATAAGTGCGAAAGGTTGAGAGTCGACATGTCAGAGGTCGACGGATGAAAGAATGGAGTGAGAGACGTCGATGGTCCATAGGTTGTCGAACCATGACACTGACAAGTTTGGGCATGATCCAAAAGAGGAGGAAGGGGAGGACTGGCGAAGCCTGAAAGTGTGAAAGGGAAGCTAATAGATATGTTGAAGGGTGATAGAAGACAGTATTGTTGACGTTGTGACAAGACCAACTACTATAGTAGGTCAGAACATTCAAAAGACAAGGAGAGTACTTGGTAGTCATTCGAGGTTGCTAAGGAAGTTATGATCAATTATGGCAGGTAGTTGGGATCATGACAGATGTCAACAAAGGCAGAGATTGTGCAGCATGGCAAAGGCACTGACAATTGAAGTTATGCAGGATCTGAGGGATTCATAGGATAGAGGAAGAGTGTCTTGGGTGTTGGAGTGGACATCGGGATGCACAGTAGTAGAGTAGAATACTTGTGCACAAGAACAGAATGAGGGAGTTCAGTTCAGCTCAATTTTGCAGAACAGAGCAGAGTTCAGGTAGTTGATGATGATTGGAGAGAACAATCACACATCAACCAAATGCAGAGAAGATCAAATCCATAGCTCAGCAAGTGCATGCATTAATCAGTGACCGTGAGACGGTGAAGGTCGACACACAAAGAGAGCACAACATATTTACTTCTGTATTGTAAAGGCTAAGGCCGGCATAGTTAGGTGTTTACATTTACTGTTTTCCACATCCTATTTACGTCTAGTTTTGTGTGAACATGTGGTTGTGTCATGTGTAATCGTTAAGCAAGAACCTCATCGAGGAGACCTTGTGTTAGGTGGTATCAGAGTGGTTGTGTCCTGAGAACATAAGGATATCTATTTTTGAGCGAGAGGAAAAATCCTGCGAGCTGAGAAGGTGGTACATCCAATGTCAAGTGCGTTGAACAATTCCAATTGCTGTAGTGTAGACTTGTGTATGACTTGTTGAGTCCGGTTGCAATTGGATGAGTGGGAGTTTCAGCTGAGGTTGAAAATGGCTCACAAATGCATTAATTCCTGAGGTAGAAGACAAAGAGCATGTGGCGCAGTAGTCACAGTTGATCGTGAAATGTTCGGTGAGTGCATGTGAACAATGCGAATTCTATCTAATGAAGTCGTAGCGATCAAAGAAAGTCAAAGACGTGGATGCATTCCTGATGCGTTAGACCATGACGACGAGGAAGTTGAGGAGGTGGAAGCATAGGAAGAGGCAACTGAGGAACCAGAAGATAAACTCATCAAACTTCTGACGGGGATGAGAGGTTGGACAAAGATAGACGTACATACCTACTCAAGAAGTCTGGATCCAGAAGAATTGATCGACTGGTTCAGAGAAATGGAGAAATACTTCGACATAGATAAGATCAAGGATCCCAGATGGGTTAAGACTGCATGTCTGAGTTTGAAGGGTGATGTCTCATTTTGGTGGGATAATGTATAAGGATGACAGATTCAAGAAAGGGCAGGAGAAAATCAAGTCTTGCTACAGGATGGTTGCCAAGATGAAAGGGAAGTTCTTTCTAGGGGACTATGTGATTTCCTTGTTCCGAAAGTTGAAAAACTTTTGACACGAAGAGATGACCCTGAAGGAGTACACGGAAGAGTTCAGAAGACTGTCGATTCGGTTGAGACAAACCAACGAAGGAGAAGAAGCTGTCGCTAGATATGTGAACGGATTGAAGTATGCGATACAGGATGAGTTGACCCTATCAAGATTCAAAGCATTCGGTGAAGCCTATCAACTATCTCTGAAGGCAAAAGAGAAACTATCGAGGAAATCCGCAGTGACCAGAGGAAGTATTACTTGTCAGGGTGCAAAAACTGTTTCTGCAAAAGGCCAAAGTAGCAGAAACAGGAGGGAATCTGTCAAAGAAAACCGTCATGCGGAAGGGACATTGACAAGGCAGAGAACGCAAGAGAACCAACGTGATGGTCGTGAGACTCGTGGTCAAGGTGCATATGGTTGAAGTGGTCCATCCAACAAAAAAGGAGCTGACAAACCAGCTATAGTCTGTTACGAGTGTCTAGGAGTCGAACATAAGGCATATGAATTCCCAGAAAACCTACATGCTGCAAAGGAGTCGAAACCTAGACATCGAAGATATGAGAAGGTCGACGAGAAAGAAGAGTCGGCATCCGACAACAGTGGAGGTGCGAAAGGAAAGAAGCGTGCCATGACAATTAGCAAGATGTTGGTTTTGTATGACCAACGTGAAGAGAAAGATCCACTGCAGCGAAAGGCTATCTTTCAAAACAGAGTGCAAATCAGTGATTCGAATTGCAAGACCATAGTTTATGGTGGTAGCACGGAGAATATTGTGTCGACAAAGGTCATCGACAAAGCAGGATTGATGTGTCAGGAACACCAACACCCATATAAGATATCTTGGTTGCAGAAGGAACATCATGTCAAGGTAACCAAACAGTGCCTGATTAACTTCAAGGTCGGAAAGCTTGAAGATAGTGTACTGTTCCACGTAATCCCAATGGACACATTTCATCTATTGTTAGGGAGACTATGGCAATATGATCGGAATATGATCTATGATGGTCGAGCCATCACAGTCACATTGTGGAAAAATGGCACGTGGAGTACTTTGAAGTCGAAACAAGAAGAGCAAGCCGACCGTAAGCAGGGTGAGAGTAACTATTGGGAGAAGTGAGTTCTGATGGATTCAGTGAAATAATTCCTCGTGGAAGAGGAAAAGCAGTCGGGGTGATACTCTATCATTTCGAAAGGACCATGTGTCGAGAGGTCGACAATGGAGAGGTTTCTGGTCGAAGTCAAAAATATGCTCGACGAGTTTAGGAGCATAGTAGTCGACGAAGCACCGACGGGATTGTCGCCGACAAGAAGCATATCCCATCAGATAGACTTGATTCCAGGATCAAGTTTTCCAAATAAGGCATTGCATAGAATGACTTTGATAGAGGGTTAAGAACTCAATCGACAGGTCCAAGAGTTGTTGGACAAAGGATTGATCATAGAAATTCTGAGCCCTTGCACTGTACCAGTTGCGTTAGCGCCGAAAAAGGGAGGAGAATGGAAGATGTGTACAAAATCTAGAGATATCAACAAGATCACAATCAAGTATCAGTTTCCATTGCCAAGAATGGATGACTTGATGGATTGTTTGAGTGGAGTGAGATACTTCACAAAGATCGACCTGAAGAGCGGTTATCACCAGATTTGGGTTAGAGAAGGAGATGAATGGAAGACAACATTCAAGACAAAGGAAGGGATGTATGAGTGGTTAGTCATGCCATTCGGATTGACTAATGCACCAAGTACGTTCATGTGGTTGATGAACGAGGTACTGAAACCATTCTTGGGAATGTTTGTCGTAGTCTACCTAGACGACATTCTAATTTTCAGTCGAACCAAGATAGAACACTTGGAGAAATTCGACAGGTATTGCGAAAGCTGCTAGAAGAGAAGCTGATGGTGAATCCGCATAAATGCTTCTTCATGAAGGAAGAATTGGTGTGCTTGGGATTTGTAATCTCGGGTAAAGGGTTGGTGATGGACCTAGAAAAGGTGAAGGCAATATTGGATTGGCCAGAACTGAAAAGTGTGACTAGAGTAAGAAGTTTTCATGGACTTGCCAGTTTCTACAGGAAGTTTATCCAGGGATTCAATTGAATTTGTGCACCTTTGACAGAGTGCAAGAAGAAAGGGGAGTTTTAAGTGGACGGAAGTTGCCCAGAGAGCTTTCAAAAAGTTCAAGGAAAAGGTCTCTAAGAGCCCAGTGTTAGCACTCCTAGACTTTGACAAAGTTTTCCAAGTTGATTGTGATGTGAGTGGAATAGAAATTGGAGCAGTGTTGAGCTAGGGGGGACGACCAATTGCATTCTTCAGTGAAAATTTGGATGATGCAAAGCGGAAATATTCAGTCTATGACCAGGAATTCTATGCTATTGTCTAGGCATTGAAGAAGTGGACGCATTATTTGCTTCCCAAGGAATTTGTTTTGTACACAGATCACCAAGCGTTGAGGTACTTGAATACTCAGTCGAAGTTCAATCAGCGACACATGAAATGGGTTGAGTTCCTGCAAGGATACACAGTCATGTTGCTACATAAGTCGAGAAAGTCAAACAAGGTTGCTGACGCACTAAGTCTTAGAGTTGCATTATTGAACATGACGACAGTTCAGGAAACAAGAATAAAGTCGGTGAAGATAGAGTATGAGACCGACGGGGATTTTGCAAAAGCATGGGAGACTTGTCGTGAACCGTGGAGTGTTGATACAACTCCATACTTGGCTTATTTCATCTAGGAAGGATACATGTTCAGAGGACAATAGTTGTGTCTTCCTAAAGGATCTGTAATGGAGAACCTAATTCAAGAGTTTCATAACGGCGGGTTAGCAGGTCATTTTGGCATCGACAAGACCAGGGCATTGGTCGAAGAAAAGTATTATTGGCCAGGAATGATGACAGATGTCGATAAGTGGGTACGACAGTGTCAAGTTTTCAAGTTGGACAAAGGAAGAAGTCGGAATACGAGGTTGTATACACCGTTCTTGGTACCGAATACCCCATGGGAGTGTTAAATTTTAAGAATTTACTTCAATCTGATCTAGGATCTTAACTGAGAGAACAACATGTACAACAAATCTACAGCATATCATTCATGGACACAATAATGCAAGCACATAAGAGACACATAGTTTACTTGGGGAAAACCATAAAGGTGAAAAACCCCAATAACTTCCTCAGAGATAGATAGAGCAATGATACAACCAGAATACAAGAGATAGTATTCTCCTAGCAGCAGAGCCTCCTCCTCCACAAGTGCGCCACTCTCCACAGTGTGAGTAAGAGAATAGAATGTGTAAAATGAGAGAGACACACTCTCTATTTATACACTAACTTGACTTGACCTTTATTCAACTAGGTCGGCCTCAACTTAACCACTTAACATAATGCTGACTAGGATGACCCCCACTAGGGTGGTCTAATAACCCTTTGACCTACATGATGTATACAGGTCCGACCCCAACAAGGTGGTCTAATAACCCATCAAGTATAAGTTACGACACTTACAATATAAATGACGACGCTTCCGTATAGAGGAATAATAACATCTCTATAGGAATACAACCACTTATGTATAGAGGAATAATAACATTTCTATAGGAATACAACATACATATATGTGAAATACATTCTGAAGTTACATATACATCAACACTCCCTCTTAACTAGGAAGGTATTTCTCGACACAGGTCTTCTAGCACAAGTCATCTTCTCTGGATCATCATCACTGGATAATTGTCATCGAGTCATCATCATCGTCACTGCTGCTGCTATCTCAATCAATCTTTGAATCTACTCATCATAGGAAGTTCTACAGAGCCAGTCCTTTTTCATACTGGATGTAGGCCCACCACCTGCAGGTCTTCGTCATCACTGGCCATACTGTGGAATTCTCAGTACTTATTACATGCATCACAAAACCTGGTTGCAGCATCCCAGGCTATTAGGAGCACACAGCTCTACCTGTAGGATCTCCTAGGAGCACATTACATGTGATCTCACCACAAAACCTGGCTGAAGCATCCCAGGCTGTTATGAGCACATAGCTCTACCTGTCAGATCTCCCAGGAGCACATTACATGTGGTCCACCACAAAACCTGGCTGAAGCATCTGAGGCCTTTTTCATCCTGTCCAGATCTCCCAGGAGCAAATTACATGTGGTCATGGCAAAACCTGGCTGAAGCATCTGAGGCCTTTTTCATCCTGTCCAGATCTCCCAAGAGCAAATTACATGCCATAGGACAAAACCTCGAAAGAGAATCTGCCAGATATCCCAGGGCACGAATTACATGCCATAGTCAAAACCTCGAAAGACTATCTGCAGATCTCCCAGGGCACAAATTATATGTCCTCCCAAGCAAAACCTTGAAAGAGCATTTGCCAGATGTCCCAGGGTACGAATGACATGTCATAGGCAAAACCTTGAAAGACCATCTACAAATCTCCCACGGCACAAATTACATGCTTATCTGCACAACCTGATCCATGGCCACAAAGTATCATCTGATACTCACCATACATCATCCTGATGTACACATGATCGTCCTGATCATCATCACTGCAACATCCTGCTGCATGTCATCTAGAGAAGCTCGTCATCCACGATCACCCTGATCATACAATGCATCCATTTGATGCACACCAAGTATCTACCTGATACATATCATCATACATAGTGTATCCACCTAATACATAGATACATGATCCACACAATGTATCCATCAACATACATGATCTACCTGATCATACCTGATACATATCAATATACATGATCTACCTGATCATACAATGTATCCACTTGATACATATACGGATACATGGTCCAAGCATCCAACATGATGTTTATACAAAATGATACAACAGATCATACAAAGCAAACCAGAACATCATCCTGATGTTCATCATCCAGTGCTTACATCCACAGCCATGTGAAGGATCCTCCTTCCAACATGCTTGGAATGGCTTCCGCAAATGTGTCCATCACTTCTTCCTCGAAGTGTGCTCGATCTAAAGAACACCAAGCCTCTCCCTGAAGTACTCGAACTTCACGCTGGCTAGTGGCTTCGTCAGCACATCTACAATCTGATCGCCCGTCACAACATACAGGAGCTTCATAGCTCCTCTCTACACCATATCCCTAATATAGTGATATTTTATCTCTATGTGTTTCGACCTGTCATAAAACACTAGCTTCTCGGACAGCTTCACACAACTCTGGTTATCATAGAAGATACCAATAGCATCCAACGGGAGATAAAATAACTCAGACAGTAACTTCCGTAGCCATACTGCCTCACAACTAGCTGAACAGGCTGCAACATACTCTGCCTCAGCTGTACTCAATGCTACGCATGACTGCTTCCTGCTAAACCAACAGATCACACCTGATCCCATACTGAAGCAACACCCAGATGTGCTCTTCCTATCTGCAGCACTGCCTGCCCAATCTGAATCAACATAACCCTGCAGGTTAAACTTTTGATTTGCTTCATGTTGATGTATATGTAACTTCGGAATGTATTTCATCTGTGTATTATATATATATTTATTGTACCCTTATAAGAGATGTGTTATTCCTCTATAAGGAAGTGTCGTCATGTGGATTGACAAGTGTCGCAAGTGTGTGTACTTGCCTATGGGTTATTAGACCACCTTATGGGGTTGGCCCTAATTAATATATAATATAATGTGGATGTACTCAAGTAGACAAGTCGGCCCCAGTAGGTCACTGGGCAAAAAGGTGAGTATAAATAGAGATAGGAGATCTCTATTTTACTCACTTGGAAAAGTATTTATCTCTCTCTTTGGAAAGTGGCGCACTAGTGAGGAGGAGGAGCATCATCTGCTAGGAGACTATCTCTGTATTATTTGGTTGTATTTTGGTTGAGCCATTGCTCTCTCTATCTCTGAGGAAGTTGTGGGGTTTTTCACCTTAGGGTTTTCCCCACGGAAACTCTGTGTCTCTTGTCTCTATGCTTTTGATTCTTGTGATGCTTGTGATGCTTGTCATATTATGATTGTCATGCATTGATATACTGTAGATGTTATTCTCTCAGCAAAGATCCTATAGTATTGTGATTTAATACTAAAAATTTAACATGGTATCAGAGCTTAACTGAGAAGAAGACATTTTGCAGTGATGGAAGCTTATATTGCTTGTTTATTGGGTTTCTCTCCACAGATTTTTGAAATTCAGTATAGTAGATTGGATCTACTCATCAAGGCGCATCTTTCTGTCCAATCAGATTTCAGTTCCGAGCATTTTCAGTTTTGGCCCTAAAAATTAGGGTTTCCACAAAAATAGGAATTTTTGGAAACTGAAGGTATAGCTGGAAGCTCCTTGCAAAAATCGAAGGTTTGAGCTTTGGATCGAGATTTTTGGCTGGGTAGATCTCCGGGAAACTCAAACCCTAATTCAGGGCTCTCCCAGTGAACCCGGGAGGACAAAAAGGCAATTTTGAAGGGCAAGACTTTGCTGATCTCACATTCTGAATGTACTAGGCTGATCAGCTCTCCAAGGCGCATCTTTCTATCCTTTCGGAATTTTGAAATTCACATTTTGAATTTTTAGGGTTTCTCTAACAAACCCTAATCCGGGACCAGATCCAGTTTTCAACACTTCAAGTGGTAAGTCCTAACTCTTTTCTATTTCCATTTGAAGTACTCTTAAAGATGTCTCTACACACCAAGCTTGAGGATAAGCTTGAAGGAGCTGATAACTTCCGAGCCTGGAAGTATAGGATTGGGCTAATCCTGGAAGAGAATGAGTTGGACTCATATGTGAAAGAGGACATCCCTATCCCAGAGGATGAAGAGGCCAAGGTATTGCACAAGAAGAACTTGGTCAAGGCAAAGAGAATCATTGCTGATTCTATCAAAGACCATCTCATACCCCATGTGTCTTCTCTCAAGACACCCAAAGAGATGTTTGAATCTTTGAACAAGCTATTTGAAGGAAAGAATATAAATCGGAAGATGACCCTGCGGAACCAATTGAAAGCAGTGAAGTTTCAGAATGGAGAAACCATTCAATCCTACTTTTCAAGGGTCTCTCAGATCAAGGAACAATTAGAAGCAGTAGATGAAATGGTGGAGAATGGTGAAGTGGTGATGACCACTCTAAATGGCCTACCCAGGTCATGGGATTCCTTTATTCAAGGAATTTGTGCAAGGAAGAAGTTGATCTCCTTCAGTAGACTTCGGGAAGAATGTTCTCAAGAAGAAGCTAGGCTTATAGCTCGTGAGGAAAAGATGGGAGGAGAAGATCAAGCTCTTGCAGCTCACACCAAAAGAAGCAAAATCAAGAAGGATCACCCTCGCCACAATAGATCCTATCAAAAGAATAAGAAAGACCTAAGATGCTTCACATGCAATGAGAAGGGTCACTTTGCTTCAGATTGTCCTAAGAACAAAAGGGATAATAACAAAAATCCTAGTAAGAAGAAGAAGGGCAGCAAAAGAAGGTTTCATGCTCATGCTGCTGAAGATGATGAACCCCCAAAGAAGAAGGCTAAGGCAGAAAGTAGTAGTGATGATGATTCATCAAGTGAAGAAGAGTATGTTCTGATCTCTGCACTCACTGGTACCATCTCCCATGGTTGTAATGATTGGTTGATTGATAGTGGGGCTTCCAAACACATGACTGGGTTCAAGGAATCTTTTGTGAACCTTTCTGAACATGAATCACCCCATAAGGTGAAACTTGGGGATGATTATCAATACCCAATCAAAGGAAGTGGTGAAGCTTCTTACAACCTAGATTCTGGAAAATCTCTGAAGATGAAGGAAGTCCTCTATGTACCTGGACTCAAGAAGAACTTACTCTCCATCTCTGCTTTAGATGCAAAAGGTATGAGGGTTGCATTTGTTGATGGCCAAGTACTAATGTGGCCAAAGGGAAAGACCATAGATGATGCAGTAGTGATTGGAGAGCAAGAGGGAGGCTTGTACAAATTAAAGGGTCAACCTGAACATGCCATGGTACATGAATCCATGGAGCCAAGTGAACTTTGGCATAGAAGACTTGCTCACATGCACTATAGAGCACTTCCAATTGCAAGCAAGGTTGTAGAGGGTCTTCCTGAAATTAAGACCAAACATGAAGGTGTTTGCAAAGGATGTGCAAAAGGTAAGAACATTAAGAAGGCTTTCCCAAGCAGTGAAAGCAAGGCAAAAGATATTCTAGAAATCATCCACTCAGATGTATGTGGCCCTATGTCATCCAGCTCCCTGAGTGGGTATGTTTACTATGTATCATTTATTGATGACTTCTCCAGGAAGACTTGGGTATACTTCTTGAAGGGCAAAGATGAGGTGTTTGATAAATTCAAGGAATTCAAAACCTTGATGGAGAATCAAACTGACAAGAAAATCAAAACATTCAGATCTGACAATGGTGGAGAATTCACCTCAAATGACTTCAAGAAGCTTTGCAGTGATTCAGGGATTAAGAGGGAGTTGACTGCTCCATATAATCCTCAACAGAATGGAGTTGCAGAAAGGAAGAAAAGAACTATCATGGAAGCAGCAAGGGCAATGTTGCATGACCAGGATCTTCCTATGCATCTTTGGGCAGAAGCAGCTAGAACAGCTGTATATGTGCAGAATAGAACACCCCACAAGATATTGGACAACAAGACACCAGAAGAAGTCTTTTCTGGTAAGAAACCTGAAGTCAACCATCTCAGAATATTTGGTTGTCCAGTATACACTCATGTCCCAAAGGAGAAGAGGACTAAACTAGATCCTTCAGGAAAGAAGGGCATCTTTGTGGGTTATAGTGAAAGCTCGAAGGCTTACAGAATATATTTTCCAGGGTTCAAGAAGATTGATGTCAGCAGGGATGTAACATTTGATGAAAATTCAGCATTCATCAAATCAAGAAAGGCACCTATTGAAGTTTATGAAGAACCTAAGGAAACAAGATTTCAAGACACTACCATGACTGATGCAGTTCCAGAAACTGCTCGTGAGTTTGAAGATCCACAAGAACCTGTAGATCCACCTCGTGAGGATAACTCTCACAAGAGGAAACTTGTATGGGCTAGAGAGCTCATTCATGATGCAGAAAGATTTGGCATTCCAGAAGAAGAACATAGAGCAAAGAAGAGAACCAGATCACACACCAGTTATGTTGCTTTACTCTGTGACATCATGAACAAAGAGCCTTCCAGTTATGAAGAGGCAGCAGAAAAGAAAGAATGGAAGGATGCTATGGTTGAGGAATATCAATCAATTATGAAGAATGGTGTTTGGGATGTTGTCCCAAGACCTAAAGGGAAGTCTGTTGTGACTTCCAAGTGGATCTACAAAATCAAGCATGCTGCAGATGGCAGTGTGGAAAAATATAAAGCAAGATTCGTAGCTCGTGGTTTCTCTCAGAAGGAAGGAATAGACTATGAAGAAACCTTTGCACCTATAGCCAGATATACTTCCATCAGAACAGTACTTGCCCTGGCTGCAGCAATGAAATGGAAGATACACCAGATGGATGTCAAGACTGCTTTCCTGAACGGTGTGGTAGAAGAGGAAGTATATGTGGAACAACCACTCGGCTTTGAAATACATGACAGGGAATCTTATGTATGCAGATTGAAGAAAGCCTTCTATGGCTTGAAGCAAGCTCCCAGAACGTGGTATGGTAGGATGGACAGTTTCCTATCTAGTTTGGGCTTTACCAAGAGTAAAGCAGATTCCAACCTTTACTACAAGGTTGAGGAAGGGAATCCTGTGATTCTACTACTATATGTGGATGACCTATTTGTGACAGGAGATGACAGAATGATTGCAGATACCAAGAGGAAGCTTGCAGCTGAATTCGATATGAAAGATTTGGGAATGATGCACTATTTCCTAGGCATGGAGGTGTGGCAGAATGCAGGTGGGATCTTCCTTAGTCAAGGGAAGTACATAGTAGATATCCTGAAGAGATTTGGGATGATGGATTGCAAAGCCATGGCCACACCTATGGCATCGAATCTGAAGCTTCTTTGTGATGCTTCATCTGAGCCAGTTGATGTTTCTATGTATCGTCAGATTATTGGGTCCTTGATGTACCTGACGAACACGAGACCAGATATCTGCTTTGCTGTGAACACATTGAGCCAGTTCCTGACGGATCCGAGGAGTGTTCACCTGGTTGCTGTAAAGCATGTTCTGAGGTACCTGAAGGGTACAGTGGATTATGGGCTCAGATATGAGGCAAATCAAAAGTTTAACCTGTAGGGTTATGTTGATTCAGATTGGGCTGGCAGTGCTGCAGATAGGAAGAGCACATCTGGGTGTTGCTTCAGTATGGGATCAGGTGTGATCTCTTGGTTTAGCAGGAAGCAGTCCTGCGTAGCACTGAGTACAGCTGAGGCAGAGTATGTTGCAGCCTGTTCAGCTAGTTCGAGGCAGTATGGCTACGGAAGCTACTGTCTGAGTTATTTGATCTCCCGTTGGAGGCTACTGGTATCTTCTGTGATAACCAGAGTTGTGTGAAGCTGTCCGAGAACCCAGTGTTTCATGACCGATCGAAACACATAGAGATCAAATATCACTATATCAGGGATATGGTGCAGAGAGGAGCTGTGAAGCTCCTGTATGTTGCGACGGACGAGCAGATTGCAGATGTGCTGACGAAGCCACTAGCCGGGGTGAAGTTCGAGTACTTCAGAGAGAGGCTTGGCGTTATTCAGATCGAGGACACTTCAAGGAAGAAATGACGGACACATTTGCTGAAGCCATTCCAAGCATGTTGGAAGGAGGATCCTTCACATGGCTATGGATGTAAGCGCTGGATGATGAGCATCAGGATGATGTTCTAGTTTCTGCTTGATATGATCAGTTGGGTCATTTTATGTATGTATGTACGCATCATGTTGGATGCTGGATATGATCAGTTGGATCATTTTATGTATGTATGTACGCATCATGTTGGATGCAGGATATGATCAGTTGGATCATTTTATGTATGTATGTACGCATCATGTTGGATGCAGGATATGATCAGTTGGATCATTTTATGTATGTATGTACGCATCATGTTGGATGCTGGATATGATCAGTTGGATCATTTTATGTATGTATGTACGCATCATGTTGGATGCAGGATATGATCAGTTGGATCATGTGTATGTATTGTTTATGCATCATGTTGGATGCTTGGACCATGTATTTGTATATGTATCAGGTGGATACATTGTATGATCAGGTGGATCATGTATGATGATATGTATCAGATAGATACTTGGTATGCATCAGGTAGATGCATTGATGATCAGGAGGATCATGTATGATGATATGTATCAGGTAGATACTTGGTATGCATCAGGTAGATGCATTGATGATCAGGAGGATCATGTATGATGATATGTATCAGGTAGATACTTGGTATGCATCAGGTAGATGCATTGATGATCAGGAGGATCATGTATGATGATATGTATCATATATTTGTATCAGGTGGATACATTGATGATCAGGAGGATCATGTATGATACTTGGTATGCATCAGGAAGATGCATTGATGATCAGGTAGATCATGCAGCAGGATGTTGCAGTGATCATCAGGATGATCATAGATGACGAGCTTCAGGATGTTACTCCAGACGACATGCAGTAGGATGTTGCAGTGATGATCAGTATGATCATAGATGACGAGCTTCAGGATGTTGCTCCAGATGACATGCAGCAGGATGTTGCATTGATGATCAGGACGATCATGGATGACGAGCTTCAGGATGTTGCTCCAGATGACTTGCAGCAGGACGTTTCAGTGATTATGATCAGGACGATCATGAGTACATCAGGATGATGTATGGTGAGTATCAGGTTGATACTCTGTGGCCGTGGATCAGGTTGTGCAGATGAGCATGTCTGGGAGATCCTATAGGTCGGAGTTGTGTACCTGTAACAGCCTGGGATGCTCTTTCGAGACATTGCTCTGGGAGGACATGTAATTTGTGCCCTGGGAGATCTCAGGTCGGAGTTGTGTACCCGTAACATCCTGAGATGCTCTTGCGAGGTTTTGTCCTATGGCATGTAATTTGGGCCCTGGGAGATTTCAGGTCGGAGTTGTGTACCCGTAACATCCTGAGATGCTCTTGCGAGGTTTTGCCATGACCACATGTAATTTGTGCCCTAGGAGATCTCAGGTCGGAGTTGTGTACCCGTAACATCCTGAGATGCTCTTGCTAGGTTTTGTGGTGGACCACATGTAATTTGTGCCCTGGGAGATCTTAGGTCGGAGTTGTGTACCCGTAACATCCTAAGATGCTCTTTCGAGGTTTTGTGGTGGGGTCACATGTAATAGCACCCTGGGAGATCCTACAGGTTGGAGTTGTATACCCGTAATATCCTGGGATGCTCTTTCGAGGTTTTGTGACGCATGTAATAAGTCCTGAGGATTCCACAGTATGGCCAGTGATGACGAAGACCTGCAGGTGGTGGGCCTACATCCAGTATGAAAAAGGACTGGCTCTGTAGAACTTCCTATGACGAGTAGAGACAGAGATTGGATGAGATAGCAGCAGCAGTGACGATGATGATGACGATGCATCGATGACGATGATCCAGAGAAGAAGACTTGTCTAGCAGATCTGTGTCGAGAAATACCTTCCTAGTTAAGAGGGAGTGTTGATGTATATGTAACTTCGGAATGTATTTCGTCTGTGTATTATATATATATTTATTGTACCCTTATAAGAGATGTGTTATTCCTCTATAAGGAAGTGTCGTCATGTGGATTGACAAGTGTCGCAAGTGTGTGTACTTGCTTATGGGTTATTAGACCACCTTATGGGGTCGGCCCTAATTAATATATAATATAATGTGGATGTACTCAAGTAGACAAGTCGGCCCCAGTAGGTCACTGGGCAAAAAGGTGAGTATAAATAGAGATAGGAGATCTCTATTTTACTCACTCGAAAAAGTATCTATCTCTCTCTCTGGAAAGTGGCGCACTAGTGAGGAGGAGGAGCATCATCTGCTAGGAGACTATCTCTGTATTATTTGGTTGTATTTTGGTTGAGCCATTGCTCTCTCTATCTCTGAGGAAGTTGTGGGGTTTTTCACCTTAGGGTTTTCCTCACGGAAAATCTGTGTCTCTTGTCTCTATGCTTTTGATTCTTGTGATGCTTGTGATGCTTGTCATATTATGATTGTCATGCATTGATATACTGTAGATGTTATTCTCTCAGCAAAGATCCTATAGTATTGTGATTTAATACTAAAAATTTAACACTTCATACTTGAGCCCATAATCCACTGTACCTTTCAGGTACCTCAGAATATGCTTTATAGCAACCAGGTGAACACTCCTCGGATCTGTCAGGAACTGGCTCAATGTGTTCACCGCAAAGCAAACATCTGGTCTCATGTTCGTCAGGTACATCAAGGACCCAATCATCTGACGATACATAGTGACATCAACCGGCTCAGATGAAGCATCACACAGACACTTCAGGTTCGATGCCATAGGTATGGCCATAGCCTTGCAGTCCGTCATCCCGAACCTCTTCAGGATCTCTACTGCATACTTCCCTTGTCCAAGGAAGATTCCATCACTCTGCCACACCTCCATGCCAAAAACAAATAGTGCATCATCCCCAAGTTCCTCAACTCGAACTCGACAGCAAGCTTCCACTGTGTGTCGGCAATCAATTTATCCTCACCTGATACAAACAGGTCATCCACATGGTAGTATCACTGGATTTCCTTCCTCAACCTTGTAGTAAAGGTTGGAACCCGCTTTACTCTTGGTAAAGACCAAACTGGATAGAAAGCTGCCTATCCTACCATACCAAGTTCTGCACATATATGATTTCCTGTCATGTGTCTCAGAACCAACTAGCTGCTCAACATACACTTCTTCTTCAGCTACACCATTCAAGAAAGCTATCTTGAAATCCATCTGGTGTATCTTCTATTTCATCACTTTTATATTTCTCTATGCTGCCGTCTGCAGCATGCTTGATCTTGATATATCCATATGGAAGTCATAACAAACTTCCCTTCAGGTCTTGGGACTACATCCCAAACATCATTCTTCATGATCAACGGATCATAGCATTCTTCCCATATCCTGGGAACTTCAATATCTTCAATAGATAATTTTGTTGCTGAACAAATGTTGTAGTTCTTCTTTTGTAGGTGATGGCATACGATCTTTCCTACACAACAAGTTAAATTGCATGATTAGAAAACATCTCATAGTTTTCAGAACAAATTCTTACACATAAAGAAATATGTCATACAGTCATGCAATTATCTTAGCCAATGCTTTAATACAACATTTATCCATATCCTGTAACTTTCTAGATGCCTTCCAATCTCTACCAAAACATTGCTAAGAGTGTGCTGAACTCCCAACATGTCAGCAAAGAGGTTTCATTCTAGATAAGTAGCAATGGAATGTTGTACATTGCCATAGGCTACTTACCCATGCATCTTAGTAGTATACTGTTCATCAATGCAACTATTCTAATATGCATAATACACAACCTAATTCTAGGAACATCAGTATATACATTATTGAACAATATTATTTAAATAAAATATGCAAGTAATGACAATTGAAATACTTATCTTTGTTTGTTTGTTGGGTTGACTCCCTCTCATTCTTTGCTTCTTTTCTGCAACTCCATTCTTATGTGGATTGTGAGAAGTGGTCAACTCCCTCTGAATATCTGCATCCTTGTAGAAACTATTGAAGTGTGCTCCTTTGCTTTCTTGCAGGAACAACTGGAGTGTGCTCCCTCTTGATCTTTGCTTCCTGGATTACCTATCCTTGAACTTACATCCATCCTTAAGCACTATGCATGCTTATTAGTATCATCATTGTGTTATCCTTGAGGTCTCGTACATAATCACACATTTATCAGTATAATCTTAATACTATCAAAACACAATAATCTTAAACATGTATATTCATGATCATTCACAGATAATAAACATTAGTATTCAAGGTTTCAGGGAAGTCTTTTTTTACTCATACATTTTCTTATTTGATCCTAGGACTCTTCTGGTTAGTTGAATCATCAATCAAGATAAGAGATATAATATGCATAAAACCCGTGATTACTCAAACCTATACCTTCATGATTCTTCTGGTTAGTCATATCATCAATTATGGTAAGAAACATAATATGCATACAACCATGACTATTCAAACCTATGACTTCATGAATAATCATTATCAACAACACAACAGTATAAGATCCTAAAACAAAGTATGATTCTATCTTGATATAGGGAAAACATACCTGGATTAGCATGCTAGCTAGTTATGTCTAACATACTCACATGATGTATTCTTGTTCTTCTTCAATGACTTGTGCTAGTAACCTGTATATCTCATAGGTTAACCATTATAAAACCAAGTTATACATACCTCGTAAATGGATCTTCTATGAGATCCATGACAATGGATGAATCTTTGTCCTCATGTCATCATGATCATATGTTCTTGAACCAGAACATGATTTGTCTTTCTTGGTGTACCTTTCATGTTAGTAGACAACATAAATCTCATACAACACCATAATGCATTAGTACAATCATAAGTGTCAACACCCTAATCAATGAATATTTTCTATCGTGCATTCATAATTTTATTAAGCTGATACGACAAGTCTAAAATCAAGATTGTACTAACCGTAATAACATGAAGACAAACATACCATAAACTTAATCATGAACAAATCTCAAAACATACCTCGATGAGTCATACCTATCAAGATTGCTTGTAATCTTTTTATGGAAGGCCTTAGCCTCATCTCCCTTTGAAACATGAACTTCTTCACTTATGCAGGTGACCAATCCATCCTCTTCTAGGATTAACCCAATCCACTTGATTTGTAGGAACTAGATCTGGAGCTATATTAGGGTTTGTTAGAGAAAACCCCAAAATTCAAACTTTGAATTTCAAACTTCCGAAAGGATAAAAATATGCGCCTTGATGAGCTGATCAAACTGGTATATTCAGAATTTGAAAACTGCAAAGTTTCACTCCTCAATTTTGCCTTTGAAACTTTACGATTCGCTAGATGTGACCTCGAACTAGGGTTTGATGAAGACCACTCTTCTACCCAATCAAAAGGTTTGATCCAAAGCTCTAAGCTTCTATTTTTATGAGAAGCTTCCAGCCGTGCTCATAGATTTAAAAAATTCCCATTTTTGCAGAAGCCCTAATTTTCCACTTTTCTAATCAAAGTCCCGAACTAGGGTCTGATCAAGCCTAGCCTTCTGCCCAACCAAAAATTCTAATCTTGGTCTCTAAATTTTGATTTTGATGAGTAGCATCCAGCCGTGGTCTCCGATTACAAAAATTCCAACTTTCTCCGAAGCCCTAAATTCCGGAAGCCATGACTGAAGGTACTAAAAAATAATTCTGTTTTGACAGAAATATGTACCTGGTTGTTTATGGCGTAAATCCAAACTTTTCCATCCACAGGGTCTGAAAACGTTTCCTGAGATAACCCCACCTGTTATCTTTCCATCCTGACATGTCTGACCTCAATTGGATTCTCTGAGAGAGAGTTATGCCAAGTGTCGCAATGTGACCTGTTTATGGGATAATACAGGAAAGCGAACTTGTACAGAGTGCCACGTGTCACTATTTAAACTTCGGCCTCTGTAAAATTTTCTTGGGATATCTTGACCTGTTATCTTTCCATCTTGACAGGTCTGACCTCAATTGGAATCTCTGAGACAGAGTTATGCCAAGTGTCGCAACGTGACCTGTTTATGGGATAATACAAGAGAGCGAACTTGTACTCCGTGCGCTGTGTCACTGGTTCAACTTCGGCCTCTAAAAACTTTTTCTGAGATAGTACAACCTGTGTGCTACCTGTCACTTTTTACGAAATTTCATTTGGAGCTTCCTATCCCAGGTTATGACCTTTTTCCCAAGGTCACCTGATTTTGACTCAGATCTGGAAGAGGCCAAAACCCTATATTGTACAGATCATAAATCACAAAGTACAACGAATTATAGATTGTCCTTTGGACACAAGGTACATAGGGATCTAATATTCGACCTATAAAGGTTTCATATCTGAAAATGTTTCCAAAATGGATTTATAGCGAAAGTACTACAATGACTGGGTTTTTCTATATCAAGCCCTAGCATCGTAAGTGCAACAAGTGTCATACATGCCATATCATGCCTTCTTTCAGGCTAGCTCTGATACAATGTTAAATTTTCAGAATTTACTTCAATCTGATCTAGGATCTTAACTTAAAGAACAACATGTACAACAAATCTACAGCATATCATTCATGGACACAATAATGCAAGCACAGAAGAGACACAGAGTTTACTTGGGAAAAACCATAAATGTGAAAAACCCCAATAACTTCCTCAGAGATAGATAGAGCAATGATACAACCAGAATACAAGAGATAGTCTTCTCCTAGCAGCAAAGCCTCCTCCTCCACAAGTGCGCCACTCTCCATAGTGTGAGTAAGAGAATAGAATGTGTAAAATGAGAGAGAGACACTCTCTATTTATACACTAACTTGACTTGAACTTTACTCAACTAGGTCGGCCTCAACTTAACCACTTAACATAATGCTGACTAGGCCGACCCCCACTAGGGTGGTCTAATAACCCTTTGACCCACATGACTTATACAGGGCTGACCCCAACAAGGTGGTCTAATAACCCATCAAGTATAAGTTACAACACTTACAATATAAATGACGACGCTTCCGTATAGAGGAATAATAACATCTCTATAGGAATACAACTACATCCATATAGAGGAATAATAACATCTCTATAGGAATACAATATACATATATGTAAAATACATTCTGAAGTTACATATACATCAACAGGGAGCACCTAAGCATGGATTTTGTGCTAGGATTGTCGAAGACACAACAGGGAAGCGACTCAATCTTTGTTGTAGTCAAATTTTTTTTGAAGATGGCACACTTTATTCTGTGTCGAAAGACAAGTGGCGCCACAAGCATTGATGTTTTATTCTTCAAGGAGGTAGTTAGATTGCATGGGTTGCTGAAAAGTATCACGTCACACAGAGATACCAAGATTATGGGGCATTTCTGGAGAACCCTATGGAAGAAACTGGACACAAAGTTGTAGTTTAGCTCGGCATATCATTCAAAGACAGATGGACAGACTGAGGTGGTAAACAAATGTTTGGGAAACCTTCTGAGATGTTTGACGGCTAATAGACCCAAGCAGTGGGAGAACATGTTGGTGCAAGCAGAGTTCGCATACAACAATTATGTGAATTGGTCTACAGGTTTGAGCCCATTCCAGATTGTTCAGGGATGAAGCCCACGTGGAGTGGTATATTTGGTCAAGTTATCGACATAAATCAAGAAGAGCGTAGATGTAGAATCATTCGTTAGTGTGGATGTTCGACTAGGTCGACATCTCGACCCTTTGATCTCCATTCCTATCGATGTCAAACTTTGCTCCCATTGACTATGCTTTGACAACTTCCTGCTCGACTACTTTGCTTCGACTACTAATCTTCTTCGCACGAGTGGTCGTCGATAATCCTCCTGGTCGACTTCTCATGTTAATCAAATTTGACTATTTCACCTAGGCCCTGATGCTCCTGCATCATAAACCTGGAAAGATGACCCACACATGTTGAAGATTATGAGGCTCCCTCTTTGCATCAAAATCTACTTGCCAATTTTTCAAAATTAGTCCAGGCGGGCACCAGAACCAGCTTGTATCCAATAATCTGTGTTTGTCTATTTCAGAGTAGAATCTGAATAGGATCCAGCCTCATGATAGGATGTGGAAAGATGGCATATTTTCTACCGTCCCTCTCCAATTTGATTCCATCCAACTTTGTAGGGATTTCTCTCCGAAATTTTTTCCATAGAATCTACCCACCAATGTAGAGTTGAGGTAAGCTAGAACTTCCTCAATTCCAATCTCTTTTCCCAACACCAAAGAAGCATGCTCTTTCCATGTTTTTTCACCCTTCCTACGTACATGGAATTTCCATGGACTAGCCTTTACCGTAGTAGCTCCATCAATATATTGTGTGGGAATTGTATGTTGATTGAGATTAAAATTATGATGAGGCAATCAATCCATCACATCTACATACGTCGTCCTTTGACACTTGAATTCCTCATCATTTGTGAATATGCGTCCCACTAGAGAGGGTTGTCATAATCAACCTCATCGAGATCCATCATGTGTCACTGAATACGTTCTTTCACTGATAACGTAAACAAAAATATGTATGTTGGATGACAAGGGTTCCAACCCATAACGATAGAGGAGGAAAGAAGCGAAAAAGGGAAAGAGAATTCACCTGATCCATCTCCTTTATTCCTCATAACTTCGACCTTCAACTTTTGGGCCTATCCCTGTCGCGTTGTAGACCTCCATGGTCCTCCCCACCATCTAGAAGAATATATATATATATATATATATATTGAGCGAAGGAGACCATTTTCCAAAGAACAAATAGAAACACAAAACCACCTTGGGCATCGCTAAAAATGTAGGATCAATCATACTCCAATGAGATAGTCGCTTACTTACCCCAATTTATATAGCTTAGTCATAAGGACAAGATAGTTGATGATCCTAAGACATGATCCAATCCCAAAGGCCAAAAACCAAACATTGTGGGTTATCCTTCATAATGTGAAGAAAAAACACTAGAGAGGTGTAAGAACCTAGATATAAACCCAAGCCAATCCATAATGAATATGATAAATTTCCCATATCTGATTTCGAAGTATTCATAATAAAAATGAAAAAGGGAATGATGAGGAATGAAGTAGAAGGAAAGAGCTGAACTCATCCTTGTTTTTTGTTTCCACTGATGCATGATTGAAGCAAAACAAAACTTTGAGGAAATAATTTACCGCAACCCAAATTTACAGGATAAAAGAACGACCGACACATACACACTGTATATTTCCCGTAGATCTTCCTCCGGTGTCAAATTTACCCTGACACGGTATGAAAAGATGCATTCGTAAGGAAATATTAAACTAAAATGCAATCCAAATGTGTAACACACCCCTTCGGCAAATGCATTTTATAGTGCATATTGACTATGAAACGAAATAGCAGAAGCATAAAATATTTCAAAAGACCCATTGAATCTTTTATGAAATGCATACAAATTTTAATATCAGAAACAAAGACTAATCTATGAGACATTTGTTTAATAAAATTCATGCAAAATAGCTTAATTCACAAATGCAAAGTTAATAGTAACCCCTGTACAGTAAAACTCAAGTTTATGGACTATATGTAAAACTACATAAATTTAGAGCATAGACATTTGAAAATTTTTAATTTAACATGCCTATATTTATTTGTCTACCCATTAATTAGGTAAATTCGACTTATCCTTTTACTTTCAAAGCTTATTGTACAGTAAGTTCCATGTTAAATAAAAATATTAAGACATGTATTTAACTACCCATGCTAATAGTAAATTATGGTATTTTTATTAAATAAGTGTACTCGACCATAATAGATTTTTGGCCCAGAAATAATATTTCTAAATATTTCCTTATAAAAAATTACTCTTAGGACTTCCAACCATTTATCATAAATTATGTTAGATGAGTCTAGTCGATTGGCTGACTAAAGTCGAATTCAAACTATAGTCGAGTTCCGACTACAATCAAGTTAATGTGGTTGGTCAGTTAACCAACCGACCAGACAGCTGTGGAAAAGGGAGTTTCAACCATTGATTTTGTGAAATACTGAACTTATATCTATATCTATATCTATATCTATATCTATATCTATATATAGTCTACTTCGACTTAAACAAATATTTGTCTAACTTCGACTAAAACATATATTTATAATTATTCCAAATATTTCTTTAAGACAACGAAAAATCATTATTTCCCAAGTATATGGATATTTCCATTTCATTAAGTCAAGGAGATTAATTCAAATCTATTACTAAACTATAATAATTAAAATTACCAACCATAATAACTTTGTCCGTTAACTAAATTCATCACCTTTTTTAACTAAATTAAATAATATTACCGGCCATAATACCTCCATCGACTACGGTGGAATTATATATCTGACTAAATACATTACTTCTTTTAACTATATTAAATAATATTACTGGTCGTTATAACTTAATCCATTATCTGATTAATTTTCCATCCTTCTGATTTTCCAAGCTCTGTTCTCAACGACTAATTTTAATTAAACAGTGCATTTTCAAACTGGAAAATTAACAATTTGTATAGGAAATAAATTTAGAATTCGACTTAAATAAAAATAAATCGGCTTGCATAAAATCAAGATGGCACAATTAAACTTGTACTTATTCCCTTCCCATGAATTAATCCAAATAAAATGTACATTCCTATCTTAAAACCAATTTCCAAAAATTTTAACAAGAAAATCATGCAATTATTTAACCGGCAATTAATTAAATAACATCTCAGAAATTAAGATAGAATTTCCAGGTTATAAATTTATCTGCAAAATACTTGAAATGAGCAATTGGCTTCGTGGAAGCCACGCTCTACCCAACTGTAGGTCATTCTGTTCATTAATTTTTTAGCAGAACTCCACCCCTGAGCCGAGACTCATGCATTCACCATAGGCTCTCACCAATCCTAGGTTTCTCTCAGGATTTCCTCACTTGGAAAACAAGATTTATTGGTTTGTTACCAAATCCATTCCAACTATGCAATTCTTTCCCTTAGCTTCATTCTAACTAGCACCATAGTGAAAATCCATCACTGCACCTGTGCTTAGATATATACTAAAGGAATTTCTCACACCATTGCCATATCTCAGGTGCAACCAGAGGAAAATAAAGTGTAAAATATCAACCAGAAAGTTAACAAAATAGGCTTGTGATTACAAGTACTCTCGACCAACCCAACTGCCATAGAATTTGGATGAATTGGACACGTTTCTCTGGAATTGGACTTATTACTCTGTTCTCTAGCAATTCCAATTGACCATTTCGTCCCAATTTCCTTCAATGCTACAACATTCTTGATCCATATTTATGTGGGAACGAAACAAAAGATAGCATATACAGAATCATATACAGAGATATATTGCAAATAACACAGTGATACAGTAAACACATATTCTATTAAATAGCGGAAATAGAACAGACTGTAAAATACAATAGCTGGAATGGTGGTAGCTATCTCTGAGAAGAGATGTGGCCGCTATGCTCATTCGTGCCAAGATGAATACAAAGAGAGGCCGAAAGGGCTTATTTATCATAAGCATGAGGGAAATAATCCCAATCATCCAAAAACCTAACCCTAGAAGATGAACCGTCATAAAGTTTGCGGCCCCAAGGTGGTTAGTTAAACAGTCAACTTCCCGGGGTCATAACTTTTGCATACGATCTCCGTTTAGGGCGCTCGATAGCCCGTTGGAAAGGTCTAACCGAGATTTACAACTTTTGTCTGGGCCCAAATGCATGCCATTGGCAACCATCTGGTCCCTCAAATCACCAAAAAATGTCGTTTAGGGCCTCAAAATGGCTTCGGAAGTTCAGGACCCGAAAAACTGCTAAAAATAGTAATTTACCAAAAGTGCCAGAAGACTGTTTTGAGCTAGTTGGAAGAGGTGGGCCGCCACCGATATCCACCTGGATCAATCCTCCCTCCTTAGGAAGCAATGGTCTCCATTGCGTTAAATCCCTTATCATATGTCGAGCTGTGTGTCGAATTGAGCTCTTGGTGCGACATTTGCTGAAGCGGAAAGGTTGCCTTACTTTGACATCTTCAGAGGGCTGTAATTGTTGTTGCTGGCTGCGCTGGAGCTGTTCAACAGTTTTGGTTGTTGTGGTATTTTGCATTGGTGTGGATGGTTTCTTTTTGTGGGAGCACCTTGAATGCGTCGCCTTGCACTGCAAAGGAACTCGAATAGGCGATGCTGCACTAAACTTCTGTTTTTCTTGTTTCTGCTGAGTAGAGGGATGATGGGCAGAGGTTGTGGATGTCTTTGCGATCTGATGTTCTCCTTTAGTGGCAATTGCGAATAGGGAAAATTTCCCAGTGTGGGATATTATCTTCCTTCCCTGCTCGTTTGGGGTAGGTGCAACTATCTCTGGTATCCGATATAGTTGTCCTCCCAAAGTGACAATGACACTGCCAGGTCGTGATTCATATACATCATGACGCTTCCACATATATGGTTGTCCTAAAAGAACATCGCATACTTCAAGTGGGGCCACATCACACAATACCTCATCTTTGAAGGGCTTGATGCCATATGGTAGGCGACATTGGTGACTGACACGGATCCTTCGTCCTTGGCTTAGCCATCCAATGGTGTATGGTTGTGGGTGCGGTGTTATTGGTAGCTCCAATCTCTTGATGACTTCTTCTGAGATCAGGTTCTTCTGGCTGCCGCTGTCCACAACAAAGTGTAGGGGAATTCCCTTCACCCACATCTGTGAGTGGAAAAGGCGCTCCTCTGCCTCCGACTCTTCAGGTTCCTCTGGTTGAATCTGTGTGGTGGCAACAACGACACTGGGTTCTGCATCAATGATCTGCTTCCCTTTTTGCGCGGCTGTGAAATTAGGTTCCGAGTCAGAATCGAAACTGTGATCTGATTCTGAAGCTTTGATCTCAGCCACCAATGACTGTTTTGAGCGACAATCATCAGTGTTGTGCCAGGGGCTTTTGTGGAACTCACACCACTTCCCGGTGTCCTTCTTTGTCCTTTCTTTACCCTTCTTCGCCTGTGGTTGGGACTGGTTGTCCTTTTCCTGCCCCATGCTCTGCGAGCTAGAGTTTCCCTTGCCCTGCTTCTGCGCAGGTCCGAAGTCACGCTTGTTCTTTTGCTGAAATGTTTGCTCGATTTTGACAGCATATCGATAGGCGGATCCGAGTGAAGAGATTTCTAGGAAATCCATCTCTGTTCGTATGTACCGGTGTAGGCCACTGCGATATTTCAGTACTAGGTGCCGCTCGGAGTCCTTGATACCCAGCTTTGTGCGCAAGGTATGGAATTTGTTGGTGTAATCCGACACCGTTTGGTCCCTCTCTTGGTGCAGAATGGTCCATTTTGTGTACTGGTCATCATAGTTTCCAACAGGGTAATATTGTTCCTTGACGGCATCTATAAAAGAGGCCCAAGTGGGATTGGAATATTCAAACAATCCAGACTCGTCTGATGAGTTTTGCTCACAATAAGTTTCCCACCAATTTTTGACATGGGGGACGGCCTTGAGGAGTGCAAAGACGATCTTTTCCCTGTCGGAAAAATTGTGGACAGAGAAATACCCATCTAGTAGATTCAACCATTTATCTAGGGCATCGACATCGATTTGGCCTTCAAATAAAGGAATATCAAAATTAACTTGTACCTTGAAGGGAGTCGTATCTCCGAAATGGCTGCTCGTTGAGGGTGCATTTGCCACTGTTGGCATGCGTTGAAGGATCTGGGCGAAATTATCCATCATCTCGTTCCTCTGTCGCGCGAGGGCTTCCTCGAGCAACAACTTGATAGGATCTACTGCTCCGTCGTCTCTCTTTTCTTTCGCCATGGGAGGCCGTTTGGGGCGGCGAGAGTGGTCTTCCCCAAGTGAAACTAGTTCGAGACCCAACTCTCTATATCCTGACCTCGTCGGGAACATGCACCGAGAAACAATCAAAGAGCATACCGCTCTGATACCACTGATCCGGATTTATGTGGGAACGAAACAAAAGATAGCATATACATAATCATATACAGAGATATATTGCAAATAACACAATGATACAGTAAACACATATTCTATTAAATAGCGGAAATAGAACAGACTGTAAAATACAATAGCTGGAATGGTGGTAGCTATCTCTGAGAAGAGATGTGGCCGTTATGCTCATTCGTGCCAAGATGAATACAAAGAGAGGCTGAAAGGGCCTATTTATCATAAGCATGAGGGAAAGAATCCCAATCATCCAAAAACCTAACCCTAGAAGATGAACCGTCATAAAGTTTGCAGCCCCAAGGTGGTTAGTTGAACAGTCAACTTCCCGGGGTCATAACTTTTGCATACGATCTCCGTTTAGGGCGCTCGATAGCCCATTGGAAAGGTCTAACCGAGATTTACAACTTTCGACTGGGCCCAAATGCATGCCGTTGGGAACCATTTGGTCCCCCAAATCACCAAAAAATGTCGTTTAGGGCCTCAAAATGGCTCCGAAAGTTCAGGACCCGAAAAACTGCTAAAAATAGTAATTTACCAAAAGTGCCAGAAGACTGTTTTGAGCCAGTTGGAAGAGGTGGGCTGCCACCAATATCCACCTGGATCAATTCTCATGTTGCCCACTTCGTTCCTTTTTCTTTTTCTCTTCTCCCTTCCCTCATTTTTCTGTTTTTCCGCTTTACATTATTTTTGTTGTATGCATGCTTCCCCAGCAACACTTGTCAATTTTCCATTAACCTCTTAATCTCTCTCTTAATTCCCTTTTTAACTTCAAAAACAGGTTTGAGGAATTAATTAGGAAAAGGTATGGGTTTAGTGAAATTATAAGTTAAGAAGGGTTAAATAGGGTCATACATAGCTTTTAGGTTATATACCATCCACCCCTTACTGACCTAGGTGAATACATGAGTCCATGTTCATTCATCGTGTTGTCTCTACCACTACCAGTTTAATTTTTATATTAACAGAGAAACATACAACATGAGTTCTGCCTCACAGGTATTCCTAGTCTTTTACAAAATTATACTAACAAATAATGGGCTTTAAACTAAGGGTGTTACAAAATGCACATTTAACTACAAAATTTCTCATTGAAATAACTATTGTGAAAATCGTGAAAACCTCAAGGTTTAGTGAGGGCCATGGAAATGACAGTTTTAGGGCTAGATTTAGGGGGAAAAGATCGAAGCAGTGCCAATTGCTTTTCCACAAAGTTCAAAAGAAATCACTTGAAGGGCCAGAACGTAACTTAAGTGAGCTTTGGATGTACCTATTTAGCAGAATATGACCAACCGAAGCAGAATTCAAAGGATCCAATAGTAGTGGCCACATATCCAAGTGAAGATCAATTTCCTTGAATAAGAAGGAAAAGTGAGCGTAAAGCAAATATGAATCTTAAAATAAATAAAATAAGTAAACAAACAAATAAATATAAGGAAAATACATTAAAAAATGATAAATATATAGGGAGCAAGGTAAGGGTACTTCGCGCGGGAGGTAATGTTTGTTTTGTTTTGTGTTTTATGTATTTTTTTAAAATATTATATAGATTAATATTTTTTTTTAATATATATATATAATATATATAATATTTTAATTTATTTATTTACTTATTTATATAATATATATTATATTATATATATTTGTTGTTTATTTATATGATATACAATTTAATAATCAAAATATAATTTAAATTAAAAAAAATGATAAAAATAACATTGCCATTGCATAAGTCAAGCCCAAACTCAAGAATTACAAGGTTCATAAGTTAAGACTAAACTCAAGATTTACAATGGTTCATAAGTTAAGACTAAACTCAAGATTTACAAGATTTATAATATATGATTTGTACTAATATAAAAATTATATATTGTAAATTTTTATATATTACAAGTTTTTAATACATATTTTAATGATCAAACAAAATGGCTAGGGGGATATTGTCGACATGGAATGGTCAGGATTGAGTTCATGTGAATTGAGTCTATAATTTTGAGTGCACATGATGATGACAATATTGCACTTACAGAAGAGGCTTGAGGCCAGTGAACACATCCACCAACATCTGGAGCCATAGGGACCTCATTGGATTTCTTGAAAGAAGAAAATGTTGCTGAGTGAAACAAGGGATCCCTCATGAATCCATCTACAGTGTTACAATCTACTAAATTTTAACACTGCAGATGGATTTAGAGAACCCTTGACCCCTTGGGAAGGGGGCTTTGAATCCATCTGCAATGTTAAAATTTAGTACATCATAAGAATTCATTGTCAAAATTGAAATTTTTCATTGTCAAGTGACACATTTAACATCACCTGGGTCTCTAAATCCATCTAGAATGTTACAAATTACTAAATTTTAACACTGCATATGGATTCAGGGACCCCTTTAAAATGGATCCAATGATGCTAGAATGCTACAAGAAGATGGGACTAGGGTTATTTTTCCCTTTTGATTAGATGGAGTAAGCATGAAGACCATGCATGAAGCCTGATCCCTAATGTGAGTTTCCTCCTCTAGGAAAATTCGCCCATGTAGTAGATGGCATCCTTTGAAAGGTGAAGTGGATGATAACTTGATCCTGGATCTAGATAGGAAGCTCGTCTTCAAGGATTAGGGTAATAGTGGTGCTCTCGGAAGATGAAGTTGGCATGTAGATATAAATATCCTTGTGTGATAAGATATGAAGATACCTCAATTGTGCAATTTTCCCATGCAAGGATGGCAAGTTCTCTTGATCCTGTATAAAGCTTGAACCCTACAGAATGATGAAGAATGATACTTGATGATAGTAGTAATGTTGAATCTAGATAATCCAACCTTAATAGTGACTAGGAAAGATAGATTGTGCTACCTAAATACACTGAATGGTTGAGGGGTGTTCCCTCAACCCTAAATGGCTCACTAAGCTCTCCAAATCGACTTCTCAAATCAATAATAGAAAAAGCAGACCTTACCCACTAACTTTACCTTTCTTTTATAACTTTCACATGGCATGACCTAACTTTTGCATGACTATGTCGCTTTCTCTTCTAATTTCTAGTTGACTAGCATGCAGTGCTTCCTATGTGAATGGAATCTCAATAAAGGTGTTTCAGTGCATGCAACATGAAATATTGCCCACAAGTCATGCATGCAAGTGGCCCCTATTTCCTGTGGCCCTTATTTATCTACTAATGATTTAATAACCATGATTAAGATCTTCTTATGGTGTAAATGGCATGAATCCTAAGTCAGTTCCCTGAATTTCAGTGCATGCTCAAACCTATGGGAATCAAATAGGTTAACAGGATGGTCCTCAGTGCTTAAGCAGAAGAGGACATTACATATTTATTGAGGTAACTATGGACTAGTGAAGGGAAATTCATTCCTTGTGTTGTGTAGGGAAATTGGAAGGAGTTGCATGGCTGTGATGGCTTAGTGAGACCCCTGTAGAGCTCTATTGGAGCTTTTGGCTAAACACAGAGAGTGGAGTGGGTTGTGGGCTAAGAGAGAGGAGCTTCTAGGTGTAAACTTCACCCTGATGGCACAATAGCCTAGCTTGGGGGTGGCCTCTTAGTAGAAAGAGTATATGCTAGATAGAGTGCCTATTGATGGGTGGAAAATCACTCTTAGACAGCCAGTTACCTGGATCTTCTTTGTTTAACGATAAGTATTCTTATGTATCTAATGTGCAATGATTTTTATTTGTATTCATGTGATAGTTATGCTTGTAAATTGCACGTTGTGTGTGTGGATTGTGTTATTTATGTTGTCTATTTTTATTTTCATATATTCACATGCATTTTAGCTATTATAAATTCGTCTTATGGTTATGAGGTGAAATTAAGAGGCCCTGAGTTAGTTAATGTTCCCTATGTTGGCCGGGTTGAGAGATGGGGACGTTACATAATAGTAAGCTAGTTATATCCAAACAAGATAAATACAAAAGTTGATGACAAATGAAGCAAGTGCTCTATATGAGAAGAGATGAGAGATGAGACATGGATTCCATGGCCTTTGTCCTAGCAATGTAAATAGTTTCTAACATAATGGGAGGGTGAAAATGCCAATGGTATAAATGTAAATATATTATGCATGATTAGTAAGAGAAGAAGTCTATATTGGAGTGGATTTCCCTAATGGGGTTCAACTATAATCTCCTTGTTGACGTGTGATGATGCTACTCTTAATTTCCGTGTAGTTGTTGTAGTGTCCTTTGAGGCTTGAGAATTAAACCCCATATGTAGGCATATGTAGTTTTGGTCCTATTTAGGAATGGAGTTACATTTATAAACATTGCACATTGTCATAGAATAATTTTGTTGTTTGCAAAAGGAATTATCCTTATAAATGTTTCCATTGTGTGTATTTTAATTTCTCATGGGGTATACCTCTATGCTTTAGCAATGCAATCTCAACATTCTATATCATATTATTTATGTGGTAAACAAATGCTAATTGCATTTAGAAAGATTCACTATGCAAACCAATATAAGGTAGACGTGTAATGTTGGTAGTTGGTCCAAAAATTAATAATTAAAATAATAATTGGATCCATCTTAATCTCATATCTATCAAATGATCAAACAAATCAAATTCTATAAAGTGAAAACTTTTCTTCATATTTTTGCATTACAAAACAGAATTATACCTCATAATGCTTATCTACCCTTTGATAAATTCACAATTAAAATAAATCTAAATCTATTTTTATTTTTAATATATCTTAAGAATTCTACTTAAAATTGAAGTATTTTGTTTTCTCTTAAGCTTAAGACACAATTGTCTTTATTTGATATATGCATGAATGATGGACATAAATATTACTGAAATAAACACTGGAAAAGAAGCTAAAGACAAAAGAAAAACCTATTCTAACCCTACTTTTTTTTCCACACAGTAAAACACTTTTTTTTCCACACAGTAAAAGTAGAAAGCTATACATGATATTCAATTTGAATCAAAGTATAGATGAAAGTTTTATAGATGAAAGTTTTGATACAAAATAGATAGGATCAAATCCTGACCAAAACTCAGCATCGACACAGAAAGGTTCATAGCTCAACAGCTTAATATTTTTGACCCTATTACTAGGCAACATAAATGTGCCTGTAACACCCTTACAAAAAACTGCTACTATATCGTACATTAAATTGTGCCAAAAAAATGAATAAAGCCATGGAAAAAGGACCATATCTAACAGAAAAGCAGAGACGAGAGCCAATGCATCAAACTCAGAAGGAGAAAACAGAGCACCTCCGGAGAGGGCAACGCCACTGAGAAACTACCAGTCCCAAGAGATGAGTCGTTGGCTGCAAAGAAGTCACCAAGGCTAGAGTTCGTCGCCGCAGAGATGTTGAGCCACCACCAAACACGCGGCCGAACTGCTTATCTGCCACTGAACTCGCCGTCGAACTGCTTGATCCACCGCCGAGCCACAAGAACCGCCACCGAGAGAAACAATCATTCCAGTCTTCTACTGTGTCCACCCATCAGAACTTCGTTGGACGCAGGGCGAAACTGGACTGTACGCTAGAGTCTTTGCATGTTCTCCTGTATGAGAACCGAGAATGGACGGTATGCGCGAGCTCGAAGAGAAGAAAACATTCGACTCTCGAACTGGTCAAAATAAGCCACGATACGACTCCAACACCATTGGAGAGTGGAGGGAGGCTCTTTCTAATCTTGCAGACATCAGCAAACTTGTAATGAGTGAGAACCCCAACTCTCCCTGTTAGTCTTAGCTTAAATTTTTTGCAATGATACGTATATGGCAATGTATCTAGGCATTTCTGAGTAGTAATGTTACTGCCAATATCCAGTTGATTCAAGGGCAAAGGCCCTTCAATGGCTCGGTGCAATTCTCAACTACATCGTCTGCTGTGCTGTCTACAAGTCCAGAGCACCGAGCTTTTTCTCAATATCTTCGAACAGCGTTTTGTACACAGCATCATATTCATTGTCTATATCAATAATGTTAGGTTAAGTTTTCATGCTGGTTCATAACTTATAAAAAATCAAAAGTAATTAAAAATTTTATGTTCGCTCATAACTTATAAAAAATCAAAAGTAATTAAAAATTTCATGTTCGCTCATAACTTATCAAAAATAAAAATAAAATGATTAAAACATTAAAAGAGAGGGATCCAATTTCTTGAGGGGTAATTTTTTCTTAATGTGTAAAAAATTTAAAATAGAACAAAAACAATTACACCTCAAGAAATTGGATTCCTCTCGATGCTTGATAGATCTGGGTTTGAGATGGATCTACCCTCGTCATGATACTTTACAACACAATATGGGGGAGATGTTGTAACATTTGTCACATTTGTCAGGTTTGTCACATTTACCACGTTTGTCACGTTACGTTTCCATGTCGACTCATAACTTATAAAAAATCAAAAGTAATTAAAAATTTCATGTTCGCTCATAACTTATCAAAAATAAAAATTAAAAAATTAAAAGAGAGGGATCCAATTTCTTGAGGGGTAATTTTTTCTTAATGTGTAAAAAATTTAATATAAAACAACAAAAAAAATTACACCTCAAGAAATTGGATCCATGTAGGTGCTTGATAGATCCGGGTTTGAGATGGATCTACGCTGGTCACGTTAAGTTACAACCCACTATGGGGGAGATGTTGTAAGGTTTGTCACATTTGTCACGTTATGTTTCCATGTCCGCTCATAACTTATAAAAAATCAAATCAAAAATGAAAAAATTAAAAGAGAGGGATCCAATTTCTTGAGGGGTAATTTTTTTCTTAATGTGTAAAAAATTTAGGATTAAAAAAATAAAATTACACCTCAAGATGCTTGATAGATCTGGGTTTGGGATGGATCTACTCTAGTTTATTTAACAATGTATTTGTGCATATATGAATACGTGAAAGTTTGTTTCAAGATAAAAACATTATCTTGTAACATTAACATTGTCATGAAATAATATTTCAATCATGCATAATTTATGAGTTAAATTAAATAATTACTAGTTTAAATTTATCTTAATTTTGGATTTACTAGATGTGTCTAGAGGGATCATATCTCTTGAGATTGTAAACTATTTTTAGAATGGAAAAATTAATAAATTTTACATTTTCATGTTATTTTTATAATGATAATCAAACAAAGTAAATAAATCTAATGGCTTTTGAATTGACATCTTGTTTCAAAAACCTTACTTAAGTAATAACGTAAAGATCTTCTCTTATATTCAAATTACTCTTTTTTGTTTATATATATATCATTTTTTGTATATATCTCTTTGGTTTTAAAATTTAGGTGAAGGTCAACATTATATAGTTTTTTGTTTACTTAGTACTTTAGTATTTTAATATAATGTCCTGTATGAGCTCTACTTTGAACATTGAATTACACTTCTAGATTGTAGAAAATGCTTATTGATGCAATTATCTCTTATCTCACTAAATCTAACCTCCTAAAACAAATCCAAAGATTATTCATCTAAAGACATACTCTATATCACAATGACCACTGCATCAACAAACCACAACCTTCTCATATTATCAGAAGAATCACACATCATAAGACAAGTAAGACAAGTAGAAGTTAATATTTTCAATCAAAGGTACGATGTGGTTTTAGAGCCAATAATGTTAGGTGCAAGTTCAAAATCCCTTTTAGAATCTAGTCTTTTGATGAAAAATAATATAAATAATATAGCAGGTTTCAAGAAATTTCTAAGGTGCTTTAACGAGAAGTAAAAGTGGGCATCACTACTATGGAGAAGCAAGAATATATGAAAAAAGGGATGCATAGTTTTGACTATGTGCATGAGGGAAATAAAGAAGGAAAGTGCAATGGATGAAAATTTACTGTGAGATGAGTCAAAGGGAGTAATTTCATAGGCATATTGAATTATTGCACCGAGTGTAAACAAGGTGCTTACAACTCAGTATGGGGGAGATCCTGTAACAGATGTCACATGTCACATGTAACGTTTTCAAAAGTAATAAAATGTAAAAAGCAATAGTATGGGGGAGATCCTATAACGAATGTCATATGCCACATGTCACATTTGTCACTTTTGTAGTATGAGGGAGATCCTGTAACGGATGTCACATGTCACATGTCACATTTGTCACATTTGTCACGTTACGTTACAACCCAGTATGGGGGAGATGTTGTAACGTTTGTCACATTTGTCACAATTGTCACGTTTGTCACGTTACATTTCCATGTCGGCTCATAACTTATAAAAAATCAAAAGTAATTAAAAATTTCATATTCACTCATAACTTATCAAAAATAAAAATAAAGTAATTAAAAAATTAAAAGGGAGGGATCCAATTTCTTGAGGGGTAATTTTTTCTTAATGTGTAAAAAATTCAAGATAAAACAAAAAAAATTACACCTCAAGAAATTGGATCCCTCTCAGTGCTTGATAGATCTAGGTTTGAGATGGATCTACACTCGTCACGTTACGTTACAACCCAGTATGGGGGAGATGTTGTAACGTTTCTGGCATTTTTCATGTTTGGCACATTTGTCACATTTGTCATGTTTGTCAAAAGTAATTAAAAATTTCATGTTCGCGCATAACTTCTCAAAAATACAAATTAAAAATTATAAAATTGAAAGAGAGGGATCCAATTTCTTGAAGAGTAATTTTTTCTTAATGTGTAAAAAATTTAAGATAAAACAAAAAAAAATTACACCTCAACAAATTGGATCCCTCTCGGTGCTTGATAGATCCGGGTTTGAGATGCATCTACGCTGGTCACGTTAAGTTACAACCCAGTATGGGGGAGATGTTTCAACGTTTGTCACATTTGTCACGTTATGTTTCCATGTCGGCTCATGACTTATAAGAAATCAAAAGTAATTAAAAATTTCATGTTCACTCATAACTTATCAAAAATAAAAATAAAAATAATTAAAAAATTAAAAGAGAGGGTTCCAATTTCTTGGAGGGTAATTTTTATCTTAATGTGTAAAAAATTTAAGATAAAAAAAAATTACACCTCAAGAAATTGGATCCCTCACGGTGCTTGATAGATCCGGGTTTGAGATGGATCTATGGTTTATTTAACAATGTATTTGTGCATATATGAATACATGAAAGTTTGTTTCAAGATAAAAACATTATCGTGTAACATTAACATTGTCATGAAAGAATATTTGAATCATGCATAATTTAGGAGTTAAATTAAATAATTACGAGTTTAAATTTATCTTAATTTTGGATTTATGAGAGGCGTCTAGAGGGATCATGTCTCTTGAGATTGTAAACTATTTTTAGAATGAAAAAATTAATAAATTTTACCTTTTCACATTATTTTTATAATGATAATCAAACAAAGTAAATAAATCTAATGGCTTTTGAATTGACATCTTGTCTCAAAAACCTTACTTAAGTAACAACGTAAAGATTTTCTCTTATATTCAAATTAATTTTTTTGTTTATATATATATATCATTTTTTGTATATATCTCTTTGGTTTTAAAATTTAGGTGAAGGTCAACATTATATTTTTTTTTGTTTACTTAGTACTTTAGTATTTTAATATAATGTCCTGTATGAGCTCTACTTTGAACATTGAATTACACTTCTAGATTGTCGAAAATGCTTATTGATGCAATTATCTCTTATCTCACTAAATCTAACCTCCTAAAACAAATTCAAAGATTATTCATCTAAAGACATACTCTACATCACAATGACCACTGCATCAACAAACCACAACCTTCTCATATTATCAGAAGAATCACACATCATAAGACAAGTAAGACAAGTAGAAGTTAATATTTTCAATCAGAGGTACGATGTGGTTTTAGAGCCAATAATGTTAGGTGCAAGTTCAAAATCCCTTTTAGAATCTATTCTTTTGAGTAAAAATAATATAAATAATATAGCATCTTTCAAGAAATTTCTAAGGTGCTTTAACGAGAAGTAAAAGTGGGCATCACTACTATGGAGAAGCAAGAATATATGAAAAAATGGATGCATAGTTTTGACTATGTGAATGAGGGAAATAAAGAAGGAAAGTGAAATGGATGGAACTTTACTATGAGATGAGTCAAAGGGAGTAATTTTGTAGGCATATTGAATTATTGCACCGAGTGTAAACGAGGTTCTTACAACTCCATATGGGGGAGATCCTGTAATGGATGTCACATGTCACATATAACGTTTTCAAAAGTAATAAAATGTAAAAAGTAATAGTATGGGGGAGATCCTATAACGGACGTCATATGTCACATGTCACATTTGTCATTTTTGTAGTATGAGGGAGATCCTGTAACGGATGTCACATGTCACATTTGTCACGTTGTCACGTTACGTTACAACCTAGTATGGGGGAGATGTTGTAACGTTTGTCACATTTGTCACGTTTGTTGCACCGAGTGCAAATGAGGTGCTTGCTGTTGATGTATATGTAACTTCGGAATGTATTTCACCCTTGTATTTCATATATGTATTTTATACTCCTATAGAGATGGTATTATTCCTCTATATGGAAGTGTTTGTATTCGTATAGAGATGTTATTATTCCTCTATATGGAAGTGTCGTTAGTTATATTGTAAGGGTCGTAACTTATACTCGATGGGTTATTAGACCACCTTGTTGGGGTCGGCCCTGTATAAGTCATGTGGGTCAAAGGGTTATTAGACCACCCTATTGGGGGTCGGCCATGTGGGTCAAAGGGTTATTAGACCACCAAGTGTGGGGTCGGCCCGGATTAAGTTAACCATGGGTTAAGCTAGACATGTAGGCCCCATTAGTTTATTGGGCAGGACAGGACAAGTATAAATAAAGATCGAGAGATCTCTATTTCATCATGCATTCACACACTTCTCTCATTCGGAAAGTGGTGCACTTGTGAGGAGAAGGATTTGCTGCTAGGAGAAGACTATCTCTTGTATTTTGGTTGTATCATTGCTCTATCTATCTCTAATGAAGTTATTGGGTTTTTTCACCTTTATGGTTTTCCCTAAGTAAACTATGTGTCTCTTATGTGCTTGCATTATTGTGTCTATGATTGATGTGCTATAGATTTGATATACATGTTGTTCTCTTAGTTAAGATCCTAGATCAGATTGAAGTAAATTCTTAAAATTTAACATGGAGTCAGAGCTAGCCTGAAAGAAGGCATGGTATGGCATGTATGACACTTGTTGCACTTGCGATGCTAGGCCTTGATATAGCAAAAACCAATTATCGTAGCACTTTCACTATAAATCCATTTTGGAGAAGTTTTCGGATCTGAAACTTTTACAGGTCGAAGATAAGATCCCCCTGTACCTTGTGTCCAAAGGAAAACTTTGAATTCGTTGTACTTTGTGATTTATGAACTGTACAATATAGGGTTTCTGCCTCTTCCAGATCTCAGTCATAAACAACTGACCTTGGAAAAAGGGTCATAACTTGGGCTAGGAAGCTCCAAATGAAATTTCGTAAAACTTGACAGGTAGTGCACGGACTTTAATTTCTCAGGTAACTTTTTCAGATGCTGAAACTGAACCTGTGACATGTGGCACATAGTACAAGTTCGCTCTCCTTTTTTATCCCATAAACAGGTCATGTTGCGACACTTGGCATAACTCTCTCTCAGAGAATCCATTTGAGGTCAGACCTATTAGGATGGAAAGATGACAAATCAAGCTACCACAAAAACGTTTTTTAGACCCTGTGGTTTTAAAGGTACGAAGTTACACCAGAAACAATTAGGTACATATTTCTGTCAATTTTTTTTAATTTTTGAGCACCTTCATTCATGGCTTCCAAAATCTAGGGTTTCAGAGAAAGTTGTAATTTTTGTAATCGGAGACTATGGATGAATGCTACTCATCAAAATAGAAATTTAGAGACCAAGATCAGAATTTTTTCTTTGGCAGAAGACCAGGCTTGATCAAACCCTATTTCAGGGTCACGTCTAGTGAATCTAGAAGTTTCAAAGGCAAAATTGAGGAGTGAAACTTTGCAGTTTTCAAATTCTGAACATACCAGCTTGATTAGCTCATCAAGGCACATATTTCTATCCTTTCAGAAGTTTGAAATTCAAAGTTTAAATTTTTTGGGGTTTCTCTGACAAACCCTAATCCAGTTCTTGCAAATCAAGTGGATTTGGTTAATCCTAGAAGAAGATGGATTGGTAACCTGCATAAGTGAAGAAGTTCCTGTTTCGGAGGGAGATGAGGCTAAGGCCTTACATAAGCATATTACAAGCAATCTCGATAGGTATGACTTATCTAAGTATGTTTCAAGATTTATTCATGATTAAGTTTATGGTATATTTCTCTTCATATTATTACGGTTAGTACAATCTTGATTAAATCTAGACTTGTCGTATCACCTTAATAAAATTATGAATGCATGATAGAAGATATTCATTGATTAGGGTGTTGACACTTATGATTGTATTAATGCATTATGGTGTTGTTAGAGGTTTATGTTGTCTGCTAACATGAAAGGTACACCAAGAAAGTCAAATCATGTTCTGGTTCAAGCACATATGATCATGATGACATGAGAACAAAGATTCATCCATTGTCATGAATCACTTAGAAGATCTACTTACGAGGTATGTATAACTTGGTCCTACAATGGATAACTTATGAGACTTGCAGGTTACTAGCACAAGTCATTGAAGAGAACCAAAAGACATTATGTGGGTATGTTAGACATAACTAGCTAGCATGCTAATCCAGATATGTTTTTCCTATATCAAGCTATAATCCTACCTTGTGTTAGGATCTTATACTGTTGTTTTGTTGATAATGATTATTCATGAAGTCATAGGTTTGAATAGTCATGGTTTTATGCATATTATCTTTCTTACCATAATTGATGATATGACTAACTAGAAGAATCATGAAGGTATAGGTTTGAGTAATCACGGGTTTTATGCATATTATATCTCTTATCTTGATTGATAATTTAACTAACCAGAAGAGTCCTATGATCAAATAAGAATATGCATGAGTAAAAGAAGACTTCCCTGAAACCTTGAATACTAATGCTTATTATTTCTGTTTGAAATGATCATGACTATAGATGCTTAAGATTATTGTTTTTTGATAGTATTGAGAATATGCTAATGAATGTATGAGATTACAAGGATAACAGAATCATGATACTAATAAGTATGCATAGGGACCTAGGATGAATATAGGTTCAAGGACAGGTAATCCAGGAAGCAAAGATCGAGAGGGAGCTCACTCTAGTAGTTTCTGCAAGGATGCAGATATCCAGAGGGAGTTGACCATCCTTCTGCATCCCACAACAGAAAGGTGTAGAAGAAGCTACTTCAGCAGCTCCTGCAAGGAAGCAAAGACTTAGAGGGAGTCCACCCAACAAAGAAACAAAGATAAGTAGTTTAATTACCATTTCTTACATATTTGTTTGTTTAAATAAAATTGTTCAAATGATGTATAGGGTTATGTTCCTAGACTTAGGATATGTATTGTGCATATTAGAATGATTGCATTAATGAACAGTATACTACTAATATGAAGTTGATGGATAAGTGGCCTATGGCACTGCACAATATTCCATTGATACTTATCTAGAATGAAACCTCTTTGTTGACATGTTGGGAGTTGTGCACACTCTTAACAATGTTCTGTAGAGATTGGAAGGCATCTAGAAAGTTACGAGATATGGATAAATGTTGTATTCAAGCATTGGCTAAAATAATTGCATGACTGTATGACATATTTCTTTATGTGTAAGAATTTGTTTTGAAAAACTATGAGATGTTTTCTAATCATGAAATTTAACTTGTTGTGTAGGAAAGATCATATACCATCACCTACAAAAGAAGGACTACAACATTTGTTCAAGCAACAAAGTTATCTATTGAAAATAATGAAGATATTGAAGCTCCCAGGATCTAGGAAGAATGCCATGATCGAGGAGTACCAGTCGATCATGAAGATGTTTGGGATACAGTCCCAGGACCTAAAGGGTAGTCTGTAGTGACTTCCAAGGGGATCTACAAGATCAAGCATGCTGTAGGAGGTAACATAGAGACTTTTTATCCTCTAGCCAAATACACTTCCATTAGATCAGTACTTGCTCTAGCTGCAGTGATGAAGTGGAAGATACACCAAATGGATTTCAAGACAACCTTCTTGAATGGTGTAGTTGAAGAAGAAGTGTATGTGGAGAAGCCACTTGGTTCTGAGACACATGACAGGGAGTCATATATGTGCAAAATTTGGTATGGTAGGATAGATAGCTTTCTATCCAGTTTGGGCTTTACCAAGAGTAAAGAGGATTCCAACCTTTACTACAAGGTTGAGGAAGGCAATCCAGCGATACTACTTTTGTAAGCGGATAACCTGTTTGTTACAAGTAAAGATAGATTGATTGCCGACATGTAGTGGAAGCTTGCTGTCGAGTTCGAGATGAAGAACTTGGGGATGATGCACTATTTGTTTCTTGCATGGAGGTGTGGTAGAGTGCAGATGGAATCTTCCTTGGACAAGGGAAGTATGTAGTAGAGATCCTGAAGAGGTTCAGGATGATGGACTAGAAGGCTATGGCCACACCTATGGCATTGAATTTGAAACTTCTGTGTGATGCTTCATCTAATCCGGCTGATGTCACGATGTATCGTCAGATGATTGGGTCCTCTATGTACCAAACGAACAGGAGACCAGATATTTTCTTTGCGGTGAACACATTGAGCCAGTTCCTGACGGATCTGAGAGATGTTCACCTGGTTGCTGTAAAGCATATTCTGAGGTACCTAAGGGGTACGGTTGATTATGGGCTCAAGCATGATGCAAATCAAAAGTTTAACCTGCAGGTTTATGTTGATTCAGATTGGGTAGGCAGTGTTGCAGATAGGAAGAGCACATCTGGGTGCTGCTTCAGTATGGTATCAGGTGTGATCGCTTGGTTTAGTAGGAAGCAGTCTTGCGTAACACTGAGTACAGCCGAAGCAAAGAGGAGCAGTGAAGCTCCTATATTTTTTGATGGACGAGCAGATTACAGATGTGCTGACGAAGCCACTAGACAGAGTGAAGTTTGAATACTTCAGAGAGAGGTTTGGTATTCTTTAGATCGACAACACTTCAAGGAAGAAGTGATGGACACATTTGCTGAAGCCATTCCAAGCATGTTGGAAGGAAGATCCTTCACATGGATATGGATGTAAGTGCTCGATGATGAGTATCAGGATGATGTTCGAGTTTCTGCTCTGAATGATCAGTTGGATCATTTATATGTATATGTATGTATGCATCATGTTGGATGCTTGGACCATGTATCTGTATATGTATCAAGTCGATACTGTGTATGATCAGGTAGATCATGTATGTTGATATATATTAGGTATGATCAGGTGGATCATGTGTTTGTATTTGTATCAGGTAGATACATTGTATGACCAGCTGGACCAGGTATTTGTAGATGTATCAGGTGGATATATTGTATGATCAGGTAGATCATGGATGATGATATGTATCAGGAAGATACTGTGTATGCATCAAGTGGATGCATTGTATGATCAGGATGATCATGATGATCATGATGATGAGCTTTAGAATGTTGCTCCAGATGACATGCATCAGGACGATGCAGTGTTGATGATCAGGATGATCATGTGTACATCAGGATGATGTATGGTGAGTATCAGGTTGATACTTTGTCGCCATGGAACATGTTGTGCAGATAAGCATATAATTTGGCCCTGGGAGGTTTGCAGATAGTCTTGCAAGGTTTTTCCTATGGCATGTAATGTGGCCCTGGGATATCTGGAAAACGCTCTTTTGAGGTTTTTCTTTGGAAGGACATATAATTTGTCCCTGGGAGATCTGCAGATGGTCTTGCAAGGTTTTGCCTATGGCATATAATTTGGCCCTAGGATATCTGGCAGATGCTCTTTCGAGGTTTTGTCCTATGTCATATAATTCGGCCCTAGGAGATCCGATAGGTTGAGCTGTGTGCTCGTAATAAGTCTTGGGATGCTCTTGCAAGGTTTTTCCATGACCACATGTAATATGGCCCTAGGAGATCCGATAGGTTGGACTGTGTGCCCGTAATAAGTCTTGGGATGCTCTTGCAAGGTTTTGTGGTAGGTGTCACATGCAATAAGTCCTAGAGATCTGGATAGGATGAAAAAGGCCTCAGATGCTGTTTAGGGTTCTTGCTAGTCAAGAGACTCTTTTAAGGTTTTGTGATAGTGACACGTAATAAGTCCTGGAGATCTATACAGGATGAAAAAGGCCTCAGATGCTCTTTAGGGTTATTGCTAGTCAAGAGACTCTTTTAAGGTTTTGTGATGCACGTAATGAGTCCTGAGGATTCCACAGTATCGCCAGTGATGACGAAGACCTGTAGGTGGTGGTCCTACATTCAATATGAAAAAGGACTAGGTCTATAGAACTTCCTATGACGAGTGGATTTAGATATTGATTGAGATAGCAACAGTAGTCACGATGACGATGATTCGAGGATGATGATTCGCTGGTGATGATCCAGAGAAGAAGACTTGTGCTAGCAGATCTATGTTGAGAAATACCTTCCTAGTTAAGAGGGAGTGTTGATGTATATGTAACTTCGGAATGTATTTCACCCAACTATTTCATATATGTATTTTGTACTCCTATAGAGATGGTATTATTCCTCTATACAGAAGTGTTTGTATTCCTATAGAGATGTTATTATTCCTCTATATAGAAGTGTCGTCATTTATATTGTAAGTGTCGTAACTTATACTTGATGGGTTATTAGACCACCTTGTTGGGGTCGGCCCTGTATAAGTCATGTGGGTCAAAGGGTTATTAGACCACCCTATTGGGGGTCGGCCATGGGGGTCAAAGGGTTATTAGACCACCAAGTGTGGGCTCGGCCCAAATTAAGTTAACCATGGGTTAAGCTAGACATGTAGGCCCCATTAGTTTATTGGGCAGGATAGGACAAGTATAAATAGAGATCGGGAGATCTCTATTTGATCATTCATTCACACACTTCTCTCATTCGGAAAGTGGCGCACTTGTGAGGAGGAGGCTCTACTGCTAGGAGAAGACTATCTCTTGTATTCTGGTTGTATCATTGCTCTATCTATCTCTGAGTAAGTTATTAGGGTTTTTCACCTTTATGGTTTTCCCCATGTAAACTATGTGTCTCTTGTGTGCTTGAATTATTGTGTCCATGATTGATGTGCTGTAGATTTGCTGTACATGTTGTTCTCTCAGTTAAGATCCGAGATCAGATTGAAGTAAATTTTGAAAATTTAACACTTACAACCCAGTATGGGGGAGATCCTGTAACCGATGTCACATGTAACGTTTTCAAAGGTAATAAAATGTAAAAAGTAATAGTGTGGGGAAGATCCTGTAACGTATGTCACCTATCACATTTGTCACGTTTGTAGTATGGGGGACATCCTGTAACGGATGTCACATGTCACATTTGTCATGTTTGTCACATTACGTTACAACCCAATATGGGGGAGATGTTGTAACGCTTGTCACATTTGTCACGTTTTTCACGTTGCATTAGAACCCAGTATGGGGGAGATGTTGTAACGTTTGTCACATTTGTCACGGTTGCCACGTTACATTTCCATGTCGGCTCATAACTTATAAAAAATCAAAAGTAATTAAAAATTTCATGTTCGCTCATAGCTTATCAAAAATAAAAGTAAAATAATTAAAAAATTAAAAGAAAGGGATCCAATTTCTTGAGGCGTAATTATTTCTTAATTTGTAAAAAATTTAAGATAAAACAAAAAAAATTACACCTAAAGAAATTGGATCCCTCTCGGTGCTTGATAGATCCAGGTTTGAGATGGATCTACGCTCGTCATGTTACGTTACAACCCAGTATGGGAGAGATGTTGTAACGTTTGTCACATTTGTCACGTTTGTCACATTTGTCACGTTACGTTTCCATGTTGGCTCATAACTTATAAAAAATCAAAAGTAATTAAAAATTTCATGTTTGCTCATAACTTATCAAAAATAAAAATTAAAACTTAAAAAATTAAAAGAGAGGGATCCAATTTCTTGAGGGGTAATTTTTTCTTAATGTGTAAAAAATTTAAGATAAAACAAAAAAAATTACACATCAAGAAATTGGATCCCTCTCGGTGCTTGATAGATCCGGGTTTGAGATGGATCTATGCTGGTCATGTTAAGTTTCAACCCAGTATGGGGGAGATGTTGTAATGTTTGACACATTTGTCACGTTTGTCATGTTATGTTTCCATGTCAGCTCATAACTTATAAAAAATCAAAAGTAATTAAAAATTTCATGTTCACTCATAACTTATCAAAAATAAAAATAAAAATATTTAAAAAATTAAAAGAGAGGGATCCACTTTCTTGAGGGGTAATTTTGTTCTTAATGTATAAAAAATTTAAGATAAAAAAGAAAATACACCTCAAGAAATTGGATCCCTCTCGGTGCTTGATAGATCCGAGTTTGAGATGGATCTACTCTGGTATACCAAAAACATTGATGAACAATGTATATGGAGCAACAACAATGTATATGGAGCAACACTAGAAAACAAACAAACTAGCATGAAAGGAAATATTTTGGAAAATAAAGCAACACTAGAAGAAGTTTAAGTGAAGTGCTTGAGATGGAAGAATATGAACAACCAAAAATAAACAATAAATATACAACAACGAAGAGAAGATACATCGAAAACACTCTAAAGGGCTAAATGTGAACATTCACGAGGATAAATAGTTAAAGATATAGAAAATATGAGAGATTTAGTATACAAAACACTATAATTAAGTTGAGTAGAGTGTACCAAAATCCAAGGGAGTAAAATAGGAAGGAGCTTGTGAAATTTATATTATCTAAATTATGTACTTTTATTTTAAAAACTAAGGGAAAATAATTGGCTCTACACAATATTAATGAAAATTAAGAAGGCTTTATAAGTTGGTCAAACATTTTGTAGTAATATTTTCTAACCTAAGTTCATTTTCCTTCAAAAATATAATATGTTTTGTTCTATGAAATTGTGTTTAGTTACCGTGCGTCAACTATTCTCCCATATTTCATTAAATTTACTTTTTATAACACTATTAGAAGTGTTATATGGCATACTTCAACTCAATTATACCATTATTCATCTCATCATACATTATATTGAATCTTTATGAACTAGAGTAATCCATGCAATCTAAAGGTTGGGCATTTTTTATCAACAAAGATCCATTTTCTACCAAATGATGATGAACCTCATCATTACATACCTAAATGAAAGAAAACTAAGCGCTAATCTCTTGGTCAAAAAAAAATTTACACATGAGTTTCCACAAAGCAAAGAGCGTCAATTTCCTAAAGTAATGCCAAAGCTCTAAAAAAGCACCATAAACAAGAGGTCATTGTTAGAGAATTATGACCACCTAGGACCATAGTGACATCATATTTTTTTTAATTATTGTTGGTTCAGGCTTGGTTAATTTGTTTCCCTAAGTCTGTTAGATACATTTGACATATTCCACTCAGATTGACACCCAAATTCAACCTCCTTGTGGATAAGGAACCTCATTTATGGCCACTAAACCACTAGGGTGTACCTCATCCTATTATTTATGGTTTTGGCATTGACCATGGCACTCACATGCATTGTATGTGGACATTTTGCCTCTTTTCGGCAAGTTTATCCAATCCTAGGCCACCTCCACTCCACCATTTTCTCAACCACTCATGGAACACCATTATTTTCGGCCACTCATGCCATCCCAATGTTCATCTAAACCATTCGTGGGATTTTTCTATCATTTGGGAGCCTATTGGTCAACCTAGAGGCAGGATTTTGGATCAATGTAAGCCTACCACTTCTAGCTCATTCGAATTCCTCCAAAGGCTAATGATTTTATCGTATAGTAATATAATCATGATCCCAGCACATTTTTATGTTGGACAGTAATAGAAACTTCAACTATTTGCACCATTACTTTGTGATCTTGAGCTCTTTTGCACTATTTACATGCAATACTTAGCCGAATTCTTGTCTTGTGAGGAAATTCATAGTTATTAGATCCTGTTGTGTTTAGAATTTTACATGGTAATAGAACTTAAGGAAATCCCACTAGATTCAATATTACTTCAAAGGTGCACTACAAGTAATAGAGAAACTAGATAAGTCCTACGGTTTGTGCATTGGTGTCCTTAGGGGCCCTTCCCAGGTGTGATGCACTTTCCAATGTGCCCTCTATCAATGCAGGGTTTGAATTGTATATCTAGGGTTTCCTTCTGAGTGATTGAGTGTTTTCATTAGCAGGTTTTTAGTGGTTCTTTGTCACCAAGGGTGCAACCAAAAAAATGGAGCATTCTCATGTCACCTTGCTCACTCCATTCAACTAATTTGAGTGGAAGGCCAATATGGTAATCTGAATGAGATATAAGGGTCTCTTCAGAGTTACTATGGGGACAGTAAATGAGTCGAACTCTATTGTTGAGAAGTCCAATTTTTTCAACAAGATGGATGAATCCTATGGCATGTTTTGTCTGAGTATCTCAAGAGACCTCTTGTTTCATGTTGACAACCTTACCACTCCAAATGAATTTTTTCTCAAGCTAGATTCATTGTTTGGAAAAAATCATCAATTAAGGGGCCATCAACTTGAGAATGAGTTGATCTATTTGAGCGCTAGTAACTTCAAAATTGTTTAATATTTTTTCACCAAGTTTAAATCTTTGGTTCTTCAGCTCAAGAAATGTGGAATTGAAAAGAAGGAGGAGACGCTGATTTTGTCCATACTTTTGAAGTTGGAACTTGAGTATTATGTCTTCGTTTTGACCTTCCATTCCACCAAGTTGACAGTTTGAAATTGGAGGATGGCGTCTTTGGAATACTTCATGGATTCTCTTACTCAAGAGCAAGACAAGCTGGTCCAGGTGGGTGCCATCAAGCCATCAAATGACTAAATCCCTACAGCTGGTGATTTGAAACAAACAAAGGGAAAGAAGAAGGCCAAATATTTGAAGTAGCCACAGAAGAAGAAAGAAAAGAGGAATTCCAAATCCTTTGAAGGGGTTTCAAATCCTAGCAAGGAGAAAGGGAAGGAGAAGGAGAAGTTGAAATGCACCTACTGCCATAAGGGTTTTCACCCTGAGAGTACATGCATGAATAAAACCATAGACATGATGGTGCATCTCCTAGAGAAGAACAATATCCCTCTTCAAGGCACATGGATTATATGAGAGATTCATTCTCTACTCTTGAATCCTATGATGATCCTCCTATTCTCATGGGTGATGACTCAAAGATCCTAGCAAAATGCATTAGAAGGATCAATCTTGACAATGGGTACTTAAACAATGTGTTGTATGTCCCTAATCTTGCATCAAATCTTCTCTTTGTTTACCAAGTTACTCATATTTATTCGGCCAAGAGATTCACATTCACTAAAGAAGATGTAGAAATTTCTGAAGCTTCCACTAACAAAGTGGTTGCAGTTGCTATTGTAGATCATGAGTCAAGGATGTACAAGGTTTCACACTTTATTCCTTACTATTCACCTAATTCACTTCTGTCACATGCTAATTAGGTTAGTATACTATGAAATGAGAGGTTTGTACACCTCAACTACAAATATATTCAACCTTTGAACAAAGAAAATATGGTTGAAGGAATTCCAAGCATAAAATTTTCCAAACGAACCTACAAGGGTTCCATTGTTGGGAAGCATGCAAAGCGCAAGTTTGACGAGGGGAAGGAAAGGAGAGATGCTCAACCTCTCTAGTTGGTCCATTCATATGTGATAGTACCTATTCCCACACCCTCATATCGAAAATCGAAGTATGTCGCAACTTTCATTAATGATTTTTCAAGGTATCGTTGGGTATTCTTTCTCAAGTTAAAATATGAAGTTTTCCAAACATTTAAGGTTTTCAAAGCTTTTGTTGAGAAATTTAGGTGGAGGAAGATCAAGGTCCTAAGGACTGATAATGGAAGGGAATATGCCAACAAGGAGTTGCAGCATCTATGTGAATAGGAAGGAATTCACAGGAAACATTATATTCCCTACACACCTCAACAAAATGGTGTGGAAGAGTGCAAGATTAGATCATTGAAAGAGATGGTTACCTGCATGCTGGAGGCTAAGTCTTTGTCTCCTAAGATATGGTATGAGGCCATAAATTGTGTTGCATATGTTTATAACATAGTTCCACACAAATGCATGGAATACATGACACCAATCGAGGCTTGGACATGACATAAAACTGATGCGTCTCACTTCAAGGTGTTTGGCTCAAGGGCATGGGCTATAATACCTCTTTAGAAAAGAAAGGGCTTGTAACCCCAAATCAAGGATTCCATAATGGTTGGGTATGATGAATATTCTAAGGGATATATTCTCTTTGTTCCCTCATATCAAAATACCTTCATTGAAAGGAGTGTTCAATTTGAAGAAGATCCCTTTCAAGAAGCTCACTAAGAAGAAGAGGAATGCTCAAATCCTCCACTTGTTGGTGACGTAAGTGCTGTTTTCAATATGATTTTCCTCATCCTAATATTGAAGATGAATATGATGACATGCATGCATATAATGATCCTACTACAAGGCCAAAATAGGATGATAAAACCATGCAAGCTGTTGGTGAACTTGTAGGCCTGATCCACAAGACACTAGGAAGAGTAGGTCTCAATTTCACAATGCATTTTCTTCTAGTGATCTGAATGTTCCCGTGACATGTTTTTTGATGGTTGGACCTGATCCAAAATACTATGAAGAAGCATCACATGGACCAATATGGAAATCTTCCATAGAAGAAGAGTCCAAGTCTCTTCAAGACAACGAGACTTGGGAGCTGGTTTCTCTTCCTCCTAGGAGAAAGTTGGTGCAATGAATGTGGGTGTATAGGACCAAAATGGCTGCTAATGGTTCTGAAATTAAGTATAAGTCCCGATTGGTTGCTAAGGGATTCTCTCAAGTACAAGGGGTGGACTGCACAAAAAAATTTGCACCTGTGTCAAAGATGGACTCTATCAAGCTAGTTTCGGCCATTGCTACATCCAAACGATGGTAGGTGCACCACATGGATGTGAAGAGTGCATTTCTTCATGGTGAACTTCATGAGGAGATCTATAGGTAGCAACCTGAAGCATTCATACAAGATACTTCACTTGTGTGTAGATTGAATAAGTCTCTCTATGGCCTCAAGTGAGTTCCTAGAGCTCGGTATGCCAACATGGACAGATTTAGTCTAACTCAAGAATTTGAAAGATGAAAATTAGATCCTAATTTCAATATGAAACAATTTTGTAACTTTATTTTGATCATAGTCTTGTATATTGATCATATTTTGATCATTGGAAGTTCTATTGATGACATGGGTTCCGTAAAATCTCCTTTGCATGGTGCTTTTTCCATGTCTAACCTTGGTTTGTTGAGACAATTTATTGGCTTGGAGATTGAGCAATTTGTTGTAGGTATCAAACTTCTCACAATCAAAGTATGATTCATATCTGATCCAAAATTTCAGAATGATTGATTGTAAGGATCTTAAGCTCCCCTTCCTTTTAGATGTGAAACCATAAGATTTGAGTTCATCACCATTGGTGAATAGTTCCTTTTATAGGCAGCTAGTGGGAACTTGTTGTACCTCACACACTCTGAACTTGATTTGGATTATGCAGTGAGTGTTATTGATAGATATATGCAAGAGCCTCATGAGATTCATTGGAAGGATGCCAAGATGATCTTGCATTATTTTCAAGGAACCAAGTGGTTTTGGATTCATCATGCAGCTAGTTCATCACTTGAACTTATTGGATTTACTGATTCAAATTGGGATGGAGATAACACTGAAAGGAAGTCCACTTCTAGTTATTTTTGTATGCTTTCACATGATCCTATTTTCTAGTATAGCAATAAGCATAACACCATTTCCTTATCTTCAACTGAGGCCAAGTACACAGGTGTAGTGAATGCAACTGCACAATGTGTATGGTTGTAAGGTATTCTTGGGGAGTTTAGTTTTTCCTTTGATTCACCTACAATCATATGGTGTGATAATAAAAGTTCCATAAAGATATCTACAGATCTAATACGGAGATAGAGGACCAAGCACATAGAGATACACATGCACTACATCAGGAGTTTGGTACATGACCAGATCATCTCATGGTGGTACTTCCCATATTCTAAGTAGACCATTGACATATTCACCATGGGTTTTCCTAGGAAGAAATTCATCTAACATAGAGCACTCCTTGGGGTGGGTGATACATGGTGAATACTGATATTTGTTTTATATTTTGCTTCATCTCTATTTTTGAGGGGAGGTGTTTTTCCCATGAGGTTTTCCTCCTTACCTCAGCTACATGGACTAATAAAATTGTAAGGGGTGACTTTGGCCTTGTTTCCAAGGCCTCATTTTCATATTTATGGCTACTTAATTAAGGATCTAGGGGGGGTGTTAGAGAATTATGACCACATCAGACCATAGTCAAATCAAATTTTTAACAATTGTTGGTTTAGGCTTGGTTAATTTGTTTTCCTAAGGTTGTTAGATACATTTGACCCATTCCACTCAGATTGGGGCCGAAACTCATCCTCCTTATGGATAGGGTGCCTCATTTATGCCCACTAACCCACTAGGGCATCACTCATCCCATGATTTATGGTTTTGGAATTGACCAGGGGGCACACATGCATTGTATGTGGACATTTTGCCTCTTTTTGGCAAGTTTAGCCAATCCTAGGCCACCTCCTCTCCACCATTTTATCCACCACTCACGGGCCACCATTATTTTTTACCACTCATGTCATCCCAATGTTCATATCATCCATTCATGATATTTTGGTGTCATTTGGGAGCCTATTGGTCAACCTAGGGTAGATTTTGGCTCAATGTAAGCCTACCACTTGTAGCTTATTCGAATGTCTCGAAAGGATAACAATTTTATACTATTGTAATAAAATCATGATCCAACACATTTCTATGTTGGACAGTAATAGAAACTTCAACTATTTGCACCATTCATTTGTGTTATTGAGCTTATTTTTCACTATTTACATGTAATACTTAGACAAATTCCTCTGTTGTGAGGAAATTCTTAACTAGTATATCCTATTGTCTTTATAATTTTACAGTCATTCATGCAGAAACAATGTTTCTCACCAATGTACCCTACCCTAGAGGAACACTAGGTGATGATTCTAAATCCAAATCCAACAATATTGGTAAAATAATCATCCTAGAATATATGCCCAACTATCTTCAAGCGTTGATAAATAAGACGTAGACCATTCAAAAGAATAGTATTGTCCAACTTGGCCTTGGAAAAAATAGCCTACTAAATGACAATCTAAGCAATCACTCTGAGCTTGTAGAAAATCTATATAATCCAAACATTGTGTAGGTGCCACATCCAATGCTCTTTCAGGTCCTTAAATACCCAGTGAGTATTGAGAAATAGAGAAAGAGGATATATTGGATGAAGAAATGAATACAAATAGTGGTATTCATAATGGAACAATGTACAGCCAAAACTCCACCCCTAGTCCCTTTAGCTAAAAAGGTCCAAGCATACCAATATTTATATTTAAAAACTCAAAATACTGTTAAATTTTTTAGCATTAATTCACAATACTCTAGGATCTTTACTGAGAGAATAACATGTACAGTATATCAATGCATAACACTCACAATAAGCATCACAAGCATCACAAGAATCAAAAGAATGAGAGACAAGAGACATAGAGTTTCTGTGGGGAAAACCCTAAGGTGAAAAACCCCACAACTTCCTCAGAGATAGAGAGAGCAATGTCTCAACCAAAGTACAACCAAAATACATTGAGATAGTCTCCTAGTAGTAGATGATCCTCCTCCTCACTAGTGTGCCACTTTCTGAGTGAGAGAAGTATGAGTTTCTGAGTGATCCCAATAGAGATCTCCCGATCTCTATTTATACTAGTCTGTTTTCCCAGTTACACTATTGGGCCGACTTATCTAGCTAGGTACATCCACAATATAATATATATTTCAGGGCCAACCCCACACATGGTGGTCTAATAACCCATCGCCAAGTACACGCACTTGCGACACTTGTCAATACACATGACGACACTTCCTTATAGAGGAATAACACATCTCTTATAAGGGTACAATAAATATATATGAAATACATTCTGAAGTTACATATACATCAACACTCCCTCTTAACTAGGAAGGTATTTCTCGACACAGATCTGCTAGACAAGTCTTCTTCTCGGGATCATAGAAATCATCATTGTCACTTCTGCTGCTATCTCAACCAATCTCTGATTCTACTTGTCATAGGACATTCTACAGAGCCAGTCCTTTTTCATACTGGATGTAGGCCCACCACCTGCAGTTCTTTGTCATCACTGGACATACTATGGAATCCTCATGACTTATTACATGCATCACAAAACCTTGCAAGAGCATCCCAGGACTTATTACGGGCACACAGACCAACCTATCGGATCTCCCAGGGAGCTATTACATGTGACCCTACCACAAAACCTCGTAAGAGAATCCCAAGACTGATTACGAGCACACAGCTCAACCTATCGGATCTCCCAAGGCACTATTATATGTGGTCACCACAAAACCTTGCAAGAGCATCCCAAGACTTATTATGGGAACACATCCCAACCTATCGGATCTCCTAGGGCGATATTACATGTGGTCATGGCAAAACCTTGCAAGAGCATCCCAGGACTTATTACGAGCATACAGCTCAACCTATCGGATCTCCCAGGGCGCTATTATATGCCATAGGACAAAACCTTGAAAGAGCATCTGCCAGATATCCCAGGGATCTATTATATGCCAGTGGCAAAACCTTGCAAGACTACCTGCAGATCTCCCAAGGCGCTATTATATGTCCTCCCAGAGCAAAACCTCGAAAGATCATTTGCCAGATATCCCAGGGAAAAATTATATGCCATAGGAAAAAACTCGCAAGACTATCTGCAAATCTCCTAGGGCGCTATTTTATGCTCATCTGCACAACTTGATCCACAGCCACAGAGTATCAACTTGATACTCACCATACATCATCCTGATGTACACATGATCATCCTGATCATCATCACTGTAACATCCTGCTGTATGTCATCTGTAGCAACATCCTAAAGCTCGTCATCCATGATCATCCTAATCATATATTGCATCTACCCGATGCATACTAAGTATCTACCTGATACATATCATCATACATGATCCACCTGATCATACAATGTATCCACCTGATACAAATACAAAATCATGATCCAGCTGATCATACCTGATACATATCAACATACATGATCTACCTGACCATACACAGTATCCACTTGATACATATACAGATACATGGTCCAAGCATCCAACATGATGCATATACAAAACATATACAAATGATCCTACTGATCATATCCAGCATCCAACATGATGCGTACATACATATACATATAAATGATCCAACTGATCATATCTAGCATCCAACATGATGCGTACATACATATACATATAAATGATCCAACTGATCATATCCAGCACCCTCTTGATGCATATACCGAGCAGTAACTAGATAATTGTCCTAATGCTCATCATCCAGTGCTTACATCCACAGCCATGTGAAGGATCCTCCTTCCAACATGCTTGGAATGGCTTCTGCAAATGTGTCCATCACTTCTTCCTCGAAGTGTCATCAATTTGAAGAACACCAAGCCTCTCCCTGAAGTACTCAAAATTCACCTTGGCTAGTGGCTTCGTGAGCACATCTGCAATCTGCTCGTCCATCACAATGTATAGGAGCTTCACAGCTCCTCTCTGCACCATATCCCTGATATAGTGATATTTGATCTCTATGTGTTTCGACCTATCATGAAACACTGTGTTCTCAGACAACTTCACACAACTCTGGTTATCACAAAAGATACCAGTAGCATCCAACGGGAGATCAAATAACTCAGATAGTAGCTTCCAAAGCCATACTGCCTCACAACTAGCTGAATAGGCTGCAACATACTCTGGCTCAGCTGTACTCAGTGCTACGCAGGACTGCTTCCTGCTAAACCAAGAGATCACACATGATCCCATACTGAAGCAGCATCCAGATGTGCTCTTCTTATCTGCAGCACTACCAACCCAATCTGAATCAACATAACCCTGCAGGTTAAACTTTTGATTTGCTTCATACTTGAGCCCATAATCCACTGTACCCTTCAGGTACCTCAGAACATGCTTTACAGCAACTAGGTGAACATTCCTCGGATCCGTCAGGAACTGGCTCAATGTGTTCATAGCAAATCAAATATCTGGTCTCGTTTTCATCAGGTACATCAAGGACCCAATCATCTAACGATACATAGAGACATCAACCGGCTCAGATGAAGCATCACATAGAAGCTTTAGATTCGATGCCATAGGTGTGGCCATGGCCTTGCAATCCATCATCCTGAATCTCTTCAGGATATCTACTGTGTACTTCCCTTGACTAAGGAAGATCCCATCTGCACTCTACCACACCTCCATACCTAGGAAATAATGCATCATTCCCAAATCTTTCATATCGAACTCAGCATCAAGCTTCCTCTTAGTATCTGCAATCAATCTGTCATCTCCTGTTAGAAATAAGTCATCCACATACAGAAGCAAAATCACATGATTCCCTTCCCCAACCTTGTAGTAAAGGTTGGAATCTGCTTTACTCTTGGTAAAGCCCAAACTAGATAGGAAACTATCCATCCTACCATACCAAGTTCTGGGAGCTTGCTTCAAGCCATACAAGGCTTTCTTCAATATGCACACATATGACTCCCTGTCATGTATTTCAAAACCAAGTGGTTGCTCAACATGTACTTCCTCTTCAACTACACCATTCAAGAAAGCAGTCTTGACATCCATCTGGTGTATTTTCCATTTCATTGCTGCAGCCAAGGCAAGCACTATTCTGATGGAAGTATACCTGCCTACAGGTGCAAAAGTTTTTTCATAATCTATTCCCTCCTTTTGAGAGAAGCCACGAGCTACGAATCTTTCCTTGTATTTCTCTACATTGCCCTCTGTAGCATGCTTGATTTTGTAGATCCATTTGGAAGTCACAACAAACTTCTCTTTAGGTCTTGGGACAACATCCCAAACATCATTCTTCATTATTGATTGGTATTCCTCAACCATGGCATCCTTCCATTCTTTCTTTTCCACTACTTCTTCATAACTGGAAGGTTCTTTGTTCATAATGTCACAGAGTAAAGCAATATAGCTGGTATGTGATACGGTTCTCTTCTTTGCTCTGTGTTCTTCTTCTGGAATGCCAAATCTTTCTACATCATGAATGAGCTCTCTAGTCCATGTAGGTTTCCTCTTGTGAGAGTTATCCTCACGGGGTGGATCTACAGGTTCTTGCGGTTCTTCAAACTCACGAACAACTTCTGGAATTGCTTCAGTCATGGTAGTGTCTTGAAATCTAGTTTCCTTAGGTTCTTCATAAACTTCAATAGGTGCCTTCCTTGATTTGATGAATGCTGAGTTTTCATCAAATGTTACATCCCTGCTTACATCAATCTTCTAGAACCCTGGAAAGTGTATTCTGTAAGCCTTCGAGCTTTCACTGTAACCCACAAAGATACCCTTCTTTCCTAAAGGATCTAGTTTGGTCCTCTTTTCCTTTGGGACATGAGTGTATACTGGACAACCAAATATTCTGAGATGGATGACTTCAGGTTTCTTACCAGAAAAGACCTCTTCTGGTGTCTTGTTGTCCAATATCTTGTGGGGTGTTCTGCTCTGCACATATACAGTTGTTCTAGCTGCTTCTGCCCATAGATGCATAGGTAGATCCTGGTCATGTAGCATTGCCCTTGTTGCTTCCATGATTGTTTTGTTCTTCCTTTCTGCAACCCATTCTATTGAGGATTATAAGGAGCATTCAACTCCCTCTTGATCCCTGAATCACTGCAAAGCTTCTTGAAGTTACCTGAGGTGAATTCTCCACCATTGTTGGATCTGAATGTTTTGATCTTCTTGTCAGTTTGATTCTCCATCAAGGTTTTTAATTCCTTGAACTTATCAAACACCTCATCTTTGTTCTTCAAGAAGTATACCCAAGTCTTCCTGGAGAAGTCATCAATAAATGAGACATAGTAAACATACCCTCTCAAAGAACTGGATGAAATAGGACCACATACATCTGAGTGGATGATTTCCAGGATACCTTTTGCCTTGCTTTCACTGCTTGGGAAAGCCTTCTTAATGTTCTTACCTTTTGCACATCCTTTGCAAACACCTTCATGTTTGGTCTTGATTTCAGGAAGACCCTCTACAGCCTTGCTTGCAATTGGAGGTGCCCTATAGTGCATATGAGCAAGTCTTCTATTCCAAAGTTCACTTGGCTCCATGGATTCATGCACCATGGCATGTTCAGGTTGTCCTTTCAATTTATACAAACCTCCCTCTTGATCTCCAATCACTACTGCATCATCTATGGTCTTTCCCTTTGGCCACATTAGGACTTGGCCATCCATAAATGCAGCCCTCATACCTTTTGCATCCAATGCAGAGATGGAGAGTAAGTTCTTCTTGAGACCAGGTACATAAAGGACTTCTTTCATCTTCAAAGATTTTCCAGAATCTAGGTTGTAGGAGGCTTCACCACTTCCTTTGATTGGGTATTGATAATCATCCCCAAGTTTCACCTTATGGGGTGATTCATGTTCAGATAGGTTCACAAAAGATTCCGTAAACCCAGTCATATGTTTGGAAGCCCCGCTGTCAATTAACCAATCATTACAACCATGGGAGATAGTACCTGTGAGAGCAGAGATTAGAACATACTCTTCTTCACTTGATGAGTCATCATCACTATCATCACTTTCTGCCCTGGCCTTCTTCTTTGGAGGTTCATCATCTTTGGCAGCATGAGCATGGAAATTTCTTTTGTTTCCCTTCTTCTTCTTGCTGGAGTTGATGTTATCCCTTTTGTTCTTGGGACATTTTGAAGCAAAGTGACCCTTCTCATTGCATGTGAAACATCTCATATCCTTCTTATTCTTTTGTTGGTTTTGATAGGATCTCCTGTGGTGAGAGTGCTCCTTCTTGGGCTTTCTTCTTTTGGTGTGAGCTACGAGAGCTTGATCTTCACCTCCCATATTTTCTTCACGAGCTACAAGCCTAGCTTCTTGTTGAGAGCATTCCTCCCACAGTTTACTGAAAGAGATCAATTTCTTTCTTGCACAGATTCCTTGAATAAAGGAGTCCCATGACCTAGGTAGGCCATTCAAAGTGGTCATAACAATTTTACCATTCTCCACAATTTCATCTACAACTTCAAGTTGTTCCTTGATCTGAGAGACCTTGGAGAAGTAAGATTGAATGGTTTCTCCATTCAACATCTTGACCCCTTTCAATTGATTATGTAGGGTCATCTACCGATTTATGTTCTTCCCTTCAAATAGCTTGGTCAAAGAGTCAAACATAGCCTTGGGTGTCTTTAGAGAAGACACATGGGGTATGAGATGGTCTTTGATGGAATCAGCAATGATTCTCTTTGCCTTGACCAAGTTCTTCTTATGCAATACCTTAGCCTCTTCATCCTCTGGGATAGAGATGTCTTCTTTTATGTATGAGTCCAACTCATTCTCTTCTAGGATTAACCCAATCCTATACTTCCAAGCTCGGAAGTTATCAGCCCCTTCAAGCTTATCCTCAAGCTTGGTGTAGTGAGACATCTTAAAGAGTACTTCAAATGGAAATAGAAAAGATTTAGGTCTTACCACTTGAAATGTTGAAAACTGGATTTGGTCCCGAATTAGGGTTTGTCAGAAAAAACCCTAAAAATTCAAAATGTGAATTTCAACTTTCTGAAAGGATAGAAAGATGTGCCTTGATGAGCTGATCAGCCTGGTGTATTCATAGTTTGAGATCACCAAAGCTTTACCCTTCAGATTTTTCTTTTTGTCCTCCCGAGTTCACTAGGAGAGCCCTGAATTAGGGTTTGAGTTTCTCGGAGATCTACCCAACCACAAATCTTGATCCAAAGCTCTAAACTTTGATTTTTCCAAGGAGCTTCCAGCTATGTCTTCAGATTTCAGAAATTCCTATTTTTGTGGAAACCCTAATTTTTAGGGCCAAATTTGAAAATGCTCAGAATTGAATTCTGATTGGATAGATAGATTCTCCTTGATGAGTAGATTCAATCTATTATACCTATTTTCCAAAAAATATGGAGAGAAACCCAATAAACAAGAAACTCAAGTTTTCGTCACTGTAAAATGTCTTCTTCTCAGGTTAGCTCTGATACCATGTTAAATTTTTGAGCATTAATTCACAATACTCTAGGATCTTTACTGAGAGAATAACATGTACAATATATCAATGCATAACAATCACAATAAGCATGGCAAGCATCAGAAGAATCAAAAGCATGAGAGACAAGAGACATAGAGTTTCCGTGGGGAAAACCCTAAGGTGAAAAACCCCACAACTTCCTCAAAGATAGAGAGAGCAATGGCTCAACCAAAGTACAACCAAAATACATTGAGATAGTCTCCTAGTAGCAGATGATTCTCCTCCTCACAAGTGTGCCACTTTCTGAGTGAGAGAAGTATGAGTTTTCGAGTGATCCCAATAGAGATCTCCCGATCTCTATTTATACTAGTTTGTTTTCCCAGTTACACTATGGGGCCAACTTGTTTAGCTAGGTACATCCACAATATAATATATATTTGAGGGCCGACCCCACACATGGTGGTCTAATAACCCATCACCAAGTACACACACTTGCGACACTTGTCAATACACATGATGACACTTCCTTATAGAGGAATAACACATCTCTTATAAGGGTACAATAAATATATATGAAATACATAGATGAAATGCATTCTGAAGTTACATATACATCAACAAATACATAATAAGGGTGTAAAACTCCAAGAACAAGAGATGATCTAGTGTAAGAATCCCATATCCTTAAAAAGAGTTTTGTGACTCCTTCCAAGAGTGCACTCCAAGATACCACAAACCATGCCATAAGAAGATGTGTAATACCCCCATTTTGACCCTTAGGATATTTTGGGCTATAATGTAAATATTGTATGCATATTATGTATGATTTCTAGCATGGATCTCAAATCCAAGGCCCCGCTAGTGAAAACTCGACCTTGAAGAGGCAAGTATTTGAAACTATGCTACCCATGCGCTAGTGATCCATGGAAATTGTAAATATGCATTTTAATAGAAATGCCCACAACTAGCTATGGAATGCAACAAGAGATGGGGGCATGGTGTTTACAAGGAATTGGGGGGGAATATTCAAACCCTTGAGCCAATCAAGTCAAGCCAAGTGTGAATGAGAGAACCCATCAACCCTCAACTACGCATGTGGACTTTTCTGCCCAATCATTCATTTTTCTCCAAGAGATGGTTGAGGTAGTTAATGCCTTGGGAATGGAGAGGTATGGCTATCCAAATTTAGATATGGGAAAGCCGCCCTTCATAGAAATCCGTGTTTGGATTCCTTGGAAAGAAAGGAACCACAAAATTACTCCCCAAGCCATTCTTAACTCATCATTTTTGCTCTCTCACGAGTTTTTGGATCTTCCTGGGCATTTTTCTCCATGGTTTTTCTATGTTTTCCTTCATTTTTCTAGCTGGGAAGGGCGTTTTTGTTTTGGTTAACAGTGGGGAAGAGAACAAATCAATTTGGGGGTTTTATAGAGGCTGTTTGGTCACACTGAATGCTCATGTATTGTGGGAGAAATCGTTTCTCATCCCTGGGGTTGATTTCCTCTTCCCACAATCCATTTTTGGGTGTGCCATGATTTGGGGAAAACCCATAGACCCTATTCTGTAAATTCCATTGTTGAAAATGTGTATCCATGCCTAATATTTGAGTTGTTGTGTGTAAGAGAATGTTGGGTTTGAGATGGGTATCCATTGCTTTGGGCTGTGCTAAGCTTGAGAGTTTCATTTTCCTTGTAGATATCATGCCCATCTCGAGGTTGGTCTCTGAGTGCTGAAATGATACAAGTTGGGAAGAGACCCAAGGTTGGGTGGAACATTGCAGTGACATAGCTAGTTGCTTGGGACAACATTACATCAAGATGAGTATTTTATTTTATTGTGTTTTACTTCTGCATTTTTTTAATTAATGGATGCTTGTTCTTGATATGTTGGATGCATGTGAAATGTTTGTGAATGATGTTTTATTCTGATGTGCCTGTTTGCTCAATTTGCATCTGCACACAAATGCATTTTATTTGTAACGCCATATGTTTTATCCATGATGAATGGGGCTAAGTTTTATAAAATCCCATATTTTAGTGTCATGATCCCTTCCTTGCGTTGGATCGACAGGAGGGGACATGACAAGATGTCTTTCTAGTTGAATCTATGCACATGAAAGCACATCTCGACAATAGAAATCCATTTCTCCCTCCAACTCCATATTAGTAAACAAGCTAAATCTCGATTGGCATGGTTTCCCTCCCAATTCCACCACGCTATCCCTTTAACAACTCTCCAATCTCATGGAATTCTCTTCAAGATGAACCATCCCCAAACCTAAAAGAGGTGGGGAGTGGAAATAATGTCACATAAATAAAAAAATCCATGAAATCTTCAAAGAGATTACGGTAACATCATCTAGTGTCAAAATATAACCTTCTAAGGTGAAAAAAACTCTAGACACAACACCATCCACTTAGCTACTAAGATAGTTCCATGTGATGCAACGTCAATCAAATCGAGACCCCCCATCTTTGGGAATAGTGAAAACATCCTAAGGGACTAGAGGTATACCTTACTCACTACCATAATTCAACCACAAGTATTCCCTTAAGATTTTTGCAATTCACTTAAACTTATTGATGTTGGGGTATAAGCAAGAGACATAATATGCATGCAATGATTTGAGTTTGCATCCAACTGTAATCAAATTCCTTATAAAGAGAAAATCCTTATGATGTTAAATATGTAACTTACTCTGTAATTATTAAAGAAATGAGTCCTCATAACAACTAGTGAGAGCCCAACCCAATAATACAATAATAAGTTTTATGAGCAATGATCATGACCCTTGAAGCAACACAAAAAGTGTCCAATCAAGAGAGAGGCTCATTAAAAAAACCATAATCAACACTAATAGAGAGAAGAGTATCATCAACGAAATGTTTATTAACCATATATAATCGATCTAGGAGAAACATGCCTCTAACCTACTTGACAATATGAGTTTACTTTAACAAATAACCGAAGGAATTTACAATAAAAACATATAAATAAGAAGCAAGATGGCACCCTTGATAAATGGATCGGTGAGGAACAATACATGGGGACAATTTTTCATTGAAACAAAGTTCAATGCAATGCTAAAGAGAGTCTTCATTATGTCCACGCATCGATAACAAAAACCTAACAAAGAGAACATATTAGAGATGGAGGACCATTCAACTTGGTCATCGACCTTGATCCAAGAGGATTTGAAGATGTTTTAGAATCAAAGTGCTCAATTGCTAGAAATAAAAGAACCATTTCAAACAGATTGACAAGATATTTCACAAGCACTATGTAGCCAGATTATGTCCATAAAGAGAGAAGGAAACAATTGTGGCCTTATGTGAAGTGAAGGTTGTCGATCTTCATCATTTTAGTGAGCTAGAGTCACTTTTGTAGTCATATTTTGGATCCACATAGTGGATTTTCTCCATCATCAACATCAAGATCAATATTCGCCATATTGTAATGATATTATAGCCACATGATTTTGAGAGATCTACCTTCATCAGAGGATATTGTCTCTTTATAGGAGAGACATTGCCACATGCTTGTTAAAACCAACTCTTCTATTGTTTGAGAGAAGCTCTTCGATACTGCCACTGGTGTGGAAATTATTCTACCACTATTGATGTGGGGATTCCACCCATTTGTAAAATAAAGTATATTTTGAAGAAGAGAATAAAGAGGCTTGACGATTGAGTGAGCTCGGAGATGTAGCCAGGGATACTGGTGAAATTTGTTACCAAATGAGTATTGATTGTCTCATGTTTCTTTGTACATGTTATTTTCTGCAATTATGTTCATTATGTGATGATAAATGATACTAATGACACATTTGTAAATTTTAACATGCACATTTGATTCAATCCTTTAATTGCATTCAATTTCAATAAGAAAATGATCCACCAATTGATCCTTTTGTTAAGTGAGTCTTGAATCAGTTCCTAGCTGGTTTTGAGGTCACCCTAGATCAGAGCAAGTTTGGTATCAGAGCAAGATTGATAGGGATTGTAGGTGTTGAATCAGAAATGGGAAAAGAATCAAAGAATTCATGGCTCAAGGAGATCAAGGAAATCAACTAGAAGATTCAAGCAAAGAATGACAAGCTCATAAGACTTCTGCAAGTTTCAGAAGATGTCAAGCAAGAGCTCCAAGATAGTCTTCAAAATATGCAAGAGAGACTTCAAGCATTTCAACTTGAGTTGCAATCCAAGAATAAGATGTTTTCCAAGTCTTAAAATAGTGATGAAGTAGAGAATAATGAAGAGCCTACTTCTACTGTAGATGCAGAATCCTTCATTGAGGTAAATAGTGTCAATAATTCTTCAGTTTTTTGTTCTTCCCATGATGATGATCATGGTTTTGATGCTTTCAGAAATCAAACCAAGGGAATTGGAATGAAGCTATTGAACAATATGAGATATGAAGGAAAGATCCTTGGATCTAATGGGAAAGGCATTATAAATCCCATCCAAGTTGTATAATTACCTCAACATGCGGGACTAGACTATAGTAGAAAGGAATATTGAGCATTCACCTAGACCATCGATGAAAGAAACTCCAAAGTAGTTGAATCAAGCAAAGCTTCAAGATAAGATCCCAAGCTAGTACCAAAAGGTCACACATCCCTTCATGATGATTGAGATGAGCATTACGAAAGAGGATTTAAGGAAAGATCTCTGTGACTAGCATGCACTAGAGACAACCGGAAAAGGTATAAAATGTATCGTTATTCCAATGTTCCTTCGAATTATAAGTCATTTGGAAAGAAAATTTTATGTCATATAAGACCATGTACATTTTGTTAATTTTTCGATAATTTCATTCAAAACGTTATCTTGGGGATCCTACTAAGAGAATAACATGTACAACATAACAATCATAAACACAAGAGACATAGAGTTTCCTTGGGGAAAACCAAGAAGGTGAAAAACCCTACAACTTCCTCAGATATAGAATAAGCACCAATACAAAGATCACAAAGGTCAAACCCAAAAGATAGATGACTCCAACAGCTACTCCTCCTCCACTTGTGCGCACACCTCTCTCAACTAATGTGATTTGGATGAGTGAGTGAATGAATAGAATGAGACACACTCACTCTCTATTTATACACAACTTAACCTGCCTTTAATTGTAGCTTGGCCGACTTCCTAAGGAATCCTAATAACCCACTCACATGACACAAATAGGGCCGACCCCACATGAGTGGTCTAATAACCCATCAAATATAAGTTGTGATACTCGCAACACTTGGGACACTTACAAATACAAATGATGACACTTCTAATTGGAGGAATAATACATCTCCATCATGAATATAATAAGGTACAAGTGTAATACATAGAAGAATATCTTCTGAAGTTACAAATACATCAACACTCCCTTTTAACTAGGAAGGTATTCTCTAGACACAGGTCATCAATACATATCGGAACAAGTCTTCAATTATGGAGTTGAATCATCATCACTGAATCACGGAGCATCATCGTCACTACTGCTGTACTCGTCACCTTGATCACTGGGCTATCTCGAATTCTTCTCGTCATAGGAAGTTCTATAGAGCCAGCCCTTTTTCATGCTGGTTGTAGGCCTAGCCTCCTATAGGTCTTCATCATCTCTGAGAGATGGCCATCCTGTGGATCCCAGGACTAATTGTACGTGCATCAACAAAACCTTGAAAGAGCATCCCAAGACGTTTACGAGCACACAGCTCAACCTATTATCTCTCCCAGGGAGCTATTACATGTGACCACCACAAAACCTTAAAAGAGTGTCCCAAGAACGTTTATGTGCATAGCACAACCGACAAAAACTCTAAAGAGCATCCCAAGAATTTTACGTGCCTAACACAACTTATTTGATCTCTGGGACTAATTACATGTTGTATGGAAAAACATCAAAAGAGCATCCCAGGACTGATTACGAGCTTACTGCTCAACCTATCAGATCTCCTAGGGAACTATTACATTCCACATGACAAAACCTCGAAAGAGCATATGCCAGATCTCCCAGGGAGCTATTATATGCCATAGGAAAAACCTCGCAAGAGTACCTACAGATCTCCCATGGCAAGGTTATATGTCCTCCGAAGCAAAACCTCGAAAGAGCATTTTCTAGATCTCCCGGGCAGCTATTATATGCCATAGGAAAAACCTCGCAAGACTATTTGCAAATCTCTTAGGGAAACACTATATGCTTATCGCACAACCTATCCACGGCCACAGAGTATCATCCTGACACTCATGATCCACCTGATCATCCTCGCACAAAGCATCATCCTGATGCTCATTATCATATTGATCATCATCACATAGTACATCATACTGATGTACATCATCATTGCATGATCATCCTAATCATCGTCCTGATGCATATCATCATCGCAAGATCATCCTAATCATCATCACACATTGTCATGATGCATATCATCATCGCATGATCATCCTGATTATCGTCACAACATCGTCCTGATGCATATCATCATCTCATGATCATCCTAATCATCATCAGAGCATCACCTTGATGCATATCATCATCGTATGATCATCCTGATCATTGTCACAGCATCACCTTGATGCATATCGTCTGGAGCATCGCCTTGATGCTCATCACACATGATCATCCTGATCATCATACATAGCAGTAACTGGAGCATCGTCCTGATGCTCATCACACAACACTTACATCCACAGCCATGGGAAGGATCCTCCTACCACCATCTTGGAATGGCTTCTACAAATGTGTCCCATCATTTCTCCCTCGAAGTATCTTCTATCTAAAGAACACCAAGACTCTTTTTGAAGTACTGGAACTTCACTCTGGCTAGTGGTTTGGTCAACACATCTGCAATCTGCTCATCTGTCGCAACATACTGGAGCTTCACTGCTCCTCTATACACCATATCCCTGATATAGTGAAATTTGATCTCGATGTCCTTCGACTTGTCATGGAACACTCGGTTCTTTGACAACTTCACACAACTCTGGTTGTCACAATAGATATGGGAAGTGTTAATGCCCAAAACATAACCCAAGGTTGTGGAGAGGTAGAATCGGGGTAACCACTAACCACTTTGGACTTGTGCTACTGACCCAACATAGTCAGAGAAGGCTCTCTCTACAAATCTATGAAAGACTGAAAATACTCAATAAAATGGCAGCCATGAGGAACACACAGATTTGACAGAAGACTGAAAACAATTAATGATAAACACACAACCTTCTCACTAATGATATTCATTCAAAGCATACATAGAAGGTCAAATTTATGTTGGAATAGTTTAGTTAGGTTTGGTGGAATAACCGATAGCATAAAGCTTGGGCGATGGAGTCAGGATACAATATGAAGATCAGACAGCAGTGCTGTAGTACGGACTATTAAAATAGAGGCAAGGTAGCTACCCTCTTGCCATCGTAATGCTATTTTATGGTGATAAAAGAAGAAAATAAGAACATACCATTGATATGAGCATCCAACAAAGATGAATTCGATATCAACTTTAGTAGCAATATTGAGTGAATACTTGAGATAATAACCAGAGCTTGTTTCCAAGAATTCTAAGCTATTATACATTGATATTAGATATGAAAGGGAAAACATAATGTAAATGTATAACAGGAAGTATGAGCACATAGAGAATAGAGAAAAAATAGACTAAAAGTAAAGCAACACATGAATCTCTGCAAAATGGTCTGCCATAGGAACTGCACATTATATTAAAAAAGTTTCAAAACAAAGATCTATCCCCAGGCCTTAGCCGAATGATTTTCCAACCCTTATTTCTTCTATTACAATGCTTTTTATAGGATCCCGGCCTTGAATTGGTCCTTTGGAAATAATCAAAATTATGCTGCCACCTTGACAGCCCCAAAATTGGGAAATATTACCTACGTGTCAATTTCAAATCAGACTGATTAAGATAGGAAACAAAAATACCATGTGCAGGACACTACCCTACTCCTGAGCCTTTAATTGGCCCTACGAATCAAAGAATTCTTCCACTTTCAAAGATTCGTACGCCTATGATTCTTCAGTAGGAGGGGAAGGTGTCGCTTCTTCGATGGGGATTATGAAATCATGGAAAATCTCCATTTCTTGATGGACGTCCCGCTCCTCTTCCAGGGTCTCCTTCTTTCTCCGGAATTGGATCTTTTTGGACACTTGTCGCCCTTCAGGCTCTTCATCTATGCTAGCGGTTCTAGCCTCCATGTGGTCAAACACCATAGGAGATGGAGGAGTGTGTTCTTCCTCCACCTCAAACCACACCTGTTCAGGCATAAAAACTACTTCAGACTGCTGATCCTTCTCCATGATCAAACTCTAACTGAAAAATGCTTGGCCAGCCAGGTGCACCACCTTTTCCATGCACTAACTCTAAATCGGGGACACAAGGACCATGCCTATATCGGCTGTGATGATGATGGCATCTATGTGTGATCTCCCTTGCCATGATGCCCTGACTGAATCTCCCAATTGAGCGAAAATGATGCCCAAGGCTTGAGCCAACATGAAACATGCTTGGCCAGGATCCCTTGATAGACAAAGAAGTATAGGACAACACTGAGGTGGCCTCTATCATATTTGAAATCATTTTGATGGCATTAGAAATGCCTTAGAGCAGTTTCTCTGTCTGGTCAAATCCACACCATAGATCTTAACCTCATGTTCACCTTGACCGTCGAATGACGCAGGTCAGACCCCGCTGATGAACTTTAGGCTATCTCACCACCTGCACACGTATTTTATTCTCTATCTTGCACCTTTATCACCTGCTGCTCTAGATTTTATATCTTCTATCTCTTAAGTGCTTTCTTATTCCCACTGCCCACATCCAAAGGTCCACCATCCCCCCGCTATGAGAATCTCTCTGAAATACTAATGAGGGCAACGAATGCTACTGAATCCCCTTTCAGGTGGGCCGGTGGATGAGGTTGCATTCTCAAGGGGAAAACTGTCCGTATGCAGCGATAACAGATTTTTTGGGAAAAACTCTCGGATTAGGGTAATTAGGAAATAGGGGCTCCGAAAAACTGTCTGGGACTGAGGGAGTTTCTATGCAAACAACCCTGTTGGCTATCAAATGCTAACCAGAGGTTTTATGAAGACCTAGGTTCTGTGTGGTTACCTTAAACTAACGAAACCCCTTTGCACCAGCCTGCGAGCAGGCTGAGGTTTCACCCAAGGGGTTTCTAATGGGGCACTGCTGACTCAAATGTCTACAGTGCGTGATGAGTTGATGACTATGACGAAGTTCGTGGCAGCACACCAGCTGAGTGCTGTGAAGGTCGGACTACGCTGCAATGGTCAATGCCGCGGTCCACACCACTACCTTCTTCCTTACTGTGGGGCTTAATACTATTTTGCGAACACTGCTGCTTGAATTCCTACACTCGGACTATTTGCAAAATGCTTAAAGCAATGAGCTGAATATCACTCATTAATTCAGTTATATACTTAACTAACTTACTACTTAATGCTCACCCACACACTTAGACTGTTACTATTTTAAGCATAACCCTCAGGTGCGGACTAACTGTTATACATTTGTCGACTACAACCATTCAAATACATGAACAACTTTCCCCATACTCAAGCAGATGATAGATTTACTGTCCCTAGAAGCAAAGCTAATATTAACCATACATCCATTCATGCAGACTTAACATATCATTCCATACTCTCTTGATGGAAAATGCCTATAAAAGCCTTCTCATAACAGACTGTAAGCAAATATCCAGACATTCAACTACAGAACAGATAAATATAACCACACATATGAGCATTCAGTCACACAACACACTATTTAACGTGGTTCACTCCCTCGGATGGGAAGCTACGTCCACAAGAACTGTGTTTGATATTTCTTTTAAGGAAGGGTCACAGTTCTTAGCCATGCACTCAGCTGTGACTCTCTTCTTACTCAGATAGGTCTCTGCGCACTCAGCTGCAAAGCCTTTACAATGTTTTCTTGATTCAAAAGATATTACAATACCATAACAATCACCAACAACGACCCTTCCTATACAAAAATGGTCTTCTTAAATAGATCACACCCGAAGGTCATGTCTTTACAATATTGAAGACTGAAACCCTTAGGGTTTCTAAACCACTACGGCCCCTCTGAACTGTCATGCCGGTTTCTGATAGCGATTCTGCTATCGTGGCAGTCCTCCACGCCTTAGATCCATCGCTTTCAGCCTTCCTGTTGTGCACACACCAACAGGTCATCCACTTCGAGCTTCCCTTCCACTAGCAGACTTGTCTGACTAGCTCAGCTCCAATCATTGTCCATCTGCCATTTTCCTTTTAACGGTCATGTACCCTGCTGCACACTGAACTGTCACTTTCCCGATCCGCCCTCTGCTTAATGAACTTGTACAGTCAGCTTCCTTCCTGATCTGCTTATGCCCTTAACTCGGCATCTTTCCAGCAGTCTTGCCAAAAGTAGACCATCGCCGGTTTATCCACTCCATCTGGTCATCCTCCGTCTAGTACACAACTTTACTGGCTCCACGTGGCCTACTACCTTCGCAGCATTGAACCTACGTAGCGTTGATCCTCGCGGCATCTTCGCAGCACTCCTGATACTTAGGAAAAATTTGATATTTTCTGAGCTGCGCTTAGCTCACCTCCATCTAGCCTCAAAATGTTATAAAAAATGGCCCTGTTGGCCCAAGCCCAACATGCCCCTAACACTTACATGTGGCTCGTCCCTGAGCCACTTGCTGCTGTAGTTGTCTCACTCTGCTCCGCGGCCGATGGAACTGGCTTGGCCGTGAACTCATTATATACGCCGAGCAACTATTTGACTGCTTGTTTGGTATCCTGCTCAACTTGCTGAACCGTTTCGAGAAGCACTGGGATTATCTATGCTCCAATCTATCCCTGTACTTTCTCCTGGTTGTCACGTATTTCTGCCAGCTTGTCTTCTATCTACTCTTAAATTTTCAGAATTTACTTCAATCTAATCAAGGATCTTAACTGAGAGAACAACATGTACAACAAATCTATAGCATATCAATCATGGACACAATAATGCAAGCACACAAGAGACACAAAATTTACTTGGGGAAAACCATAAAAGTGAAAAACCCCAATAACTTCGTCAGAGATAGATAGAGCAATGATACAACCAGAATACAAGAGATAGTCTTCTCCTAGCAGCAGATCCTCCTCCTCATAAGTGTGCCACTTTCCAAATGAGAGAAGTGTGTGAATAAATGATCAAATAGAGATCTCCCGATCTCTATTTATACTTGTTATGTCCTTCCCAATAAACTAATGGGGCCTACATGTCTAGCTTAACCCATAGTTAACTTAATCCGGGCTGACCCCACACTTGGTGGTCTAATAACCCTTTGACCCACATGGCCGAGCCCCAATAGGGTGGTCTAATAACCCTTTGAACCGCATGACTTATACAAGGCCGACCCCAACAAGGTGGTCTAATAGACCATCAAGTATAAGTTACGACACTTACAATATAAATGACGACACTTCCGTATAGAGGAATAATAACATCTCTATAGGAATACAAACACTTCAGTATAGAGGAATAATAACATCTCTATAGGAATACAATATACATATATGAAATACATTCCGAAGTTACATATACATCAACACTCCCTCTTAACTAGGAAGGTATTTCTAGACACAGGTTTGCTAGCACAAGTCTTCTTCTCTGGAACATCATCAACGAATCATCATCCTCGAATCATCATCATTGTCACTGCTGCTGCTATCTCAGTCAATCTTTGAATCTACTCATCATAGGAAGTTCTACAGAGGCAGTCCCTTTTCATACTAGATGTATGCCCACCACCTGTAGGTCTTCCTCATCAATGGCCATACTGTGGAATCCTCAGGACTTATTACGTGCATCACAAAACCTAGCAATAGCATCCCAGGCTGTTACAAGCACACAACTCTACCTTTCGTATCTCCCAGGAGCACATTACATGTGGTCCATCACAAAACCTAGTTGAAGCATCCCAGGCTGTTACGAGCACACAGCTCCACCTGTCGGATCTCCCAGGAGCACATTACATGTGATCTCACCACAAAACCTAGCTGAAGCATCTGAGGCCTTTTTCATCCTGTCCAAATCTCCCAAGACCAAATTAAATGTGGTCCACCACAAAACCTAGCTAAAGTATCTGAGGCCTTTTTCATCCTGGCCAGATCTCCCAGGAGCAAATTACATGTGGTCATGGCAAAACTTGGTTGAAGCATCTGAGGCCTTTTTCATCCTGTCCAGATCTCCCAGGAGCAAATTACATGCCATAGGACAAAACCTTGAAAGAGAATCCCAGGATGTTTTGGGTACACAACTCTGACTTGAAGGATCTCCCAGGGCACGATTATATGTCCTATGAGAGCAATGTCTTGAAAGAGAATCCCAGGCTGTTACGGGTACACAACTCCGACCTATAGGATCTCCCAGACATGCTCATCTGCACAACCTATCCACAACCATAGAGTATCATCCTGATACTCATTATACATCATCCTGATGTACACATGATCATCCTGATCATCATCACTGCAACATCCTGCTGCATGTCATCTGGAGCAACATCCTGAAGCTCGTCATCTATGATCATCCTGATCATACACTGCATCCACTTGATGCATACCAAATATCTACCTGATACATATCATCATACATGATCTACCTGATCATACTAGCATCCAACATGATGCATACATACATAAATTATTCAACTGATCATATCCAGCATCCAACATGATGCATATATACATAAATGATCCAACTGATCATAAAAATCATCCAACATGATGCAATGATCCAACTGATCATAACAAGCATCCAACATGATGCATATACATATACAGAGTAGTAACTGGAGCATCGTCTTGATGCTCATCATCCATGATCCTCCTGATCATCATAGCATCATCCTCTTCATATAATCTCATCATCCACGAATCACAACCCAGATGCACATCATCCAGCACTTACACCACCAACATGGGAGAACACATCTACCACCATTCTAGGAAGGCTCCAGTCCTTACTTTTTCACCATGGGAGAACACATCTACCACCATGTGAAAAATGGCTCAGTAATTACATCATGACCAAGGGAGAACACATCAACCATGTCAGAAAAGCTCATGTGCATCTGCATCTTCCGGACTCATCACTTCCCTTTGGAAGGAGCCTCGATCTGAAGTTCACTAAGTCTCTCTCTGAAGTACTCAAATTGCACTCTAGCCAACGGCTTAGTCAATACATTTGAAACCTGCTCATCCATCCAAACATACTCTGCTTCAGATGTACTCATTGCTACGCAGGACTGCATCCTGCTAAACCAAGAGATCACACCTGATCCCTATCTGCAGCACTGCCTTCTGAATCTGAATCAACATAACCCTGCAGGTTAAACTTTTGATTCACATCATACTTGAGCCCATAGTCAACTGTACCCTTCAGGTACCGCAGAATATGCTTTACAACAACCAGGTGAACACCTTTGGGATCCGTCAGGAACTGGCTCAATGTGTTCACTGCAAAGCAAATATCTGTTCTAGTGCTCGCCAGGTACATCAAGGACCCAATCATCTGACGATACATCATGACATCAATTGGATCAGATGGAGCATCACATAGAAGCTTCAGGTTCGATGCCATAGGTGTGGCCATAGCCTTGCATTCCATCATCCCGAACCTCTTCAGGATCTCTACTGCATACTTCCCTTGTCCAAGGAAGATTCCATCTGCACTCTACCACACCTCCATCCCAAAAACAAATAGTGCATCATCCCCAAGTTCTTCAACTTGAACACGGCAGCAAGCTTCAGTTGCATGTCGGCAATCAATCTATCCTCACCTATTACAAACGGGTCATCCACATACAATAGTAGTATCACTGGATTTACTTCCTCAATCGTGTAGTAAAGGTTGGAATCCACTTTACTCTTGGTAAAGCCCAAACTGAATAGAAAGTTGTCTATCCTACCATACCAAGTTCTGCACATATATGACTCCCTGTCATGTGTCTTAGAACCAAGTGGCTTCTCCACATACACTTCTTCTTCAACTACACCATTCAAGAAGGTTGTCTTGAAATCCATCTGGTGTATCTTCCACTTCATCACTACAACCAGAGCAAGTATGAATCTAATGGAAGTGTATCTGGCTACAGGAGCAAAAGTCTCTATGCTACCACCTGCAACATGCTTGATCTTGTAGATCCTCTTGGAAGTCACTATAGACTACCCTTTGGGACTGCATCCCAAACATCTTCATGATCGACTTGTACTCCTCGATCATGGTATTCTTCCGAAATCCTGGGAACTTCAATATCTTCAATATTTTAAATAGATAACTTTGTTGTTGAACAAATGTTGTAGTCCTTCTTTTGTAGGTGATGGTATATGATATTTCCTACACAACAAGTTAAATTGCATGATTAGAAAATACCTCATAGTTTTCAGAACAAATTCTTACACATAAAGAAATATGTCATACAGTCATACAATTATCTTAGCCAATGCTTCAATACAACATTTATCCATATTCTATAACTTTCTAGATGCCTTCCAATCTCTACCAGAACATTGTTAAGAGTGTGCAAAAATCCTAACATGTTAGCAAAGAGGTTTCATTCTAGATAAGTAGGAATGGAATGTTGTACAGTGCCATATGCCACTTACCCATGTATATTAGTAGTATACTGTACATCAATGCAACTATTCTAATATGCATAATACACAACCTAATTCTACGAACATAAGCATACACATCATTGAATAACATTATGTAAGAAATGACAATTAAAATACTTATCTTTGTTTGGTTGCTAGGTGGACTCCCTCTAAATCTTTGCAACTCCATTCTAATGTGGATCGTGAGAAGTGGTCAACTCCATCTGAATATCTGCATCCTTGTAGAAACTATTGAAGTGTGATCCTTTGCTTTCTTGCAGGAACAACTGGAGTGTGCTCCCTCTTGATCTTTGCTTCTTGGATTACCTGTTCTTGAGCTTATATCCATCCTTAATCACTATGCATGCTTATTAGTATCATCATTGTGTTATCGTTGAGGTGTCAGACATAATCACACATTTATTAGTATAATCTTAATACTATCAAAACACAATAATTTTAAACATGTATAGTCATGATCATTCACAGATAATAAACATTAGTATTCAAGGTTTCAGGGAAGTCTTCTTTTACTCATGCATATTCTTATTTGATCATAGGACTCTTCTGATTAGTTAAATCATCAATGCATACACCCGTGATTACTCAAACCTATAACTTCATGATTCTTCTGGTTAGTCATATCATCAATTATTGTAAGAAACATAATATGCATACAATCATGACTATTCAAACCTATGATTTCATGAATAATCATTATCAACAACACAACAGTATAAGGTAGGATTCTAGCTTGATATAGGAAAAACATACCTGGTTTAGCATGCTAGCTAGTTATGTCTAACATACCTCGTAAGTAGATCTTCTAAGATATCCATGACAATGGATGAATCTTTGTCTTCATGTCATCGTGATCATATGTTCTTGAACTAGAACATGATTTTTCTTTCTTGGTGTACCTTTCATGTTAGTGGACAACATAAACCTCATACAACACCATAATGCATTAGTACAATCATAAGTGTCAACACCCTAACCAATGAATATCTTCGACTATCATGCATTCATAATTTCATTAAGGTGATACGACAAGTCTAAATTTAAACAAAATTGTACTAACTGTAATAATATGAAGACAAAGATACCATAGACTTAATCATGAGCAAATCTTGAAACATACATGGATAAATCATACCTGTCGAGATTGCTTGTAATCTTCTTATGTAAGGCCTTAGCCTCATCTCCCTATGAAACAGAAACTTCTTCACTTATGCAGGTGACAAATCCATCTTCTTCTAGGATTAACCCAATCCACTTGATTTGCAAGAACTGGACCTGGAGCTGGATTAGGGTTTGTCAGAGAAACCTCAAAAATTCAAACTTTGAATTTCAAACTTCTAAAAGGATAGAAATATGCGCATTAATGAGCTGATCAAGCTGGTATATTCAAAATTTGAAAACTGCAAAGTTTCACTCCTCAATTTTGCCTTTGAAATTTTCGGATTCATCGACGTGACACTGAACTAGGGTTTGATGAAGCCCACTCTTCTGCCCAATCAAAAGGTTTGATCCAAAGCTCTAATATTCTATTTTTCTGAGGAGCTTCCAGCCGTGGTCAGATATTTCAAAAATTCTCATTTTTGCAGAAGCCCTAATTTTCCACTTTTCCAATCAAAGTCCCGAACTAGGGTCTGATCAAGCCCGAGCTTTTTCCCAACAAAAAATTCTGAACTTGGTCTCTAAATTTCTATTTTAATGAGTGGCATTCATCCGTAGTCTCCGATTACAAAAATTCCAACTTTCTCTGAAACCCTAAATTCTTGAAGCCATGAATGAAGGTGCTCAAAAATAATTTTTTTATGACAGAAATATGTACCTTATTGTTTCTGGTGTAACTCTGAACTTTTCGATCCAAAGGGTCTGAAACATTTTCTTGAGATGTTTCAACCTGTCATCTTTCCATCTCGATAGGTCTGATCTCAATTGGATTTTCTGAGAGAGAGTTATGCCAAGTGTCGCAACGTGACCTGTTTATGGGATAAAATAGGAGAGCAAACATGTACGGAGTTCCACATGTCACTGGTTCAACTTTGTCCTCTGAAAACGTTTCCTAAGATAGTACAGTCTGTGTACTACCTATTACATTTTATGAAATTTCATTTGGATCTTCCTAGCCCAAGTTATGACCTTTTTTCCAAGGGTCACCTGTTTATGACTGAGGTCTGGAAGAGGCAGAAACCCTATATTGTACATATCATAAATCACAAAGTACAACGAATTAGAAGTTTTCCTTTGGACACAAGGTACATGGAGATCTAATCTTCGACCTGTAAAAGTTTCAGATCTGAAAACGTTGCCAAAATGGATTTATAGAGAAAGTACTACGATGACTGGTTTTTGCTATATCAAGCCCTAGCATCATAAGTGCAACAAGTGTCATACATGCCATATCATGCCTTCTTTCAGGCTAGCTCTGATACCATGTTAAATTTTCAGAATTTACTTCAATCTGATCAAGGATCTTAACTGAGAGAACAACATGTACATTAAATCTACAGCATATCAATCATGGACACAATAATGCAAGCACACAAGAGACACAGAGTTTACTTGGGGAAAACCATAAAGGTGAAAAACCCTAATAACTTCCTCAGAGATAGATAGAGCAATGATACAACCAGAATACAAGAGATAGTCTTCTCCTAGCAACAGAGACTCCTCCTCATAAGTGTGCCACTTTTCGAATGAGAGAAGTGTGTGAATAAATGATCAAATAGAGATCTCTCGATCTCTATTTATACTTGTTCTCTCCTTCCCAATAAACTAATGGGGCCTACATGTCTAACTTAACCCATGGTTAACTTAATCTGGGCCGATCCCACACTTGGTGGTCTAATAACCATTTGAACCACATGGCCGAACCCCAATAGGGTGGTCTAATAACCCTTCGACCCACATGACTTATACAGGGCCGACCCCAACAAGGTGGTCTAATAACCCATCAAGTATAAGTTACGACACTTACAATATAAATGACGACACTTCCGTATAGAGGAATAATAACATCTCTATAGGAATACAAACACTTCCATATAGAGGAATAATAACATCTCAATAGGAATACAATATACATATATGAAATACATTCCGATGTTACATATATATCAACATCTGCTGCAACACCGCTGTAGCATCCTCCATGAGTTGTTGTGGTTAATTGTCCATTTCAGTCTCCTTCTCTCTTAATGCTTGGACTTGCTTCTTCAAGCCTGATACTTCCTTATACTTGGCCATCCTCTCCCTTGGTGGTAGAGCTTTAACCTCTGCATCCAATTTATCTAGGGCGGTCTGTTTTTCCTTGACCATGGTCTTCATGTGCTGCAGCGCTTGATCCTCTTCAAGAGCAGTGAATGCCTTAGAGACTTGTTCCAGCAGCTCTTGGCATTGAGTGATGCTGCTCATCATATTCTGTGCAGCAGTACTGACGACTTGTTCTCTCTACTACTGCTCAGTTAATGGTGTTTGCTCATTCAGCTTATCCTTCAATGTGGCAATATCAACCTCATAATAAATCTCTTTATCCTGCATCTCCAACTGCAAGGATCTCACCTTATCTCCGATCCTCAGAACTGTGTCTGCAGGATCATCCTGGATTTCTATGCCTTCAATATCCTTTGCAACATTAGATATGGTAGTCTCCAAATTCCGTTGGTGGTCCTATTCATTTCGTAGTTGCATGTCTGTGCGCAACTCAAGCTGTCTGTTTGCGGCGGTGAGCTCCGCTTGCGACTTCATTGACTCTATTGTTCGGTCATGCATCTCCTCGATGATCTGCATGTGGATGAAGTGCAATCCTAGTAATGGGATTTTTGCCAAGTCGAGCTCTACTCGCTCGACTCCCTTTGTGTCTATGAGATGCACCTGCAACAATTAATTAATACGAGTATGCCGAATAGTAGAAATGACAGAACTCATAATCACTTTTATATTGATCACAGGCCACTTCGAGGGGGCAACCTCCTATGAGCAAGCTCAATACAAATAACTTCACGGTGCCTTCATAGGTCTCAACACACACTTATATACTAAGTATAGGCGCCAATACTATGGGTCAAAACCATGGGCCGCTACAAACTATGGATCAACAATACTACGGGCGACTTACAAAGCATATGGGCCAACAAAAATAACACAAACTATTGATCAACAATTACTATGGGACGACTTACAAAGCATATGCGTCCAACAACAACATACTAACAAAGTAAAGACATGGGTTCCTAACATCCCCTCCCCCTTAAAAAAAGTTTTGTCCTCAAAGCTTTAGATGTGGAAATTGTTGTTGAATCTGAAGGAGTGGTTCCCATGTAGCATCCTCTGGTTGCATGTCGTGCCACTGAATTAAGACCTCTGTGATAGAGCGAGAGCAAAGCTGATGCATGCACCGATTGAGGATGGCCTCTAGCTCCAAAAGGATGGATCCTTCATTATCCAGTTCGGGTAAAATCATTTGTCCACTGATGTTGGTGCCAAGAACTTTCTTCAGACAAGAGACATGAAAGACTGGATGAATGCGGGAAGAAGGAGGAAGTTCCAATTTATAAGCAACGGACCCAATCTTCTGAAGAATCTGATATGGCCCATAGAACTTTGGAGCGAGCTTATGACACCCTTTGAGTTTCAAGGAGGATTGTTTGTATGGATGGAGACGAAGAAAAACCATATCGCTGACTTGAAAAGTGCGCTCAGAACGGTGCTGATCAGCTTGTTGCTTCATGCGATTTCGTGCCATGTGAAGATTGTCCCGCAAAATGCGAAGAATATGATCGCGGTTTCGAAGGACCGTGTCAACTTCCTGAACTGGTGAACTTGTGGGGGTGTATGGAAGGAGAGCTGGAGGTGCCTGACCATAGACTTCTTCATATGGGGTCATTTTAGAGGCGGTGTGGTAAGAGGTATTGTACCACCATTCAATGAGAGGAAGCCACTTTTCCCACTGATGTTGTTGTTTCGAGGTGAAGCAACGAAGATAAGTTTCCAAGCATTTATTGATAATTTCAGTCTGACCATCTGTTTGTGGGTGATACCCTAAACTCATATTCAGTTTGGTGCCAGTGTGGCGAAATAGTTCTGTCCAAAAATGACTGGTGAAAGTCGCATCACGATCCGAGACAATGGAAGAAGGGATGCCATGAAGATGAAAGATCTGGTGCAGGAAAATTTGAGCGATGGAGGAGGCTGTATAGGGATGGATGAGAGCATAAAAATGACTATATTTGGAGAGGCGATCAACCACAATGAGAATCTCTATCTTCCCGCTAGATTTAGGGAGCCCTTCAATGAAATCCATAGAAATATCTGTCCAAATCCGTGTAGGTATGGGAAAGGGTTCAAGCAATCCTAGAAGGAGTGTTGTTTCACCCTTATTGCACTGGCAGGTTTTACATTCGGCCACCATCTGTTGAATTGTCCTTTCCATGCCCTGCCAAAAGAAGTTACGCCATGCTTGTTCATACGTTTTGAGGAACCCAGAGTGCCCTGCCGATGGAGAAGCATGGAGTTCATAGAAGACAACCTGTTGAAGATCTGTGCTCTGGGGAAGCACCAGACGACCCTTGTATCGCAGAGAAGCACCATCCCAAGAGTAACGTGGTACAGCAGAAGGGTTGTTGGTCAAGCATTGGATGATTTGAGATAAGGAAGAGTCATTGACATAACCCTGTTGAACAGATTGCAACCAATTTGGAACAGGCATAGAAATAGCTGAAAGAGAACCTTGGGCATCAAATGTGCGAGAAAGAGCATCTACCACAATATTGTCTTTACCCTTCTTGTAAGTGATCTCATAGTCATAACCCATGAGTTTGCTAACCCATTTCTGTTGTTCCAGGGAGGAGACACGCTGGTCCAAGAAATATTTCAGACTCTGGTGATCAGTCTTGATGCAGAAATGATTCCCTAATAGGTATGGGCGCCACTTCTGTACTGCATGCAAAATAGCCATCATTTCCTTCTCATAGGTAGAGACAGCTAAATTCTTACCTGAAAGGGCTTTGTTGGTGAATGCAATGGGGTGTTCATCTTGAAGGAGAACAGCACCAAGTCCATTTCTGCAAGCATCACTCTCAATAGTGAAGGGCTTGGAAAAATCGGGCATAGCTAGCACAGGTGTAGTACACATAGCTTGTTTTAGTTTTTCAAATGCACACTGAGCAGTAGGTGTCCATGTAAAAGCATCCTTTTTCAATAGAGCAGTTAATGGAGCTGCAATCTTCCCATAATCCTTGACAAACTTGCGGTAGTAGCCAGTCAACCCCAAAAAACCACGAAGGCTCTTGAGTGTCTGAGGATGCGGCCAATTGTTCATGGCATCGATTTTGGCAGGATCCACATGAACCCCTTGTGCTGAGATAATGTGCCCGAGATACTCAACTTTCTTCTGTACAAAAACACATTTAGACTGCTTGGCATGGAGATGATGGTTAGAGAAAAGTTGCATGACAAGATCCAGATGCTGGAGATGTTCATCCCATGTTTTACTGTAGATGAGGATATCATCAAAGAATACCAGAATGAATTTCCGCAAGTAGGGTCGAAATATTTTATTCATTATGGCCTAGAATGTGGAAGGAGCATTAGTGAGGCCAAAGGGCATGACCAAAAACTCATAATGGCCATCATGTGTGCAGAAAGTTGTTTTAGGGATATCATCCTCATGAACCCGAATTTGATGATACCTAGAACGAAGATCCAACTTGGAGAAAAAGTGAGCCCCATGAAGCTCATCAATAACAGGAATTGGAAACTTATCCTTGATGGTGAGGTGATTAAGTGCTCGGATGTCAATGCAGAGGTGCCATGACCCATCTTTTTTGTGAACAAGAATAACTGGAGAAGAAAAGGAACTAGTGCTTGGGTGAATAATACCTTGCTTCAATAAGTCCTGAACGAGCATTTCAATCTCCGTTTTTTGGTGAAATGGGTAGCGATAGGGCCTGATGTTGGGAGGAATGCTGCCAGTGAGGAGCTGAATACGATGGTCTTCTGGCCTAGAAGGTGGCAATCCCACTGGTTCAGCAAAGGCACTTGTATATCGATCAAGAATTTGTTGTAGATCCAAAGGAGTAGTTGAGAACGTTGATGGCTGCATTTGAATGGAATGGATCCGAGCAATGACACCATATGAATTATTCTTGAGTATTTTTTCCATGCGATGTGAACTGATGATGCTGAGAGAACCTGGTTGTAATCCTGTCAATGTGTGTTTTTTTCCATTGAGGGAAAACTGCATCCAAAGTTCATCAAAATCCCATAAGATAGGGCCAAGTTTGTGTAGCCATTGAGCACCCAAAACCACATCACACCCGCCTAAGGGCAAGGCAAACATGTCAGAGCGCAAGGTATAATCTCCCATAGAGATATGCACATTTTGACACTTCCCTTTGCAAGGTAAGGTGCCCCCATTGGCAACCATGACTTCAAAGTTGGAGCAAGGATGGATAAAACAATCAGTTTGTTTGGCGATCCAAGGGTCCATGAAATTATGAGTACTACCAGAATCAATGAGTATTGTAAGAGGAAGCTTCTTGAAGTAACCCCTGACCCGCATTGTTTGGGGGGTGGTGATTCCAGCTAAAGCATGGAGAGATATCTCTGGCTGGTCATCCTGAGACGGAGGGTCAATAGGCGGTTCCTGAATGTCGACCGGAGCATCTAGTGTTTCTGGATCTTCGTCACCAATTTCAAATGCAGGCGGAGACTCCACATCCAAGAGATAGAGCTTTTGCTGAACACATCTATGTCCCCGAGTGAATTTCTCATCACAATTATAGCAAAGCCCCTTTTCTCTGCATGCTTGCATCTCTGTTTCGGACAAACGCTTGATAGGAGTCGGTCGAGGAGCCTGCGGTATAGGTGGTCGCTGAGAACCCATATTTCAGAAGGGAACAAAAGTGGGCTTGGAGCATTGTTGGGCTGCAATATTGTCTTCTGCTAACTTAGCCAACCCTAGGGCTTCCATCCTTTAGACCACTGATAAAACAACTTCGGTAAAAGTCATCAGACAATCCTTCGGTGTGGTTGGCTAGGTTCTCAAATTCAGTTTGATACTCTCTCACAATGCCAATTTGGCGAAGCTTAGTGAGGGCTCCGGTGAAGTCATCAAAAGCATTAGGACCAAATCGTTGCAAAAGGAGCTGGCAAAAGTTTGACCATTTGGGATCTGGATTAGCCGTGATGTACAAACGGTACCATTGAAGAGCTTCCTGTTCCAAGTGAAAGGATGCCAGCGGAACTTTGTTGACATCAAAAGTATTATGCAGATTGAAATACTGTTCTGCACGATATATCCATCCAGTTGGATCAGTAACATTGAAGCACGAAAAATCAAGCTTCGGACCACGAAAATTGCTGGAAGAAGAGAACCCATTGTCTGATGAAGACTCGGACTGCCGTTTGTTGTTCATAGCTGAATATTCAAGATGGAGGCCGAGAAATTTTTCATCCAGATCCTAGAGTTTGGCTTGGATGGCTGCAAGTGCTTCTTCCATGGTTTTTGCTCTTGCACGGGTGACAACCATAACCAGGAGTTTTTTTTTTTTTTTGACTGGGTAGGAAAACAAAAACAGAAACTGCTTCAGTAAGGGAAAATCTGGACTTGGGAAAAAATCTGATGGGTAATTGGGGTTTGACTAGATTTTGGACACTCTCCAAAGGAAAAGAAGGCAAAAAGGGGGATTTCAGAAGCGGGGTGATAGAATGAGAAAATTTGGCAGAGAGGGACAAAGAAGCAGAGTTCGGAAAGGAACTCTGTGGTAAAATTTGAAGGCGATTGGGTGAAATATGAGGAAGTTATGGTAAACCCTAAAAATAGACAAATGTGGGCTTTCGGGCTTTGGGAAGGGGAATTGGGGATAGGGTCCTCAGGAATGAAATATGCAGAATGGGATGACAGGGGTTCCCCGAAAATTTCAAGGGAAACAGAGTGAAAACAAGGGAGATATGGACAAAAAACTGATTTTTTTTTTTTTAATTTTTTTAATTTTTTTTTAATTTTATTTTTAATTTTATTTTTTATTTTTATTTTTTATTTTTTATTTTTTATTTTATTTATTTATTTATTTTTATTTATTTATTTATTTATTTTATATTTTATTTTATACTTTTATTTTATATTTTTATTTTATATTTTTTTTTTCTGGAGCGGCTACGGCTCGGAAGGAATCTGGAACAGTGTCGAATGTATTGAAAACGGCTGGATCTGGAACGGCTTGCAAAATGGAGCTGAAACGGCATAGTAGTGATCGACAATAGTTCAGTTGAAAGTAGATATGGACCCGAGGTATGTGCGGCTTCCTAACAGTTCAAGGGTTTCACTCAGCCACCAATGTTGTCTGATGGATTGCGTATTGGGGCAGTACCTCTCACTCCATGGCTCAGGTAAAACTGATAACCGCTTTGCCACAAACGACAGCTCTTGGTTTACCTCACAGGTGGGAACTAGTCAATCAGGTAGGGGTCGTTGCCCTTTTCGCTGGCAGGTCCTCTTAATGGGCCAGCTACTTCGGGGTTTCTGTGGTACTCCTCACAATGAGTTTTAGGTCTTATGCCCAAGTACTTCCCACAGTTAAGCATATAGGGGTTATTCCCAAATCTGAACCTGCAACAGATGCGAAAAAAAAAAGGCAGAAATTTCACCCAGCGAGCCCAGGAAAATGCTCTGATACCAAATGAGATGCACCTACAACAATTAATTAATACGAATATGCGAAATAGCAGAAATGACAGAACTCAGAATCACTTTTATATTGATCACAAGCCACTTCGATGGGGCAACCTCCTATGAGCAAGCTCAATACAAATAACTTCATAGTGCCTTCATAGGTCTCAACACACACTTATATAGTAAGTCTAGGCGCCAATACTATGGGTCAAAACCATGGGCTGGTACAAACTATGGATCAACAATACTACGGACGACTTACAAAGCATATGCGCCAACAACTATAACACAAACTATTGATCAACAATTACTATGGGACGACTTACAAAGCATATGCATCCAACAACAACATACTAACAAAGTAAAGACATGGGTTCCTAACAGTCTAAGACCAACTGCTCTGCCATTGGTAGTGTAACAACCAATGGGTCGACGTGGAAAATTATGGTCTTCGACGGCAGCGTTATTGCTAGTTGTGGCGGTTCTTGCTGCAAGGTCCTTGCCAGCCTCCCTTTGGCTCCTGCTTCTCGCTGCAAGCTAAGGCTTTTCTGGACATCGTCCATTTTCTTCATCAGGCCTTGCATTGCGAGCCGCGTCCTTTGCCGGTCATCCTAGATGACCTTATCCTTCTTATCTTTAGTTGCCATGAGCTCCTTCATTTGTTCTGAAACTGTTTTGGCTATCATCTCATAATCATCTTCATTCAGGACTGCCTCAGATTGAATCTTTGTAGCCTTCACCTTCTTTCTTGCCTTTGGCTTCTGCAGGGTCTTTGGCTCTTTGCGCTTACCAGTTTCTTCAACAATCGGGCATGCCAGCGGGATTGGCTCGTCCTCTTCAGATTCTATCTCAACATCCATGACTTCCACACGGAAGTCGTCGGGCCAATCGTTCATGAGGGCTTCAATATCCTCCCCATACATGTGGTAGTTACTTGGGAACCACTCTGGGTTCTTCATTTTTGCCTTTGGTGCGATGAAGATACATCGCATGTCTGCGCTGAAGTCCAGAATGTGAATGTACTTCAATGTTATCTGCTTTGTGATGCAAGGTGTATGGACAATCGCATCGCGTAGCTGAGTAAAATATTGGTAGAACACCTCAGCTGTCACATGATGTCGCTCTACGATGACATTTTCCCAGAGGTTGGCATACCGGAATCCTCTGGGATCATTGGTTTCTATGTTAATCCCCAAATAGTCCCTTGGCTCCTTCCATCTACAAAAAGTGATGAGGATGATGAGCCATGTGAAGTGGAACTGTCCACCGTTTTCCTGGGTATCATTGAGTTCATCGAAGAACTCAGTCAGAAGGAATTGACACCAATTGAACTTGGTGCCCATAGCTGCTACGGCACCAAGTAATACTGCGACCGCAGGTACCTCCGGAGGCCTAGCCATTCTGAGGATTTTTCCTGCGAGTAACTAGGTCACAAATTTTGTCGTTCTATCCTCAATGTCTTTGATGGGAAAGCCTCTTTTCCCCTTTGTCAATGACTGACTTTTCTTCATTTTCTCAACATCTTCTTTTTCTTTGCTCTTCCCTTGGAAGAAATGCTTAGGATATTTACCACGCTTGCTGAGACCTGTTATACGGTGGACCAGGGAAATATTGACATCAATGTTTTTGTCTAGCCACAGGTATCCCTAATGGATTCACGCCATTAGTGTGCGAACCACCGCATTAACTTCTGCCGATCGGTCAAAATGTGGCAGTCTGAGGAGGTTTAACAAGCCTGACGGAACTACTGGCATCAGCCAGGTTTCGGCAACCAAGTTAGGTGTACCCTTGGCATCTTTCTTCCAGCACATGTACTGGTCAGGATGGAATTGTGGGTACTTAGGCACGTGGGGCTCTTCCTTTTGTACGCCTAATGTTGATGTATATGTAACTTCGGAATGTATTTCACATATATGTATATTGTATTCCTATAGAGATGTTATTATTCCTCTATACGGAAGTGTCGTTATTTATATTGTAAGTGTCGTAACTTATACTTGATGGGTTATTAGACCACCTTGTTTGGGGTTGGCCCTGTATAAGTCATGTGGGTCAAAGGGCTATTAGACCACCCTATTGGGGGTCGGCCATGTGGGTAGAAGGGTTATTAGACCACCCTATTGGGGGTCGGCCCAGTCAGCATTATATTATGTGGTTAAGTTCGAGCCTACATGAGTTAGGTAAAAAGGCAAGTCAAGTCAAGTATAAATAGAGTGTGGGAGGCACTCTATTTACTCACTCACTTCTCACACATGCACTCAAGGAGGAGTGGCGCACTTATGGAGGAGGAGGATCTGCTGCTAGGTTGTGTCTATCTCTCATGGTTGGTTGTATCATTGCTCTATCTATCTCTGAGGAAGTTATTGGGGTTTTTCACCTTTATGGTTTTCCCCAAGTAAATTTTTGTGTCTCTTGTGTGCTTGCATTATTGTCTCCATGATTGATATGCTGTAGATATGCTGTACATGTTGTTCTCTCAGTTAATATCCTAGATCAGATTGAAGTAAATTCTGAAAATTTAACATGGTATCAGAGCTAGACTAAAAGAAGGCATGATATGGCATGTATGACACTTGTTGCACTTACGATGCTAGGGCTTGATATAGCAAAACCCATTCATCGTAGAACATTCGCAATAAATCCGTTTTGGCGAAGTTTTCGGATCTGAAATTGTTACAGGACAAATATTAAATCTCCAGGTACCTTGTGTCCAAAGGACAACCTCTAATTCGTTGTACTTTGTGATTTATGATCTGTACAATATAGGGTTTCTGCCTCTTCTAGATCTGAGTCAAAATCAGGTGACCTTGGGAAAAAGGTCATAACTTGGGCTAGGAAGCTCCAACTGAAATTTCGTGAAAAGTGACAGGTAGTATACAGACTTTACTATCTTAGAAAACTTTTTCAGAGGCCGAAGTTGAACCAGTGACACTTGGCACACCGTACAAGTTCGCTCTCCTGTATTATCCCATAAACAAGTCACGTTGCGACACTTGGCATAACTCTCTCTCAGAGAATCCAATTGAGGTCAGACCTGTCAGGATGGAAAGATAACAGGTCGAGATATCTCAGAAAATATTTTCAGAGGCCGAGGGTCAAACAGTGACACGTGGCATGCCGTACAAGTTTGCTCTCCTGTATTTTCCCAAAACAGGTCACGTTGCGACATTTGGCATAACTCTCTCTCAGAACATCCAATTGAGGTCAGACCTGTCAGGATGGAAAGATAGCAGGTCAGGCTATCTCAGAAAACTTTTTCAGACCCTATGGATCAAAAAATTTTGGAGTTACACCGGAAAAAATTAGGTACATATTTCTGTCAAAACAGAATTATTTTTTGGTACCTTCATTCATGGCTTCCGGAATTTAGGGCTTTGAAGAAAGTTGGAATTTTTGTAATCGTAGACCACGGCTGGATGCTACTCATCAAAATAGAAATTTAGAGACCAAGATCAGAACTTTTGGTTGGGCAGAAGGCCGGGCTTGATCAAACCCTAGTTCGGGACTTTGATCAGAAAAGTGGAAAATTAGGGCTTCTGTAAAAATGGGAATTTTTGAAATCTGTGACCATGGCTGGAAGCTCCTCAGAAAAATAGAAGCTTAGAGCTTTGGATCAAACCTTTTGACTGGGTAGAAGAGTGGGCTTCATCAAACCCCAGTTCAGGGTCACGTCCAGTGAATCCAGAAGTCTCAAAGGAAAAATTGAGGAGTGAAACTTTGTAGTTTTCAAATTCTGAATATACCAGCTTGATCAACTCATCAAGGCGCATATTTCTATCCTTTCAGAAGTTTGAAATTCAAAGTTTGAATTTTTGGGGTTTCTCTGACAAACCCATATCCAGCTCCAGGTCCAGTTCTTGCAAATCAAGTGGATTGGGTTAATCCTAGAAGAAGATGGATTGGTCACCTACATAAGTGAAGGAGTTCCTGTTTCAGAGGGAGATGAGGCTAAGGCTTTACATAAGGAGATTACAAGCGATCTCGACAGGTATGACTCATCGAGGTATGTTTTGAGATTTGTTCATGATTAAGTTTATGGTATGTTTGTCTTCATGTTATTACGGTTAGTACAATCTTGATTTTAGACTTGTCATATCACCTTAATAAAACTATGAATGCACAATAGAAAATATTCATTGATTAGGGTGTTGACACTTATGATTGTACTAATGCATTATGGTGTTGTATGAGATTTATGTTGTCTACTAACATGAAAGGTACACCAAGAAAGACAAATCATGTTCTGGTTCAAAGAACATATGATCATGATGACATGAGGACAAAGATTCATCCATTGTCATGGATCTCATAAAAGATCCATTTACGAGGTATGTATAACTTGGTTTTATAATGGTTAACCTATGAGATATACAGGTTACTAGCACAAGTCATTGAAGAAGAACAAGAAGACATCATGTGAGTATGTTAGACATAATTAGCTAGCATGCTAATCCAGGTATGTTTTTCCTATATCAAGTTAGAATCTCACCTTGTGATAAGATCCTTTATTTAAGTATACTTGGCATGATTGATTATGATTATTCATTGAAGTTAGTACTCATGGGTTTAGGCATATTATGATTTTTACTTTGATTGATGATATGACTAACCAAAAAAAGTCCTATGGTCAAATAGGAATATAAGTAAAAGAATTATGTCTCTTATATTGATTGATTTGACTAACCAGAAGAATCATGAAGGTATAGGTTTGAATAATCACAGGTTTTATGCATATTATATCTCTTATCTTGATTGATGATTCAACTATCCTGAAGAGTAATAGGTTTGAGTAATTATAGGTTTAGATATGTTATGTTTCTTATGATTTGACTAACCATAAGAATCCTGCATAAACCTTGAATAATAATGCTTACTATTTTTGTTTGAAATGATCATGACTATACATGCTTGAGATTATTGTGTTTTAATAGTATACTAATGAATGTATGATTTTATATTAGACCTAGAGGATAACACAATGATGATACTAACAAGCATGCATAGGGATCGAGAATGTATATAAGTTCAAGGACAGGTAATCCAGGGAGCAAAGATCAAGAGGGAGTACACTTCAGTAGTTTCTGCAAGAATGCAGATATTCAGAGGGAGTTGACCATCTTTCTACATTCCACAACAGAAAGGTGTAGAAGAAGCTACTGCAGATTAGGACTCCAGTAGCTCCTGGAAGAAAGCAAAGACTCAGAGGGAGTCCACACAACGAACAAACAAAGATAAGTATTTTAATTTCTTGCATATGTGTTTGTTTAAATAAAATTGTTCAATGATGTATATGCTCATGTTCCTAGACTTAGGATATGTATAGTTGCATTGATGAATAGTATACTACTAATATACATGGGTAAGTGGCCTATGGCACTGTACAACATTCCATTGCTACTTATCTAGAATGAAACCTCTTTGCTGACATGTTGGGAGTTGTGCACACTCTTAACAATGTTCTGGTAGAGATTGGAAGGCATCTAGAAAGTTATGGGATATCGATAAATGTTGTATTGAAGCATTGGCTAAGATAATTGCATGACTGTATGACATATTTCTTTATGTGTAAGAATTTGTTCTGAAAACTATGAGATGTTTTCTAATCATGCAATTTAACTTGTTGTGTAGGAAAGATCGTATGCCATCTCCTACAAAAGGACTACAACATTTGTTCCAGCAACAAAGATATTTATTGAAGATATTGAAGTTCCCAGGATCTGGGATGAAGAAATAGAATGCCATGATCCGTCGATCATGAAGAATGATGTTTGGGATGTAATCCCAAGACGTGAAGGGAAGTTTGTTATGACTTCCAAATGGAACTATCAAATCAAGCATATTGCAGATGACAGCATTGAGAAATATAAAAGTGATGAAATAGTAGATACACCAGATGGATTTCAAGACAGCATGGTGTAGTCAGATATGTGTGCAGAACTTGGTATGGTAGGATAGACAGCTTTCTATCCAGTTTGGGCTTTACCAAGAGTAAAGCGGATTCCAACCTTTACTACAAGGTTGAGGAAGGAAATCCAGTGATACTACTTTTGTATGCAGATAACCTGTTTGTTACACGTGAAAATAGTTTGATTGCCGACACGCAGCAGAAGCTTACTACCAAGTTCGAGATGAAGAACTTGGGGATGATGCACTATTTTCTTTTGGCATGGAGGTGTGGCAGAGTGGTGGAATCTTCCTTGGACAAGGGAAGTATGCAATAGAGATCCTGAAGAGGTTCGGGATGATGGACTGCAAGGCTATGGCCACACCTATGGCATTGAATCTAAAGCTTCTATGTGATGCTTCATCTGAGCCGGTTGATGTCTCCATGTACCATCAGATGATTGGGTCCTTGATGTACCTAACAAACACGAGACCAGACATTTGCTTTGCTATGAACACATTGAGCCAGTTCCTGACGGATCCGAGGAGTGTTCACTTGGTTGCTGTAAAGCATGTTCTGAGGTACTTGAAGGGTACAGTGGATTATGGGCTCAAGTATTAAGCGAATCAAAAGTTTAACCTACAGGGTTATGTTGATTCAGATTGGGCTGGCAGTGCTGCAGATAGGAAGAGCACATCTGGGTGCTGCTTCAGTATGGGATCAGGTGTGATCTCTTGGTTTAGCAGGAAGCGGTCTTGGGTAGCACTGAGTATAGCTGAGGCAGAGTATGTTGCAGCCTGTTCAGCTAGTTGTCAGGCAGTATGGCTACGGAAGCTACTGTCTGAGTTATTTGATCTCCTGTTGGATGCTACTGGTATCTTCTGTGATAACCAGAGTTGTGTGAAGCTGTCCGAGAACCCAGTGTTTCATGACAGGTCGAAACACATAGAGATCAAATATCACTATATCAGGGATATGGTGCAGAGAGGAGCTGTGAAGCTCCTGTATGTTGTGACGGACGAGCAGATTGTAGATGTGCTGACGAAGCCACTAGCCAGGGTGAAGTTCGAGTACTTCAGAGAGAGGCATGGCGTTCTCCAGATCGAGGACACTTCAAGGAAGAAGTGATGGACACATTTGCTGAAGCCATTCCAAGCATGTTGGAAGGAGGATCCTTCACATGGCTGTGGATGAAAGCGCTGGATGATGAGCATCAGGATGATGTTCTGGTTTCTGCTTGGATATGATCAGTTGGATCATTTTATGTATGTATGTATGCATCATGTGGATGCTGGATATGATCAGTTGGATCATTTTATGTATGTATGTATGCATCATGTTGGATGCTTGGACCATGTATCTGTATATGTATCAGGTGGATACATTGTGTGATCAGGTGGATCATGTATGGTGATATATATCATGTATTTGTATCAGGTGGATACATTGATGATCAGGAGGATCATGTATGATGATATGTATCGGGTAGATACTTGACATGCAGCAGGATGTTGCAGTGATGATCAGGATGATCATAGATGACGAGCTTCAGGATGTTGCTCCAGATGACATGCAGCAGGATGTTGCAGTGATGATCAGGATGATCATAGATGACGAGCTTCAGTATGTTGCTCCAGATGACATGCAGCAGGATGTTGTAGTGATGATCAGGATGATCATAGATGACGAGCTTCAGGATGTTGCTCCAGATGACATGCAGCAGGATGTTGCAGTGATGATCAGGATGATCATAGATGACGAGCTTCAGGACGTTGCTCCAGATGATATGCAGCAGGACGTTGCAGTGGTGATGATCAGGATGATCATGGATACATCAGGATGATGTATGGTGAGTAGCAGGTTGATACTCTATGGCCGTGGATCAGGTTGTGCAGATGAGCATGTAATTCGTTGCCCTGGGAGATTTGCAGATGGTCTTTCGAGGTTTTGCCTATGGCATGTAATTCGGTGCCCTGGGACATCTGGCAAATGCTCTTTCGAGGTTTTTCTCTGGGAGGACATGTAATTCGTTGCCCTGGGAGATCTGCAGATAGTCTTTCGAGGTTTTGCCTATGGCATATAATAGTGCCTTGGGATATCTGGAAGATGCTCTTGCGAGGTTTTGTCCTATGGCATGTAATTCGTTTCCCTGGGAGATCCGATAGGTTGGGCTGTGTGCCCGTAATCAGTCCTGGGATGCTCTTGCGAGGTTTTGCCATGACCACATGTAATTCGTTGCCCTGGGAGATCCTATAGGTAGAGCTGTGTGCTCGTAACAGCCTGGGATGCTCTTGCGAGGTTTTGTGGTGAGGTCACATGTAATTCGTTGCCCTGGGAGATCCTATAGGTAGAGCTGTGTGCTCGTAACAGCCTGGGATGCTCTTTCGAGGTTTTGTGACGCACGTAAAAGTCCTGAGGATTCCACAGTATGGCCAGTGATGACGAAGACCTGCAGGTGGTGGGCCTACATCCAGTATGAAAAAGGACTGGCTCTGTAGAACTTCCTATGACAAGTAGAGACAGAGATTGATTGAGATAGCAGCAGCAGTGACGATGATCATGACTCGATGACGATTATCTAGTGACGATGATCCAGAGAAGATGACTTGTGCTAGAAGAACTGTGCTGAGAAATACCTTCCTAGTTAAGAGGGAGTGTTGATGTATATGTAACTTCGGAATGTATTTCACATATATTTATATTGTATTCCTATAGAGATGTTATTATTCCTCTATACGGAAGTGTCGTTATTTATATTGTAACTGTCGTAACTTATACTTGATGGGTTATTAGACCACCTTGTTTGGGGTTGGCCCTGTATAAGTCATGTGGGTCAAAGGGCTATTAGACCACCCTATTGGGGGTCGGCCATGTGGGTCGAAGGGTTATTAGACCACCCTATTGGGGGTCGGCCCAGTCAGCATTATATTATGTGGTTAAGTTCGAGCCTACATGAGTTAGGTAAAAAGGCAAGTCAAGTCAAGTATAAATAGAGTGTGGGAGGCACTCTATTTACTCACTCACTTCTCACACATGCACTCAAGGAGGAGTGGCACACTTATGGAGGAGGAGGATCTGCTGCTAGGTTGTGTCTATCTCTCATGGTTGGTTGTATCATTGCTCTATCTATCTCTGAGGAAGTTATTGGGGTTTTTCACCTTTATGGTTTTCCCCAAGTAAATTTTTGTGTCTCTTGTGTGCTTGCATTATTGTCTCCATGATTGATATGCTGTAGATATGCTGTACATGTTGTTCTCTCAGTTAAGATCCTAGATCAGATTGAAGTAAATTCTTAAAATTTAACACCTAAGAGGTCAAAATCTTCCCACTTGCAATCTGGAATTTTTCCAAGCAGGTTCTTGGCAACATCTACATGCTTTGAGATTGGTGACAATGGGATCTCATACTTAACATTCTTGACCAATTTGAAGACTAGGGCATCCAATGCCCGAGCTGATATGTATTCTTGTGTGAGTTTCAGTGGTTCTTTCTAAAGGACTGGTGATGTTTTTGCCGACGAACCCATCTTTATGATCTTGCTTCAAGGTGCAGTTACATCTTTTGCTTTATCTTTCACTTTTTCCTGCATGGTTGAATTATGACGAGGTGATCTTCGGGATGCTTGACCTGGTTTGATTACAACCTTCTTGGCAGGGGTTTTCATTAACTTTGTAATTCCCCCGTACTGAAAGACCTTAAGTGCTTCTTCAATGGTTAGCTCTTCTTCTCTATAGGAGGGTTCGAACATTCACTGGTTAGCTAAGGGCTGTGATAATCAGATGATAGAAGAATACTAGCTCAGGGAGTGATCGCAAGAAAATTCTAAGTACTGAGTAACGCCCGCGAGTCCTATAGCGGTGTTATTTATAGGCGTAGCGAGGTCCTCCCCATGCCTCCCAATGGTTATATCTACATTTAATGAGTTTTCTGTTGGCCAATTTGAATAGATCCTCCCGTCTCTTCTATTGTTAGTGTGTCCAGAATGGCTATCTTTCCTTTAAATGCTTGAGTGGTTGCTGCAACGTTCATTTCAACGGCTATTTTCTCAAAATCCATGCAACAGCTATTTTTCTCCGAGTGCTGTGCCGATCTGCGCGGCAAACCATTCCGACTCCTGCACAGTTTCTTCGCGGTATTGATCTTTGAACTACGCAGCTGTTTTTCCACTGTTGTCTTCCTCGTTCGTGTGTTGCTTTAGCAATGCTGTGTTGCTCATATATTCTTCCTTTATGATACATGTACAGACTCTATACATTTCTAGTGCTCAATTTCTATTGTACTTGAAACTTAGAAATTTATCCCCACACTTATCTTTCCGCATGGTGTAAAGTAGGACTATCGCAGTACAATTTAAGTCTGCTTCCATTTATCATAGTGGGTAGAGTATCACCAGCTAAAGTGGCTAACTGAACTACACCACTGTTAGTGACATGCATAACAATATATGGACCAAGCTAATGTATTTTAAACTTTCCAAGAAATTTCATGAACTTGCTATCATATAGGAGGACTAAGTCACCTACTTGAAAGCATTTGTTCCTTATATGGAAATCATGCCATGCCTTTTCACAATCCTTCTAGACTTGATGTTGAAAGCCTGCAATGAAATGATCGTCTTCCAAGCTGACTAATTGTAGTAGTCTTTTATCTAGTGCTTCGCGGTTTGCCATTTCAGTGAATGCAGCAATCCTCATACTGGGGACAATGTACTCCATTGGCATTATGGACTCCTTCCCATAAGCCAATCAGAAGGGTGTCTATCCCATCAATTTCTTACAAGTTGTCCTGTATTCTCAAAGCACAGACAAGATGCGCAGGTCCCAATCATCCCTGTTTACGTTGCACACCTTCGTCAGTGCATTTTCTAGTATCTTGTTGAAAGCTTCAATAGTTCCATTTGCCTGTGAATGATATGGCATACTGCGGTGATGCCGAATGTGGAACTCTTCTATCAGGGCCTCTATGGTCTTATTCAGAAAGTGAGTGCCCTGATCACTCATCAAAATTTTTGGACAGCCAAATCTTGACAAAATTTCCTCAAAAATGAACTGCGTGGCGGTACCTACACTGCAGTCCTTTACTGATTTAGCTTATGCCCATCCAGTGAGGTAATCCATGGCAGTAATGATATACCTCGCACCATTTCTCAAAAATCCTGTAAGGTCAACTGCGGGTTCAATGGCATTTCGTCTCTCTGCGATGGCTTCCCTATCCTATGACAGACATCATAGTTCCTGTAGTATTCCTTAGAATATTTTTGGATGGTAAGCCACCACAACCCTGCGCGCAATATCTTCTGCGCAGTAGCCTTTCCTGCGTAATGACTTCCCACGATCCATGAATGCGCATCTGCTAGTATATATGGTTTCTCATGGTCAAGTACACATCTTTGTAGGACTTCATCTGGTCTGAATTTGTATAACTGTCCTACAATAATAGTGAAATCCACGGCGCGGACTACTGGCTGCTTCTTCTGCTGAACAGAAAATTCTTGTGGTGCCAGCCCTATTGTCAGAAAATCAATGATATCCTTATAGTAATCATCTGCAACCTATATAGCAAACAGATGTGTATCAGGCAGACTATCTTCAATGTTCGTTGGCTCCTCTCCCAACTCTATTCTAGACAGGTGGTCAGGTCCCAAATTCAGCCTGCCGGGTTTAACAACGATCTTGAAGTCGTACCCCTGGAATAGAAACAACCATCTACAAATACGCCCCCCTAACACTGGCTTATTGACCAGGTACTTCAATGCAGAATGATCAATGAACATAAGGAAGTGCGCACCAACTAGATAGTGTCTAAACTTCTTAAGGGCATATACCATCGCAAGTCCTTCTCGCTCAGTAGTGGTATAGTTCTTCTCTGCTGTCGATAGCTTCCTACTAGAAAATGCAATGGGGTGGTCAATACCCCCTTCTCCTGGCTGAGCTAACACAATGACCAGGGCAATGCATGATGCATCCACATGAACATGAAATGGCTTTGCCCAGTCTGGAAAGACTAGGATTGGCGCAGTAACCATCTTTTCTTTAAGGGTGTGAAAACCCTGTTCGCACTCCTCATTCTAAATGAACGGAACGTCCTTCTTCAGCAAATTCTCCATTGTTGTGGTTATCTGCGCATGACCCTTAATGAACTTCCTGTAATAACCTGTGTGACCCAAGGTAGAGTGCAGCATCTTAACTGAAGTTGGTGTAGGTAAATTCACAATAATGGTAATCTTCGCAGGGTCCACCATCAAGCCCTCCTTACAGACAATATGTCCTAGTAAGATTCCATATGGAACACATAAGATGCACTTCTTCAGATTCAGTGAGATCTGATGCTGTCTATATTTTTCAAGCACCATTCTGAGATTTGCACAATGGTTCTTCAACAAACCAAAGATAGTCCAGTCATCAAAATATGCTTCCAGAAACTTAAGCATGAAATCTTTGAACACTGCGACGACAACTCTGGAGAATATGGCAGGCGTGTTCTTCAGACCAAATGACATGACTGTATACTGGAACGACCCCCATTCTATAGCGAATGTCGTCTTATGCCTGTCTACGGGATCAATTCTGATATGATGATAACCGAAAAAACCATCAGTAAATGAATAGGCCTCATTCCCTCCAACATTGTCAAGTACCTCATATGTAAATGGAGTAGGGAATGGGTCATGTATAGAGGCATCATTAAGTTTTCTGAGATCGACACAAATCCTGAGCTCACCCTTCATCTTCTTGTCCTAGACAACCATAGGACTGATCCATTCAGATTCTTCGACAAGTTCAATGATTCCTGCCTCTAACATTTTGTCCAACTCTGTGTGGACTCTCTCGTTATACCGTGGATTCAGTCTATACGGTCGTTGCTTCACAGGCTTAGCTCCTGGCTTCAAATGGATTTTCATGACTCCTAAGTCACCCAATATTCCTTTCATCTTTGTAAACTTGGTCAGAAATAGCTCCTGATATTCGTGCAAGGTGTCTGTAATCTCGGCGACAGTCTGATCATCCCAGTAGTCTCCGATAGATGCGAACTTTGGTTCTTCACTCGTGCTGATGTTCAGCTTTTGTGTCTTAACCGGTCCACTCATGTTCGGGATTTCGAATGGTTGTCCTTCTATATCGCGTGCACCTTCTGATTCTGGTATATTGATATTGCGCAGATCATCTTCATCTTCTTCTCTTCCATGCTCATCATCTTCAGCTAGATTATAACACTCTATCAGATGTTCTTCATGTTCTTTCCATTCTAAGTGTATGTTTGTAGGACTGTCATGTGTGCCAAAAAATTCTCCCCATGACATATCTTCGCAAGGATAATCTATTCTAAATACACGTTCCTTGATTAGCCGCAGTGCCTCATGTATCAAGGGTTCTCATCCTCGAAGCTGAAATATCTCTGGAAATTCGCAGTTAATGTTTCCCAATCTAAGGATTCCGTGCATAAATCCAGGTCTAGATACCATTTCTTTAGAATATCCTCTTCCAAGTATGCACAAACAAGTGCACCCACTCTTTAAGTGGTATTTCTTCCCATGCCTGCGAACAGACTTCCACATGCTGGCTAAGATATATCTTCCCATTGAACTTCTCAAAGGGTAAGGTAACCCTTTCTACAAACTGAATCTGTATCTTTGTTCTACATTGCTCCCAAGTGATCAATATGTGTTTGTGCGAAGCCCACCATCTGGCAGGTATGCCACGGAGTGCCATATCCAATGTTGGTAACCTGTGCCTTTCTGGAACTACTACAGTATAGTCTTGAATAAAAGTATAAATGTTAGCAGATCCATCAAATGTAGGAATCGGACTTACCTCCTTTCCAATCTAGCGCAGTGATTTGTGACCTGCGCACACCTTCTAGCTGATACTTCATGCATGCGATTCTGCCAATTTTCCATTCGAGCGTCTGAGTCAAAAACGCAGGAGCTATCGCATCTCCAGCTAAGTGTACCATCCACAGTAGGACTAATGTAATCCTCCTGGTTCATAGTCATCTGGTACAATCGGTCCAAATCTTGGGCCTTAGATTCTTCTTGAATTGGCTTGCTATATCTGTCCCCATCTGCAGGATCCAATGGTGAAATAACCCATAGATGCTTGCCTTCGAATATCATCTTCTTTGCTTTCAAATTTATAATGGCCAAATTGTCAATAGCCCAGTCAATTCCCAACAGTGCAAGAAAGGGCTGGCTATCATCAACAATCTCGATGACTTCAAAGTCCGCATGGCTTTGTACTCCATCAATATCAACCACAACATTGGCTAAGCGGCCAAATGGTATAACTTTCTCTTGGTTGGCCATTCTCAATTGGAGAGGTGACCACGATAGCTCTGGTCGACCCATCTGCTGCCATGTCTGCTTGGTCAAGATATTTACTTCTGATCCCATATCAAGGATAACTTCGTCCATCTCAAAGTCTTGTATCTGCGCAGTGAGCCTCATCTCGTAGCCCAACCTCTTATTTTTCTTTATATGATGTATTGCACCCTCAGAGGTTTCTGCTTCTATCTGTGGTTCATATAGATTTATGAGCTTCTCCAGCTCTGTTATCGTGTTTTCATTTTTCAGCAGCTTCATGCAACTTCTTAGGAACTGCACAACAGAGGTGCTGACATCTGTTGTGTGTCTTGTCTTGTCATACACAGCAGGTGTGTCTTCAACATATGGTACTTCGCTGCACAGCGGGATCCTTGGTGATTTAGGTGCTGGTTCTCTGAAGGTGTCCCATGCATCAACAAAAGCTTCTTTGTTCTTCTTCAGGTCCAGAGAAGGCATCTTCCCTAGGGATTTTCTTACCCATATTGTTTCAAGAGGGCCCTAGTTCGCATGAGCCTCTCCTAAAGTGGAAGCCTTTGCTCCCCTATCATGGCCTGTCTCCACGCCACTGCATGTGACTACTTTAATGCTAGGATCCGCAGGTCTTTTCTCTGCAGCGATCCACTAGATGTTCGAGGCTGACACTTCTGTTCTTCTTCTTTTTTGTAGCTCTACCTCTATTACCGGGCAATCTTCTATCACATTCTCAAATGATTTACAATAATTACAGGTGTTGCAGGGATTTACACAGTCTCTTGATACGTGACCTGGCTGGCCACAGTTATAGCAAATGACCCCACCACGGCCTCTTCCTTGTGTCGAGCCGGTATTTCTTCCTCTACCGTGGTATCCACCACCACGGCCTCTATAGGTAGATTGATCATAATGCGTGTTTTCTTGCTTTGGCTGGTTATCTTCTTGCACTCTGTATGAGCTAGCGCCTCTCATTGAATCCATGTCACGCTTTCTTTCATTCATTAGTTCATAGGCGCGGCAATTGGATTCATCATGTCCAACTGATTTAGAGAAATTACAATATAGATTCTTAGGTGTCTTCACATATTTTTGTATTAGATAACAATCTTTAGGTCTATGACCAGTAGTTCTGTAGATCTCACACCAGGGTGCCTGTTTCTGATTGATGGGGTTAGGCGCACCACTACCGAGGTAGTTGCGGTATAGGGGACAATGGTCCCGGTCATGACCTTCTCCTTTGTAACTCATGCACCAGATCTCGTGACGAGGTTCATATGGCTGCTCTTTTCCATTCTTCATGCTCTGCAGCTCCAGAGTAAGGGTGGTAAGCTAGTTCTGAATCCGCGTCATCCCAGAACTAGACTCACCGATCGACGAAGCCTCCAACTTCATCACGATTTCCAAGGCCTCTGCCTGGGATGTAATCTTCTGCTGCATCAATGGTAACCTGATGTGCAACAACAGTGCAGCAATGAACCATTCTTTCTGCTGATTCGGAGCTATAACAAAGCTTACTTGGTCTAATAGGGTCTTGAACTTCTTATCAAACTCCCAGACCGATTCAGTTGGTCTCTGCTTGATTTCCTTAAGCTTAGTTATAGACTGAGACTCAGAATTTGGTTTCTTGAACTCTGCTATCAGCGTAGCTTTAATCTCTGCTAGGGTTTTGGGTTGTGTGGTAGAATACTTCATGAGCTAGTGGAGCACTCTATCTCTAAATGTAGTAATAAGCTGGGCTTTCTTCTCATCATCATCTCGGATTTGCTTGACACTCTAGACAGCTTCACAAAGGAACCAGTGTTGATCAGGGTCTTCTAGACCCATCCCTTTAAATATAGGCAGCTTCATATCCATATGGATCATGGCTCTAGGGGGAGGTGTAGCACTCGAAGGGGAACCTTCAGGTGTGCCCTGAGGGATGCTAGGCTGTTGTAAAGGGCTCTGTGCATTAAAGACAAATGGGCGTATAGGTGTAGACGTACTATGTTGTATATTTGGCGTGGTTGTCTCTACAAGTGGAGGATTCTGATGGGTAAATGGCGGTGCAGCTTCATTTTCAATGTCAGAGGGAATCTCAGTATCTACGTGGAGTCCAGAGCCTCCAGGATTCTTATTGAACTTGTATCTTTTCCCACTTCTTAAGTTGTGAGTATCTTCGTCAGAATCACTATAAATGTTATTTACCATGACAACTTGAAAAGATTACTGCATTCTTAAAACACCTTTCTCAGTTAACAACATCTTAATGTATAGACTGAGATTGTTTAGGAACTTACCTTGGGAACCTCCAAAAAAGTGTGCTTCTACTTGGTTGTAATATTTGAGCGTATCCACAGCAAACTCTGTGACAAAGCCTTCTAGCATATGATCGACCCAAAAATCCACTACGTGCATCAATGCGCTGTCTATTGCTTTAAGCTGTGATATGAGCTCAGGATTCCACTCTGTAGGAATGCCTCCTTGAAAACAAGTTTTCTTTTCTGTGAGCTGTGAGATCCATGCATGCAGCTCGTTCATAAATGTAGCCCAGAAAATCTCGTGAATGTCGTCCAACAGATATCTATCCGACCACTATGTGTCGCTTAGACGCGGATGTCTATTCTCTTGTCTTTAAAGTCTCTTATGGTCTTGTCCCACCAAGCCTGTATTTCTGTCTTCTCAGGATGCTAGTTCAATGCACCTTCCGGGAACTCAGACTCTTCGTCGCTCATCACAACTGGAACTCATCACGGATTCTAGCATGGCAACAGAACCATTTGTTGGCTATACAATGCTGACCAGAGGTTTTATGAAGACCCATGTTCTACGCGGTTACCATTAATCCAACAAAACCCCTTCGCACCGGCCCTTTCGACAACAGCTTGCAAGTAGGATGAGGTCTCACTCGAGGTGTTTCTAATGGGGCACTGCAGACTCATATGTCTACAATGAGTGATGAGTTGATGACTGTGACAAATTTCATGGCAGCACACCAGCCGAGTGCTGTGAAGGTCGAACTGCGTGGCAATGGTCAACGCCGTGGTCCACACCACTACCTTCTTCCTTACTGTGGGGCTTAATACTATTCTACGAACACTGCTGGTTGACTTCCTACACTCAAACTATTTGCAAAATGCTTAAAGCAATGAGCTAAATATCACTCATCCATTCAATCATATACTTAACTAACTTACTACTTAATTCTCACTCACACACTTAGACTGTTACTATTTTAAGCATAATCCTCAGGTGCGGACTAGCTGTTATACATTCATTGACTGCAACCATTCAAATACGTGAACAACTTTCCCCATACTCAAGCAGATGATAGATTTATTGTCCCTAGAAGAAAAGCTAATATTAACCATACATCCATTCATGCAAACTTAACATATCATTCCATGCTCTCTTGATGGCGAATGCCTATAAAATCCTTCTCATAATAGACTGTAAGCAAATATCCAGACATTCAACTACAGAACAGATAAATATAACCACACATATGAGCATTCAGTCACACAACACACTATTTAACGTGGTTCACTCCCCCAGATGGGAAGCTACGTCCACAAGAACTGTGTTTGATATTTCTTTTAAGGAAGGGTCACAGTTCTTAGCCACGCACTCAGCTGCAGCTCTCTTCTTGCTCAGATAGGTCTCTGCGCACTCAACTGCAGAGCCTTTACAATGTTTTCTTGATTCAAAAGATATTACAATACCATAACAATCACCAACAACGACCCTTCACCTTGACCAACCCTTCCTATACAAAAATGGTCTTCTTAAATAGATCACGCCCGAAGGTTGTGTCTTTACAACATTGAAGACTGACACCCTTAGGGTTTCCAAACCACTATGATCCCTTTGAACCATCATGCCAGCTTCTGATAGCGATTCTACTGTTGTGGTAGTTCTCCATGCCTTAGATCCGTCGCTTTCAGCCTTCCTGTTGTGCGCACACCAACAGGTCATCCACTTCGAGCTGCCCTTCCACTAGTAGACTCATGTGACTAGATCAGCTCCCAGTCGCTTTCTCTGCAGGTCGTCTATTGTCTAACGGCCGCGTACAATTGGCTCATCTCTAGTCATTGTCCATCTGTTGTTTTCCTTTTAATGGTCACATACCCTACTGCACACCTAACTGTCACTTTCCCGATCCGCCCTCTGCTTAACGGACTTGTACAATTGGCCGCCTTCTTGATCTGCTTATGCCCTCAACTCATCATCTTTCTAGCTATATTACCAAAAGTAGACCATCGCCAGTCTATCCACTCCATCTGGTCATCCTCTGTCCAGTACACAACTTTACTGGCTCCACATGGCCTACTACCTTCGCAACACTGAACCTACGCAGCTCTAATCCTCATCGCATCCTTCAAAACTTGTTACTACGCACATCTTCGCAGCACTCCCGATACTTAGGCAAAATTTGATATTTTTTGAGTAGCGCTCAGCTCAGCTCCATCTAGCCTCAAAATGTTATCATAAATGGACCTATTGGGGCAAGCCATTCATACTGACTTGCTTCACACCATGACATGGGTGCGGGGGAGGGGACCATCTGGTAGATTCAAAAAGGGGTGGAAAACGACTACAACATTCTATGGGCGCCCAAACCCTCTTCCAACAAACCCTCAACCTTCTCTTAATTGAAGGTAGAGACATATGAACCTTTGTAACGAATGTATCAAAACCCCTATCTCCTAGAGTGATTTTACCCTAACCCTTCCAGAAACGAGTTCTTTATGCATCTTCTCGCTATTAAAAGACTTAAATTTGCTACTAGTGACAATTATAAGACCTTACCTATCACTGAAAAGCTCTGAGAATGACTCCTCCCGTCGCTTTCTTCGTCTTCCACACGCCAGGAAGCTTCCAGCTCTGACAAGTTTAAGACAAAAATGTCAACTTTCATGTGCACTTTTATATATATAACCTCATTCCCTTATCCTTCACTCTTCTTAGCCAGCTGTATCTCTTTGCTATCCGTCGATCTCCTATGCAAAGATCTGAGCCATTAGACCTACTCTCACTTTACTGAGTTGACATCCCCTCCATATCCACCATCGAATCTTCCTTGGGATTTGATCTCTACCGTCCATTTATGAGCACTATATACCAACCAAGCAGTGTCGCATGGCTTAAAAGTGGTTTTTCTTACCACTTTTCCTCCCTGTGACCTAACCTGGTGTCGACACTTGTCCAGTGGCTTCTTTTATCATGACCATTACCTCCTCCAACCATCGCGCATCTTCCTTATGCGACGGTCATCGTGGGCCTTCGATCTATCGCAACACACTCTGAACCGTTCTTTTGTCACATTGCATTTACACCTTTCCGAACTCTTCCCTTTAACCGTAGGATCTTCTTTGGCTCATCTTTGCCGTCCACGTGGCCAACAATGTACCTTTCCATGTAGGTGGTATCTCACCCCTGCAAGCTGCTTTTGCGTACCTCCCTTTCCATTTATGATACCTCCTGCATGAGACACATAGCTTCCGGCATTTCCCATCGCAACCACCCGTGCCCCTATTCCCCATCCAACTTGGCCATGTGATAATAAACGATAGTCATTGATCTCCTCACGCATGTAATTAATAGTGGAACTGGTGCAATGTTTAACAATTTTGATTTTTTCCCTCGGCCTATAGTCTTTTACCTCCTTTTGGTCGCATTTTTTGCATTTCCTTTAGGGATTCCTTTAGGCCTATTTATATCTAACACCCCCAAGTCAATTTTCTCATACTTTTAGCACCTAGCCATGAAAAATAAGGCAAATCTAAGCTTTCTTTAGGGAATTCTTCAAGATATCCATCCTTTTCACCTGAGTCCTTATGCTAAAAACTAGGTGCTAACAGGTAGCATCCAACTGGACATCAAATAAATCAGACAGTAGCTTCCTTAGCCATACTACCTCACAACTAGTTGAACAAGCTATGACATACTGTGCTTTAGCTGTACTCAGTGCTACGTAGGATTGCTTCCTGCTGAACCAAGAGATCACACCTGATCCCATACTGAAGCAGCACCCCGAAGTGCTCTTCCTATCTACAACACTGCCTGCCCAATTTGAATCAACATAACCCTCGAGGTTAAACTTTTGATTTGCATCATACTTGAGCCCATAATTAATTGTACCCTTCAGGTACCTCAAAATATGGTTTACAGCAATTAGGTGAAAATTTCTAGGATCTGTCAGAAACTGGCTCAAGGTGTTCACCGCAAAGCAAATATCTGGTCTCGTGTTCGTCAGGTACATCAAGGACCCAATCATCTGACGATACACCATGAAATCAATCGACTCTGATGAAGCATCACTCAATAGCTTCAGGTTCGATGCCATAGGTGTGGCCATGGCCTTGCAGTCCATCATCGTGAACCACTTCAAGATCTCTACTACATACTTCCCTTGTCCAAGGAAGATTCCATCTGCAATCTGCCACACCTCCATACCTAGAAAGTAATGCATCATGTCCAAGTCCTTCATCTCAAACTCGCCAACAAGCTTCCTCTTCGTATCGGCAATCAACCTATCCTCTCTTATCAAAAACAGGTCATCCACATACAATAGGAGTATCACTGGATTGCCTGCCTCAACCTTGTAGTAAAGGTTTGAATCTGCTATACTCTTGGTAAATCCCAAACTAGATAGGAAGCTGTCTATCATGCCGTACCATGTCCTAGGTTCTTGCTTCAAGCCATAAAAGGTTTTCTTCAATTTGCACACATATGACTCCCTGTCACGTGTCTCAAAATCGAGTGGTTGCTCCACATACACTTCCTCTTCGACTACACCATTCAAAAAAGCTGTCTTGACTACATCCATCTGGTGTATCTTCCATTTCATCACTACAACCAAAGTAAGTATTGTTCTGATGGAAATGTATCTAGATACGGGTCCAAAATTCTCTTCATAATCTATCCCCTCTTTTTGGGAGAAGTCACGAGCTATAAATATTTCCTTGTATTTCTCTATGCTATCATCTGCAGCATGTTTGATCTTATAAATCCACTTGGAAGTCACAAAAGACTTCCCTTCTGGTCTTGGGACCACATCCCAAACATCATTCTTCATGATCGATTGGTATTCCTCGACCATGGCATCCTTCCATTCTTTCTTTTCCGCTGCTTCTTCATAACTAGAAGGTTCTTTGTTCATAATGTCACAGAGTAAGGCAACATAGCTGGTATGTGATCTTGTCATTTTTTTTTCTCTATGTTCCTCCTCTGGAATACCATTCCTTTCTGCATCTTGGATGATCTCTCTATCCCATGCAGGTTTCCTCTTGTCAGAGTTCTTCTCACGGGGTGTATCTATAGGTTCTTGTGGAGCTTCTATCTCATTATCCATTTCTGGTATTGCTTTGTTCATGGTAGTGTCTTGTGTTCTGGGTATTCTTGGTTCTTCATAGTCTTCAACAAGTGACTTCCTTGATTTGATTTATGTTGAGTTTTCATCAAAAGTCACATCCCTGCTGATTTCAATCTTCTTGAACCCTGGAAATTAGATTATGTATGCCTTCGAGCTTTCACTATACCCAACAAATATACCCTTCATTCCTGAAGGATCTAACATTTTCCTCTTTTCTTTGGGAACATGTGAATATACTGGACAGCCAAATATTCTGAGATGGCTAACTTCTGGTGTCTTACCAGATAAAACTTCTTCTGGTGTCTTGTTGTCAAGTATCTTCTGTGGTGTTCTGTTTTGTACATATATTGTTGTTCTTGTTGCTTCTGCCCATAGGTGCATGGGTAGATCTTGGTCATGCAGCATTTCCCGTGCTGCTTTGTTCTATTTTTCCTTTCTGCAACACCATTTTGTTGTGGATTGTAAGGAGTGGTCAACTCCCTCTTAATCCCTGAATCACTACATAAATTCTTGAAGTCAGCTGAAGTGAATTCTCCGCCATTGTCGGATCTAAAGGTTTTGATCTTCTTATTAGTTTGATTTTCTATCAAGGCTTTGAATTCTTTGAACTTATCAAACACTTCATCTTTGTTCTTCAAGAAATAAACCCAAGTCTTCCTAGAGAAATCATCAATGAAATAAACATAATATGCATACCCACTTAGAAAAATGGATGACATTGGGCCGCATACATCGGAGTGGACAATCTCCAGAATTCCTTTTTCTTTGCTTTCACTGCTTGGAAATTATTTCTTTGTGTTCTTTCCTTTTGCACATTCTTTGCAAACACCTTCATGCTTTGATTGGATTTCAGGAATACCTTCTACTGCTTTGTTGGCAATTGGTAGTGCTTTATAGTGTACATGAGAAAGCCTTCTATGCCAAATTGTAGTTGGTTCCATGGATTCATGTACCATGGCATGTTCTTGTTGTCCTTTCAATTTGTACAATCCTCCCTCTTGCTCTCCAATCACTACTGCATCATCTATGGTCTTACCTTTTGGCAACATAAGTACTTGGCCATCCACAAATGCAACTCTCATCCCTTTTGCATCCAAATATGATATGGAGGGAAGATTATTCTTGAGTATAGGTACATTAAGAACATCTTGCATCTTTAAAGACTTCCCATATTCTAACTTGTAGGAGGCTTCACCACTTCCTTTTATAGGGTATTGATAGTCATCCCCAAGTTTCACCTTATGAGGTAACTCATGTCTGGATAGGTCCACAAGAGATTATTTGAATCCCATCATATGTTTAGAAGCCCCACTATCAATAAGCCAATCATTACATGCATGTGTAACCGTACCTGTGAGAGCATAGATTAGCACATATTCATCGTCACTTGAAGAGTCTTCACTTTCTACCTTAGTCTTCTTCCTGGGAGTTTCATCATCCTCCGTAGCATGAGCATGATATCTCTTCTTGTTGCTCTTCTTCCTCTTCTTCTTCTTTGTCTTCTTGGAGTTCCTTTTGTTCTTGGGACATTCTGAGGCAAAGTGTCCCTTCTCCTTATAGGTGAAGCATCGTAGATATTTCTTATCTCTTTGATCATGGTGATGTGAAGATCTCTTGTGAAAGGATTGCTCCCTCTTGGGCTTACCTTTCTTGGTGTGTGCTGTGAGAGCTTGATCTTCAATTCCCATCTTTTCTTTTCGAGCTACAAGTCTAGCTTCTTCTTGTGAACATTCCTCCCATACTATACTGAAAGAGATCAACTTCTTTCTTGCACAAATACCTTGGATGAAGGAGTCCCATGACCTAGGTAGGCCATTCAATCTAGTCATGACAATTTCTCCATTCTCCACTACTTCATCCACAACTTCAAGTTTTTCTTTGATTTGAGAGACCTTAGTAAAGTAGGATTGGATGGTCTCTCCAGTCTGGAACTTTACCCCTTTCAATTGATTCTACAGAGTCATCTTCCGATTTATATTCTTTCCTTCAAACAACTTAGTCAAGGAGTCAAAAATCTCCTTAAGTGTCTTTAGGGAAGACACATGGGGTATGAGATGGTCTTTTATAGAATCAACAATGATTCTCTTGGCCTTGACCAAGTTCTTCTTGTGTAAGGCCTTAGCCACATCTCCCTCTCGAAATGGAACCTCTTCTTTTATGTAGGTGTCAAAATCATTTTCTTCTAGGATTTACCCAATCCTATACTTCCAAGCTCGAAATTTGTCACCTCCTTCAAGCTTATCCTCAAGCTTGGTGTGGTGAGACATCTTAATGAGAAACTCAAATGGAAATAAAAGATTTAGGTCTTACCACTTGATTTGTTGAAAACTGGATCTGGAGTTGGATTAGGGTTTGTTAGAGATATCCTAAAAATTCAAGCTATGAATTCCAAAATTATGAATGCATGGAAAGATCCACCTTGCTGAGCTGATCAAGCTGGTATTCCTCAATTTTGAAACCTGCGAAATTTGACCCCTCAAAATTTCCTTTGAAACTTTCGGATCTTCTAGACAAAATCTTGAACTAGGGTTTGATAATGCTCGGGGTTCTACCAATCCAAAAGGTTCGATCTTGTGCTCTAAACTTCTATTTTTCTAAGGAGCATCCATCCATGGTCATAGATTCCAAAAATTTCCACTTTTGTAGAAACCCTAATTTTCCACCCTTCCGATCAAAATCCGGAACTAGGGTTTGATGATGCTCGAGGTTCTACCCAACCAAAAAGTTTGATATTGGTCTCTAAACATTGGTTTTCTTAAGGAGTATCCAGCCGTGGTCTCGGATTCCAAAAATTCCAACTTTCTTCAAAACCCTAATTTCCCATAGTAGTGATGGGCCAAAAACTGAAAGTGCTCAAAATTGAATTCTGTCTCGACAGAAAGATGCGCCCTTCCAAGGAGAGTCAGCCTAGCCTCCTTCCTTTTATGATCTGAGGAGAGAAACCCAAAAATTAAGAAGCCTTAGCTTCTGCAGTTGCAGAGTGTCTTCTTCTTAGCACGACTCTGATTCCATGTTAATTTGTCGATAATTTAATTCAAAACATTATCTTAGGATCCTACTAAGAGAATAACATGCACAACATAACAATTGGTGAGCTCCCAATATGGATGCCTAATGAGGGCAACTGTACTAACATCCTACTTTAATTATCAACCTAGGGGATGTACAAACTTTAGAGGTGCAGGCACTATCTGTGCTCTTATAGGATAATCCTTGTCATGGTTGAGTATCAGTATCAATGTTTTAAGGGTTTCCTACTCAATATGTAAAACTATTTATACTATGGAATTAAATACTGGAAAGAAGTAAATCTATTTTAAAGAATTAAAATACTGAAAGCAGTAAATATGTTTTAAAGAATTAAAATACTAAGAGCAATAAATCTATTTTAAAGAATTAAAATGCTGAAAGTGGAAGAGATGATCCTATGAATTTACCTAATGCAGAATGGTGAATCTAGACTATGAAAGTGAAATGCCATAACAGATCTATTCTAAATTAAAGAAAGCAAGGCTTGTAATTACTTATGCATAAAACTAGAATTCTAATCTAACATCTCATGCTACACATCTATTATTGAGAAGTTAAAGCAATCAAATTAAAGCAATCAATCTTGAGAAGCAATTAATCATGATGGGAAACATTCATAAACCTTATATCTAAACCATGATTTTTGAAGGCAATGCTAATATATATGGAATCGTTATTTAAAATGTGCATTGGAAGAAAGTAGCTACAGGACTATTGAAATCGTATTGCTGAACTACAGAACGTATTATGAATTACTATAGAATCAAGACATCATTCAAATGCTTCCATATGCGTTATAAATTTTCATCACTGTAAACACATAATTGGAAATACTTGAAAAAATGGAAATCCCCTGACTTATGTGTTGGAGGGGCCCTCTCCAACCCGTACTCAGGAGGGAACAAAACTTATAGACGCTGGCTGGGATTTAACATCAATCTTCCATTAAAAAATAAACTCCACGCCTTCACAAAGGTCTGTAACTCAGAAGTATCTCAAGAGTGCAAAAATGTGAAACAATGTTTCTCCAAAAATGTCAACAGAGACCTCTCTCTACCTGAGAGGTCCATATTTGTATGATTTTTAATGATGAACCTAACTAACTGTCTAAATGCCGATTCTCCTTGAACAAGAGTGCGTTCTTTATAAATCAGGAAATAGGGCGTCGAGCTGCATGATCCCTCAGTCTTCTATGTGTTCATCCTTTAATGCCCCTGAACCTACTCAATCATGCTTGATTTCCAAAGAATTAGTTTATTGAATACGCATTTTAAACATACAAGAATAATCGTCAAAAACAACTTCATTAAATAATTAAAGTAAAACATTTTTTCCACAAATGGGTGTGTTTCTTCGCCATTGCTTGAGCTTGACTATGGGAAAAAGGTTTATCAAATACCTCAAAAATGGACTCATCATTCTCTCCCATACTTGAAGGATTCACCCATCCTAGGGTGACTTACTCAATTTGTCGACAACCTCCCTGATGTCCCATGCTACCACCCTAGGGATCCATGCCTGCCTATGATATCCAAAATTTTGATCCTCCTTGGCCCATGCCCTCCTTTCTTCCTCTTCATTGATTTGTCCCTTGATGATAGGGGAAAGAAAGAATGGGGGATTCAACCTCATCCCAATCCATCTGAGTTGATTTCTTGCCAAAGATTCCTTGTAGAGTGTGGCTTTGAAAAGAGCATCATCAAGCCTGAGGGGTGAGTGGAGTTCTCTTCTTTTCAGATCGTTTTCCACTCTGTTCCACCTTTCCTTAATGGACTCATGAACTTCCTTCTATGTGCTTCGGAGTGTAATGTCAAAATGAGTCATAGCCTCCTACTACTTTGCAATGAGAATGGGGATTAGTTCCTCGTCCTGGGTGAGGATCCTATGGTTGTAGGTTATCCCTTCAAGGTGAGTTGGCTCTGCTATAATCATCAACAGGGTTTTCCATTTGGATGTGACATAGATATGATAGTCCCCGGCTCGCTCAATTTCATGGTTCATCCACGAACATAATTCCCTTAACTAGAAATCGCCCACATATGGGTTTGGCGACCAGTTGGGTGAGCCAGAAACTATGAAGTTATGCAAGAAGAATTCAGTCAATTGGTCCTTCTCTAGCTCAGTGGAGTTCAAAGATGCATCCATAAACTCTTTGGGAGTGATTATCTCTATAGGGAGTCCTTGCTTCAACCTTTGGAGATGGAATTTTCCCCATTTCTTCTATATATAAACTACATATACTACCGATGGCGGTCTGAGGTCCTGCAGTCTATGATATATGTCAGTAGTAGTAGACAAAACGTCCTTCAATTTGGTAATCTTCTCGTCCTTTTTTGGCTAATTTGTTTTGTGCCTCAGCCAATTTTTCTTGAAGCGTTGAATTCTTCTGCTCATCCATCCATAGATCCTCTGCATGATGCATCTTTAGGATTTGTGTCTTCTCAGCTAAGAACAGGGAAGGTGTGGGCTAGCTTCCTGGACCAATTCTTAACATTGCCAGCTCATTTCTGAGCTTTTCCAATTCTTCCTATGCCTCAGCGAGTTGGGTAACGACCTTGGGGTTTTCATTCTATTATGGAGGGTTCCCCTAGAAGTTTCCTTGCTTTTGTAAACTCTGCTCTTCTTCTTTATCCATTTCTTCTTCTTCATCTTGCATTTCTTGCTCATCCTACTCCCCTTCTGTAGTGGGGTCTCTCTGATCTACCCACTCATCATCGTCCCCATCCAACACATTTTGAACAATGGGATTGGGTTCCCTACTCTTTTCCTTGTCTATTTGGATTCGGGATGTTTGGGTGAATCTCTTACTCCTTCTATTCAGCTCCTGAGTTTTGGCAGGAATCTCTGGGTTTTCCTTGGGTGAGTCCTCTCTTGAATGTTTTATTTTTGCCAGCGTCTGTGCCACATGGTCCAGGTTAATCTTCCTTTTCACCCCTGATGCAGAGACATCTTTGTTCATTTCTTCTGGTGGTATGCTAGTTGTGGGTGTACTTTTCATCCTTTGAACATCTTTTGCATATACTAGCACAAATTCTTCCCACGAAAGCTTTGGTATCTGCGCATTTAATTCCTCGCAAACGATTAACTTGATTAGCCCATGATGGGCCAAGGCATCCTCCTTACCTTTAGCCACCTTCTTGCTCATTTTTGCTAGGGATTGGAGGAGGTAAAATGGAATACTAATGTTGTTGTTTGATGAAATGTGACTTCTATGCCTTAATAACTCTAGGATCCAAAAATGAAATATAGGAACATAGCTTAACCTACCAGAGCACATGATGTACCTCAGAAAAATTTCAGCCACGTCCTCCCATGGCGCTGGCATGGAGAGTCTTTTGACTCCATTTTTTTCTTCGTCATAGACCTCTCCTTGCTCAAAGAAGGTTGTTTTTTCTTCCTGGTTTGCCTCCCTGTCATCCCTACTCCAATGCAAACCTCTTTGTAATCGAGTGTATTTGGCAATTACATCCTCATCAATATTAATACATAACCCATTCACTCGGGTGACATACTGTTCATCCTTAATATGTTTGAAGTTTCTTGCAAAATCCTGAGCTACCCCTGTATTGTATCCTTTCAGTCCAAGGATGAAAGGCATCCAACCTGCATTGCGAATGATATTTAGGATTCTCAAGCTCTAATAAATGGTGTTGTGATCCTCTGGTTCACTTCTCTTGAAACCCTTTGTCATTTTAGAAACTTCTTTATGATCAGACAAAACCAGAACTTTGGAATGTGGTTTATACCCTCAACTGGTCGGGCTCTGCCTACAGGGTCGAGGATTGCAATGCTGGCTAAGTGAGCGCACTAGCCTTTTGGTTTGTTTCTTTTTGGGAATCCCAAGAGGTTCCTTATATGCAAAATCATGGAAGGTTATGTAGCCTTACTTATTGTCTTTCAGCACCTATCCTTTCCATCATTCTTGTACTTGCCATTTTTAATCCCTTTTTCCCCATGATTGATCTCTGTACTTCATATGATGAGGGTTGTGATCATGATTTGTTGAGGGTGACAGGACTGGTAGAGATCATGACTTATTAAGGTGATACGATTTAGGTAGTGATCATGAATTATTAAGGTCATTATACCATGCCGCCAATTTAAAATAGAAGCTATCCTCAGTTGACTAGAAATGAAGGTAGTGTGGGATAATGTTTTAATTTAAGAATAAAATAAAATCATTCTAGAGATTACCTTGCTATGTATGCGTACCTGCATTGATGATCTGGTGCGTTTTTCATGGATGGTGGATTCTGTAGTAGATTTCTTTATGTCAGTAGTTACGTGTGTGGAGTGCTTTTTCCTTTTTTCTTGTTTGAATTTGCTGAACTGGATTCTTTTGAAAGTTGTGCCAGTTGTTGATATGACTCATGTGATGGTGCTTCATATTGGATGATTGAATGGTAGTATGTGACTGGCTGTCTTGAATGAATTTCAGGGTCGCATGACTATGTTGAAAAGAATTGAATGGGGAGTTCGAAGAATTCTATAGTAGTTGATGACTGATTATTGAATGTAGACATGGCTGGCTCGCTTGACTGCTGATATGTAATGTATCTGGCTCGCTTGAATTGAATTGCATGCCCGCTTGAATGTTGATATGTTCGTGGATGCTTCATATTGGATGTTTGTTCTCTTTTTTCTTTTTGTCTTCTTTTGTTTTTTTGTTTCTGTCTTTTGTTTTTTTTTCTCTTTTTTTTTTATGAGTTGAATTTCACTGATTTGGCTCGTCCTCTATCAGCATCAATTGTTGCTAGTAGAGTTACTGTGTAAATTCTTCTTTTGATTGTGGTTTCTTGTAAAGTTTTAGGCGATGCCCATTCACCATCATGGGGAACTCCTCTTCATCAGATGTAATAATTCTCATAGCTCCATTTCCATAAATCTTGTGTATAATGTAAGGTCCAAGCCATCTAGTGGTTAGCTTCCCTTTGAACGTGTGAAATCTGGAGTTGTAAATTAGTGCCCAATCACCTTCGTTGAACTTTTTATCCTTCAGATGTTGGTCATGCCATTTCCTTCTTTGCGTTTGGATGATTTCAGTATGTGTAAGTGCTTGTTGGCGGTGCTCATCTAGTTGATTGAGCTGTAGAATGCATTCTTTTTGAATTTATGATATGTCCATATGTAAATCTGTTGCAATTCTTAATGTCTTTATTTCAAATTCGATTGACAGCATGACCTTTTTTCCATAGACTAGTTCATAAGGTGTGAATCCTATAGTTGTTTTCCATGTAGTATTGTAAGCCCAAACTGCCTCACCAAGTCTTTCAGCCCAATCCCTTTTGTGGATTTGGACAGTTTTTGTCAAGATTCTCTCCAATTCCCTATTGGTTACCTCAACTTGACCATTTGCTTGCGGGTGGTAGGAGGATGACTGTCTGTGATTTACATTGTTTCTTTTCATCAAGTCTTGAAATAAATTTGATGTAAATTGTGGGCCCTGATCAGAAACTACTTCTCTTGGTACCCCAAACCTATGAAAGATCTGCTCAATAAAGAATTTGGCTACATTGGTTTCATTTGCAGCAACCAGTGCTGCTACATCTGTTCATTTTGTAAGGTAATCAGTGCATACGAGGATGTAGCTTTTTTGATTTGACTGTGGGTTGAATGGGCCAACAAAATCTAATCCCCACTTTTCAAATTCCTCCAAGGATGTTTTTGGATGTAGTGGCATCTCTTGTTTTTGTGTTGGTTTTCCCATTCTCTGGCAATCATCACAGTGGGACACATACTCATAAGCATCTTTGTGGAGTGTTGGCCAATAATACCCTGTTTGCAAGATCTTGTAGGCTGTCCTTTTTGCAACATAGTGTCCTTCATAGGGTTCATTGTGGGTGGCATTCATTATTTCATGTACTTCATCTTCCCTAATGCACCTTCTAATTATTTGATATGGTCCATGTTTAAAAATCATGCCTTCTATCCATGTGTATGTTGCACTTTGTCTTATTACTTTTGTCTTTTCTTTATAACTTCAATGTTTTGGAAACTTCCCGGATACTAAATAGTTTGCTATGTCAGCAAACCATGGGATTCTTGTTGATATGGAAAAAAGGTGCTCATGAGGAAAGTTATCTTGAACCAATTCATTATCTTTTCCATGTGTGACTCTTGACAAAAAGTCGGGTACCACATTGTGCTTGCCTGGTTTATCTATTATGGTAATGTCAAATTCTTGTAGAAGTAGCACCTATCTAATAATTCTTGCACTAGTATTAGGCTTGTTCATAAGATATCTGATTGTTGATTGGTCAGTGTGGATAAAACTTTGGTATCCTATGATTTAATACCTGAATTTATTGATTGCATGTATGACTGCTAGAAATTCCTTTTCTGTGACTGTGTAGTTGAGTTCTGCCCCAGCCAAATTTTTGCTTATATAGTATATGGCATAGGGTTTCTTGTCTTGTTCTTGTCCAAGCACAGATCCGATGGCTTTATCTGATGCATCTGTGTGGATGTGAAATGGAATTTCCCAGTTTGGTCCTTGGAGTACTGGTGCTTTGATTGTTTTCTGCTTAAGACTTTCAAATGTTATCATGCTGTTGCTTGTCCATATGAACTCATTGTCATTTGTGAGAAGTGCAAACATTGGGGCAACAATTCTACTATAATTTTCAATAAACCTTTTGTAATACCCTATATGTCCAAGGAAAATTCTCACTTCCCTTTGTTTGACAGGTGGTGGCAACGTTTTGATTACTGAGACTTTGGCTTGATCAAGCTCTATCCCTCTTTGTGATATATGATGTCCTAGAACGATGCCTTCTTCCATTAACATCCTGCATTTGTCATTGCTTAGGCACAAGCTCATTTCAATACATTTTTTTAATACTAATTCAAGATTGTTCAATGCTCGGTCAAAGGTCTGTCGATAGGGTGTGAAATCATCCATGAAGACTTCCATTTTGTCATTTATAAAATCGGAGAAAATACTCAATATGGCTCTTCGAAATGTTGCTAAGGCATTACATAAACCAAAGGGTAGGACCCTATAGGCATAATTTCCCCATGGGCATGTAAAGGTCGTCTTATCTTGATCAGCTGGGTGTATTAAAATTTGGTTGTACCCACTTAAACCGTCTAAGAATGAAAAATACTTGTTTCCCGATAATGTATCTAGCACCTGATCTATAAATGGAAGTGGAAAGTGATCATTCTTGGTTGCTTTATTCAGCTCCCTGTAGTCCACACAAATTCTCCATTTTCCTCCTTTTTTGGGTACTATAACTAGTGGTGAGACCCACTCACTATCAGATATTGGATAGATGAACTCTGTATCTAATCATTTTTGTAATTCCAATTTGACTATGTATTTTAATGCAGGGTTCGGCCTTCTTTGTTGTTGCCTCATAGGAGTAGAACCTTCTTTGATGTAAATGTAGTGTTTGTAGATATCAGGATGTATTCCTTTCATGTCTTCATATGTCCATGCAAATGCTTTACTTTCTTCTTCTAGTATCTTCATTAATTTCATTTCTTGTTGTGGTTCCAAATTGGAATTTATGTTGACTATTCTGCCAGGGTGAATTCCACGACTTTTACCTTTTCAATCTATTCTTCTAGTACTTCTGTCCATAAGTCATCGATGTTCTGTTTTGAGCTCACCTGTTTCTGTGGAAAAAAATTCTTGAATAACATGATTGTTAGAAGATACATTTTGTATAAATCTATCTATTTGTCCATCTTCATCTATTGCTTTTAGTGATATTGCAGCATCAATTGTTAGGATAGGTCAGAGGTTGTGATTTGGTGTGTTCTGGTAATCATCAGTCCAATTTTGATATTCTAACTTTGAAGATTTCATTGCTAGTGGGTAGATTGTGATTTTATTCCTGGTATTTCCACTGGTGATTGTCATATTTCCTCATCGTCAACCTATGTAAGCGTCCGCAGTTGCTAACCAAGGCCTATCTAGTATAATTGGATAGCCACTAAGTTTGCTTTTGATTTCAATTATTATAAAATCAGTTGGGTATTCCCAGGATTCAATATTGATCATAATGTCTTCTACCATTCCTTCGGGTTTCACAATGGATGTGTCTACTAGTTGGAGTACTGTTGTTGTTGGTCTGACCATTGATTGGATTCCCAGGTATAACATGGTTTTCTTAGTCATGACATTGATCGCAGCTCCCAAATATATTAAGCTTTTATTTATTTGCTTGTTATTTATGGTGACGTTTACTACAGGACTACAAGGATCAAGATATTTAGGGTTTATAATGACACCTAGCATTAAATTGGCCAATTGTCCCACTACATTTATAGTTGGTGGGTCATGCTTCCTCCTTCCTGGTTTCTTTAGGCAATTCTCTCTAATAAATTTGTTGTAGATGGGCACATCCCTTATGGCTTGTAAAATTGGGATTTGGATGTTTAATTGCTTGAATTCGTTTAAAATTTTATTCTCTTCCTCTTCTTTTGTACTTCAGACTAGTTTTTCTGGAAATGGAGGGTTTCTGTTGTGTGGGAGTGGTTGGGTTTCATCCTTAGGAGGGTTTGATTCATCTGGATGCTGAACATAGGGTTCTACTGTTTGTTCTTGAGCTTCAGGTTGTTGGATGTTGTGTGGAGATGTATTCTGTAACGTTTTTCAAGATCGTAGGTTTATTTTGTTTATTTCTATGGCATCTACAACATAGGTAGGGAATTGTCTGATATCAACATTATATGTCTGTTCCTGTTGTGGATGTCTGTTATTATTAGTATTGGGAATTGGTTGGGCTGGAATGGGTGGAGGTCTGGGGGGTGGTTGAGGTTGTGGAGGTGGCATAATAAGTGGTTGTTGTAATGGCACCCTCCAATTTGATGGATGGGAGCATTGATTTGCATAATTTGTGGTAGGTGGAAAAGGTGGGGGTATTGCGGATAACACGGTGGATAATACGGTTGTTGATAGGATGGTTGATATGTTTGTTGATTTTGTTTCCATTGGTTTGGATTTGGATGTGCTTTCCATGTAGTTGGTGCAGAGTTCCAATTTACCTATCCTTGATTATAGTAGGCTTGATTGCTCTGTTGATATGGTCTAACAAAATTATTCCATCTTTGATTTATAAAACAGAGCTATTCTATTGCTCCTTCAGCTGCTGGGTCTTGAATAGCCGCCTTACATGGGGGCAAGAGGGGACATTTATCAATGGAATGGTCATTAGTGCAGAGACCAAATACTTCTATTGTATTCAAGGTGCACTGCCCCTTCTCATGTTTTTTTCTACAACGAGGACAGAAGACTGCCAAGGCTTGGTTAATTTCATCCTGCTTCTTTTTTATTTGAAGAGCATCAAGTTGCATGGCTAGAGATTGTATGATGTCAGTCTTCATGTCGTCTAGCAGGTTTCCTAAATCAGATTTTGTAAGTGTTGGTCCTGAAGATGTTGATCCACTAGTAGATGTGTGTGTATCCCTTGTCCCATTCTTAGTTTTCCTAGATCTAGAGTAGTTTTTGAAGATTTGCAGGATCTGGTCAAAAGATTTTTGGAATATATCTCCATCTCCTAGAAGATTTAAGACTTCAAAATTCTCTTTTTTTACACCTCTAAGAAGGACAAGTTTTAGCGATTCAGGATCCAAGGTGCAATGATTGGCTCATTTGTAGTTGAGTTGAAATCTTTGGGCATAATCTTCTAATGACTCTCTTTCTCCTTGTTGCATCCTAAAGATTTCATCCCTAGTATCTTTGGCCTTGCAGTAGTCCCTATATTTTTCTAAGAATTCCTGTTTCATTTGATCCCAGCTAAAGATACTATTCCCTTCAAGGCTCATGAACCACCGAAGTGATAGGTCTTTCAGTGTGGAAGGAAAAAGCCTTAGCTTTTGTGCATCAGTAGTGTAATCAAATGATCTGCAAACTACCTCAAATTCAAACAAGAATGTGTCAGGATCTTCTGAAGTCGAACCATGGAAGTTTGGTAGATTATTAGGATTGATGTTTTTCATCCTGGCATCTCCAAGAGGTATGCTAATGGGAAAGGTGAAAAGCTCCCTAGTTTCCTCCTCTTCGTTTTCCATTGTGGTGGTTGAGCTGGAACTGGTAGTGAAGTTGCTTCTATTTGGATCGTATGTGGAGTCAGTTTCATTTTCAGAGTGTAGAAATTCAAACTGAGAATGGTGAGAACAATTATTACCATTCTTGCTCATGGAATGCTTGGGCAAAAAGTGGCCAAACCTATCCCTTTGCCGACGAGGCATTCATTGGTAAAAAAAGTATTTATGTTTTTGTTTTATGTGATTTTTGTTTTCTTTTTGCGGTGTTTTTAGGTGATGTCCCCTAAAAGATTTAGAAACTCCCCATAAACGGTGCCAAAAAGTGGTGAGCTCCCAATATGGATGCCTAATGAGGGCAGTTGTACTAAGAGCCTACTTTAATTCTAAACCTGGGGGACATACAAACTTTAGAGGTGCAGGCACTATCTATGCCCTTATAGGGTAATATTTGTCATGGTTGAGTATCAGTATCAATGTTTTAAGGGTTGCCTACTCAATATGTAAAACTGTTTATACTATGGAATTAAATACTGGAAAACAATAAATCTATTTTAAAGAATTAAAATGCTGAAAGCAATAAATCTGTTTTAAAGAATTAAAATACTAAGAGCAATAAATCTATTTTAAAGAATTAAAATGTTCAAAGTGGAAGAGATAATCCTATGAATTTACCTAATGCAGAATGGTGAATCTAGACTATGAAAGTGAAATGCCAGAACATATCTATTCTAAATTAAAGAAAGCAAGGTCTCTAATTACTTACGCATAAAACTAGAATTATAATCTAACATCTCATGCTACACATCTATTATTAAGAAGTTAAAGCAATCAAATTAAAGCAATCAATCTCGAGAAGCAAGTAATCATGATGGGAAACCTTCATAAACCTTAGATCTAAATCATGATTTTTGAAGGCAATGCTAATATATATGGAATCGTTATTTAAAATGTGCATTGGAAGAAAGCAGCTACAGGACTACTGAAATCATATTGCTGAACTACAAAACGTATTGTGAATTACTACATAATCAAGACATCATTCAAATGCTTCCATATGCGATATAAATTTTCATCACTGTAAATACATAATCAGAAATACCTGAAAAAATGGAAATCCCCTGACTTACGTGTTGGAGGGGCGCTCTCCAACCCGTACTCAGGAGGGAACAAAAATTATATACGCTGATTGGGATTTAACATCAATCTTCCATTAAAAAATAAACTCCATGTCTTCACAAAGGTCTGTAACTCAGAAGTATCTCAAGAGTGCAAAAATGTAAAACAATGTTTCCCCAAAAATGTCAACAGAGACTTCTCGCTACCCGAGAGGTCCATATTTGTATGATTCTTAATGTTGAACCTAACTAACTGTCTAAATGCCGATTCTTCTTGAACAGGAGTGCGTTCTCTATAAATAAGAAAACAGGGCGCCGCTGCATGATCCCTCAGTCTTCTACGCGTTCATCCTTTAATGCCCCTGAAGCTACTCAATCATGCTTGATTTCCACAGAATTAGCTTATTGAATATGCATTTTAAACATACAATAATAATTGTAAAAAACAACTTCATTAAATAATTAAAGTAAAACATTTTTCCCACAAATGAGTGTGTTTCTTCGCCATTGCTTAAGCTTGACTACGGGAAAAAGGTTTATCAAATACCTCAAAATTGGACTCATCATTCTTTCCCATACTTGAAGGATTCACCCAGCCTAGGGTGACTTACTCAATTCGTCGACGACCGCCATGATGTCCCATGCTACCACCCTAGGGATCCCGGCATGCCTGTTATATCCAAAATTCTTATCCTTCTTGGCCCATGCCCTCCTTTCTTCCTCTTCATTAATCTATCCCTTGATGAATGGGGAAAGAAAGAATGGGGGATTCAGCCTCATCCCAATCCATTTGATTTGATTTCTTGCCAGAGATTCCTTGTAGAGTGTGGCTTTGAAAAGAGCATCATCAAGCCTGAGGGGGGAGTGGAGTTGTCTTCTTTTCAGATCGTTTGCCACTCTACTCCACCTTTCCTTAATGGACTCATGAACTTCCTTCTGTGTGCTTTAGAGTGTAATGTCAAAATGAGTCATAGCCTCCTATTGTTTTGCAATGAGACTGGGGATTAGTTCCTCGTCCTGGCTGAGGATACTATGGTTGTAGATTATCCCATCAGGGTGAGTTGGCTCTGCTATGATCATCAATGGGGTTTTCCATTTGGATGTGACATAGATATGGTAGTCCTGGGCTTGCTCAATTTCGTGGTTCATCCACAAACATAATGCCCTTAACTCGAAATCGCCCGCATGTGGGTTTGGCGACCAGTTGGGTGAGCCAGAAACTATGAAATTATGCAAGAAGAATTCACTCAATTGGTCCTTCTTTAGCTCTGTCGAGTTCAAAGATGCATCCATAAACTCTTTGGGAGTGCTTATCTCTATAGGGAGTCCTTGCTTCAACCTCTTGAGCTGGAATTTGCCCCATTTCTCTTGTATGTAAACTGCATATACTGCTGACGGCAGTCTGAGGTCCCACAATCTATCATATATGTTAGCAGTAGTGGCTCAAATGTCCTTCAATTTGGTAATCTTCTGGTCCTTTTTGGCTAATTCATTTTGTGCCTTGACCAATTTTTCTTGAAGCGCTAAATTCTTCTGCTCAGCCAGCCATAGCTCCTCTGCACAATGCATCTTCAGGATTTGTGTCTTCTCAGCTAAGAACAGGGAAGGTGTGGGTTGGCTTCCTGGCCCAATCCTTCATGTTGCCAGCTCCTTTCTGAGCTTTTCCAATTCTTCCCGTGCCTCAGCAAGTTGGGTAATGACCTCGGGGTTTTCATTCTGTTCTGTAGGTTCCCCTATAAGTTGCATTGCTTTTGTAAACTCTTCTCTTCTTCTTTATCCATTTCTTCTTCTTCATCCTGCATTTCTTGCTCATCCTACTCGTCTTCTGTAGTGGGGTCTCTTTGATCTACCCATTGATCATCGTCCCCATCCAACACATTTTGAACAATGGGACTGGGTTCCCTACTCTTTTCCTTGTCTATTCGGATTCAGGATGTTTGGGTGAATCTCTTACTCCTTCTCTTTGGCTCTTGATTTTTGGCAGGAATATCTGGGTTTTCCTTGGGGAAGTCCTCTCTTGAATGTTTTATTTTCACCAGGGTCTCTGCCACATGGTCCAGGTTAATATTCCTTTTCACCCCTGATGTAGAGGCAGCTTTGTTCATTTCTCCTGGTGGTATGCTAGTTGTGGGTGTACTTTTCATCCTTTGAACATCTTTTGCGGATACCAGCATGAATTCTTCCCACAAAATATCTAGTATCTGCGCCTTTAATTCCTTGCAAATGATTAACTTGATTAGACCATGATGGGCCAAGGCATCCTCCTTACCTTTAGCCACGTTCTTGCTCATTTTTGCTAGGGATTGGAGTAGGTAAAATGGAATACTAATGTTGTTGTTTGATGAAATGTAACTTCTGTGCCTTAACAGCTCTAGGATCCGAAAATGAAAGATGGGAACATAGCTTAACCTACCAGAGCACGTGATGTACCTCAGAAAACTTTCAGCCACATCCTCCCATGGCGCTGGCATGGAGAGTCTTTTGACTCCGTTTTTGTCTTCATCATAGACCTCTCCTTGCTCGAAGAAGGTAGTTTTTGCTTCCTGGTTCACCTCCCTGTCGTCCATGCTCCAATGCAAACCTCTTTGTAATCCAGTGTATTTGGAAATTACATCCTCATCAATCTTAATACGTAACCCCTTCACTCGGGTGATGTACTATTCATCCTTAATATGTTTGAAGTTTCTTGCAAACTCCTGAGCTACCCCTATATCGTATCCTTTCAGTCCAAGGATGAAAGGCATCCAGCCTGCATTGCGAATAATCTGCAGGATTCTCAGGCTCTGATAAATGGTGCTGTGATCCTCTAGTTCACTTCTCTTGAAACCCTTTGTCATTTTAGAAACTTCTTTATGATCAGAAAAAACCAGAACTTTGGAATGTGGTTTATACCCTCAACTAGTTGGGCTCTTCCTACAGGGTCAAGGATTACAATGCTGGCCGAGTGAGCACACTAGCTTTTTGGTTTGTTACTTCTTGGGAATTCTGAGAGGTTCCTTATATGCAAAATCATGGAAGATTATGTAGCCTTACTTATTGTCTTTCAGCACCTGTCCTTTCCATCATTCTTGTACTCGCCATTTTTAATCCCTTTTTCTCCATGATCAATCTCTGTACTTCATATGATGAGGGTTGTGATCATGATTTTTTGAGGGTGACAGGACTTAGGTAGCGATCATGACTTATCAAGGTGAGAGGAGTTAGGTAGCGATCATGACTTATTAATGTCATTATACCATGATGCCGATTTAAAATAGAAGCTGTCCTTAGTTGACTAGAAACAAATGTATGGTGGGATAATGTTTTACCTTAAGAATAAAATAAAATCGTTCTAGAGATTACCTTGCTATGTATGCATAGCTGCATTGATGATCTGGCACGTTTTTTATGGATGGCGGATTCTGTAGTAGATTTATGCATGTTAGTAGTTACATGCATGGGCTGTTTTTCCTTTTTGCTTCTTTGAATTTGTTGAATTGGCTTCTTTTGAAAGTTGTGCCAATTGTTGATACGACTCATGTGATGATGCTTCATATTGGATGATTGAATGGTAGTATGTGACTGGCTCTCTTGAATAAATTGCAGGCTCCCGTGAGTATGCTGAAAAGAATGGAATGGCGTGTTTGAAGAATTTCGTAGTAGTTGATGACTGATTGTTGAATGTAGATGTGACTGGCTCTCTTGAGTGCTGATATGTAATGTATCTAGCTCGATTGAATTGAATTGCAGGCTCACTTGAGTGTTGATATGTAATGTATCTGGCTCACTTGAATTGAATTGCAGGCTCGCTTGAGTGCTGATATGTTCGTGGATGCTTCATATTGGATGTTTTTTCTCTTTTTTCTTTTTGTCTTTTTTCGTTTTTTTGTTTTTGTCTTTGATCTTTTTTGTATTTTTTTTTTAGTTGAATTTCACTAATTTGCCGCGTCCTCTATTAGCATCAATTGTTGCTAGTAGAGTTGCTGTGTAAATTCTTCTTTTGACTGCGGTTTCTTGTAAAGTTTTAGGCGATGCCCATTCACTATCATGGGGAACTCCTCTTCATCAATTGTAATAATTCTCACAGCTCCATTTTCATCAATCTTCTATATAATGTAAGGTCCAATCCATCTAGTGGTTAGCTTCCCTTTGAATGTGTGAAATCTAGAGTCGTAACGTAGTGCCCAATCACCTTCGTTGAAATTTTTATCCTTCAGATGTTGGTCATGCCATTTCCTTCTTTGTTGTTGGATGATTTCAGTATGTGTAAGTGCTTGTTGGAAATGCTCATCCAGTTGATTGAGCTGTAGCATGCATTATTTTTGAATTTCTGATAGGTCCATATGTAAATCTGCTGCAATTCTTAATGTCTTTATTTCAAATTCGATTGGCAGCATGACCTTTTTTCCATAGACTAGTTCATAAGGTGTGAATCCTATAGTTGTTTTCCATGTAGTATTGTAAGCCCAAACTGCCTCACTAAGTCTGTCAGCCCAATCCCTTTTGTGAAGTTGGACAGTTTTTGTCAAGATTCTCTCTAATTCCCTGTTGGTTACCTCAGCTTGTCCATTTGCTTGTGGGTGGTAGGAGGATGACTGTCTGTGCTTTAGATTGTTTCTTTTCATCAAGTCTTCAATTAAATTTGATGTAAATTGTGGGCCCTGATCAGAAACTACTTCTCTTGGCACCCCAAACTTGTGAAAGATCTACTCAGTAAATAATTTGTCCACATTGGTTTCCTTTGCAGCAGCCAGTGCTGCTACTTTTGTCCATTTTGTAAGGTAATCAGTGCATACGAGGATGTAGCTTTTTTGATTTGACTGTGGGTTGAATGGGCCAACAAAATCTAATCCCCAGTTTTAAAATGCCTCCAAGGAGATTTGTGGATTGAGTGGAATCTCTTATTTTTGTGTTGGTTTTCCCATTCTCTGGCAATCATCACAGTGGGACACATACACATAAGCATCTTTGTGGAGTGATGGCCAATAATACCCTGTTTGCAAGATCTTGTAGGTTGTCCTTTTTGTAGCATAATGTCCTCCATAGGGTTCATTGTGGGTGGCATGCATTATGTCATGTACTTCATCTTCCCTAATGCACCTTATAAGTATTTGATATAGTCCCTGTTTAAAAAGCATGCCTTCTATCCATGTGTATGTTGCACTTTGTCTTATTAATTTTGTCTTTTCTTTATAACTGTAATGTTCTGGAAACTTCCCGGATACTAAATAGTTTGGTATGTCAGCAAACCATGGGATTATTGTTGATATGGAAAAAAGGTGCTCATCAGGGAAGTTATCTTGAACCAATTCATTATATTTTCCATGTGTAACTCTTGCCAAAAAGTCGGCTACCACATTATGCTTGACTGGTTTATCTATTATAGTAATGTCAAATTCTTGTAGAATTAGCATCCATCTAATACTTCTTGCACTAGTATTAGGCTTGTTCATAAGATATCTGATTGTTGAGTGGTCAGTCTGGATAAAACTTTGGTATCCTGTGATGTAATGCATGCATTTATTGATTGCATGTATGACTATCCAAATTTCCTTCTCTGTGACTGTGTAGTTGAGTTCTGCCCCAACCAAATTTTTGCTTATATAGTATATGGCATAGGGTTTCTTGTCTCGTGCTTGTCCAAGCACAGATCCGATGGCTTTATCTGATGCATCTGTGTGGACGTGAAATGGAATTTCCCATTTTGGTCCTTGGAGTACTGGTGCTGTGATTGTTTTATGCTTAAGACTTTCAAATGCTGTCATGTTGTTTCTTGTCCATATGAACTTATTGTCTTTTGTGAGGAGTGAAATCATTGGGGCAACAATTCTGCTATAATTTTCAATAAACCTTCTGTAATACCCTATCTGTCGAAGGAAAATTCTCACATCCCTTTGTTTGATAGGTGGTGGCAGCGTTCTGATTACTGAGACTTTGGCTTGATCAAACTCTATCCCTCTTTGTGATATATGATGTCCTAGAACGATGCCTTCTTCCATTAACATCCTGCATTTGTCATTGCTTAGGCACAAGCTCATTTCAATACATTTTTTCAATATTAATTCAAGATTGTTCAATGCTTGGTCAAACGTCTGTCCATAGGGTGTGAAATCATCCATGAAGACTTCCATTTTGTCATTTATAAAATCAGAGAAAATACTCAATATGGCTCTTTGAAATGTTGTTGGGACGTTACATAAACCAAAAAGTAGGACCCTATAGGCATAATTTCCCCATGGGCATGTAAAGGTCGTCTTATCTTGATCAGCTGGGTGTATTAAAATTTGGTTGTACCCACTGAAACCGTCTAAGAATGAAAAATACTTGTTTCCGGATAATGTATCTAGCACTTGATCTATAAATGGAAGTGGAAAGTGATCTTTCTTGGTTGCTTTATTTAACTTCCTTTAGTCCACACAAATTCTCCATTTGCCTCCTTTTTTGGGTACTATAACTAGTGGTGAGACCCACTCACTATCAGATATTGGATAGATGAACCCTGTATCTAATAATTTTTGTAATTCCACTTTGACTATGTCTTTTAATGCAGGGTTCAGCCTTCTTTGTGGTTGCCTGATAGGAGTAGAACCTTCTTTGATGTAAATGTAGTGTTTGTAGATATCAGGATGTATTCCTTTCATGTTTGCATATGTCCATGCAAATGCTTTACTTTGTTCTTCTAGTATCTTCATTAATTTCATTTCTTGTTGTGGTTCCAAATTGGAATTTATGTTGACTGTTCTACCAGGGTGAATTTCCACGACTTTTACCTTTTCAACCTATTCTTCTAGTACTTATGTCCATAAGTCATCCATGTTCTGTTTTGAACTCACCTGTTTCTGTGGAAAAAAATTCTTGAATAACATGATTGTTAGAAGATACATTTTGTATAAATTTATCTATATGTCCATCTTCGTCTATTGCTTTTAATGATATTGTAGCATCAATTGTTAGGATAGGTCGGAGGTTGTGATTTGGTGTGTTCTGGTAATCATCAGTCCAATTTTGATATTCTAACTCTTAAGATTTCATTGCTGGTGGGTAGATTGTGATTTTCTTCCTGGTATGTCCACTGGTGATTGTCATATTTCATGATTGGCAACCTATGTAAGCGTCCGCAGTTGCTAACCAAGGCCTACCTAGTATAATTGGATAGCCACTAAGTTTTCTTTTGATTTCAATTATTATAAAATCAGCTGGGTATTCCCAGTATTCAATATTGATCATAATGTCTTCCAGCATTCCTTCGGGTTTCACTGTGGATGTGTCTGCTAGTTGGAGTATTGTTGTTGTTGGTCTAACCATTGATTGGAGTCCCAAGTATAACATGGTTTCCTTAGTCATGACATTGATCACAACTCCCAACTCTATTAAGCTTTTATTTATTTGCTTGTAATTTATGGTGACGTTTACTACAAGACTACCAGGATCAAGATATTTAGGGTTTATTATGACACCTAGCATTAAATCAGCCAATTGTCCCACTACATTTATAGTTGGTGGGTCATGCTTCCTCCTTCCTGGTTTCTTTAGGCAATTCTCTCTAATAAATTTGTTGCAGATGGGCACATCCCTTATGGCTTGTAAAATCAGGATTTGGATGTTTAAGTGCTTCAATTCGTTTAAAATTGTTTTCTCTTCCTCTTCTTTTGTACTTTGGACTAGTTTTTTTGGAAATGGAGGGTTTTTGTTGTGTGGGAGTGGTTGGGTTTCGTCCTTAGAAGGGTCTGATTCGTCTGGATGCTGAACATAGGGTTCTGCTATTTGTTCTTGAGCTTCAGGTTGTTGGATGTTGTGTGGAGATGTATTCTGTAACGTTTTTCCAGATCGCAGGTTTATTTTGTTTATTTCTATGGCGTTTACAACATAGGTAGGGAATTGTGTGATATTAGCATTACATGTCTGTTGTTGTTATGGAGGTCTATTATTATTAGGATTTGGAATTGGTTGGGCTGGAATGGGTGGAGGTCTCGAGGCTGGTTGAGGTTGTGGGGATGGCATAATAAGTGGTTGTTGTAATGGCACCCTCCAATTTGATGGATGGGGGTATTGATTTGCATAATTTGTGGTGGATGGAAAAGGTGGGGGGTATTGAGGATAAGATGGTGGATAATACGGTTGTTGATAGGATGGTTGATATGTTTGTTGTTTCTGTTGGCATTGGTTTGGATTTGGATGTGCTTGCCATGCAGTTGGTGTAGATTTCCAATTTGGCTGTCCTTGATTATAGTAGGCTTGATTGCTTTGTTGATATGGTCTAAAAAAATTATTCCTCCTCTGATTTATAAAACAGAGCTGTTCTATTGCTCCTTCAGCTGCTGGGTCTTGAATAGCCGCCTTACATGAGGGCAAGAGGGAACATTTATTAGTGGAATGGTCGTCAGTGCGGAGACCACATACTTCTATTGTGTTCAAGGTGCACTGCCCCTTCTCATGTTTTTTTCTACAACTAGGATAGAAGACTGCCAAGGCTTGGTTAATTTCATCATGCTTCTTTTTTATTTGAAGAGCATCAAGTTGCATGGCCAGAGATTGCAGGATGCAAGTCTTCATCTCGTCTAGCAGGTTTCCTAAATCAAATTTTGTAAGTGTTGGTCCTGAAGATGTTGATCCACCAGTAGATGTGTTTGTATCCCTTGTCCCATTCTTATTTTTCCTAGATCTAGAGTAGTTTTTGAAGATTTGTAGGATTTGGTCAAAAGATTTTTGGAATATATCTCCATCTCCTAGAAGATTTAAGACTTCAAAATTCTCTTCTTTTACACCTCTAAGAAGGACATTTTTTAGTGATTTAGGATCCAAGGTGCAATGACTAGCTCATTTGTAGCTGAGTTGAAATCTTTGGGCATAATCTTCTAATGACTCTCTTTCTCCTTGTTGCATCCTAAATATTTCATCCGTAGTATATTTGGCCTTGCAGTAGTCCTTATATTTTTTTAAGAATGCTTGTTTCATTTGATCCCAGCTAAATATACTATTCCCTTCAAGGCTCATGAACCACCGAAGTGATAGGTATTTCAGTGTGGAAGGAAAAAGCCTTAGCTTTTGTGCATCAGTATTGTAATCAAATGATCTACAAACTACCTCAAATTCAAACAGGAATGTGTCACAATATTCTGAAGTCAAACCATGGAAATTTGGTATATTATTAGGATTTATGTTCTTCATCTTGGCATCTCCAAGAGGTATGCTAATGGGAAAGGTGAAAATATCCCTAGGTTCCTCCTCTTTGTTTTCCATTGTGGTGTTTGAGCTGGAACTGGTGGTGAAGTTGCTTCTGTGTGGATCGTATTTGGAGTCAGTTTCATTTTCAGAGTGTAGAAATTCAAACTGAGAATGGTCAGAATAGTTATTACCGTTGTTGCTCATGGAATGCTTGGGAAAAAAGTGGCCAAACCTATCCCTTTGCCGACGAGGAATTCATTAGTAAAAAAAGTATTTATGTTTTTGTTTTATGTGATTTTTGTTTTCTTTTTGTGGTGTTTTTAGGTGATGTCTCCTAAAATATTTAGAACCTCCCCAGCAACGGTGCCAAAAAGTGGTGAGCTCCCAATATGGATGCCTAATGAGGGCAGTTGTACTAAGAGCCTACTTTAATTATCAACCCAGGGGACGTACACACTTTACAGGTGCAAGCACTATCTGTGCTCTTATAGGATAATCTTTGTCACGGTTGAGTATCAGTATCAATGTTTTAAGGGTTGCCTACATAATATGTAAAACTGTTTATACTATGGAATTAAATACTGGAAAACAATAAATCTATTTTAAAGAATTAAAGTGTTGAAAGCAGTAAATCTATTTTAAAGAATTAAAATACTAAGAGCAATAAATCTATTTTAAAGAATTAAAAATGCTGAAAGTGGAAGAGATAATCGTATGAATTTACCTAATGCAGAATGGTGAATCTAGACTATGAAAGTGAAATGCCATAACAGATCTATTCTAAATTAAAGAAAGCAAGGTCTATAATTACTTATGCATAAAACTAGAATTCTAATCTAACATCTCATGCTACACATCTATATTATGAAGTTAAAGCAATCAATCTCGAGAAGCAATTAATCATGATGGGAAACATTCATAAACCTTAGATCTAAACCATGATTTTTGAAGGCAATGCTAATATATATGGAATTGTTATTTAAAATGTGCATTGGAAGAAAGCAGCTACAAGACTACTGAAATCGTATTGTTGAACTATAGAACTTATTATGAATTACTACAGAATCAAGACATCATTCAAATGCTTCCATATGCGATATAAATTTTCATCACTGTAAACACATAATCGGAAATACCTGAAAAAATGGAAATCCCCTTACTTATGTGTTGGAGGGGCCCTCTCCAACCCGTACATAGGAGGGAACGAAACTTATAGACGCTGACTGGGATTTAACATCAATATTCTATTAAAAAATAAACTCCATGTCTTCACAAAGGTCTGTAACTAAGAAGTATCTCAAGAGTGCAAAAACATAAAACAATGTTTCTCCAAAAATGTCAACAGAGACCTCTCGCTACCTGAGAGGTTCATATTTATATGATTCTTAATGCCAAACCTAACTAACTATCTAAATGCCGATTCTTCTTGAACAGGAGTACGCTCTCTATAAATCAGGAAACAGGGCGTCGAGCTGCATGATCCCTCAGTCTTCTACACGTTCGTCCATTAATGCCCCTAAACCTACTCAATCACACTTGATTTCCACAGAATTAGTTTATTGAATACGCATTTTAAACATAAAAGAATAATCGTCAAAAACAACTTCATTAAATAATTAAAGTAAAACATTTTTCCCACAAATGAGTGTCTTTCTTCGCCATTGCTTGAGCTTGACTCCGGGAAAAAGGTTTATCAAATACCTCAAAATTGGACTCATCAACAATCATAAACACAAGCGAATAGAGAGCTTCCTCGGGGAAAACCAAGAAGGTGAAAAACCCCACAACTTCCTCAGAGATAGAATAGGAACCAATACAAAGATCACAAAGATCAAACCCAAAAGATAGATGACTCTAGCAGCTCCTCCTCCTCCACTTGTGCGCACTCCTCTCTCAACTAATGCGAGTTGGATGAGTGAGTGAATGAATAGAATGAGACACACTCACTCTCTATTTACACACAACTTAACCTTCATTTAATTCTAGCCGGGTTGACTTCCTAAGGAATCCTAATAACCCCCTCACATGACACAAGCAGGGCCAACCCCACACTGGTGGTCTAATAACCCCTCAAATATAAGTTATGACACTTGCAACACTTACAAATACAAATGATGACACTTCTGATTGGAGAAATAATACATCTCCATCATGAATATAATAAGGTACAAGTGTAATACATAGAAGAATACCTTCCTAAGTTACAAATACATCAACACATTTTGTGGTAAAGATAAGCATGATATTTCCAAATGTTGGAAAAGAATGGCCTTGTACAAGATGGTCATGGAAACCACTAAGAGGATAAGACATGAAGATCCCTCTCCACGTTAGGAGGAAAAGAAGGGAATGGAAGTATGGGTCAAGAAGAACCATTGCACCCATTTCAACATGGGTGTACATCAGGAAGCCACATGTCGGGTACTGCATCTAGAGCTGCATCCCAAGAAGGACAAGAAAGTTGAGCAAGCACCTGTGAAGGAACTAGCCGACGAAGTAGCTCATAAATAAGGCGAGCTACAGAGACAACTCGGGAAGGAGAACCTATTCACCTTGATGGCTAAAATGAGTGTACTTCTTGAATTAATTGAATAAATCCAATCATTGTAAATCACTTGTTTCTTTTTCTTGAGAGACCATAGAAGGGCACATTTGTAAAAATGATGAGATGTATAACATTAGTTATTGATGAAACGTAGTGATATTTCAAGGATTTTTTTTAGTTATGGATTCTGTTGTAAAGTTGGTCACTGTATGTAACTTTTGGAGGACTGTTGTAGCCACAAAAGATCCCAACTTGTTCAGATCAGATGGGATCCCCTAACAAAATCTTGTTTTTTATTCACTAAGTCTATTTTTCTTGAAATCACTTTGTTTGTTTGTTTAATTTTGTTAAGGTTTGATTAGTGATATTTCATAATGAAATCTCAAACAAATTGAGTATTCCGCCCTTATCAATTTACTCAACCAAGTTAAGAAATAGTTGAGTCGGAAGTCGGAAGTAAGGAAAATCATATGTTTGTAACAGGGATCCCGACATTCTGATCCCGACTTCTTTTATTTTCTTATATCGGTAGTCGGAAGTCGGCATCAAGTTCCTTAAAACTAATTTAAGCTGTTGAATTCCTGACTGTCCACTTCTTTCTACTTTAATATCGGCAGTAGAAAGTCAGGGAAGTGTTAAGAATTGGTTATCATTGATGTCAACTAAAGATAATGTCAAGTGTTTGAGTGTCAACTAATGTCAAAGAGGATGTCAATTGATTCAGTCTGAGTCTTTGATATCAACTGATGTCAAAGTGGATATAGCGTTCTTGAAGAAGTATGAAGAAGTATATGGAAGCCACTTTGAAGTAGTGCATGCACAAGATGAAGAAGAACATGAACACCAGAAGTATATGTGCATGTGGTGAAGTTGATAGACATATATGCAACTTTGTAGTATATCTTGAAGTTCATTCATTCTAAATATGTGTATCAAGGATACAACATGGATGACAAGTTTAAATAAGTACATAAGAATATAGATCATGAAGATCTAGTTCAAGAAGGAACACACTAGTAATGTATCCTACAGCATTTGGTCCTTGCACAGAAATCAAGTCCACCAAGTCATACATTCACATGGTAGCAGCTAAAGAGTTGGTTGGAAAATGGTAAAAGTGCTTAATCAACCAAGGATTTGGTTGAACAAATGGTACAAGTATGGAATAAATCCTGAGCATTGCTTTGTTAAAAGTTGGAAGTGTGCAAGAAGTTATTGGTTGGACAATCCTGAAAGATCTCAAGCATAACCAATTAGAAGATGCTTTAAGTAAGTAGAATGTGCACAAGTTCCTAGAAAGGTACATCAATTGAATACTATCTATGATCAAATTCCATAGCCGATGGTATAGTAGGTGCACAAGTCCCACAAGGGATGATGAAGTAAAATTAAAAGACATACTAAATAGAAGTTGGTCTATGCAAAGAATTTGTTAAGTATCAATATACCAAGTGTACATTACCCACAAGTGATAAAGCGAAAAAGGTCAAAGATCTACTTAGAAGGAGTTGGAGTATGCATAGATCCCGCAAAGTATTAACATCAAGGGTGCATTACCCATAAGGGTTGGTACAACACAGGTCATGGACACACAAAGATGAAGTAGAAGATTGTGCACATACAGTAAGGCAAAGATACATCAAGAGTGCAATGGTACACCACCAAGTTGTGAAGTCCCACTAAGTTGTGGACCTTGAGGGCGTTTGATACATCAAACATGACACATCAATAGCGCAAATCATGACACATGGAATATGAACAATCCTTGAAGTATGGAAAAAGAATGCCACAAACAACTTGTGAAGATACAATCCGTGTAGGACATGTATGAATAGAGATGCAAGTTGGAGATTGAAAGTAAGCTTGATGGAGAGAGCATAAGAGCTTTGAGTGCAAGTTTAAGTTTTATTTTTTGTGGCATTAAGGGGCTCGAGGATAGAACATAATGATCTAGAGAATAGCTGAATGTGCACATATAGTAGAATCAATATTTTATGATGTGAAGAATGATGTGATAAAACTGTGACAAATGCATGAATACTGAAATGAAGAAATATTGAAGTATGCGCAAGTGTTAGATGTTTTAGTCATAGATGGTGTAGAGACATAAGCGAATAGATAGAACTGAATTTTATCAGAGATTGCACAGATGTATAGCTGATGCATAAAAACAGAAGTGAAAGTGTGCGAAGTTGAGAAATCCATATGATGCGCAACAATAGAACAACAACAGGATCCAATAGGCAGACTATGATGCAGATAATCTGAGACAAGTGCGTTAAACTGAACAGATCAATTATTTCATGCATAGGACGTCACAGATTAGCTGAGACACTACAACACTTAAATAAAAATGACACATCAGAAAGTGCACAATTCCTTCTATTACTAGTGCTTCATTTTTTAACAACAAACTATAAATTCAAAGCACAGTATCAATTGATCATTGCAGTCATGAAGTGCAGATCATTGAACCAGAAATGCAAATTGCAAAATCAGTAAAGCACATAGTACATGAACTAATTCATCAGTAGAAGTGTGAGTTGAGAGGAAGGAGAAGTCAAGTGATGTATGTAGTGCAGTCACAGAGTACAGTCTTCATACAAAGGTGTGCACAATAGAATTATCATTAGAAGATATGAAGAAGTGTGCAGAGTTGAAATTCAGTAAGGAAGTAAGATATATTAGGCATCAAGTTGGTCGAGTGGGGAAAGGAGACAGGGATTCACATCTTCCTTTAGGTTGGTTCCTGTAAAAAAAAGCAGACAAGGGATCCGCTCCTCCTTCCAGTTGGTGTTGGTGAAAACATAGGGAGCAGAAGATTCCTTCAAGTTAGTGCCTATAAAACCATGGGGTCTTTCCAATTGCTTCTAGTTAACACAAGAATTTGGTGCTTCCTTAAATGCATTATTTCTCACTATAAAGAAGAATTCTGTGGTTTTTTCCCGTTTGGGTTTCCACGTAAAAATATGGTGTGTTATGTGTTGTTTATGTGGTGCATATATGTATGTATGTTTACTTATGCATAGCAAAATATAAATATTATGTAAAGGATAATCTATTGAAGAAGGTAAAAATTGATAATAACTGCACTAATATTGATTCACCCCCTCTCAGTATTAAATGGATTCCAACAATTGGTATTAGAGCCAAGTTTCTTCAGTTACATATTAACATCTGGAAGATAGATCATTGCATAGAAATGGATAAGTAGGAAGGCCTTCCTACAAACAGAGCACCAAGGTTTGAAGACACCATTTACATTTTCTAGAAGGTACGTATGGAATTTTATTTGCTATCATTGGGAGGAGATGTTTGGAAAACTATCATCGATGGTTATGATGTCCCAATAGTTGTGCCAATCAATGTGGAACAAATGAGACTCTATGAAAACAATGCTAGAGAAAGAAATGCTCTGCTATGTGGTTTGACAGGTGATGAATTCATCAAGGTTATGCATTGTACATCAGCCAAGGATATCTGGGACAAACTTAAAGGTATATATGAAGGCGATTACAAAGAAAATAAAGCAAAGTTGCAAAAATACTATGGGAAGTTTGAATCTATGAGAATGAAAGATGAAGATAATATCACATCCTACTTCCTAAGGGTAGATGAGATAGTTAATGCTATCACGAGTATTGGTGTCACTCTGGACAAAGAATCATTTGTACAAAATATATTGAGAATATTGCCTCAAAGATTCAATGCAAAGGTTTTTGTGTTAGATGATCGTTCTAATATTGAAGAACACACAAAGGATGAGGTTCAGGGGATTCTCAATGCATATGAGATGAGAACGGAGAAAGAAAATCCCACCATAAAGGAATTTTCCTTCAAAGCCACAGGAAAGGACAAGCATGATAATGACAAAGAATGTTGTGATGAATTAGATGATGAATAATCAAACTTTTCCAAGAAGATAAAAAGAAGATGAGGAAAGCACAAGAACAGGTTTCCCTTTAAATGTTTTAGATGTGGTGGAGTAGGTCATTATGCCTCAAAGTGTCCTTACAAGGAAAATAGAGACAACGAAAGTGATGAGGAATATAGCTCATATGATTCAAATACTGCATGCTCACAACACAAACCCGGGAACAAAAGAAGGATTCAAAAATATAGGAAGATCATGTACACTGAATATGGAATCAATTCGTATGAAGGAAGTGACCGCGACAAAGAACCTAACTAAGTACTTTTCATGGCCCATGTAGTGGAAGAAAGAAAAGATGAAAGAAAGAAGAACAATTCAAAGAACACTCTGGTTGCGCAAAGCAAGTCAAGATCACTAGACAAGATTTTTTTTGGTGGATCTTTCAAAACACCTCCAAAGCAAGTCACACCTCTGAAACCTGTTGAAGAGGTCAAGACCGAGAGTCAATCCAAAGATGAAGACACTGCATACATTGAATGGGAAGGTGAACCGATAAGTTCCTTGCATGAATTAAATAATTCTAAGAAGAAGAATAAGCTATTGCGAGAACAACTCTCAAAGTATGAAGAACACGATAGGCCTTGTCAGGAATATGTTGACGCAGACATTCATGAAAGGAAAACTAGCTATGAGAGTCAACTGAGTTGTGCATAAGAAAAGTTTCTAATACATCAGAAAGAGAAATATGTATTAAGAAATTCACTGGAGGAGTTGGCACAAGAAATCCGAAATATGACTAATCAACTTGAGGAAAAGCATAAAGAGATATTTCATCTAGAAGATAAGCTAACTTAGATAAAGGGAAAGAAACAAGTTCGTATTGATCCCATTTACATGTTAGTTTTTCATCATATAATTCAATATGATCTAGGATCTTAACTGAAAGAACAACATGTACAACATACCAAGCATAAGAGACAAGAGACAAGAGACACAAAGCATTTCACTGAGGAAAACCAATAAGGTGAAAAACCCCACAACTTCCTTAGAGATAGAATAAGCACCAATACAAAGATCACCAAGATGAATCCCCAAAATATAGATGTATGCAGCAGCTACTCCTCCTCCACTTGTGCGCACTCCTCCTCTCTCTCACTAATGAGAAGTGAGTGAATGAGAGAATGTGTCAAAGGAGAGAGTCACACTCTCTATTTATACTTTAACTTTCACTTGACCCTTACTCAACTAGGTCGGACCCAACTTAACCACTTTACATAATGTTGACTAGGCCGACCCCATTAGGGTGATCTAATAACCCTTTAACCCACATGACTCATATAGGGACGACCCCATCAAGGTGGTCTAATAATCCATCAAATATAAGGTACGATACTTACAATATAACTTGCGACACTTGCAAGTACAAATGATGACACTTCCAATTAGAGGAATAATACATCTCCATTGGGGATACAATAAAGTACAAATGTAATACATACAATATACAAGTGAATATCTTCCGAAGTTACATATAGATCAACACTCCCTCTTAACTAGGAAGTTATTCTCTTGATGCAGGTCATCAATAAATATCGGCACAAGTCTTCAAATTTGGAGATGGATCATCGTCACTGGATCATGGAGCATCATCGTCACTGCTTCTGTACTCATCATCTCGGTCACTGTTGTTATCTCTCAATTCTTCTCATCATAGGAATTTCTATAGAGTCATCCCTTTTTCATGCTCATTGTAGGCCTAGCCTCCTGTAGGTATTCAACATCTCTGGTCATCCTGTGGAATGTGGGTCAACAAAACCTCGAAAGAGCATCCGAGCTCAAACTATCAGATCTCCTAGGATCTTGTACATGTAACCACCACAAAACCTCGAAAGAGAATCTGAGCTTAGACTATCATATCTCCCAGGATCTTTTACATGTGGTCAAGAAAAACCTTAAAAGAGTGTCTTGCAACCTAGAAGATCTCTAAAGAGCATCCAAGGACTTTTACGAGCACACAGCTCAACCTATCGGATCTCCAGGAATAATTACCTACCTCCTATAGAAAAACATTGAAAGAGTATCGAAGCTCAAACTATTGAATCTCCTAGGATATTTTCTATGCTACCTGTAGCAAAATCTCGAATGAGTATCCAAGCTCCGACTATCTGATCTCCCAGGATCTTTTCTATGCTACCTACACAAACTATCCATGGCCAACCTGTAGCAAAACCTTGAGAGAGTATCCGAGATCAGACTATTGGATCTCCGAGGATATTTTCTATGCTACCTACACAATCTTTCCACAGCCAACCTATAGCAAAAACCTCGAAAGAGTATCCGAGCTCAGACTATCAGATCTCCCAGGATCTTTTCTATGATACCTGCATAATCTGTCCATGGTCATGGAGTATCATCCTGATACTCATGATCATACTGATCATCATCATATAGTACATCATCCTGATGCACATCATCATATAGTACATAATCCTGATGCACATCATCATCACATGATCACCCTGATCATATACACAACATCATCCTAATGCATATAATCTGGAGCATCATCCTGATTCTCATCACACATGATCATCATGATCATCATCATAGCATCATCCTGATCCATATCATCTGGAGCATCATCCTAATGCTCATCACACATGATCATCTTGATCATCATCATAACATCGCCCTAATGCATATCATTTGGTGCATCATCCTGATGCTCATCACAAATGATCATCCTGATCATCATAGCATCGTCTTCTTCAGATCATCTCAGCGTCCATAGAGCACAGCCAAGATGCACATCATACAACACTTACACCACCGACATGGGAGAACACATCTACCACCACTCGGGAAAGGCTCTAGCCCTTACGTTTTCACCATGGGAAAACACATCTACCACCACTCGGGGAAGGCTCTAGCCCTTACGTTTTCACCATGGGAGAACACATCTACCACCATGTGAAAAATGGCTTAGCAATTACATCACAACCATGTGAGAACACATCTACAACCATGTCAGAAAAGCTCAGCAATTACATCACGACCATGGGAGCACACATCTACAACCATGTTAGAAAATCCCATGTGCATCTATGTCTTCTAAACTCATCACTTCCCCTTGGAAGGAACCTCGATCTGAAGTACACCAAGCCTCTCTCTGAAGTACTTGAACTTCACTCTGGCTAGTGGTTTGGTAAACACGTCTGCAATCTACTCATCTGTCGCAACATACTGGAGCTTCACTACTCATCTCTGCACCATATCCCTGATATAGTGATATTTGATCTCAATGTGCTTTGACTTTTCATGGAACAATGGGTTCTCTGACAACTTCACACAAATCTGGTTGTCACAATAGATACAAGTAGCATCCAACTGGAGATCAAATAAACCAGACACTAGCTTCCTTAGCCATACTTCGTTGCAACTGGATGAAAAAGTTGTGGCATACTCTACCTTGGCTATACTCAGTGCTACGTAGGATTGCTTCCTACTAAACCAAGAGATCACACCTAATCCTTGTGAAAATCCTCACAGTGGATCCAAAGAGATGATGTAAACCTCATAATGAAAGAATTTAGGAAAATGGAAGAGAATAGAGCAGCAGAACATAGATCTAATAGAAATCAGATAAGAGCAGAATATTCACACATGTTTCAATAATCTGAATAGTAAAAACATAATGATACAATGCAAAGGATTTGAATACCAAGGGTGTAATTCAAATTAGCCTGCATGGAGAGATCAAAAGATCACTGGAGTGTCATCAAAGCACAACTAGAAGTCTTCATCATCATCAATGGAGTCATCAATGCACAAGTAACTATCAACCAGATGTGAAACTGAGTCTAACTGAGTGTGGTAGGTGTACCTGGAACATGGAGGCACTAACTAAAAGAAGGAGGCTCATTGGAGGGTGCATGAGGAGCTAACTGGAGTTAGAATAGGAAGTCTAGTCTCACTAGAGGTCCATCGGAGTGATAGAGTCATTTGAGAGTCACTCTAGCCTTAAATCAAGGAAGGAACTGAAGATAACTCAACTAACTGAAGTGCAACTGAGTGGTAGGTGAGAGAGGGCGCCTTTGCTTCCTTAAATCAAGGAGTAAGGGTGTACTAAGCTCTAGGAGGGATAAAATTGATCAGAAAGAAGCTCCTGGGGCTAGCTAGCTGAGGGCTAGGTGCTGGGAATGATGACTGGGATGCATGCAAAATCATGACGGCATGCATGATTGAAAATGCAAAGCTAGTAGGACTAGGATGGAGTATAGGAAAATCCCAACACTCCCCCTTAATCCATCCCAGGCCCTGGTAACTAGGACCAAAGGTCACCCATACAATCAAATAAATGATAAAAAATAAGAACTATCCATAAACCTAGGAAATGGGGAAAACCTCATGGGAAAAATACCTCCCCTCAAAAGAACAGTAAAATAACTGAAAGAACCATCATACTAAGAAAAAAGGAAGAAGCTTTCCTCAGTGAAAGCTTTTGCAAAAAACTTGGCAAGCTGATCCTCTGTAGGATGCCAATGCAGGTGCTAGATCTGGATCTGGTCTTCTGATGTGCCTCCCACTATGTAGAGAATGTACTGGGCGAAGCAAGTCTTTCGGGAAACCTTTCTACCACTGGAACGAATGGATCTTGATGAATATTCCCAAGTGATGGAAGATTGAACCCCACCATCATGCTTCATATGTCATGGAGAGGTAGATGACATAATGCTAGGTTGGCATGATGCTGAAATCTAGTAGTTTTGTGAGCAGATGAATCCTCAACTGTATTCTCAGTAGCTGCAGGGACTGTGTGAGCCCATGTTGGCCTTGGCTATGGATTGAGAACATGTGCTGGTTCTGGATCTGAATCTAAATGTTCTTGAACTTTGATCTCAACATCAAGATATTCATCTTCATCTTCATTAGAAGAAGTGTCACTCAAATCTTCATCAGATTCTGAAGGAGTAGGAAGAGAGAAGGGTAGAAAATGAGAGAACTTAGATGCCTTAGAGGCATGATTTGCAAACCCTTTTGCTATAGTCTTCCCAGTAGAGATATCTATAATCTCAACTATGTCAGGACCAAAAGTCACCTTCTTTGGTGGTTCGGTGTGAGTCATCTGATATACAAACAACAAATTTGCTATCAAGGAGGGAACGAATAGAACATTTGTGAACTTGCCATGCTCCATATGTACTGTACCCAACCCTTTGGCAGAGATCTGACAGTTGTCTCCCATGTGAATAGTAGGCCCATATTTGATATCTAAAAAAGAAAATGATTCTTCAGAGGCAACCATGTGGTTGGAGGCTCTAGAATCTATGAGGAGGGCCTTTGATTTTGAAAAAAAAGCCATTAATGCATGGAAATCCTCATGACCATCAGATCCACTTCCAAAATCATGCATTCTTGCATATTTTGGAATAACAATTTTGTTTTGTTCAAGAAGCTTGGTTAGTGGATCTATTTTCTTGTGCATGCAAGATCTCTCTGGGTGGTATCCTCTCTTGCAGTAGGGACATGCAGATATTTTATGTTTTTCCTTCTTGGAGCTGGAGGCTCCTTTTGATGGAATTGAATTGTCATTCAGCTTGGATTTAGATGGATTCTTGTCCTTTCCTTTTTTCCTCCCTTTCACATTCATACCACTTGCTTCTCCAACTAGAAGAGCTAGATATTTGGAGGCCTTTATGGCACCCATTTGAATCAATTTGTCTTCTTCTTGAATGAGAGCTACAGTAAAAACTTCTAAGGTTGGCATCTTCCATCCATGGATTGACATTTTCCCATAGTGGAAGGTAGATACAAAGACAGAAAATGGACATCCTATCTTACTCAGAATGGAGAGCACCAATTGCTCATCCTTTTTCTGAATGCCACATTGCTTGCGTTGCATAACCAAGTTTTTAAATTTCGAGCGGAATAGTTGAATGGTATCAGAATCACTTGGTTGTAGGGAAATCAATTCATTTTCCAGAGCATGGCCTCTTAGATCATCTCGTTTTCCAAAGAGTCCCTCTAATTTCAGCCATACCTCTCTTGGAGTCTTCAACCCTTCGAGATGAAACAATAGATCTCTAGAAATATGAAGGCAGATGTAACCAAAAGCTACATCTAATTGATTTAGATACTTGGCTTTCTCCATAGCTACATGTGGTTCGGCTTCTCTCCCCATTGTTACCCTATGTAGACATTTTGATCTCAGCAATACTTCCATGTCAGCCTTCTAATCAAAATAATTGAAAGGGGTGAGGATTCTAGGGGAGAGAGGAGCATCCAAATTTCTCAACTTAACTGATGGAGCGAATGCAAAAGTGAAACTACTGCTGCTGCTGTTACAACTGCTAAAACTTTGAATTACCTACAAAAAAATCTAAAGAATGGAGGTAGAATATACTCTCAAATGGCTCTGATACCATGTGAAAATCCTCACAGTGGATTTAAAGAGATGATGTAAACCTCACAATGAAATAATTTAGGAAAATATAAGAGAATAGAGCAACAAAACATAGATCCAATGGAAATCAGATAGGAGCAGAATATTCACACATGTTTCATTAATCTGAATAGTAAAACAATAATGATACAATGCATAGGATTCGAATACCAGGGGTGTAATTCGAATTAGCCTACATCAAGAGATCGAAAGATCACTTGAGTGTCATCAAAGCATAACTAGAATTCTTCATCATAATCAGTGGAGTCATCAATGCACAAGTAATTGTCAACCAGATGTCAAACTGAGTCTAACTGAGTGTGGTAGGTGTAACTGGCACATGGAGGCACTAACTGGATCAAGCAGGCTCAGTGGAGGGTTCATGAGGAGCAAACTGGAGTCAAATTAGGAATTCTAGTCTCACTGGAGGTCCATCGGAGTGATACAGTTAGTTGAGAGTCATTCTATCCTTACATCAAGGAAGGAACTAAAGATAACTCAACTAACTGAAGTGCAACTAAGTGGTAGGTTTGAGAGGGCACCTTTGCTTCTTTAAATCAAGGAGGAAGGGCACACTAAGCTCTAGGAGGGATAAAAATTATCAGAAAGAGGCTCATAGGGCTAGCTAGATGAGGGCTAGGTGCTGGGGTTGATGACTGGGATGCATGCAATTGCATGAATGCATGCAAAATCATGACTGCATGCAAAATGCATGCATGACTAAAAATACAAAGATTGTAGGACTAGGATGGAGTATAGGAAAATCCCAACAATCCCATACTGAAGATGCACCTCAGAGTGCTCTTCCCATCTGCAGCACTGCCTGCCCAATCTGAATCAATATAACTGTCTAGGTTAAAATTTTGATTCACATCATACTTGAGCCCATAATCAACTGTACCCTTCAGGTACCTCAAAATATGCTTTACAACAATCAAGTGAACATGTCTAGGATCCGTCAGGAATTGGCTCAAGGTGTTCACTGCAAAGAAAATATCTGGTCTTGTGTTCATCATGGAAATTAAGGACCCAATCATCTGACGATACATTGTGGAATCAACCAACTCTGATGAAGCATCAATCAGTAGCTTGACGTTCGATGCCATAGGTGTGGCCATCGCATTGCAGTCCATCATCCCGAACTGCTTTAGGATATCTACTGCATACTTCCCTTGTCCAAGGAAGATTCCATCTGCACTTTGCCACACCTCCATACCTAGAAAGTAATGCATCATACCCAAGTCCTTCATCTCGAACTTGGAAGCAAACTTCATCTTCGGGTTGGCAATCAATCTATCCCTTCTTTCTGGTAGAGGCCACGAGCCACAAACCTTTCCTTGTATTTCTTTATGCTACCATCTGCAGCATTCTTGAACTTGTAGATCCACTTGGAAGTCACAACAGACTTCCCTTCTGGTCTCGGGACCACATCCCAGACATCATTCTTCATGATCGGTTGGTACTCTTCGATCATGCACCCTTCCATTACTGCATCCCGGATCCTGGGAAGTTTAGATTCTTCAATATCTTCAATAGGTAGTTTTCTTGAACTTTGTTGCTAGAATAAATGTCGTTGTTGAGTCTCCGTTGCTTGTTCTTCAAAACAATTATCTCTTGTAGGTGATGGTACACGGTCTTTCCTACAAGATAAGTTTAATTGCATGATTAGAAACATCTCATAGATTGCAGAACAAATTCTTACACATAAAGATATATGTCATACAGTCATGCAATTATCTTTAGCCAATGCTTCAATACAACATTTATCCATATCTTGTAACTTTATAGATGTCTTCCATCTCTACCAGAACATTTGTTAAGAGTGTGCACAGCTCCCAACATGTTAGCAAAGAGGTTTCATTCTAGATAAGTAGCAATGGAATGTTGTACAGTACCATAGGCTACTTACCCATTACTTGCATATTAGTAGTATCTTGTTCATTAATGCAAATTTTCTAATATGCATAATATACATCCTAAATCTAGGAACATAAGTATGTACATGACTGGACAACATTATTTAAGTAATCATATGACAATTCAAATACTTATTTTTGTTTAGTTGTGGGTGGACTCCCTCTCAATCCTTGCTTCCTTGCAGGAACTACTGGAGTGTGCTCCCTCTTGATCTTTGCTTCTTGGATTATCTATCCTTGAAATTATATCCATCCTGGACCACTATGCATGCTTAAGTGTGCACTAGTGTCCTCATTTTGTCATCCTCAAGATCTCATACATAATCATACATCCATTAGTATAATCTCAATACTATCAAAACATCATGATTCTCAATAATCTTAAATATGCATGGTCATGATCATTTCATACACATGTAATTTATCACAAGCATTTAGTATTCAAGGTTTCAGGGAGTACTTCTTTTACTCATGCATATTCATATTTGACCATAGGACTCTTCTAGTTTGTCATTCATCAATCAAAGTAAGAAGCATAATATGCATAAACCCATGATTACTCAAACCTATAACTTCATGAATAATCATTATCAATCATAGAAAAGTATACTCATCTAAGATCCTAACACAAAGTAGGATTGTAACTCGATATAGGAAAAACATACCTGGATTATCATGCTTGTCTAACATACCCAAACAATGTCTTCTTTGTTCTCTTAGAGACCTTGTGCTAGCAACCTGCATATCTCATAAGTTAATAATTGTAGAACCAAGTTATACATACCTCGTAAGTAGAGCTTCTATGTGATCCATGACTATGGATGAGTCTTTGTCTTCATGTCACCATGGTCATATGTTCTTGATCTAGAACTTGATTTGTCTTTCTTGATGTACCCTTCATGTTAGTGGAAAACATCATCGTCATACAACATCACAGTGTATTAGTACAATCATAAGCATCATACCCCTAATCAATGAATGTATTCTATCATTCACATGCATTCATACTTTTACTAGGGTGACAAGACAAGTCTAAAATTAATCAAGATTGTACTAACCTCAATAATATGAAGACAAACATGTCATAAGCTTAATCATGAACAGATTTCAAAACATACCTGTATCTCTTCAAGTCATACCTGTCGGGATTGCTTGTAGCCTTCTTATGTAAGGCCTTATCCTCATATCCCTCTAGAACTAGAACTTCTTCACTTATGCAAGTGTCCAATTCATTCTCTTCTAGGATTAACCCAATCCACTTTGATTTGCTGAAACTGGATCTGGAGCTAGATTAGGGTTTGTCAGAGAAACCCTAAAAATTAAAACTTTGAATTTCAAACTTCTGATTGGATGAAAAGATGTTCCTTGCTGAGATGATCAAGATGGTATACTTCAATTTTGAAATCTCCAAAATTTGACCCCTCAAAATTGCCTTTGAAACTTTCGTATCTTCTAGTCAAAATCCCGAACTAGGGTTTGATAATGCCCGGGGTTCAACCCAACCAAAATATTTGAACTTGGTCTCTAAATTTTGATTTTTCTAAGGAGAGTAATCCTATGCTAAGATCACTCCAAAATTCCACTTTTTTCAAAAGCCCTAATTTCTTGCAGTAGTGACAAGCCAAAAATGAGAATGCTCAGAATCCAATTCTATTAAACATAAATATGTTCCTTATTGTTTCTAGTGCATCTATGAAATTTTGAATCAACAAGGTCTGAAACTTCGGCCTGTGGTATCCTGACCTGTCATCTTCCCAACCCCATAGTTCATACCTCAAATGGATTTTTTGAGAGAGAGATATGCCAAATGTCGCAATGTGACCTGTTTATTGGATTAAACAGTATAGCGAACTTGTATGGAGTTCCATGTGTCATTGTTTCTACTTCGTCCTCCGAAACCTAGACCTGTGAAACTATAGTCTGTTCTCTTACTTTCAATTTTTACAAAATTTCATTTGGAGCTTCCTAGCCCAAGTTGTGACCTTTTTTCCTAGGTCACCTGTTTATGACTAAGATCTGGAAGAGGCAGAAACCCTAAATTATAAAACAAAAAGTACAACGAATTAGATGTTGTGCTTCAAACACAAGGTACATGGGGATTTTATCGTTGACCTGTACAAGTTTCAGAACTTGACCCTTCACCAAAATGGATTTATAGCGAAAGTTCCATGATGACTAGTTTTTACTATACCAAGCCCTGGCTTCCAATTTGTCGCAAGTGTAACAAGTGTCATAAATGCCATACCATGCCTTCCTTCAGGATAGATCTGATACCGTGTTATTTTTTCATCATTTAATTCAATATGATCTAGGATCTTAACTGAAAGAACAACATGTACATCATATCAAGCATAAGAGACAAGAGACAAGAGACACAAAGCATTTCACCGGGGAAAACCAAGACGGTGAAAAACCCCGCAACTTCCTCAGAGATAGAATAAGCACCAATACAAAGATCACCAAGATGAATCCCCAAAAGATAAATGTTTGCAACAACTACTCCTCCTCCACTTTTGTGCACTCCTCCTCTCTCTCACTAATGCGAAGTGAGTGAATGAGAGAATGTGTCAAATGAGAGAGTCACACTCTCTATTTATACTTTAACTTTCACTTGACCTTTACTCAACTAGGTCAGCCCCAACTTAACCACTTAACATAATGTTGAATGGGACGACCCCACTAGGGTGGTCTAATAACCATTTAACCCACACAACTCATACAGGGCCGACCCCATCAAGGTGGTCTAATAACCCATCAAATATAAGTTACAATACTTACAATATAACTTGCGACACTTGCAAGTAGAAATGATGACACTTCCAATCGGAGGAATAATACATCGCCATTGGGGATACAGTAAAGTACAAATGTAATCCATACAATATACAAGTGAATATCTTCCAAAATTACAAATACATCAACACTGCGCACATTCAAGAAGTGATAAGACATAATCTAAGGAATAAGTGTAGAACAAGTTAAAATACAACACAACAATATTGAATAAGACTCTGAAGGATTAGAGGCCACTAGAAGAAAAAATAGGTATTGGTTATGTAAAGACACCTAAGACGATCTGCGAGAGAGAACATTGCTCAAGTCATGATAAGACTTCCAGGTATGATGCCTCCTTCATTCATAATTATTCTCAATATATTAACCAAAGAAGGGTCAATAGAGTGAAGTGCACAAGATGCAGTCGCTTTGGTCACATTGCAAAATATTGTCAAAAAGTGAGATGTTACGGATGTGATCGCTTTGAACATGAAGCTATGTACTGTCGAAGAGAAGTGAAATGTTTGGATGAAGGTTTGTTGCACAAATACTATGAAACTCAAAGAAAATTCAGTGGAGAATATCCAGATCATAATCAAAACAGAATAGCACACCACAAGGTTTGGGTAAGGAAATCTCCTCATAAATGCATTGAAGATGTAGACAATCTCGGTGAATCAAGCAATTGTTGCCTCTCTTGCTACTCCCATAAGGACTATGGTATACCCTTGAGTTCAACACGATGCATCTTAAGGAATTCAAGGGGATGCTAGTTAGGATGTTAGGATTGAGTGATGTGTGGTTAGAAGTGTCTGGATTTAGAATGAGTTCATTATGATCACACAAGATTAGTTGATTATGTCACAGAAAGGGAAGTTTGCATGCATACATTAAATGGTCATACATTTATCTTTCATATCATATATTACAGAACAAAGAAGTATCGCATTGAGTTGAGTGGCAAAAATACAAGTAGAAGATATGTACATAAATAATTAAATATTGTTGGAATATATCAAATTGTGCAAAATTGATCTTTTCAACATATTAAAAAATTGGGCATGATTGCAAAAATTGCATGAGTCAAGACTCCCTGCCGAAGCCATGACTGGCATCCACAAGAAGGATGATAGAAGAGGAAAAATTTAGAAAAATCCATTCTACGGCTGCAGTTCGAGGTTGAGTTTTGTTTTAGGTTGGTTCGCAAGTCGTAACTCCATATCCACCGAAACTAGGGTAGAACATTCAAAAGCAGGATGTATAAGTTGTAGAGTGGTAGAAGATGACAGTTCATCATATTGGGGCTAAAGACAGGACAATTCATCCAGAATATGTTGCTATTGACGCTTCAGATTACAAACCTAATGAGTCAAGAGGTTCAACTGTTCATAATGTCTGTGATTTATTTGATACTGAGAATACTGTGAAGGATATGGTTATTATGCACTTATTGTTTCAAGGAATCCATGTCATACCTCAAGTGAAAAAAATCATCCTGTTGATTCTAAACTGCATGATGCACACTCTCAAGGGATGTGCTCATTCGATGATAAAAGGAGGCCATTGGAAGGAAATAAAGAACCAGAGGGAGGATCAAGTAGAAAAGGATCATACAACAATACGAAACATAAATGAAGGGATACAAGAGGCGATTAACCAAACATTGCTCGCAGATATCTAATAGAATCCATTGAAGGATGTTCACATGCATGAAATTAGTTGATGAGAAAGGAATTCAATGTCACACAATGTCAAAGAAGGTGGTGGATTCACCAAAATTAAATGTTGGACTTAATGATTTTTTGGAAACATTACAAAAAGGTGGAAATTCAATTCATTGCACCATATGATAAAGATTCTTTCCTCAAAAGGTTCGAGTATGGATAAGACATGTAATTATTTCCACATGAACTGAATGTCATGTCTGATCCTATGCTGAGTTGACCGATGAATGAAAAATGTGCCAAATATTTGGTTGTATTGGTAAAAAATGCTACAGGTAAAGCAGTCAGGTGCATAAACCATAATGCAAAAGTAGTAAAGATGATAGCATGATCAATGTGCAAGGAATAACAAAGTATTGTGATAGGAATAGGAGATCAAGGTAAAGGAGTAATGTAACATGTTTATCCAAAAAATAATCAAATATTATTATTAAGGGATATCAGTACACAAGCTCTGCAAAGCAACGAAGCATGATGACAAGGGGGAGTTAACCCTGGTTACAGTCGTGATAAACGCCAGCGCAAAACAAACAAGAAGAACTCATATAGTGCAAAATAATGGAACCTCTTTTCCATTGATGTCAAAGGGGGAGAAATGCATGAAGTTGAGGCATGAAATGCACATCGTAAGCTAACATTAGCAGCATGAAGCCGAGGGATGAAATGCACATGAGAAGCTGACATCAGTAGGACAAAATGAAAGGAGAGATGCATGAAGTTATTAGAAGCAATCCATGAAGTCAGAAGGTGTTGGAATGGGGTTAGAGCACATAAAGTGTAGAAGTTGACATGGACAAAGAGGTCATTTGTGGAGGAAAGGACCATTCGCAAAGGATAAGAAGCCAACGGAAGAGGAAGCTATGGTCTAGTTAGTTAGAATGGGTCATTAAGACCATTTTCTAATGACCATAGTTGTCGATAAATAGAACTAAAATTGTAAACCTAAGGGCACCCTATCATCCACATCTTGGTCTTGGTCTTGATATAATGTATTCATTTGCCTTCGGCAAGTTTTGCTCTGAGTGTATGGATTCACGTTAAGTCTCTCCAAACTATTTTCTGCGAAGGTTATTCTGCAGTATTGGAGATGAGTTAATGCATGAGGATGTTTGGTTATGTCTCTATTCTGTGTCTTTTATTTGTGTCGTTGTGTTATGAATGACTAATGATATCTTAATCATGCGATGTACCTAAGGTTTTGTTGCTCTGTCGATTAATCTATAATTTTAGTTGATGTGAATGTCAATTATATATTGTTGATACACATTTGCTAATGCGAATACATGTTGTTGATGAGAATGTCAATTACATATTTGAATTGAAAGTGTAATGCAAAGATAAATATCTGGTTTCTATAACAATTGATTGATAGTAGATGCATGTCCTATCCCAATTGCGTAAGCTTGGTTCCTGCAACCCCCCTTATACATCTCAGGTGAGACCTTATTCACTCTACGAGTGTTGATGGAAAGGGTAAAACCTTTATGGGCCGATTCTTAAGGGAGTCTGGTCGGTGTTTGTTGACAGCAGTGCGAAGTGAAACCCTATCGACAGATATGTGTCAACAAATGGTTCCTTTGTCGGGACCCTGAGTAAGAAGAGAAGAGGACATGCTATGGCATCTGATGAAATTGGAGATTCAGGAGTGGTTTGATAAGAAGACGTGAGAATTCGCAGAAGAGGAAAATCAGAATCTTGAGTGGACGACAAGTGCATGCTTACAAAAATACATTTACTCTAACATCCACGAGGTATTCTTCTGCAAGTTTCCAATCTTACTACATGACTGGTTAGCACAACTGATGTTCCAGAAGAAAAATTTTCAAGGAGGTGAACCTAATCGCTGGACCCCAGAGTTGATCCAGGAGTTGAAAAGAGTTGACTATAAGGCATCAAGGGTTGTCGAATTCTAGGTAGATAGTATTCTAGAGGAATACATCACTGAATTTACCACCGACACAATCAATTCATAAAATGACATGGAGAGGAAGTTTTTCAAGGGACCTAGAGGAAGGTTTCTACTATTGATAAAACTGTGGATTAAAATGCTTATTTACGAAAAGGGTATACTGAAGATGAATTCTGACAAGTAAAGCTCGGTGTGTAGAGGTTGGAGGTACCACGGGAATGTGGTTCTAATAGAATGATGCAGGGTAGATGGACATGAGAGACAACAAAATTATAAGGGATGTTGAGGAAGGTTGTGGTACCCTATGAAGTGGGTGAGTTTTCAGCAGCCAAAAAAGAAGAGGAGGACTGATATTGAGAGAGAGTCTCCTAAGGCAGCCGGAATGGAGAACTGCAAAATGGGACCACAAGGGTCTAAGTGACCTCGCTGTGACGAAGAAGGAAACTAGGATACCCCTGAAGCTAAAAAGGGACTGACCCAAAGCTACAACATACCCACAACTCTGTGCACTATGCCAAACTTTGTAAGAAGAAATACAAGTTCTTCGTAGGGTTGTCTTGCTTGTCAAAATAATGGTAAGAGTAGTGCATCTGTAAATACCAAAAAAATACCAAGGATTGCATGTGACAATGTGAAGATGCCGATATTTCAAGGTAATGGGACCGAGGATCCTGAGCAATATAGGTTTTTATGAAAAACGGTATGGACGGTGAAATAGGTCCAAGACGATGATATCAAGAAAGGACAGCTAGCGATGACCTTAAGGGGCCACGTACTGGATTGGTTTATGAAATTTGTAAAGGTACCTATAGGGATTCCGGATAAAAAACTACTATAGATCAGGGCAAGATTGATTGATGAGTTTAGAAAACCTAAATCTGAGTCGCAGTACATCACAAAAATGAAAGAGATTAATCAATTCGCTAATGAATCAGTATGGGAATTTGACCAAAGATACAAAACTATGATGGAAAAAGTGAGCTTTGGAATGAGTGATATGCAACACAAGGAGTGGTTCATCACAGAATTAGTACCCCACATTCATATGCCACTCATGCAGTAGAATATTGCAACCTAGGTGGAAGCACTCAAAATCGCAATGGAGCTGGAAGCTTCACCAATCGGTGAAACTGGGATAGGTATGAACCAGATCCAAGCGCAGTTAGAAAAACTGACGATCTAGTTACAAGACATAAAGAAGGGAAAAGATGTTCACGAGGAAATATGGTGCATTCGATGTAAATTAGAAGGACATAATAAGCACCAGTTCCCAGAATTCCACGAATACTTGCAGTCAGGTGCACCAAATCCACTCAATCAAGGAGGAATGCCATGGTGCCGAATTTTTCAGACAAGGGGACATCGACCGGAAGAATGCGTGTACCTACAGAATATGGTGTCAAAGCCAACCAACCTTTTCTGCATTTTTTTTCGATCGGTCAGTCATGAAGAGAAGGATTTTAGAGTGTATGACTTACTACAAGAAAGGATCGCAGATACATTTTTCATGATGTGAAGAACCTACAACAATTAATTAATGAAAATACATTAGATAACAGAAATAACAGAACTCAGAATCATTTTTATTGATCATAGGCCACTTCGAGGGGGAAACCTCCTTTGAGCAAGCTCAATACAAATAACTTCCCGGTACCTTCATTGGTCTCAACACAAACTTATACACTAAGTCTAGGCACCAATACCATGGGTCAATACCATGTGTCAATAAAAACCATGGGCCAATACAAGCTATGGATCAACAATTACTACAGGACGACTTAGAAAGCACATGCGTCCAACAACAATAATACAAACTATGGATCAACAAATACTACGAGACGAATTACAAAGCATATGCATCCAACAACAATATACTAACAATGTAAATAGAAGGGTTGGCATGGGTTCCTAACATCCCCTCTCTCTTAGAAAAGTATTTGTCCTCAAAGCTTTAGATGTGGAAATTGATGTAGAATCTGAAAGAGGGCTTCCCTTGTAGCATCGTCGGGTTGCATTCCGGCCCACTGACACTTTTGAGTTTTAGGGAGGATTGCTTGGAAGGCTATAAGCAAAAAGGACCATATCAACTGCGTGAAAAGTGCACTCAGAACGGTGCTGATCGGCTTGTTGTTTCAGTTGAATTCTTTCCATATGAAGATTGTCCAGTAGAATGAGAAGAATCTGATCGCGGTTTCGAAGAACTGAGTCAATTGCCTGAACTGGGGAGCTATTAAGCATGTATGGAAGAAGAACTGGTAGTTCTTGTCCATAGACTTATTCATATGGTGTCCTTTTAGATGTGGTATTGTACCACTGGAGTGCTTCTAGGAAATCCATAGAAATAGTTGTCCAAATCTGTGTATGGATGGAAAAGGGTTCGAGCAGTCTCTAAAGGAGTGTCACTTCACCCTTGTTGACCTGGAAAGTATCATACTCAACCACCATCTGTTGAATTTTCATTTTCAGCCCCTTCCAAAAGAAGTTACATTGTTCCCGATCAAAGGTTTTGAGGAACCCAGAGTGACCTACTGATGAAGAAGCATGGAGTTCAGAGAAGAGATAGCCCTATTGAACAGATTGCAACCAATTTGGAACAAGGAGAGAAATAGATGTAATAGAATCTGGGTCATCAAATGTGCAAGAAGGAGCATCTACCACCATACTGTCCTTGCCCATCTTGTAAGTGATCGCATAGTCATAACCCATGAGTTGGATAACCCATTTCAGGTCTGTTGGGGAGGAGACCCATTGTTCCAGGAAATGTTCTAGTCTCTGGAGATCATTCTTGATGCATAAATAATTCCCTAATAGGTATGGCTGCCACTTCTGTACTGCATGCAGAATAACCATCATTTCCTGCTGAGATGTAGATGCGGCTAAATGCTTACCAGAGAGGTCTCTTGAAGGCGGCAAGCCCATTGGTGCAGCAAAGATACCTGTAAATCAATCCAAGGAAGTAGTGGAGACCATTGATGGGTGCATCTGAATGGAATGGAGCTGAGCAATGACACCATGTGAATTCTTCTTAAGGATCTTTTCCAGGCGATGTGAACTGATGATGTGGATAGACCTTGGTTGTAAGCCCATAAATTTGTGTTGTGTCCCATTGACTGAAAATTGCATCCAAATACAACAAAATCCCATAAGATGGGGCCAAGTGTGCGTAACCATTGAATGCCCAAAACGAGATCACATCTGCCTAAGGACAAGGAAAACATGTAAGAGTGCAGGTTATAATCTTCCAAAGAGATATGCACATTGTGAAACTTTCCCTTGCAAGGTAAGGTGCCCCCATTTGCAACCATGAATTCAAAGTTGGAGCAAGGATGTACAAAACAATTAGCTTGTTTGGCGATCTGAGGGCCAATGAAGTTATGAGTGCTACCAGAATTGATGAGTATTGTAAGGGGAAGCTTCTTGAAGTAACCCCTAACCCGCATTATTTGGGGGTTGGTGAAACCGGATAAAGCATGGATAGATATCTCTGGTTGGTCATCCTGAGATGGGGGTTCAATAGGCAGCTCCTGAATGTTGACCGGATCATCCGGTGTATCTGGAGCTTCTTCACCAACTTCAGAGGTAGGTGAAGAATACACATCCAAGAGATAAATCTTTTGCTAAACACATCTATGTCCCCGAGTGAATTTCTTGTCACAATTATAACAAAGCCCTTTTTCTTTGCATGCCTACATCTCTGTTTCGGACAAATGCTTGATAGGAGTTGGTCAAGGAGATGGCGGGATGGGAGGTCGTTGAAAACCCATATTTCGGAAGGGAACAAAAGTTGGTTTGGAGTGTTGTTGGGATGCAATCTTGTCTTCTGCCAACTTAGCCAACCCCAGGGCTTCCATCATTGTGTTGGGACATAAAATTTTGACCTCTAAGTGGATTTCATCCTGAAGGCCACTGATAAAACAACTCCTATAGAAGTCATGAGACAATCCTTCTGTGCGATTGGATAGTTTCTCAAATTCTATCTGATACTCTCTCATAGTGCCAATTTGACTAAGTTTAGTGAGTGCTCCAGTGAAGTCATCAAAAGCACTAGGACCAAATCGTTGCAAAAGGAGTTAGAAAAAATCTGTCCATTGTGGCTCATCATGAGCCTTGATGTACCGACGGTACCATTGAAGGGATTCCTGTTCCAAATGAAAGGATGCAAGTGGAACTTTTTGGACATCAAAAGTATTATGCAGTCTGAAATATTGTTCTGCATGATAGATCCATCTAGTTCGATCAGTACCATTGAAGCGAGGAAAATCAAGATTCGGACCATGGAAATTGGTGGAAGAAGAGAACCCATTTTTTTATGAAGACTCGGACTATCATTTGTTGTTCATAGATGAATGCTCAAGATGGAGGCTGAGAAATTTTTCATCCAGATCTTAGAGTTTGGTTTGGATGGATGCAAGTGCTTCCTCCGTGGTTTTTTCTCCTGCACGGGTGACAACCATAACCAAGAGTTTTTTTAGGGGGGCAGGGGGGGAGATGGATAGAAAAACACAAACATAAGCTTATTTAGTAAAAGGGAAATTTGGATTTGGGAAAAACTTAGATGGGTAATTGGGGTTTGACTAGGTTTTCGACACTTTGGAATGGATAGGGAAGCAGAAAATGAGGATTTCAAAAGCGGAGTGAAAGAATGGGAAAATTTGTCAGAGAGATACAAAGAAGCAGAAATAGGGAATGGACATAATGGAAAATTTTGAGGGCAATTGGGTGAAAATCGAAGTAGTTATGGAAAACCCTAAAAATATACAAATATGGGAGTTCTGGCTTTGGGAAGTGGAATTTGGGATAGGGTCCTCAGGAATGAAATATGCAGATGGGATTGCAGGGGTGTCAGTGAAGTTTCAGGGAAAACAAAGTTAAAACAAGGGAGATATGGCGAAAAAACATAATTTTATACCTTTTAAAACAAGGGAGATATGGTGAAGTGATCGGCGACAGTTCAACTGAAAATAGATATGCACCCTAGGTATGTTTGGCTTCCTATCGGTTCAGGGGATTCACTCGGCCAGCAATGGTGTCTGACGGCTTGCATATTGGGGCAATACACCTCACTCCACGGCTCAAGTAAAACTGATAACTGCTTTGCCAAAAACAAAAACTCTTGGTTTACCTCACGGGTGGGAACTAGTCAATCAGGTAGGGTTCGTTGCCCTTTTCATTGGGAGGTCCTCTCAATGAGCCATCTACTTCGGGGTTCCTTTGGTACTCCTCACAATGAGTTTTAGGGCTTATGCCCAAGTACTTCCCACAGTTAAGAGGATAGGGATTATTCCCAGATCTGAAGCTACAACATATGCGGAAAAAAAATTTGGCAGAAATTTCACCCAGTGAGCCCAAGAAAGTGCTCTGATAGGAGATGTGAAGAACCTGCAACAATTAATTAATGAAAATACACGAGATAGTAGAAATAACAGAATTCAGAATCACTTTTGTTGATCACAGGCCACTTTGAGGGGGAAACCTCATTTAAGCAAGCTCAATACAAATAACTTCATGGTACCTTCATTGGTCTCAACACAAACTTATATACTAAGTCTAGGCGCTAATACCATGGGTCAATACCACGTGTCAATACAAACCATGGGCCAATACAAGCTATGGATCAACAATTACTATGAGATGTCTTACAAAGCATATGCATCCAACAACAATAATACAAACTATGGATCAACAAATACTATTGAACGACTTACAAAGCATATGCGTCCAACAACAATATACTAACAAAGCAAATAGAAGGGTTGGCTTGGGTTCCTAACACATGAAGGGAGCGTAGAAACCCCCTGTACAACAACAACAACAGTACAATCAGCAGCAGCTGCACTATAGTCAACCACCACCACAGTATAACCAACAAGATCTCCACTATAGTCAACCATAGTCATTGTAAAACAAACCACAACCCCAGTACGGATAATCACAGTATCATCCACCGCAATATAACCATCAACCATATGGTCAACCGCGAGGAGTTTTCAGAGGAGGATTCCATGGAGATCGAGGTGGAGGCATTGGTCATGGAGGATATTTTGGGCAAGGTCGAGGGCCATTTATATGTTATAATTGTTGTCAGCTTTCACATTATCAAAGGGATTGTTTGAACCCACCTCCATAGTGTACTTACTGCAGTGCAGTGGACCACAACGCTGAAAAATGTCCCCAGTTGATTGCGAAGTGGCAAACTAAAGAGATGCCCCAACCTCAACTGAACTCGAATGAGAACAAAAATACGCCACCAAATGTACAGAAGATATCAGTGGAGATAAGAATTCGACCTGTGAATGTCGCAGTAGTGACCAGAGGAGGAGCTTCAACAAGGGAAGACATGCCACAACCTACCATTCAACCTACAGCGAGGAAGGCAAATTCGATTTGATGTAGAAGTAGAAAGGGAGACCTTTTTAGAAGTGAAAGATACAAAGAGAAGGACTAAGCTGCCACCAATTGTCTAGAAACAACCCATCTACGGGATGCCGCAGATATTCGATACAATGAATTTGCAGAGGCCACCAGGAATGATCAACACTTTGAGGGATTTCCTAGAAAGTTGTTTGGCACTAGCAAAAGATCAAGATGAATTAGCATAAATAGCCAACCTATTACACCGCTAGGATGATGCACGATAGGATCAGATAGTGAATCAAGTACATAAGAAGAAGAAGGGGAGAGAAATGAGGATGACTGCGTAGATTGGTTCATTTGACATCAATTCCATCATTCTAGACTTGGGATCGGATGTAAATATATTGATGAAACAGAAATGGGAGACAATGGTGTTAACACCCAAAAAGTGTTCACTACCTCATCTACTACATTATATGGCTCATTTGTCCATTTTCCTACCATATTTCCCTTAAAAACCCAAAAAATCCCACTAAAAAGCCTCCAAAAGGCCTAAAATGCCTCCAAAAGGCCACAAAACCATCAAAATAGCCTCAAAAAGGCTAAAAAGCTCATTTTTCCTCCCAAAATATCCAAAATTCCTCTAAAATAGCAAAAACCCCCTTACTCCCTTATTCCATATCCACAATCAAGTATACCCTTACTCTGCCAAAATCTCTCTCGAAACCCTAGTTCACCATTGAACTACTTTCACCTTGAGAGCCACTTTTGGCCCATCCCCACCATTGGAGAAAGAGAAGGAGCACATTGGAGCTTGGAGCAACCCTCTTGGACATTGCAAGGAGCTTCATCAACCTTCATATTGAAGGTAATATTAATACAAAACCCTTGTTTCCAAATTGTTGTTTATTTTTCATGCACATGTTTTAGAGTAGTTTCTATTTCTGTTTTAGCTTAATTATTTACATTTACTGAACTGCTACTAAGGAGTCCATTCTCCTTAGTAGGTGCTCATTTGCACAAGCTAGGGGTAAAACCCTAGCTACAAATGGGGGATCGATCATGGTAGAAGGGGGATCGATCATGTAAGAAACTCCAGAATGGGAATTAGGACTAAAGAAGTCAGTTCTGCTAAATCTAACTCACATACCACATTTCGGAAGAGGGGCTGAAGTAAATGCATGCGTGAAGCAGTTACTGTCCTGCTTTCATGGTGGTTTCCTGTGGTTAGGAAAAAAGGTCCTATTAACAGTTGACTTGATAGCACAGATAACATGGTTACCCAAAAACTTTACACCTTGGACATTTACACCTCTTTGAGCCATTTTCAACCGCAGCTGAAAGTCTCACTCATCCAATCACAATAGGAATTCCATGCACAACTCTACCGAGCCACAGTTGGAGCTGTCTACGCACTCGCAGTTTCAACCTGATCTTAAGATACTACTACTATGATACCACCTGGTGGAAGGTCGTGTCCTGTCAGAACCTCTTGCATAACAATAACACACAAACACACAAATTTCTCACACATACTAGATGTGAACTCGAATGCTAAGAAGTTGGCTTCTTCTATGACTTGAATGAATTACAAAGTTATGTGCAATCTATTAAACTAGTCGGCCTTATCCTGTTACAATATACAGAAGTAAACAGTGTGTTTCTCTCTGTGTGTGATCCTCTCCTCCTCTCAATTCTCTATTGAATGCAAGAATGAATGAGCGATGAGTGTTAAGAAACTCCTTCCTCTGTGCCTTCAAATCGATCTTCTACTCTGCTCTATTGCAACTCTCGAGGTCACTCTGTTTCCTGAGGAATCCTCCCCTATTCGTCGCTTTTCCTCTGACTTGACAGATCCTGAAGTTGTCAGTGCCCTTGGCCGTGATTCACAACCACCTCCTATGGTGACACCTATTCTGGTTTCAACCACCTTCTTAACTACCTTTCACTTCCTCAACAACCCCAATGGTTGTTTCCTTGAAGTCTACACTTCTTTTACTTTGCTACAGTATTCAGTCCTATCACTCTCCTCTTTGACTTGTCGACCATACTGTACCTCGTCAGTATTCGACGTAACTTGTTGGCTTCACTTAACCTCTACAACTTCTAGTATGCCTCATCCAACTCACTTGGCATTCTTCTACTTTTGTTAGTGTCCATGTTCAACCATGTCAACATCTCAACCCTTCGATATCCATTCCTGTCAATGTTGACCTTTTCTCCCATCGACTATACTTCGACAACTTCCTGCTCGACTACTTGGCTTCGACTACCAATCTTTTTTGTGTTGGGTGTATTTACTGTATTAAGGAATCACCAAATATTTAATTATTGACCAAGGTTGGTAATCTTAGATTTGTGGCACAGTATATGTTGAGGTAGAATGGCACCTAAGATTTTAGCTCGGCAAACCTTAGAAAAGTTTAATAAAGAAAAGATAGAAAGATCTTTCAAAATGAAAAACTGAGTCAAACTTCAGAAATATAACAAACGAACAAATTAAACCTAACTAAACCAATAGATCAGAATAGTATCAAACTATACTACTCTACTCTATGGACAATGACTGAAAGATATAAAAACAACAATATTATTTTAGGAAGCAATACTGAATCAAAAACAGAACTACTTTGATGAAGTTGGAAACTACTGATAGAACTCTAATCTAGGAATTAAAAACAACTGTAAATGAATTTAGAGACCTATCTATGAGATGACTCAATTTGACAACTAATTATGTAAACATAGAACTATATTAACTCAAAGCAAAACCAAAAACTACTTATTGAATTCAACAACTATTCATACATTCAATTAATATTCTCTACATAAATCGCAGAAACATCTGGATTGGATGAGTTTACATCTTGTCGTCGATCATCATTTCAACAAGAATCTTTGGTATGTACCGAGGTTCAACAAGTTGTACACCATAGCTTTGGTCCTTTTAACGTCATATTTCTTATAGCTTGCTCCATACTTTCAAGTCGTTTGTCGACATGTCTATCCATGGATATTAGAGGGTATTCATCATCCATTTCGATTTCTAGTGCTACTCTTAGTGCATCTGCATATTATTAACATTTTGTCGATGGACATGTATTCTTGTTTTATTGATTAGATCAGCAATAAACCATTTCATTAATAGATTTTCTTCGATTTCATAGTCTAATTTTCTCAGGAGGTCTTTAAACCTCTTGTCGCACTCCTTGACAGTTTCTGTCGGCTTTTGGACTATTGTCTTCAATCATTCTGCCACCAAGTATGTCGCATATTCACTAATAAAGAAGGCCAAAAAGCTTTTTTGATTTGTGCTTTTGTTGCATTTGGTGTTTTTCCTATGTACCCCATGTACCATGTTAGTGCTCTCTTTCTTAATGAACCAACAAATTGAGCAATTTGTCTGTCTTCATTGGTAATTTGATTAGCTGTCCAGATTGCTTCGCACACAAACCAATGTCTTCTTGGGTCTTCATCTCCTTCGTAAAATAGAAGGTGTGCTATAGTGTGCGCCATGTCTGGTATTGTATTATTCTGAGAATTTGATGGAGGTGTGGGTGGGTTATTTCCACAATCAATACTTGGTGCTTCGTTAGTATGAATTAGCTGTCTTTCTGGACTTGGTTCTCTATCTCCAGAATTAATGACTGTATCTCATTCAATGTCACTAGATCTACCTTCTTCAATTACTTCTGTCGAAATCCAGTTAAAGTTTTGCTCAAACTGCATTTCGCTAAATCTTGGGCTTTCCGACGTGCTTTTCGAGTCTCTCAAATTTGGTATTGGCAGGGGTATGCTCTATGTACACTAGATGAAAACTTCTATTTGAAAATTTGGGTTGAAAAGATATCCAATTCCCTTCTTCCGGTCCATGAATCAATAGTCTATTGATATCATTGCCTTCTATGCTTCGACAAATCCAAACTCCCGACTGACTAGCATGGAGACCAAGATTTTCTTCAACAATTTCTTCCACCCGAACGCTTTCTGTTAAATGGAATGGAGATGGAGGTGCTACTGTTTCTGGTATTTGAACTTGGAGAGATCTACCATGCTCTATCCACAAGTCTTCATCCATCGGCGACAGTTCTTCTTCGACATCCCGATCACTGTGGGCTTGACTTGATTCTGGCAGATTTCCTTCTGCATCTATCGCAACATTTGATCCTTGCGTCCTCCAGAGTGCAATTTCCTACTCCTGCAGCTCTTCACGTCGCTACCTCCTTTTTTCTCTTTCGATTTTCTGAATGTCTGGGGTGCTTTTGTGACTTAAAAGTCTATCTTTGTCAGATTTTTTTCCACTACTGGTCATGTCGTTTGTCATATCTCAAGTTTCATGAAACTAAGTACATCAGAGCATGCTTCATCACTGGCCTGATGGTTTCTAAAGTATTGGGGAAGTGTAGGCCATCACTTGTTCAAGACAAATTCCCATTCGCACTCCTTTACAATTTTTTCCCACTTACGTTCTTTCTCTTCCCAGTTAGAGTTTGGCAGAGGCGTGATCAGCAATAGCCTTGTTTCGACAATATGTGCGACACCTTTGTCAATAAAAAATTTAAACAATAATGTCGGCAGAGAAAACAAAAATTGATTGGCTAATTCGGTGAAGAACTTTCTTCTTATTTCATCTACCGATACTCGATTTTTGATCGCCTATTCTTCACAAAAATCTTCTGCAATCTTTTCGCACCATTCAGATAGATTTGTACAACCTCTGTTCTTTAGCTTTGATAGTAATTTCCATTCTGCTTCATCGACTGGTCTGTTCATCCAGAAGTTTCTTCAAGGCAGTCGGCAAGGATTCTACAAATCACTCATTGGTCTTGGAGAAGAATCGATCTCTTGCTTGGTTAATCGTTAGCTTGTTACGTCGCGCATAGTTCTACAGGTAATTCATGATTTTCTTCTCCCACCAGTCTCTAATCTCCTGTTCTGAAACCATGGGTCATGCTGCTAGTAATTTTTCATGTATCAACCGGCAATGGAACCAGATGTTTTAATCCCAGGGTTCACATAGTTATCACAGATACATTACATAATATAAGCAAGCATACACAATGATACAAATACAAGAGACGAGACATATAGAGAGAATAGACTTTGTATTAACTAGCAAGAGTAGAACACAATGATAGAATCAATCTCTACCAGTATATTGGCTCACTAGCCTAGATATATATATGTGCAGATATAGTTACATAACCGTTTGTCGGTTTATCCAACCGAATCGACCCATACTCGTCGATGTGACTTGTTGACATATGCTGCAGAACGGTCGGGTGGAGGGCCTAGTCGACAGGCCGACCTAGGCCCCTCCAACACTACACTAAATTACCTAATTCCATTCTCCTTGATGTTGTACATCAAATTGGATAGGAACTGGGGTGAATGTATCGTAATGACTTTTGAATGTAACAACAAAACAAAATGGAAGTAAATCTAACCTAATTTATATAAAGAGATGTAAACTACAAAGAGACCAATTACAATTACTCTTAAACATGATAAACAATTTTTTATCCATGAGCAATTAACATTGGAAAAGCTCTAATTAAGCTATTCAAAACTAATTCAAAATGAGATATGATTAACAAGAAATAGAAACATGTCTTTCTAATGATTGATTGAAACTGAAATTATACAAACATCTAGGATATCTAAGCAATTGATTCGGAAATAAATCTATTCTAGAAGCAAGTAGAAAACTTGATAAAATTAAATTATTAAGCAAGTAGAAAACTTGATAAAGATATTTAATTCTGAAAATGAACCTAATCTAGAAGCAAGTAGAAAACTGAATAAAGATAACTTAGTTCTAGATCAGATCTTATTTCATGAACTGTATGAATGAGAGAAGCAAATTCTATATTTAAACAAAGAAACTATCAAAACTAAGATATTTTGGAGAATGAAACTAATGAATTCTAGAACAATAAAGCACTAATGAATCTAGTAGAAAAGAAACATAATCTGTAAAGCAACTAAAGCAAAGTTAAGGAAAATATAATGAAAACTATGAATGATAATTAAATTAAATTAAAACTCTATGTAGTGTAAAACAAGTTCTTAATTATAGTTAAGAATGATAATTAAAGGCAAGAGATATTACAGTTCAAAAACCTAAGAAACGGGATTCTAATTAATCATAAAGACAATGCATAAAGTATTAAAGTATGTATGACGATCCAGATGATAGTCTGAAAGATGGTTTGAATGACAGTCCGAATGGTGGAAAATGATTTAAACTAAGGAAAGAAGCAGATTGGATGATCTTAATGCGAGGTTGTTGATGCATATGAACCTACAGTGCAAGGAAGCAATGAATAGAGTGTTTAGAAGCTAAGATAACAAGAAGTAACATGTTCTAATCATTGTATAAGGAATGAACTATTTCTATGGAATAATAAAACCAAACTGAGATATGAATAAAACTAACCTATAGCTACAAGAAAACATTAGCATAACTAATTCTAATTATGAATTTAATTTGAACTATTAAAACATTAGCTATTTCACTCTATCTAGCTGCAAATGACAAAACTGAAAGCAAACTAAGCATATTTAAGCATAAGCGGTCACTTTAACTTCTATGTATGTAAATTAAATTAGTAAATTAAACTAGCAGCAAAATACAACTATAGGAAATAAAGAAGTGTCATGTACAGGAAACAAATTAAAGACTGAAAATGAAAACAATGAACTTGCAGAAAGGAAATTCAAAATATACACAATAAAACCTCCGGATTTTTAGGGGCCCTTCCCAGCAATCAGAGATTGAAGCTTAACTCACACTAATCACCAACAACGTAACATTAACAGCAAAATTCAGGAATTTCCATTAACTGAGAAAGTTACATAGCGTTTCTACAAATTATTGCTATCCACTATGTCTGCATGCGTTATATTGTGTTGTGTTTCTCCAAAGGAGGCATCTATATATAAGTTTACAATCAGACAGAAGGTCGACATAGTCGACTTCTCTAAAAATAGAAGTATTAATGACTATGGAATGACTGTATGGTGGTTTATGATAGCGTAGAGGCCGTCTACCTAAGTCCACGGTGTGGATTCCATTTGACGTGAACAACTGTGAATCGGTTTCCTTCCATCATGGGAAGATAATGTGTTGGCAGGATGAGCGTGGGATGATGAGAGGTTCTGGAATGTTGACATGGGTAGGAGTGCGTGCTGTTAGGCTTTTTGAACATGAGGACGGAACATCTGGAGCGTTGACGTGAGCAGAGGATGTGTTGTCGAGCTAAGCGGGCAAGAGGGAGAATCTTCTAGAATAGGGGCTCACCAACCATGACAACCATGTTGCTAACAGAACACATCTTTCTGTTTTTGTCTTTAATGGCCAGAAATATCCCAACCAGCGATTTCGCAGGTTGAATGAAGGGATGAATGGAGGGCTGGATGTGGTTGAACGTTTGCAACATGAACACACGTCTGAATGGAGGTCTGTTTGAAACCCATTGCCCGCAGAACAAAATCTAGTTGCCAAGCAAGTCAAAAAGTTTCAAATAAACATTAATAAATCACAATATGACGATTTGATCAAAATTCAAGTGATTATGCAAATGCATTCATACCTAGTCTGATTTACGGTCTAAATGGCAAGAAGAATAACTTATCATATCAAAAATGGTGAAAAGGATGCCAATTAGATTGTGTTTGATGATAAAAAATGGTGACAAAATGGACACCAGCATTCCCCCAAACCAGAGATATGCCAGGTCCCATTGAGCAAAAGAAGAGAGAATTTTAGGAAGAAGGCCAAGCTGCAGTAGCAGTTGCCTTCGACTTGGACGAGGAGGATGTAGATTTGGCCTGAAATTTCTTGAATTGATCCCTCAAGGTATCATACCTCAATCAGAGAGAAACATTGGAAGTTGTTTTGGCGTCATTTAAGTCTTCAATGGTTTTTACTTGCGAATGCAATTCTTTGTTTTCTTCATGAATCCTAGAGATGATCTCAACATTCCTCTGGTTCTGGTCTGTTAGCTGTGCTACTTCTTGGGTCAACCTTTCCACTTCCTGCTGATTTGGAGTGGATTGTTCTATATGATTTTCAAGATCCTTTTGGGGACTCAACTCCCTTGGGAATATTTCAGGTTCAATAGTATGTTCTTCAAGAACCCTGTCTTCAATATTTGTGGGAGTGAAGCAAGTAGGGGTCTCAAGTAAATGGGTGGATACATTGGATACTGCAAGAAGGGGTGATTCAAGGGTATGGTCGTTTGATTGGTCATGAGGACTATTTGAATACTATGGCTGAATGACAGGATAAATGACCAGTTGAATGATGGTTTGAGCACAGTTTTCCTTCCTCGATTTGGTCAGTATTGGTGAAACAATTGGAGGTTCCATGGTTGTGTCCTTCTGGACGAACTCAGGAGAGGAAGCTGAATGGACCAAGTACAACTCTCCTATGACATCTTCATCAAACCGCATAGATTTGGTAACCTTTTCTTCTTGGGCAAAGGTTTGGTCTAGCTCGTTTACATGGGTTTGGAAACAATGACGTTTACGAGAAGCAGATGGTTTAACCAAAGGCTTCTTAACTAGATGAGGGTCCAGGACTTCAAAGACAAAGCGTTCCTAGGTTTTCCCCTTTTCTTCCAACTGGTGAGTGATCAGGATTTTGATCGAACACTGGTGGTATAAGCTTCCAGAGGGGCTAGTGGCATTCTTCCTAACCTGGCTTGACATTTTCTCTAAACTTTTCAAAAAATAGAAAGGAAAATTGAGAGCCTAACCATTAACAAAATGTGCTAGTAACCTAAAGTGGTAGGCTTTGAAAACAGTGAACTTACCCTCACAAGTGATCAAATGGATAATTATGAAATTCAGTGGCTCGAGGATTCAGGCTTAACCCATTCCCTATGGAATCCTTTTGTGCCTACAACATGTTGATAGTCAGCTTTAAGAGCAAATTCGTGCTCTGTCTGTGGAAGGAAAAGATGTTTGTGCCAACGAGCACCTTCCCTGGACAGTTTCATGGCCGATGCAATGGATTCTTCCATCATAGAAAAAGTGAGATGGCCGACCCTGGCTGTCTTACCATCGAATCCCTTAGCAAAAAATAGTGAAACCTCAGCATCGTGGCCATCAAGAAGGTGAAGGAATGGACCCCATCTGGATCGCAAAAATACTTCATGACATGCCTTAAATTTGGGAATGCGGAGGAGCTCCTAATAAATTCTAGGCTCCTAATGGATTGGCATTTTGAACAGAGGTCAAAGGATGTACATGGATAGAGGGAATGTACAAAATTGCAGGGGATGGAGCTTGATAGGTTCAGGGCGGATGGAGAGTGAGCAAGATGAAGCAAACTTTACGCAAGGGTTAGTTTAAATTGAATGTATAAGTTTACACTAAGCAAATCCTATTGGAATAGTGTAAGTGTCGAAGAGGAAGCGCAATGCTCAGTGGCATTGTACTGTTGTTAAGAGACAACCCCATAGTCCTTGGATGCGCGATAGCTCAAAGCTGTAACTGCGAAGCAAGTGTACTTCACGTTGTCCACCATTCTATTGAGCGTGCATCACCCAGTTGTGGAAACTTGATTCCGCAACCTCCCGATAACTTTGCCTCGGGTGAGACCTCAGTCTGTTCAAAGACTGTTGTGGAAAGGGCCAGTGAAAAGGGGTTTTTTCAGTTCCTTGAAACTTGCAGAACTTGGGTCTCTGTTGTAAGCTTAAAGAGCACATGTAGAGCCAAGAAATGGTCCCGGCTCTCACGCACGTACCAGGGGTACATATGGATGGATCGTAAGGTTAAAATTATTGTTGACCTTATAGAAAGGATTACAGGCTTGACCAAGAGGGGTGATGACCCCTCCACAGATTTTGTTGAAAAGAAAGATGATAAAGAATTGGCCACAAAGATAAAAACGGAATTTGAACTAGTAAGAGGACATAGAGGGTATGAAACTGAACCAAATAAAAATGAGCCTCTGCGGTTTACAATTCAACTACTGGCAGGAAGGGTTCTAAGGAAGTCTAGACCAAAATAAGTTTCAACATCAGTGGTATCCTTAGATGCGAAATATAAGGATGGACATCAATATAACTAGGTGAACTATCTATTGAATGAGTTTTTAGTGGATGTCCAAGAAACTCAGGACAAGGGCTCAACATTCCACTTTAGCTGGTTGTTGGTACTCATTTCTTTCGTGGGGTGGAAGGAACCTCAATATCATAATGGTATGCCAGTAGCACCAGATGACTGCCATGGGGTGCCATATGTGAACATGTGGGCATAAACAAACCCAAAAAAGCCGAAGCGAAGTAACCTATAGTTGTTGACTTACTTTGAGCAATTATGCGCAGTCATTGAGAAGACTCCGCGAATCACACAGGAGGCGACGACCCAATATAAGGAAAAGATGATTTTCAAGGCTGGGCTACATTTCATCTATATACAGCTAGGCCTAATATCGGAGACATTGTATGAAGGATAGTATCAGCTCGATGCACACATGATTGAACTGATGCGCGATGACTGGACGAAGGAATGGAAAGAAGATGTGCTATCTCTGCTCATCACTACATCCAAGGAGACCAAAGAAGAGGACCAAACGGAGAAAAATCCAGAGGCCACAAGTACACCAAACCAAAGACTTGACCAAGGAGCAGGCAAGAAAAGAAAAGATCCTGATACAGAAATACCAAAGCAGCCACAGAAAAAGAAGTCAAAAGCCACATGAAGACCGCTGGACAGGGAGTTCCACGACGATGATTATGCGCATATCGCATCTTACACTAGTACATATGGTCAAATTTGCCATGATTTTTTGTTGTAATAGCCATGATTTATTGTCCCTGTTGCCACAATTCAGGGCTCATTTTTTCGTGTAAAGAACTTCATGGATATAGGGACGAAGATTCCCCGTTGTGGAAGTAACAATGCTTTATAGTTGGCACGTGTCAACTACACAACATTTCTCAGATCTACGAAAGTTGAATCCTATCATGAAGTTTCATCAGTATATCGACGCACATCTTCTATAAGTTTCCATGTAGATGCTAAACTTGTCACAAATGTCCATCATAGTAACCATGAATCGATTCACTAAGTTTTGTGGAAGGTTTAGCATCTACATGGAAACATTTTCTATAGTTCCACGAATGTTCGTTGTAGTATCCACGCATTGATTCACTAACTTTCGTGGTAGCTTCAACATCTACGTAGAAAAATTTTCTATAGTTCCACTTATGTTCGTCTTAGTATCCACGCATCGATTCACTAACTTTCGTGGCAGGTTCAGTATCTACGTGGATGCATTTTCTAAAGTTCCATGAATGTGTGTTGCAGTATCCACGCGTTGATTCACTAACTTTCATGGTAGGTTCAGCATCTGTGTGGAAACATTTTTCTATAGCCTACACTAATGTTCGTCGATATATCGACGATGCTTGGAAGTTTTAAAAAAATATTATTGAGCATATATATACGACGTTGAATTATTATTGAAATAAATATTTCATTATTTTGATTAAAATTACAATATTTCTCTTTACTAGTTTCTGTAGATGTGACAACTGGGGTGTTAATTGAAGGTCTAGTTGCTTCCTCTTGTAGTTCATGATCCTGAGCTGCATGGTCTTCCATTGAAAGAAGAAAATTTATAGGTATACGTCAGGAAATATATATATCTAATCACAATAGATATTTCTATTTCCAAAGCATACATACCAGAATGGACACTATGCTCCATGCTATCATGGGACATATGCACCCCAACATCAACTTGTACTTGTTGAGTACTGCTAGATTCACTGCTGGGGTTGCATTGTTGCTTAAAAACAAACACAAATTTTTAGTTATGGGTGATATAATCAGAAGTACTAAATAGACTTTAATAGTATACTACAATTGGTGATATACCTGCATTTGTGTCATTGGAGAGATTGGAGTTTGCCCCAAGCTTTTTCGATGTTCAACCACACTTTTAAAACCAAACATGAAACCAAGCTTTAGGTCTTCCTCGGTGGCAGCATCTTGCAACGTATTTCCCTGCAATGCATGATACCACATTTTAAAATTTCCAGTATCAAAATCAGATATTTGTTCGGTACTATTAAATAAATATTCCCAACAAGTAATCATTTAATACTTACAATTCTTGCTCTTAATTTTCTATAGCCACCCTAGCCCAGTCTATGTTGCCCGTGTTTTTCTATTCTATCCTTGGTTTCTTTGGAGGTGTCAGGTAGCCTATATATGAAAATTTTGAAAAACCTTAGATATAAAAAATATTACTTAAAACAAAAAAGAAAAAAATAATTGAGCTTATTTCAGTAAAAAGATTATATATGTTGTACCTTTCTTTACCAAGCCGTGGTTGTTTTCCTTGTTTTTTTTGCAATTTCTCCTTTGCATCATCTATGAGTGCCTTCCACTCTTTCTTAGGAATCATGGGAGGGTGCTCATGCCTGAGTTTAGCTTGCAATCCTTCCCTATATTGGGCGCTGGTATATTTCAAATTGTCACTGGCTAACCTTGCAACAACTTTGCTGTTGAAAGTATTGAGGAAAAAGTTGACCATGTGGTCCATCAATTCATCTCTCTTAGTGTTATCTTGGCTATTCCACCATGTGCGAATAGTGGGGCCAGACAACTCCAAGGCTTTGGCATTCAAATCCCTGTAGCAGACATTGTTTCCTGCAAAAACATGTAATCCATTAATTTATAATAATTTCAACGTATGTCTACTTCAATTTCATGATTAAAATCAATAAATTAATGGATAAATACCAGCAATTTTCTGAATCTTGATAGGAACACAAGAGTTGTCCACCAGAAAGGTGAGATCTAGTGATCCGATGCTTTTAACTCATGCTACTCCAGGAAAATTTTCCTAGTCGTCTGCATTACATTCATCTCCAGTGTCATGTGGAGTCTTAGGCTCCATATCATCATGCTTTGGCATGGCATCATGCTCTCTCTCATTGGTGTCGTCATCAATGGATTCGAGGCCAACCACAGGAATGCCAAAAAGCCTCATTAGTACATTGCTTCTTTTTTTCTGCATTGCACCATCACTTCTACCTATACCTATCTCGGTAGGTTCTGTAGTCACGGGTTTTAAAAAATCCTACAAACAATAAACTTTACTTTATCAGATCACTTGGAATAATAAAAAACATAATATCTGATATGAAATAACAACATAGCTTAAAAAAAATTGTGAAGATGCCACTTACCCCATAAGATTTTATTTGATCTTGTAGCTCTAGAATCCTTGCCTTGTTCTCTTGTGTCAAGGGCCTTTTGCGAGCCAAGGCAAGCATTTCTATGTTTTCCTTTTTCAAGGCTACTCTAAAAGTGTGCAGTGGGTTAGTGGAATAGAAAATATCTTCCTCAAACCCCTCATTACCCAGATCGTGTGCACATGACTAAATTCATCAAACAATAATTTAAATTAAGCAATATAATTTTAACATCATTCAAACATTGATATTGTAATGAAAATTAAGTTACTATTATGCATTAACACTTACCTGATGCGGTGTTATGGCCGGTGAGTGTCCACGATGAACCGGCACCATGGAAGCATTAGGTGCCTTTTCACAGTCCTGACTGAACAAGTAATCCATCATAAGCTCAGAAAAATGTGAATGACAATAGTGGGCATTGAATGTTAACATACTAAATCGAAACATTTAGCTATTTTACTTAACACTTACCTGACGGGCCACAGAGTGTGACCTTCCACGGTCACCCTCAACCATGGAAGCAGCAGGTGCCGTTCCAATGGTGCCACCAGGACACAATAAATCAATAAATAAACGTTTACCTCATACTAAATAATTGTAACATAAAGAAAAATGAGATATTGCATTAATATTTATTTTTACCTCAGAAGTAGAAGATACATGTTCGACTCCATGGCCATGAGCAGACTCCTGCCACAGTTTAATAATCATGCTATTATATGGAAATATTAACAATAAGCATGGAAAAAGTGAATGCTAATAGTGAAAATTGGAACATCTTGTTTTTGTAGTCATATTTATTTACTATATTTAACATTTACATGTTGAGGCATAGATTTTGATCTTCCACGGTCACCCTGGACCATGGAAGCAACATTTGCCTTTCCACTGCCCCCACCCTAAACAAACGTTGAGTCAATAATTGCATCATAAACAAAAATGAGATATTCATAGCAGTGTAATCACCATGTAATCACATGGAAATATTCATAATAAGCATGAATAAAGCAAATGACAACAGTGGAAATCGAATGTTTACAAAAAAAAATAAAAAATGAAACATTTAGTTATTGTAGTCATGTTTAGTTACTACATTTAGCATTTACTGTTGATGTATATGTAACTTCGGAATGTATTTCACATATATGTATATTGTATTCCTATAGAGATGGTATTATTCCTCTATAAGGAAGTGTCGTCATTTATATTGTAAGTGTCGTAACTTATACTTGATGGGTTATTAGACCACCTTGTTTGGGGTCGGCCCTATATAAGTCATGTGGGTCAAAGGGTTATTAGACCACCCTATTGGGGGTCGGCCATGTGGGTCAAAGGGTTATTAGACCACCCTATTGGGGGTCGGCCATGTGGGTCAAAGGGTTATTAGACCACCCTATTGGGGGTCGGCCCACTCAGCATTATGTTATGTGGTTAAGTTCGAGCCTACATGAGTTAGGTAAAAAGGCAAGTCAAGTCAAGTATAAATAGAGTGCGGTAGGCACTCTATTTACTCACTCACTTCTCACACATGCACTCAAGGAGGAGTGGCGCACTTATGGAGGAGGAGGATCTGCTGCTAGGTTATGTCTATCTCTCATGGTTGGTTGTATCATTGCTCTATCTATCTCTGAGGAAGTTATTGGGGTTTTTCACCTTTATGGTTTTCCCCAAGTAAATCTTTGTGTCTTTTGTGTGCTTGCATTATTGTCTCCATGATTGATATGCTGTAGATATGCTGTACATGTTGTTCTCTCAGTTAAGATCCTAGATCATATTGAAGTAAATTCTGAAAATTTAACATGGTATCAGAGCTAGCCTGAAAGAAGGCATGATATGGCATGTATGACACTTGTTGCACTTACAATGCTAGGGCTTGATATAGAAAAAACCAGTCATCGTAGCACTTTCGTTATACATATGTTTTGGCGAAGTTTTAGGATCTGAAATTGTTACAGGACGAAGAGTAAATCTCCAGGTACCTTGTGTCCAAAGGAAAACCTCTAATTCGTTGTACTTTGTGATTTATGATCTGTACAATATAGGGTTTCTGCCTCTTCCAGATCTGAGTCAAAATCAGGTGACCTTGGGAAAAAGGTCATATCTTGGGCTAGGAAGCTCCAAATGAAATTTCGTAAAAAGTGACAGATAGTACATAGTCTGTACTATCTCAGATAACGTTTTCAGAGGCCGAAGTTGAACCAGTGACACGTGGCACTCCGTACAAGTTCACTCTCTTGTATTATCCCATAAACAGGTCATGTTGCGACACTTGGCATAACTCTCTCTAAGAGAGTCCAATTGAGGTCATACCTGTCAGGATGGAAATATAACAGGCCAAGATATCTCAAGAAATTTGTTCAGAGGCTGAAGTTCAAACAGTGACACGTGGCACACCATACAAGTTCGCTCTTCGGCTTTATCCCAAAACAGGTCACGTTGCGACATTTGACATAACTCTCTCTCAGAGAATCCAATTGAGGTCAGACCTGTCAGGATGGAAAGCTAACAGGTCAGGCTATCTCAGGAAACTTTTTCAGACCCTGTGGATCGAAAAGTTTGGAGATACACTAGAAACAATCAGGTACATATTTCTGTCAAAACAGAATTATTTTTAGTACCTTCATTCATGGCTTCCGGAATTTAGGGCTTTGGAGAAAGTTGGAATTTTTGTAATCGGAGACCACGGCTGGATGCTACTCATCAAAGTAGAAATTTAGAGACCAATATTAGAATTTTTGGTTGGGAATAAGGCCGGGCTTGATCAAACCCTAGTTTGGGACTTTGATCAGAAAAGTGGAAAATTACGACTTCTGTAAAAATGGGAATTTTTGAAATCTGTGACCACGGCTGGAAGCTCCTCAGAAAAATAGAAGCTTAGAGCTTTGGTTCAAACCTTTTGATTGGGAAGAAGAGTGGGCTTCATCAAACCCCATTTTAGGGTCACGTCCAGTGAATCCGAAAGTTTCAAAGGCAAAATTGAGGAGTGAAACTTTGCAGTTTTCAATTTCTGAATATATCAGTTTGATCAGCTCATCAAAGCGCATATTTCTATCCTTTCAGAAGTTTGAAATTCAAAGTTTGAATTTTTGGGGTTTCTCTGACAAACCCATATCCAGCTCCAGGTCCAGTTCTTTCAAATCAAGTGGATAGGGTTAATCCTAGAAGAAGATGGATTGGTCACCTGCATAAGTGAAGGAGTTCCTGTTTCAGAGGGAGATGAGGCTAAGGCCTTACATAAGAAGATTACAAGCGATCTCGATAGGTATGACTCATTGAGGTATGTTTCGAGATTTGTTCATGATTAAGTTTATGGTATGTTTGTCTTCATGTTATTACGGTTAGTACAATCTTGATTTTAGATTTGTCGTATCACCTTAACAAAATTATGAATGCATGATAGAAGATATTCATTGGTTAGGGTGTTAACACTTATGATTTTACTAATGCATTATGGTGTTGTATGAGGTTTATGTTGTCTACTAACATGAAAGGTACACCAAGAAAGACAAATCATGTTCTGGTCCAAGAACATATGATCATGATAACATGAGGACAAAGATTCATCCATTGTCATGGATCTCATAAAAGATCCATTTACGAGGTATGTATAACTTGGTTTTATAATGGTTAACCTATGAGATATACAGGTTACTAGCACAAGTCATTGAAGAAGAAAAAGAAGACATCATGTGAGTATGTTAGACATAATTAGCTAGCATGCTAATCCAGGTATGTTTTTACTATATCAAGTTAGAATCTCACCTTGTGATAAGATCCTTTATTTAAGTATACTTGGCATGATTGATTATGATGATTCATTGAAGTTAATAATCATGGTTGTATGCATATTATGTTTCTTACCATAATTGATGATATGACTAACCAGAAGAATCATGAAGGTATAGGTTTGAATAATCACAAGTTTTATGCATATTATATCTCTTATCTTGATTGATGATTCAACTAACCTGAAGAGTCATAGGTTTGAGTAATTACAGGTTTAGACATGTTATGTTTCTTATGATTTGACTAACCATAAGAATCCTACATAAACCTTGAATGCTAATGCTTATTATTTCTGTTTGAAATGATCATGACTATACATGCTTGAGATTATTGTGTTTTAATAGTATGTTAATGAATATATGATTTTATATAAGATCACAGGATAACACAATCATGATACTAATAAGCATGCATAGGGACCAAGGATGAATATGAGTTCAAGAACAGGTAATTCAGGAAGCAAAGATCAAGAGGGAGCACACTCCAGTTGTTCCTGCAAGAAAGAAAAAGAGCACACTTCAATAGTTTCTGCAAGGATGCAGATATTCAGAGGGAGTTGACCATCTTTCCACAACAGAAAGGTATAGAAGAAGCTACTTCAGATTAGGACTGCAACAGCTCCTGTAAGGAAGCAAAGACTCAGAGGGAGTCCACCCAACGAACAAACAAAGATAAGCATTTTAATTTCTTGCATATTTGTTTGTTTAAATAAAATTGTTCAATGATGTATATACTCATGTTCCTAGATTTAGGATATGTATTGTGCATAGTAGAATAGTTGCATTAATGAAGAGTATACTACTAATATACATGGGTAAGTGGCCTATGGCACTGTACAACATTCCATTGCTACTTATCTAGAATGAAACCTATTTGCTGACATGTTGAGATTTGTGCACACTCTGAACAATGTTCTGGTAGAGATTGGAAGGCATCTAGAGAGTTACGGAATATGGATAAATGTTGTATTGAAGCATTGGATAAGATAATTGCATGACTGTATGACATATTTCCTTATGTGTAAGAATTTGTTCTGAAAATTATGAGATGTTTCTAATCATGCAATTTAACCTGTTTTGTAGGAAAGACTACAAAAGGACTACAACATTTGTTCCAACAACAAAGATATTTATTGAAGATATTGAAGTTCCCATGATCTGGGATGAAGAAATAGAATCCCATGATCCGTCGATCATGAAGAATGATGTTTGGGATGTAGTCCCAAGACGTGAAGGGAAGTTTGTTATGACTTCCAAATGGAACTATCAGATCAAGCACGTTGCAGATGGCAGCATTAAGAAATATAAAAGTGATGAAATAGAAGATGCACCAGATGGATTTCAAGATAGCATGGTGCAGTCATATATGTGTGCAGAACTTGGTATGGTAGGATAGACAACTTTCTATCAACTTTGGGCTTTACCAAGAGTTAAGCGGGTTCCAACCTTTTCTACAAGGTTGAGGAAGGCAATCCAGTGATACTACTTTTGTATGAGGATAACCTGTTTGTTACAGGTGAAGATAGATTGATTGCCAACTCGCAGCGGAAGCTTGCTGCCAAGTTCGAGATGAAGAACTTGGGGATGATGCACTATTTGTTTTTGGCATGGAGGTGTGGCAGAGTGCAGATGGAATCTTCCTTGGACAAGGGAAGTATGCAGTAGAGATCCCGAAGAGGTTCGGGATGATGGATTGCAAGGCCATGGCCACACCTATGGCATCAAATCTGAAGCTTCTATGTGATGCTTCATCTGAGCCAGTTAATGTCTTTATGTATTGTCAGATGATTGGGTCCTTGATGTACCTGACGAACACGAGACCAGACATTTGCTTTGCTGTGAACACATTGAGCTAGTTCCTGACGGATCCGAGGAGTGTTCACCTGGTTGCTGTAAAGCATGTTCTGAGGTACCTGAAGGGTACAGTGGATTATGGGCTCAGGTATGAGGTGAATCAAAAGTTTAACCTGCAGGGTTATGTTGATTCAGATTGGGCTGGCAGTGCTGTAGATAGGAAGAGCACATCTGGGTGTTGCTTCAGTATGGGATCAGGTGTGATCTCTTGGTTTAGTAGGAAGCAGTCCTACGTAGCACTAAGTACAGCTGAGGCAGAGCATGTTGCAGCCTGCTCAGCTAGCTGTGAGGCAGTATGGCTACGGAAGCTACTGTCTGAGTTATTTGATCTCCCGTTGGAGGCTACTGGTATCTTCTGTGATAACCAGAGTTGTGTGAAGCTGTCCGAGAACCCAGTGTTTCATGACAGGTCGAAACACATAGAGATCAAATATCACTATATCATGGATATGGTGCAGAGAGGAGCTGTGAAGCTTCTGTATGTTGCGACGGATGAGCAGATTGCAGATGTGCTGACGAAGCCACTAGCCATAGTGAAGTTCGAGTACTTCAGAGAGAGGCTTGGCGTTCTTCAGATCGAGGACACTTCGAGGAAGAAGTGATGGACACATTTGCTGAAGCCATTCCAAGCATGTTGGAAGGAGGATCCTTCACATGGCTGTGGATGTAAGCGCTGGATGATGAGCATCAGGATGATGTTCTGGTTTCTGCTTGGATATGATCAGTTGGATCATTTTTATGTATGTATGTACGCATCATGTGGATGCTGGATATGATCAGTTGGATCATTTTATGTATGTATGTATGCATCATGTTGGATGCTTGGACCATGTATCTGTATATGTATCAGGTGGATACATTGTGTGATCAGGTGGATCATGTATGGTGATATGTATCATGTATTTGTATTTGTATCAGGTGGATACATTGATGATCAGGAGGATCATGTATGATGATATGTATTAGGTAGATACTTGGTATGCATTAGGTAGATGCATTAATGATCAGGATGATCATAGATGACGAGCTTCAGGATGTTGCTCCAGATGACATGCAGCAGGATGTTGCAGTGATGATCAGGATGATCATAGATGACGAGCTTCAGGATGTTGCTCCAGATGACATGCAGTAGGATGTTGCAGTGATGATCAGGATGATCATAGATGACGAGCTTCAGGATGTTGCTCCAGATGACATGCAGCAGGATGTTGCAATGATGATCAGGATGATCATAGATGACGAGCTTCAGGATGTTGCTCCAAATGACATGCAGCAGGACGTTGCAGTGATGATGATCAGGATGATCATGGATGCATCAGGATGATGTATGGTGAGTATTAGGATGATACTCTATGGCCGTGGATCAGGTTGTGCAGATGAGCATGTAATCCGGTGCCCTGGGAGATTTGCAGATGGTCTTTCGAGGTTTTCCCTATGGCATGTAATATCGGTGCCCTGGGACATCTGGCAAATGCTCTTTCGAGGTTTTGCTCTGGGAGGACATGTAATTCAGTGCCCTGGGAGATCTGCAGATAGTCTTTCGAGGTTTTTCCTATGGCATGTAATAGCGCCCTGGGATATCTGGCAGATGCTCTTGCGAGGTTTTGTCCTATGGCATGTAATAGCGCCCTGGGAGATCCGATAGGTTGGGCTGTGTGCCCGTAATCAGTCCTGGGATGCTCTTGCGAGGTTTTGCCATGACCACATGTAATAGAGCCCTGGGAGATTTCAGGTCGGAGTTATATACCCGTAACATCCTGAGATGCTCTTGCGAGGTTTTGTGGTGGACCACATGTAATTTGTGCCCTGGGAGATTTCAGGTCGGAGTTGTGTACCCGTAACATCCTGAGATGCTCTTTCGAGGTTTTGTGGTGGGGTCACATGTAATAGTGCCCTGGGAGATCCTACAGGTCGGAGTTATGTACCCGTAACATCCTGGGATGCTCTTTCGAGGTTTTGTGACGCACGTAATAAGTCCTGAGGATTCCACAGTATGGCCAGTGATGACGAAGACCTGCAGGTGGTGGGCCTACATCCAGTATGAAAAAGGACTGGCTCTGTAGAACTTCCTATGACGAGTAGATTCAGAGATTGATTGAGATAGCAGCAGCAGTGACGATGATGATGACTCGATGACGATTATCCAGTGACGATGATCTAGAGAAGATGACTTGTGCTAGAAGAACTGTGCTGAGAAATACCTTCCTAGTTAAGAGGGAGTGTTGATGTATATGTAACTTCGGAATGTATTTCACATATATGTATATTGTATTCCTATAGAGATGGTATTATTCCTCTATAAGGAAGTGTCGTTATTTATATTGTAAGTGTCGTAACTTATACTTGATGGGTTATTAGACCACCTTGTTTGGGGTCGGACCTATATAAGTCATGTGGGTCAAAGGGTTATTAGACCACCCTATTGGGGGTCGGCCCATTCAACATTATGTTATGTGGTTAAGTTCGAGCCTACATGAGTTAGGTAAAAAGGCAAGTCAAGTCAAGTATAAATAGAGTGCGGGAGGCACTCTATTTACTCACTCACTTCTCACACATGCACTCAAGGAGGAGTGGCGCACTTATGGAGGAGGAGGATCTGTTGCTAGGTTATGTCTATCTCTCATGGTTGATTTTATCATTGCTCTATCTATCTCTGAGGAAGTTATTGGGGTTTTTCACCTTTATGGTTTTCCCCAAGTAAATTTTTGTGTCTCTTGTGTGCTTGCATTATTGTCTCCATGATTGATATGCTGTATATATGCTGTACATGTTGTTCTCTCAGTTAAGATCCTAGATCAGATTGAAGTAAATTCTGAAAATTTAACATTTACCTGATGAGGCATAGTTGCTGACGGTCCACGACTACCCTGGACCGTGGAAGCCACATCTATTCGATTTAAGTTGTAATCGATCGACAACTCTTCACCTACAAGTATTGTTTTTATTTCACATACAAATATACGATGATGTTCACGTGCCTCAAATTCGCTATTTGGTTACTTATTTGTTGTCACTGGTCATGTACTATTTATAAAGCCAGCAACATTTCCAGACGCTTTTGGTCTCCCATCAATATACATAGTCGCCCCTTTGTTTTTATTGTTTTCTGCTAGTTGAATATAATTTCCGACATCTCCGTATCTCCGCATACTTCGAGTATATTGGACCAAGATCAACCAGTTATTGTATCTATATAGTGGTCCTACATACTCTATCAATTCAGTTACAGTGCCATAGAGGACCTTTATTCCATCCATGGAAAATAGCCCCAATCCATGTAAGGATGAAGCGGTGATGCAATACATCCTCCCATTGATGAGGAAATGTATGTCCACTTGAGGTAGCATATTAGGTACCCATAGTTGTTAACACCTAAAAAGTGCTCACTAGCTCATTCCCTTACTCACATGACCCATTTGTCCACTTTTCCACCCTCTGAGCCTCTGAAACCAACAAAAGGTCACCAAAAGACCTTAATACACCCCTTTTTCCATTAAAAAAGATTATTTTTCCAAGAAAATCATAAAAAACCCTCAAAAAGGGTCCAAATTCCCAAAAATATTAAAAAGGGAATTAAAATATTATTTTTATTCAAAAAATGAAAAAGGAGGGAAAATTACCTAAACCATGTTGGTCAATACCATTGGTTTCCACAAAACCACAAATGGTATTCCTCACCACCAAAACCTATAAAAAGGTGGTAGGGGCTCCTCATTTCACATCCTTCCATTATCTCATCCTTATGCTGCTGAAATCTCCCCTGAGCACTTTTAGCCATTGAAGCAACCTTGGAGAAAGAGACCTATTGGAGTTTGGAGCTACTCATCTTGGGAGTTGCTCAACATCAACCTTCACCATTGAAGGTAATATCGCAAGCACTTGCTTGCCCCCCACTTTTCAATACAAAAATTATTTCTTATGTTTCTTGTTCTTGATTTTGAAATGTTTACATTATTTGCTTAGATTCTTGTTTAGATCCATGAAAAGTATTGTTTAATTAGTTTATTGTTTTTTATTTCTATTGAAACTGCTGCTACTAGTTAGCAGGTGCCCATAGCACTAAGCTTGGTTGCAAAACCGAGCCAACAGTTTTTGGCGACTCCGCTTTGGTTTGAACTTTAGATCTCTAGCTTTGCCATTAAATCTTAGTTTTTGTGAGTTTTTAACCTTTAGATCCATAGATCTGCCATCTTAGACAGCAGATCCATTGCTGATCTGAGATTTGGCCCCAAAAACAGCCCTAAATTTTCAATTTTCGGGTTCGTTTCTCGGTTTCCGTGCACGGCTTCCGCCTCGCGGCTTTTTGCCAGACAGTCGCGCGGTCCATCGCGACTTTTCTGCATTTTTCCGCGCGGTCCATCGCGTCCTTTTTCCAGACAGTCGCGCGGTCCATCGCGACTTTTCTGTGTTTTTCCGCGCTGCACACCGCGGCTTCGCGGCCTTTTTCCGCGCTGTCCATCGCGACTGTGCGCCCAAAACCTGCGCGGTCCATCGCGACTGTGCGCCCAAAACCTGCGCGGTCCATCGCGACTATTCGGCCAAAACCCGCGCGGTCCATCGCGACTGTTCGGCCAAAACCCGCGCGGCCCATCGCGGCTGTTCGTCCAAAACCCGCGCGGCTGAATTTTTTCATTCGGCCATCCCGATTTTGAAAAATATTTTTTACTGTACTTTCTGCCCATAGCACATTTTTTACAGTACTAAATTCTGCATAGGTTACAGATTTGAAAATTTTTTTACTATTTAAAAGTGCATACCTAGAAACCTTTTTAAAAATTTTCAAGAAAAGTGAAAGAAAGACTCATTTTGCATTCTTTATCTAGATTCAAATTTTTTCTTGTTAATCTTGCCCATAACAATTTTTATTGAAACGAAGAAATCCATTTATTTCTTTTAAAAAGGAGTTTATTACTTGCTTTCATAAATCCAAGAAATCCTTTATTTTTTGAGTTATTTTTTGAAAAGCACATTAATTCCTTTTAGTGAAAAAAGTCTTAAATATTTGCTTTGTATTTTCGAAAAGTCCTTTATTTTTTGAAAATTTCCCTTAAAGCATTTAATTTTTTCAAGTTCAGTTTACAACACCTCACGTGCACTCACACGATCACTTAATTGAACTAAGACTTAAAACTTACCCTAATTTGAACACACTCTTAACCCCACTTGGGGAACACGAAAAGAATTCTTGTAGCTAGGTAGTATTGGGGGGATAGGTGTTCCAATAACACCCCTCAGTTCATACATCTGAGACATAGAAGTTTTCCAATTAGGGAGCTAAAATCTCTTAGTACTTTTTGGCGCGGTCACAACCGGTTTGTGGGAAGGCCTCTCCCCTAGGAGGGTTGAAGTCGCGAGGATGGTTCTGGAAGCCTGAGTGGGATACCGAAACCCATTCAGTAACCGAAGGGCTACCATTCGCAGTTCTCGGGATATCCCTGTATTGGGATATTGCGATCAAAGGACCAAACGGCAGATTTACCTTTTCTCGACGCGTCATGAACGGAGTATCCTAGTAGCCTGTCTTTTTAGGATTGATTACCCGGTGTCCCTCCCGGTAGGGGGATATCTAGCCGTTGTCTCTACATTCATATTGTCTGACTTGGATTTCATCACCTTGCAGGGGATATCGTCTGTTTGAGTCACAATACTTTTAGATTAGGTGTTTGCATGATCTTTACCACCTTTTGAGTCTAGTTACACCTATTTTTTCTAGGAGCCGCTTGCATGTTGGTATTCTGACCGGTTGTTGCATTCCTCCACTTATTGTAGCACAGCTGCTAGAATAAGTGCATTTTTTGAGGATTGATTTTTTGGCCTGTGAGCCTTCTTTTTTCACTCCCCTTTCCTGCACCCTTGGTTGCATTAGGGTTTTGAGTCTTTTACATATATATCACCACCTGATAATTAAAACAATTTTTAAACAAAAAACATATTCTCACCATTGAGAATACTAGACGTTCTCGTCGTCTACGGGGCGAACTCCCAGAGTTTAGTCCACTTGGCTCTCCACGTCACGGACGCAGAGCATTATCCCTTGATTCGACACATCGTCGATCATCTAGACCGTCATCCGATTCTGACATACCCCACTTCACCTCTGATTTGGAGGTAGAATCCGAAAACCCCACAGAGTTACCACCAACCACAATTATGTCTGGAACACCAGATGATCCACAATTTACATTAACCATAGGTCAGACATCCGCAAACCCTTCTGCGGGAGTATCATCCACGGAAACATCCACCCCCTTGGGTATGCCCAATATGGGTACCACTCCACATTCAGGAATGCCTAGCACAGGACCACCACCTGTCATGGGCATGCCCAACATGGGGGTCATACCCCCTTCGGTTTCCACAAACCCTATCCCAGGAATCCCTAGTGCGATTCCTAACCCAAGCGTAACTCCTGTTGCACTTGGGAGTGCGATCCCAGGAATCCCTAGTGCGATTCCTAACCCAAGTGTAACTCATGTTGCACTTGGTAGTGCTATACCAGGCATCCCTAGCGCGATTCCTAACCCAAGTGTAACCCAAGTCGCACTTGGAAGTGCTAACCCATATCAGGCCACACCTTTTGGAGGGCACATACCCCCCATACCTAGCATACCTCTAGGCGCTACTGGACCCCTACACCATACCACAATGGCTAGGCAGGTCCCGGTTCTGGTCACCACATCCGCCAGTCTACCATACATGGCAAGTCTCAACCTGCCAGATTTAGCTAGGCTCACAAATGACCCCATCAGGCATGATCCTGCTTGGCCCCATATGCCCACTAAGCTTCCCTCTGACATCCCTAAGTTTGAGGGAAAGGCCGGAGAAGACCCCCAGAACCACATCATGTCTTTCCATTTATGGTGTTCCTCCAACTCCATAGTGGACGACTCTGTCCGCCTCCGTTTATTACAGCGCACCTTCACTGGCTCTGCAGCCAAATGGTATATCGAGCAACCCCATGGGACGCATTCCACATTTACCTCCCTTGCCTCGACCTTCCTGCAGTTCTTTCAGCTACCAGTCCGCTATGATGCGGGCGTCGAGATCCTACTGTCTTGCAGACAAAACACGGCCACGCATATCACTGACCATATTCATGATTGGCGGCGACGCCGAAGCCTATGCAAGATCAAATTAGACGACCGAATCTTTTTAGACTGGTTCCTTAAATCCCTCCTTCCTCTCATTGCGAAGGATGTAGCATCTGAAAGACCCCAGTCTGAGGAGGAGGCCATCCTTAAGGCCCAACAGTTTGATCTTATCTATGCCCAATCAGGTTACCTATACACCATCATACCTGACGCACCACGAGGTGACTCTGCACGCGGTGACACACCGGGGGCATCACATGCCGCTGATGGCATTATTGGCCAAATTACACCGCAAGCAAAACCTTTCAGTATGGTGAGCACCATGCCCGCCCCAGACCTTTCTAGGGCTACATCCAGTTCCGGAGCAACAACTTCTTATGCTCCAACGAACCAGACCCATCATGTTCATGGACCCTCTTGTCCACAACATTGTTATGGCCAAGCGCCATCAGCATATGTACCTCCTACATACTATGCTCAACCTACGGTACAAAACCCCATGCAGTTTCCACAACAGCCCATGCATTACCCACAACCGGTTGCACCGGCTAACCTCACACCTCCACCAGCTCAGGGGTACCAACAACCCCAACAGGCAACTGGACCACCTCCAGCTCCAACTGCATACTATCCACCGCAACCTGCTCCCGCACCTGCGGCTCCTCAGAATCCCCCCAATGCTCAAGGGCATGTCTACGCACAACAACAGCAGCCCCAATACCAAAACAACCAACGCAACCAGGGTGGGCAACCAAACCGAGGAAGAGGATGAAACCGTGGAAACAATCAAAACCGTAACCAAGCTCCGCAACCTACCCATCCTCCGCAAAACAATAACGCGGCGCCCGCTCATCAGAATCCCGATCGGCCACCTAAGCAACCCAAAAATGCTAATTTACGAACAAACCATCCTTGTTCCATCTGCGGTGTCTATGGCCACTATACCCACGCTTGCCCACATCTCGAGCGAGCTCGACAACTATGGACAAATGACGCCCATCGTCAAGGGCAGGCGGCTCCTCAGCCACCACCCAACCCCCCACCACCTCCACAACAACCTCTGGTCCTCCAAAACCCCTTTCCAACACAAGGAGTGGTGAACACTCAGCCGTTAGCCCCCCAACAGGGCAATGGACAACCACAACAAATTACTTACACAGCTCCTGACCAACCCATGTTTGATTCAGGCACCCACCACTTATTAATGATGTCCACCGCTGACGTCAATATCCAAACCCGTCGGAATCAATACGGACCGACTTCTGAAGCCCCCCCCGCTGAAAAGGATACTAATGCTAATCCCACTGATCAGACATTGCGTATACCTCAGGTTCCACTCGATGGCGCTTCTAAAGCACCTCGCTTCCCCCTTCGCCGAATCAACAACAACCCCAATGCACGGGCTGCGTCCAATTACAACATCGTAGATGACCTAGCTCAATCTCCCGCAGCCATGTCTGCGTTAGAAGTCTTAAAAACCTGTCCTACTCAGCGCAAGACTTTACTTTCCGCCATTGGGGCGATTGACCCAAATGATTCGAACTTGATGACCTTTGATTTAGACCAATCTGAACCACGGCTACCTTCTACCATAGCAGTCCAAGTTTCCGTTTCTATTCGGAATCTTGTCATCCATCGATGCATCATCGACGAGGGTGCCTCCACATGCGTCATGTCCACTTTTGTTTGGCAAAAGTTGGGATCCCCTGCTCTCCAGCAATCCACCACTGCATTGCGGGCCTACGATGGCAGGTCAGCTCAACCTCAAGGTTTATTACCCAAGGTACCCGTCCAATTAGGTGGGAAAACCGTGCTCATCGACATAGAGGTCATTAACGCCCAGCTAGACTATAACCTTTTACTTGGCCGCAGTTACATGTACGCCATGAAAGCGGTCGCCTCCTCCGTCTTCCGCACCATGATGTTCCCCCACGAGGGACGCGTGGTCAAAATTGACCAACTCACCTACTACGATCCCAACGCCCCTGCAGCACCCGAGAATGTACTCCCCATGATTGAACAACCCGCTTCTAGTGCAGTTACATCCTTTGTGTCTTCTGTGGCACCCGGACTTTATTCGGATACACCCATGACCTCTACATTCCAGGCCATTCCACCACCATCACCGGAGACCCAAGTCGCAAACCTCTGTACTCTTTCGCAGAATACGCAAACGTCCGGTGGTCAACCACCATTGATCCCCAGTCACATTGGTGTTACACCCATCCACACCATCCCCTTCCTATTTCCTCCTTCGGGTGTAGTAAGCACCCCGGTTATGGCTACCCTTAACCTACCCGGGCTAACATTGGGATTGCCCGTGTGGTATATTCCGCCTCCCGTTCGACTACCGACACCAGACATCATCCTCCAACCGGTACAACCTATTGTTACCACAAATCAACCTCCTCCTGGTGTCGCGATCCCTTCGTCGCCAACGACACCTCCTCCTAACCTCAATATTCCTTCGTCGTCAATGAAACCTCCTCCTGGTCCCACGATTGCTTCAACGTCAAAGGATCCCCCTCTCCTTGCTAAGCCCAATGGGGGCAGAGGTCCACAACCATACACTGGTATACCACCTCCCAAGGCAGCCAAACTCCCACCGGTGTTTCGATCTCCCCCCAAATGTTCATTATGCGATGAAATTGGCCATCCAACTCATCAATGCCCACATTTACCGGCACTCCAAGAGCATATGAATATGTTAGACGATGACATCGGCATCCCAGTAGTCAGATTAGAGCCACCTCTACAGCCTCGCGACAAATCACTGCGCACTAACTATCCTTGTGCTATATGCAGTGTTTACGGCCACTACTCTCACCATTGCCCTGATCTACCTGACTATAGAGCAGCGTTGTACGAGTTAAACAATGCCGACTTAGAGATATATCCTCCCCTCATCGAGGAGATTCACCCTCCACCATCATCCTCGTCAGAAGAAGTCAATACGATATATATGATTTCGACAACCTTCAAACCAGAACCCCTTGATTTATGGTCTGACTACTTCAATACTGACGAGCAGATTTTGGAAACACTCACTGCACCCGACTACCCTTGGGATGATATGCATCATCGCTCGTACTTCCTCCCGGAAGCATCTACCTCCACCGCATCCAACCAGCTATCAGTCGAGTCGAAAGACTTCATACCTGCTAAGGTCGATTGGTTAAAGGACCCTATCCCAGCACCGGATGCCTTTGAAGAAGGGAACATGTCAAACATTTCCCCCACTATACAGATAGACATTTCCACAACACCAGGGAAACCTGAGCTCATCTCGCTGGGCACATCTTGCACTCAAGCAGAAACTCAGGCGTACAGAAAGCTCTTTCAAGAGTTCCGTGATGTCTTCGCCTGGTCCTATACCGAGATGCCTGGTCTCGACCCCGCCATTATTGAACACCACATCGATACATGGCCGGAAGTACCCCCTTTTCGTCAGAAACAGCGACCTATTCACCTTGCCAAGCTCCCCGCTGTTAAGGCTGAAGTCGAGAAACTTCGAAAAGCAGGTTTCATCTACCCTATTCCGTACACCACATGGGTGTCGAACCCCGTTCCTGTCAACAAAAAGCAAGGCACCCTTAGAGTATGCACTGATTTCCGCGATCTAAACCACGCTTGTCCAAAAGACAATTTCCCCACGCCATTCATTGACCAACTCATTGATGAGTGTGCGGGCCATGCGGTCCTATCCTTCATGGACGGGTTTTCCGGATATAACCAGATTCACATCCGTAAGGAAGATCAGTACAAGACTGCCTTTACCACCCCATGGGGCACCTTTGCCTATCGAGTCATGCCCTTTGGCCTTAAAAATGCTGGTGCCACTTTCCAGCGAGCCATGACCTATTGCTTTCACGACTTGGTCCATATCCTGCGAGTCTATCTTGACGACCTCACAGCCCGTTCCCGAAAACGATCAGACCACCTTAACGACCTCCGGCAAGTTTTCCTGCGTTGTCGCAAATATAAAATCCGCTTGAACCCACACAAGTGTGTCTTTTGCGTCCCAGCGGGCCGGTTGTTGGGTTTCATTATTTCCCAAGATGGGATCACTGTCGATCCCCTCAAAGTCAAAGCCATCTTAGAACTTCCCCCTCCTCGCACGCTTCGACAGCTTCAGAGCTTGCAAGGACGGTCCAATTTTCTGAGGCGCTTCGTCCCGGATTATGCCACCAAAGTCCACGGGTTCTTACGCTTACTTCGTACCCACATACCCTTTGTTTGGGACGAGCAAGCAGACACGGCATTCGAAGCCCTCAAGAAAGCTCTCACACAAGCCCCCTTGATATCCCCACCGGATTTCTCCCAAGACTTCACCCTCTACGTCTCGGCATCTGAACATGCCGTGTCCGGAGTTTTGGTACAAGAAGATGCTTCCCACAAAGAGCATGTGATTTACTACGTCAGCCAGACCCTGTCTGGCCCACCTCTACGCTACCCATACGAGGAAAGATTAGCCCTAGCTGTAGTCTTTTCCGTACAAAAACTACGACACTATATTTTGCTTAGTCATACCACGGTTGTCGCCGACTCCAACCCCATGGTCTACCTCCTCACCCGGCGGCTCCTTCAGGGTCGCGTCGCTAAATGGGTCATTATCCTCCAAGAATATGACCTTACTTTCAAGACTCCCAAAAGCACCAAAGCCCTCGCGCTTGCTCACCTCATTACAGATCTCCCATCCTCTTCAACATCACCCGTCATCCAAACGGACCTGATTGATGAGCAGATCTTCATCATTTCGTCTGACGACCCTTGGTACGGAGACATTTTGACTTACCTTCGTACGCAAAAATTCCGACCACACATCGATCGTGATGGACGCCGTCGCATACGACACCACGCCCCCCGATACCTACTTATTGGGGATGTACTTTATCGACGCGGCGTTGATACTATCTTACGCCGCTGCCTATCCCATAGTGAGGCAGAACAAGTCCTCAATGATTGTCATAGCGGTGCCTGTGGAGGCCATTTCTCCGGCATGGCCACCGCCCAAAAAATCATTCAGGTCGGTTATTTTTGGCCATCATTGTTTACTGATTGCATCACCGCAGTCAAGCATTTCCAGAACTGCCAGTTATTTGCCCCCAAAGCAAGAACTCCCCCTGCCCCCCTTCATCCAGTCATCACTGTTGGACCATTCTGCAAATGGGCCATAGACTTCCTCGACTGCAACCCCCCGTCAGCCGGCGGTCACAAACACATCATTGTGGCCGTAGATTATTTCACCAAGTGGGCAGAAGCCATGCCAACCTATAATTGCAAAGCCGACACTGCGGCAAGGTTTTTCCTCAACCATGTTATCGCTCGTTTCGGAGTACCACAACAGCTAGTCTCTGACCACGGCTCTCACTTCGAAGACGCCGTCTGGAAGGAATTATCAACCATGTTGAAATTTGAACACCATTTCTCTTCCGCTTACTACCCCCAAGGAAACGGCCAAGTCGAAGCGATCAATAAAATCTTGAAGACCATTCTCCAACGCACTGTAGACAAGCACAAATCCAATTGGCATCACATGCTTTTCCCGGCACTATGGGCCTACCGCACCTCAACCAAAACCGGCACCGGTTTTACCCCTTTCCATTTAGTTCACGGTGTCGAATCTGTCCTCCCTATCGAGTGCCAGATCCCTGCTCTAACCATCGCCGTTGAGCTCCTACCGGATACTTCCCCGATCGAGCAACGTTTACTGCTCCTAGAGCAGGCCGATGAAGATCGGCGCACCGCCATTCAAAACATGGAAGCTGCTAAACAACGATCGAAACTAAGTTACGACAAACGCGTCCACCCAAGAACCTTTTCGGAGGGAGACCTTGTCCTCGCTTACGATCAAGCTCATGATAAAACCAGAAAGGGAAAGTTCGTGTCTATGTGGCAAGGCCCCTACATCATACACACCTGCCTCGGGCAGGGGGCATACATTCTGACCGATTCAGAAGGCAACACCTTACGCAACCCACGCAACGGGTTGTACCTTAAAAGATTTTACCCATAGAAAATCTCATGGACACCATCGTCCATTTTAGTATAGGCATACATTTTTTCCCAAAAAATTTTCAAAAAACCTAAATAGTTGTTTTCTCTGCATGACCACAGATGGAGCCTCTTCCACTCTGCCATGTCGGTTTCGCTGATGGTGCAAGCCGTTGGTCTCCCAATCTTGCCTCCGCAGCTTGGGTAATATACTCCCCTTCACATGAGTTAATTCACATTGATGGAGTATGTTTAGGTGCCGCCACCAATAATCAAGCTGAATACGATGCCGTGACCGGTCTCCTGGCCGCTGCTCTCCAGATGAGTATACGTCACCTCAACGTTTCTTCGACTCACAACTCCTAGTTTCCCAGCTCAACAATGATTACCGGGTACGCGATCCGTGTCTTTTCAGAAAATTCCTGCGCACTAAACAAATGGTTAGACAGTTTGAATCCATTACATTCACACATGTCCCAAGACACCTCAATAGTGTAGCAGACCATATGGCAAACAGTGTCCTCGACTGGCACACCAATCACATCATGTCATATCCATAAACAAAAATGCATCCATGTGCAAAACATGTGCCTCCACGGGCATATACCAAAAACCAATATTGCATCCACGTGCATAACATGTGCCTCCACGGGCATAAAAACAACCAAAATACACTGCATCCACGTGCATAACATGTGCCTCCACGGGCATATAAAAAAGACAATGTGCATCCACGTGCATACACGACGATAGATCTAAAAATATATATCCACATATATATACAAATCAAATAGTCAAACATGTCATAAGTGCCCCCAGCACTCAATATACAAAAAATACATCTGTCATACAAAAAATGCTTCCCCATATGCTCATGAGCATTTGGGGGCACGTACAATGTAATCTACTCATCTGGATCCTCAGGATCCTCGGGCTCCTCCTCCGACTCCACCTCCGCCGGCCCAGCCGGGTCAGGACGACCCCGAACTCGCCGCTCTGCTGGCCCTGCTGGATCATCCCTCAAACGGATCCTCCCCTGAGCCGGCCCTGCCGGAGCATCTCCTCCACCACCCCCGTGCCTCGCCGCAAGCACCGCTGTCCTCAACAGGAGTGACTGCCACTCAGGTGGCGCACCAAGACATCCCTGCAAAACATCCCGATCCAAATCCCTCCAACCATCCTCAGGGAACCTAGCTAGGATCCGGGCAAAGGTACGCCGGACACCATCTATGGCATCACCATCAGGGCCAACCCCTCGCCCACGATCCGCATATCCTCCACCACGCGGAGGACGTACAGGTACTGGGGGACGAACGACCACCATCGCCCGCCCCTGCCGAGCCACATAGTCAGGTGGTGGCACTGGACCCACATCTGCACAAAGCACGTAAACCATTAGACACTATATAACAAAATCATCATAAATCAAACAACATACGATACATCATCAAATAAAACACAAAACATACCGTCCAAGCCCCAGGCCTGTCCTGGGGCACGAGGCATCTCCGCGTCACCTCTGTAATCCATGCCGGCGTAGGGATAGTCCTCGATCACCAGAGGCATCTGCTCCCACTGCTAAAAAAAGTCCTCTGTGAAGTAGCCACGGATACCACCGCCAGCACGGGGCATCATCTGCCCCCACCTCATCATACGAGGCTCGCTCGGCAGACCAGCACGAACGGGTACATGTGGCCGCAAGGTCGGCACCCGCTCAAAGAAAAAACAGCATAAAAAAGAGGCGTAACAGAACTCACCTCCCTCTCTCACGGCCTTGTCCAGATCTCTCCGGACACCGGCCAAGAACATCTGAGCCCAAGCATAGTAAGTACCCCGTAGAATGGAGTCCACCATCATCGTCTGCCCCCCAGACATACGATGTGGTGCAGCAGCACCCAAAACCCTCAGAACACAGGCACCAACAGCCCGCATATCCCACTCACGCAGGAACTTCAGACTAATAGAGCTGTTTACCAAAACAGCGTCATCCCCACAGAAGGTCTGTAGGAGGTCCTCCATATCCACACCTGGAGGCAACCTCGGAGAAATATCACCCACCTCACCCAAGCGAGGCAAACCAGTCAAAAAGTATACATTAGTGAGAGTAATCTCCAACCTCTCACCACCAATAATAAAGGCACCCTCTGCCGGCACCCACCACTGTACGAGCTTGTTCAGGAGTCTCCTCACTGAACGGATATGAGGTATCTGAGCGAACTTCAAAAGTCCGCTCATGGCTAGGGTCTGTCTCACCCCTCCATCATTCTCGATCCTCAACATAATCTCGGCATCAATCTCTCTCTCCCTCCACACAGACTGAGGTCTCCGCAACATCCTGCCCAAAAACAGAAGAAATTTTTAGCCCCAGCATAAAAAAAATTTTAGAAAAATCCCATCACGGCTTTTACACAAAAAGCCGCGATGCCCATCGCGGCTTTTCCACAAAAAGCCGCGATGACCATCGCGGGATCCATGCAAAAACCCGCGATGAACATCGCGGGTTTTTACCAGACAGTCGCGATGAACATCGCGACTGTTACCCATGAACACGCGATGAACATCGCGGGTTCCGACCTCACAGTCGCGATGCACATCGCGACTGTGAGCATGAAACCCGCGCGGTTCATCGCGGGTTCAGCCCCGAAACCCGCGCGGTTCCACGTTGGAAAGTCAACGTGGAGTTTCGCGGCCTTCGGGGGCCCACCGCCAAATAAAAAAGACATAATTGACTAGGTTAAGGCGAATAGAGTTACCTGCAACTCGCTAAATCGAAAACCAACGGTGAAATCTCCCGGAAATCGATAAATAGCTCTGACTGCTCTATCAAACTCGCACGTGACAATGACAAGTCATATTGGGCCCCACGTCCTATTTATAGAAATTCCACAAATTTCAAACAACCATTGCGGTGTCATACGAGGTCCATTTCTCAAACCGTTGGTACCGTTGGGATCAGCACAGCGAGAACTTCATAGAGGTTCCTTCCGTTTCCCGTTTTTCCCAGGGTCCATTTTTGACCATTTTTTAGCCCCTCTCGTGGCCTCGGTTTGCGTGCCACATCGGCCGTTCTCCGTTTTCGATGTGTCTTATATGGCCGGATTCAGTTTTCCGCGCTCGGGATGATGCTTGAGACCATTTCTCGCTCTCACCTTTAGAGTTTCCGGGCACTTTTTTCCACGCCCCCTAGTCGCCTCGGTTTGCGTGCCACATCGGCCGTTCTCCGTTTTCAATGTGTCTTATATCGCCGGATTCAGTTTTCCGCGCCCTTGATGATGCTAGAGATCATTTCTCGCTCTCACCTCTAGATTTTCCGGGCACTTTTTTCCACGCCCCCTAGTCGCCTCGGTTTGCGTGCCACATCGGCCGTTCTCCGTTTTCAATGTGTCTTATATCACCGGATTCAGTTTTCCGCGCCCTTGATGATGCTAGAGATCATTTCTCGCTCTCACCTCTAGATTTTCCGGGCATTTTTTCCACGCCCCCTCCTCACCTCGGTTTGCGTGCCACATCGGCCGTTCTCCGTTTTCGACAATCCTTATGTCACCGGATCCAGTTTTCCGCACAGATGGCGATGCTTGAGACATTTTCTCGCCCGCATCAATCCTTTTTTGTTCGGTATAATTTTATCCCTTTTTCGGGCCGAGCAACCCTTTTACGAAAAAGGCACTTAGGGAGTTTCCGTTAAGCTCTTTTCTGACTCCTAAATCAATGAAAAGATCGTCGAACAATCTTGCTTCCTTTCATGCTCGATAAACGTATCTGAAAGGGCGTCTACCTGGTATAAGTTTACCCCTTTTCCGGACCTTGTAGACTAATTACGAAAAAGGTATACTCTAGTCACATCGGCTAGAAGAGTTCTCCATCCGCATCATTTTATGCTTTTTCGGGCCTTGGAGACTAAACTTACGAAAAAGAAACACCAATAGAGTCCACTTACCGTTTTCAGACTCTCTAAACATGAAAGCAACCATGAGCATGAGCCGTCCTGGGCTCACAAAATCCACAGGACCGCACCATTTCAGAGCACACTTTTATCCCTTATTGGAGCTCATTAAAACTACGAAGAAGGAATCAATGGTGCCTCTTGGCGCCACGACAGATCACATCTACTCATATGGCAGCTTCCCCATTTTGGTCACCTTTGTTCAGAGTATTCTGCAGTATGTCACCTTGACAATCCCTCGACAGCTACCATCAGCTTCACCCCCCCAGAGTCAGTACATACCCTTCAGTCCCTAAAAGATGATCCCCACACCTACAAGTCAGTTCCCTACGCTGCCATGTCAACCATGTCATCATGCTCTGAACAAAGGAAGTTTGAGTCTACCCATTTTTGACCAGTTATTTCCCATCCCCACAAGTATGTCAGTCCTACCAGCAGTACTACATCACTTCAGTTTACACCTCGTGCTCCCAGCAAGGAAACATCATTGCCTTGTTAGTTGCTGGTCTCCCTCTGTCGACGACAACCACTTGATTCCAGAGGATAGACCTAGAGGCCCCTGTGTCTTGGACTCATTACCATTTATGGTGAGTGCCTACGAATCATTTCGAGAGGAACCCTCAGTGCCTCTCCCAATGGTTGTTTCTCACATGCTCGACTTCAACACCTTTATTGCATCGTTGAGACTCGCACAGGGTATTGGTCCGTTCAGTTATTTAGTCGAAGACCCCGGATACCTCCTGACTCCTCCACATTTGAGAGTCTTCCTATGGATAACACCAGTTACACTTGTCTATAGATATCCGGGCTGCGCATGGCGACAGTATTCAGATTTACACAGGTTCCATACTCCCTTCAGTATACAGTTACAATACTCCCTAAAGATGGCTCACAGTCATTGAGTCCATACAGATGTTGGACACCTTCAGTTTCAGCAGTTCAACAGTTATTCCAGTGTATCAGTTATTGAGATCCGCCATGATCATAAGTATATCCCACAATCATGTCCCCTCTGGACCATTATGATGTACCAGTATATTTCTTTAAGTATTAGATCCCCCTTCTTGGGACTAATTGTTTTGTATATGTCTTGATACGAGCATGGGAATGCCCGCCTCGTCCTATTCAGAGATTATACCTCATTCATATTGAGGCAATGTAATATTTTTTGTTTTTGCAGCTTCCAAGGGCCGTGGCTCCAGTCTCCAAACGGTCTCTTCTCTCCCCTAAAACCCAGAAAAAGGACAAAAGAACTATGATGTCTATCGGCCATACGATGAGCTCCTGCCCTCACACATCAGGGGGCAATCTGTTAACACCTAAAAAGTGCTCACTAGCTCATTCCCTTACTCACATGACCCATTTGTCCACTTTTCCACCCTCTGAGCCTCTGAAACCAACAAAAGGTCACCAAAAGACCTTAATACACCCCTTTTTCCATTAAAAAAGATTATTTTTCCAAGAAAATCATAAAAAACCCTCAAAAAGGGTCCAAATTCCCAAAAATATTAAAAAGGGAATTAAAATATTATTTTTATTCAAAAAAGGAAAAAGGAGGGAAAATTACCTAAACCATGTTGGTCAATACCATTGGTTTCCACAAAACCACAAATGGTATTCCTCACCACCAAAACCTATAAAAAGGTGGTAGGGGCTCCTCATTTCACATCCTTCCATTATCTCATCCTTATGCTGCTGAAATCTCCCCTGAGCACTTTTAGCCATTGAAGCAACCTTGGAGAAAGAGACCTATTGGAGTTTGGAGCTACTCATCTTGGGAGTTGCTCAACATCAACCTTCACCATTGAAGGTAATATCGCAAGCACTTGCTTGCCCCCCACTTTTCAATACAAAAATTATTTCTTATGTTTCTTGTTCTTGATTTTGAAATGTTTACATTATTTGCTTAGATTCTTGTTTAGATCCATGAAAAGTATTGTTTAATTAGTTTATTGTTTTTTATTTCTATTGAAACTGCTGCTACTAGTTAGCAGGTGCCCATAGCACTAAGCTTGGTTGCAAAACCGAGCCAACAATAGTTGCACTAGATTTTTATACCTCAATGGAAAATCAATGTCTCCTATGCTCTCAGCATCATAATTACACGAGCCACCGTTGGCAATAAAATATTTCATGCGTCTATGAAATATTTTCCTTATCTTTTCATATCTAGTTGATATAGAACCAGTATATCTAGTACAACTCGTTTCACTTTCAACCTCTCCGATTATATCTTCATCATCACTTGAAGAAGATAGATCTGATAGATACCTATTTGGTGGTACCTACACTCGAGAAAACAACAATAAACAAGATGGTGCTTTCTTTCTTCTTTGAAAGTACACATTTACTTAGTTAAACACATTTGCTTCCCTCAAATATAAGGCTTAGGAGGGACATGCCGAACCCTACTGGGTGTAGTATTACAAAACTTAGCTAAAGTGTTTGGTATTGGGAGGATGATTTGTGGCAGGAAGAGACCAAGTTACAGTGCCATAACAAGCTATCCATAAGACACCACATTCATCACTGTAGGCTGTGAGCTCTTTTGTAGACTGAGTTTGCACATTTGGGGGTCTTTTTCTCTTGTGGGGAGAAAAGAACCACCGGGGACAACAAATTAAGGAGGTTAACTAGTATATCACCTAGTTTTGGTCCTTCCAACACTGCTGGGAATATTATTGGCAGCCTGCCCTCTTTCTTTGAATGGCATATTTTTGGCAGCCTACCCTTCATTTTTAAAATTTACATGTTGGTATTGTATGCTCATGCATATGAAAACTATTTGCTAGTGAACTATTCGGAAAAATCACTCAACTAAGAAATATTATTTGACTATATCATCCCAACAAACCATAACTATAGTGAGAGGGTCCACTCAGGAGTACATTGCAGCAGTGTTTGTAACTATTTCATGTCAATATATCTTAACCAAATAATCAGTAAAATACTACAGCAGAGAACGGAAAACACATCAGCTAACTTAGGTGAGATATTACACCTTAGATATGTTGCAAATTTCAAATTCCTGCAAATTGGCGCTCAAATGGGCATGAGAAATTTGATTTTCAAAGACTTTCAATATCTCAGTAATTCAATAATTCAATTGGACAGGTGTACACATAAATACAATTTAATAAGCAATACTGAAATAAGAAGGTGTACACATCAATATACTTCAATATACATTTCATTTAATAAGCAAGTACTGAAATTAAATACAATTTTCATATCTTTCAACTTTTCATCTTTAGCTCTCCCAAGCCTGGGTAAGAGTATCAGCATATGAGGTTAAGTTCAGATCAGCATAGTTCATTGTTCAGAGGTCATTGATCATGTATCCCACTAAGACATAATCACAAAACTATGTCAAGTCAAACATGGGTGAGGGTACCATGACCAAAATAAAAAAAATGGTACAAGTTAAAAAGATGATAATGGGTGTTATGACCGAACTCTCTTTGTACCAAAGGGTGTAACACAACCAAAGTACCCAAAATATCAAAGCAATAAGTTAAAGAATAACTTAAGGTGGGTAAGTGACCCTAATAATCACAAGTCAGCTACATGGGCATCATCTCTTGCTGGCTGACTAGTGGGATGACTTTGGGGTTTTGGAACTATTTCACGCTATAGAACTGGATAACATCGGCTATTGAGGACTTTGAATTGAGTGTACCAAGGTTGATTTCCTCCTGAATGTTGTTATTTAATTATTTATCCTAATGGTATAAATGACCTCTTTAATAGACTATTATTAAGGTTTCTATGGCTCCAAATAACTACAAAATATGCCAAATAAGGGGAGAACTCTAGTGTCCCAAGCAAGCAAACAACCGAAGGATGCCACCTCAGCACCAGATAGTCAAAATCCTAGAGGTCATTGATACCATTAGGATAAATAATTAAATAACAACGTTCGGGACCAATGTGTTAGTTGCAATTAAATGTGTGGGGAATGTTATGTAAGACCCTCAAACAACCCTTATACACCACATGTGCTTTATGCAAACATTCAAATTCTTGACAATTTAAGCCTTAACTTAAGTGAAATCAACAAGAGATATAAGTGTTGGAAACAACCAAACCATGACTACAATGATAGCTGAAAATCTAACATGAAATAAGACAATTTTGAAAATTCAAAAACACCATGCATACAAAGAATAAAAGAAGTCCATGTTCATAGTCTCATGATGAATACGATTGTCATTGATGACAACATAAAAGTAACGAACCATTATGGAAAACATCTAAAAATTTGTATGACTTTCAAAAGTAAGGTCTAAAAGTTTTTATGACTTTCTTTTCAATCTTTATGACAATTTGAATGGATAGGCCCCACTCATATCCAAATACTTTTGAGATATTTACAACTCATTGGATTATGGGGGACCATATAATTCTCAAAATACATTGGATTCAGTATCCCATTCCTTTGAATAAACAAACCTCAGAACCACACGTCTATTCTGATGCATGCGGACATCTATGTGGGTTTTGACAAGCCACTGTCATTGGTTTTTAACATAGTACCCAAGGATTTGAACCTCAGTAAGCTTTGTCTACAAAATATATTTGACCTGTTCGAGAGATTCTCCAACTTCCCATTTTAGATTATAAATAGCAGCTGGATCTAATGCTGTCAGGTTGATGTCGAATGACCGCCAACAATATCTAATCCAATCAGGGATGTAGAATACAGGATCCTCATAGATTTGTGGAATTTGAAGTCCAAAATTTAGCATGGTATAATATGTTCTATCTGTATTTTATTTTCTCAAGAATTTCCACCATAATTTTTTATATTTTTCATAAGTTTGTGTAGTACTTGGAAACTAGAGACTAGCATCTTGATGTGGCCATCCTTCCAAAGAACGTATCCAGTTAATACAGTAGTATTGTTGGTCTAGTTGTAGCCTGGGGTGAGGTGTAGAGCCCTCCGTCGAGATTAAGTTAAGATCTTGGTAGAGATGTGTTAACCAATTGCTTGGATCAGCTGCTTTTCTCAAGGAGTTGATGTAAATCATCTCTAGTACAGTATTGGATCCCATAGGAATTCTTTTGAGTTCTGGCACTAGTCTAATAAAAGCATCAGATCCCTGTAAGTTATCATCTAATACTTCAGCATGTCTCAACTCCCACCTAGGTTTCCATTCTTGCATATAATCCAACAAACTCATATTATCATTGATAGTATAGATATGATTTTTTCCTCCAGTCCAAGTAGATATTTTCATGTTTACTTATGGGTTATGGGACCACTGGATTCCGCTTTGACCTTCTACACTCACTTTCCTCATGCTCGCTTGTAGAAGGATCGCTTGTTAAAAATTAACAACATTATCCTATGTCAAATATTCTCATATTAGTAACCATTGTGGTACTTTGGTTCAAATGTTTTTCCTAACTCATTGTTTCTCCATATTGTGTTCCTAGTGCCACCTCTCGATGTCAATGCATAAATCAACCTCTTCTTCGTTTGTGGTTCTAGTTGGCCTTGTTTTGGGTCTTGTAGTGGTTCTCTAATGTCATGGCCATAGTCATTGACACATTAGAATACCTTAGATCTAAGCTCGAGGTGAATCAGGATTCAGAGTCAAATCCCAGTGGCTAGTACCTTGTAGTTGTCAGTTATCACTCGTCACCTTGCAAAGCTAAGCGGTGAGTGCATGACATGAGTGACTGAATGAGTTAGTGTATCAAGGCTGATTTCCTCCCAAATGTTATTATTTAATAATATACCATCAGAAACAATCCCACCATGGTGATGTGCTCTATAGAGCAAAAACCATAGAAAATCATGCATTAGAACAACTCCATCAATAGTAAATCTTTCTTTTTGTCTTCAAGACTAATGTTAAAATCCTTGACAATTTAAGCCTTAACTTAAGTGAAATCAACAAGATATATAAGTGTTGGGAACAACCAAACCATGACTAACACCCAATAAATAATGTGCAATTATAAATAGTGAAGGACAACCATAACATGGGATCCTAATAAGTCAATTTTGATAATTCTAAAACACCATGCATACAAAGAAGAAATAAAGTCCATGTTCATAGTCTCATGATGAATAGGATTGTCATTTATGACAACATTAATGACAAAGAACATTCATTGACAAACTAATGCCAAGCCTTTCGAAGAATGGTAACAACATTGGAGAACACATGCCAATGGACTAATTTTCATGATCTCCCTAATATTTGCCTCTAACGGGTCTTTGAAAAGGGATTTGAAATTAATATTTCCAGCCTTAACTTTTTCCATGATGGAGACAACCTTAGTTAAGGCTTGTAAACATTAATAATCCATCAACATCTAAATAACATGAGCTTTAGTCATTTAATACAATAATTAAAAAATCAACAACTTTGTGTCCTAGGAACAAAATGTTACATATTATGGGTTGAAATTGCATTCTACCAATGAATTGCCTATTGATACTAGACCTACTTCGGCTTACAATCTGACTTTGGGTTCCTTAACTACTAGAAGTGAAAAGAGTGTGTCCATAGACGTTGATAGTGACAAGAGAGCATCTATGTATATTGATGGTGAGATGAGTGATCTTGCACTTGAAGTTCACAAAGTTCCATATTCCAATTTAGAGTTTTCATCTAATAATGGCTTGCCAGCTGATACTGGACCCACTTCAGTTTGCAGTCTCCCTCCATGTGCTAAAATTACTACTAGAAGTAACAAGAGAGAATTTGTTGATGTTGATGGAGACAAGAGTGTTGTAGATTCTAAGAATGACAAGAGTTTTCTTTTGCGGACATAATGTACACCTGATGAAGTTCATGAATTTCCATCATTTGAGTTGGAATTGCATGCTAATAATGAATTTCCTGTTGAAACTGGGGCTCTGGTATCTTACAGTCTTTCTATGGGTGTTGAACCTACTATTAGAAATGAAGAATTAGCATTTGTAGATGTTGATGTTGAGAATAGTGCTTTCATATATGTTCAACTGGTTGATGTTGGGGATTATGATTACATATAGATGAGTGGGGAGACTCTGGTCCAAGGCAATCAACCTACAATAATTGTTGACATATCAAAGATAGGTTTTTTCTCTCAATAACCAGTAACGAAGCACAAAGCCATATGGAATATACCCTGAATTCATAATCAGTCCAAATCTCCAACATATCATTCATAATACGCTGAAATTACTAATTATATAACACTAGTAACATAACCAGTTACATATCGGTAATGGTAAACAAAGCATAACCTGTAAACAAAGCATAACTAGTACTAGGACAAAGCATAACTAGAAACAAAGGACCAAGCATAACCTGTAAACTGACTCATTTCCATATCGAATTAACCACCTAACTAATAACATAGTAGAAACCCTACCAAAGCATAACGAGTAACAAAGGATCAAACATAACCTGTAAAAATACTCATTTCCATATCGAATTTACCACAACATTTATAATCAATTCATGATTGGACATATTTCCAACACAAATATCAATAGTTGGTAGAGGACAATACCATGCACTAAGCAGCAAAAACCCGGTGCAAAATTTTATGGAACCTCCATCATAACAGAGAAAAAATCCTACCAAAGCACTCCCAATAACAAAGGACAAATCATAACCTGTAAAACTACTCGTTGCCAAATGGAATTTACCACCACATTCATAGTCAATTCATGATTGGACTATATTTCCAACACAAATATCTATAGTTGGCAATAGACGATACCACACACTAAGCAACCCAAACCAGGTGCAAAATTGTTATGCGACCTCCTTCATAACACAAGAAAAACCCTACCTTGACAAATACTTACAACAAAATACTTAGAAATTAAAACAAGGGACAACCCCTAACTCTACAAATACATTGAAAATCTCCTTCTAGCAATACCATATGGGCTTTCATAGGGATTGAGGGAAAAACCCTATCTCATCAATCAATGCAAGCAACCATTTAGGGTCTACCAATACTAGCTCTATCTCTAGCATTGTTGTTTAGACAAATTTGAGTTCCATTACTGCAAATTTGGTGAATGAGAATCCACTTATGATTTCCATTGAGGGTTTGCGGGGATATGCAGACACGGTTGGAGCACACGAAACCAACTTCAATAGCCCTCATAGCAATTGCACAGTGAAAGTTGCACAGTGAAGGAGGACACAGAATTGTAGCCGGTTGCAAGTAGGGGGTGCCGTCGAACCAGAGCAACAGAGAGTTTTGGTTAAGCTCGACAGAGACAGGTATGACGTTTCAGTTATGTTTTGTTTGATGTTTGAAAAATTATAATATCATAGTAATTATATTATAATATACATTAATTAAATTCCAACATATTAGATTTCACAAGCGATTAGTGCAAGAACTCAAATTCCAACATAGTAGATTTCAAAGAGAATGTTAAAGTTAAAATTTATTTAACAAAGATCCTAGTAATGCAAGAGTGTCAAATATCAACAAGGTTTCTTCATGCATACAAACTAAGATTGTGATGATAGGATCATTCTAGTAAAATTGGCTCAACAAGTGCTCCATGCAAAATGTGAAAAAATGGTTTTCTCATGATAAAAGTGCCTTTCACCATGCACATCTTAAAAGAAGCACAAAGAGATTGATTCTAAGGTTAATTAATCAAAGTTGAGCATTGTCCCATTGTGTAGTGGATGTCACAAGTTGATATGAAGTCCTCATATAAGAGCTCAAATTATGACATGACTAATTGTCAGTCCAGCCAGATAAGTCATACTATTTGGCATTCATCCATAATTTTATCGTTTATTCTTAATTAAAGATTTAGAATACTTATTAGCATACCAATAGGAATTTCAATATATAGATAGAGAGCAAGGTTGCACTCGATCATAATGATTGGGATGTTTAGACCATTAAGATGTAGACATCGAATAATGATATAGTACTAGATGAACAAACAATGTACGATTAGACTTCGATGAAGTGGATCCAAGTGTCGACATATTTGCAAAAGGCATGCTCAAATGATGCAAGATGTAGTTCTCATGAAACAAAAGTGGTTGATTGATTAAGGGGACTTACATATAGTGATGAAGCCTCAAAATATCGAAAGCCTACCTGCATTAGTCTCATCTCAACCACAATAGGAGTGGCAATTCACTTTACATGCTTACCCAACCCTACAATCAATAAAATACATATAGCTACAAATCAATTTGAAAACAAATCCTTCAGTATGCTTCTCAAACTTATGAGAACACAACTTATGAATGGCCAACAAAGCATCGGAAGAAGTCATATCAAAAGAGTGTTGCATATCCTTTTGCAAGGTGTCAAGTACCTCTTCCTTCTCCCCAAATTTATTCATGAAATTTTGACATGCAAGATTCAAGAACATTAGAACTTCCATCCCATCAATGAAGTGTCCAGTTATCAACTTGGCTATTGTGCTTCTTAGAATGATCGACAAGAAAAATAGCTTAGAAAGACCAACAAGGATAGAACCCCTTTCAAAATAAGTTTTTTATGTTTCCAATGAAAGCCTCAAAATCACCTTTATTACACTTAAGTTCACTTCTTAGACAAGGTTCATATTGAGGCCATGTAGAGTCTAGTTGGAATTGTCCTTCTCTTCCAATTGAAGGAGGGTATAAAAATCTTGTTTCAAGCTTTGGTACTAACCAAAGTGTAAGACATTGTCACTCTAAAGTACTAAAAGTGGTTCTCCTAAAAGACATTTATATTAATTTATAAAAAGGGCATTGATAGTAGGAGAACCACTTTTAAAGACTTAGTAAAACATATAAATGAAATCCATAATGTGTTTTTATAAAAACTTGGTTAATAAAAATGATAAATAAAAAATTATTTGCAGTGCCCATTCACCAAGTGACTTGCTTCTTTTTCTTGTTTATCAAGAAAAATGTAATTAGTCACTTAAGCCTTTCTATTAGAAATGAGTTAACACAAGGCCTAATTGCCATCACATAATGGATCACGATCAAAGGACATCAATATGTGATGGATTTTAAGAAGTCCATGTACTTTGATACAGAAGAACAAACATCTTATTAAAAATGAAACGCAAAAATGATATTGTTAGCAATGACTATTAGATTAAGAAGCATAAAAAAGATATTGTTGATTATCATTTTTGTTTAGCAAGATCAAAATAACTAACTAACATAGATTAAAATAATAGCTACTAAGTAATAACAATTGTAACAATTTAAGTTACCAATCCATTTGTATAAAACTTATGATAATTGTTCTAATATGAAATAACCCAGAAATTAACACATAAATCTTATAACTTCATTTTGTATCTTGCTCAATCGACACATGTTCGATTCAAACCATTACCACTACAACCTCCAGGAACACCCACGCTACTGCACATGTAGAACATAATTAGATTAGAAAACTATTTTTCAAGTATAACCAAGTTAATCAACAAAATGAACATATGGTGAGTGCATTTAATTTAACCTAAAAACATTGCATACCTCTACTTTTCAACAATTAAATATCATTCATCTTCTTCTTCATCCAACTCAACATCTATATTAGGATCTGGTTCTGAATAAATATTGATGAAAGGATCATTCACATCATCATCAACATCAAAGTCATCTTCGCTAATATAGTCATCCATATCGTCAATGAGATCATCGTCTGCTACATTTGCATGATCAACCTCTTCAAATTCTTCATCTAACACATCGACTGCAGTCTAATATGAATCATCATCTTCTTCTTCTTCTTCGTGAGTACCTTCATCATCTAGTACATGATTATACTTTACTAGTCTTCCTCTTGGATCGTATCGAACAACGTATGACCAACCTACTTTACTCGGTACCTCGAAGTAGTAGACTTGCTCACATTGACTTGGAAGAACATAAGGCTCTGTACCCGGTTCAAATTCCCTTGTATTAACCATGATAAATCCATTAGCATGCTCAATAACAGTTCTTTCAGGATCACGTTCATGCATCCATAGCCGGTACCACTTCACCTCAAACAAAACTATTTTAAAGAAATTAAAATCACACTCAATAATGTCCTCCAAATTCTCATATTACCTATTTTTGGTTTCTTCTGGATGTTTATCACTTCTAGAGGAAACATTGCTGACCTTAAACACTGTAGTTATCCCACAGTTCGAGGTTTTCCTGTTATCATCCAACTTTTTGATATGAAATTTACGACCATTACACCACATTTCCTTGTGATGTTTCAACTACAACATTGACAACATGTTAAAAATACATTGTGAATTAATAAACGTCATATAGGAGTTAGTAAATATAATGGAAAACTTAAACAAACGAAATGTAATTGGAAAAATGGATCGAAGTAACTACAAAAAATGTGGGTAAGCAATTTACTTTCCTTTTTATCTTTTAAACCATAAGCTAAATCAACTTCACTTTGCAACGTAAGTTCAGGAATTTGAAGTCGAAGATGATGAGTTGTTTTAATCATGTTTCTGACCCCTTCCCATGATAGCCTACCGAAGAATTCTTCACAATATTTTATCCAATTCTCCATCCAATCAAGGTTGTTTGCAATGTATAAATGTAAAGCATCCCACACTCGACCAACTATAGGATAAAATAACAATTCAATATCATTAATTAGATATGATTAAAGGCACATAGTTTAATATAGTTCAAAATGCATAATTATTAAAAAGAGTTAAAAAACAGTATGATAATATAAAATTGGAAAAAATAAATGTGTAACATATTAATTCAACAACGTATAATAATAATTACCTTTCATAGTCCTCAATGTATCTCTCCCCAATAGGACCTCCCCTTCAAATTTGTTGATGGATTCGAGATGCCAAATGCGAGGCACATTCATATTTTCTGCTAATTTAGGTAGATATTCACTTATGTACACCATGCATTCATATACCATATATCCTTCAACCATAGAACCCTCAGGACGCGCGCTCTTTGTCTAACAAAATCCTTCAATGACTTCAATTGCCTCTCCACCATCAACATCAACCTTGTGTGTACTGGTCCACATAATTCAATCTCCTCATCTTGGTGTATGAGGTAGTGTTCTTGTGCATTGAAAAATGTTGGGGGTAGATACTGTTGCATTTCACACATTAGTCGGGGAATTTCGCTCTTCCAATGCCTTATATCTTCTTTATGGATTTCTTTTGATGAAAACCACCTACAAATGATGCAATAACACACTATATGAAGGTGTATATAATATTTGCGGGAAAAACATAATATGTCAATAAGTTCCTCTACAAACCACAAACCAAGTACATTTTCCAAGTAAAACATTACTTACCTCGTGTATTTTCCAAGAACATAAATAACATGTTTTATGTTGTTGTCAAAGTCGTCTGGGAGATATAAAGGTAGAACATACTATATCAAAAACACATAATTATTAATATTTATTTCAAAATTAGAGAATAAAATTAATAAAATAGTGCATACCGATAATGAAATATATTATAGACTCATAATTACCTTAATGAATGTATGCCAATCATGTGTTTTAACCCCAGCAAAATCACGTTTTTTCGTCAAGATATTCTTTATGTTTGACAAAAAACCCGTCGGAAACCTGATTTTTTTTATGACCTCTATTACAATATTGCTCTGTTGCTCCATCAAGCACCAAGGAAGACTAATATTCTGTTGACGACTATCGCCATTAGAATTAATGATCACACTTTGCAATGCGTGATTAGATTCTTGGATGTCACTACAAATCTTTCCAATTTTTTCTTTGTTATCCCTTCCATCTAATATTCGGCATAACATTTCTGTTATGTTCTTCCTGATATGCATTGTGTCAAACAAATGAACTATTTGCAGGTGCTCGTAGTATGGCAACCTACTAAATTGAATCGGGTAAATTTTGATTCCTCGTAGAATCCCATTCGTGCCTTAACGACATTCATGAAACATCAACAAAATCAAATTAAAACTAATCGATCAATATAGGTATAACATATCACGCTGAACATAATTCACTACAAAAAAAAATTGGCATACCTTGACGGTTTCTATTATATTCCAACTTCCATAGGTGAGGCGTAATTCTTCATGGTTTTTTTCCATTCTCTTCTTTACCATTAAATTTGTCTTTGTCTGTGGTTCGATAAGTATGGTTCTTAGGCAGAAAGTGCCTATACCCATCAAACACTTCCTTTGCTAAACTCCTTGAACAACGATATTTTATCCTGGGACCGCAAACTGGACTTGCAAATTTACCCTTTGTTTGAAGACCTACAAGATATATGAATTGGTGTAGCAAATTAGAATTAAAATTTAAAATAATGCATGATATTAAACAAATATATAAAATATATTTAAGGAACAAAAGAAAGTAACAATATACCACAAAAATGTGTTAACCAGGGAGCATCATGAATTGTAAATGCAAGTATTCCATGGAATTGAAATCCTCTTTGCCTTATTGGTCTAGAGATATCATACATAGTGACGCCATCCCACAACTTCAACAACTCATCGATAAGAGGCTCAATATATACATTCATATCTTTAACCTGGTACTTTCCTAATTGGTCCAACATACATGATTAATTATATTTAGCGCCTATATGCCGTTATATATAAAAGACATAATTATCATGCACGAGACAAATCAATGAAATATTTAGTGATCGGAATTTCAAGTAAAAAATTACATATTAATTAAATACATGGAAGAATCATTACCAACATTGTGTGCTCTCTCTTGATCGACATCCAAGGAGGAAGGTTATTGTTTATAAAAAACAGGCCACATTGAGTAGGTAGAACGAAGCTCTCCAAATGGATTGACACCATCAACTTCCAAAGAAAATTTAACATTACGAGGATCTTCTTTAAAAATTGGCCACTTTTCTTCGATGTACCTCAATGCAAAACCATCTGCAGGCATTCGAAGAACATCGTTGTGACTTTTGTTCTTTGCATGGAAATCCATAAACTGTGTTATACTTTGACACGTGAACAACCGCTAGAAACGTGGAATTATCGGAATATAACGGAGAACTTTTTGAGGCACCTTTTTTATCACTTTATCGGTTCGATACCTACTTTTTTGACATTGTGGGCATTCATTTTCTAATGCATATTGTCCATAGTATATGATATTATCATAAGGACATGCATCAATAGCTTTATACTCCATTCCAAATGCTTTCATAATGACATATATCTCTCGATATGTGCGTGGTAAAATATTTGAGGTTGGTAATAGAAATTCACCTAACAATCTACAAAATTCAAAAGAATAAATCAATGAAAACAATATTAATCATCAATATTGCATCCAAACTTTACAAATTAGATAACAATAGCAATAATATAGGAAAAAAGTCAACCCTTTCTATAGATATTGTGAACATGTAGACAAAAATAATTAACAAATTACATACCTTAGTATCTATGTAGATAGGTGTTTGATAAACCATTCAAAACCTTCAAGTTCACTAACAAAAATATAGCAGATAGAAGATTTGTTTTTGAGCCTTCATAAAGAGGTTGACATGACTTCTCGAGTAGAGGATCAACATCATGACTATCATCCTAGTTGTCCTCATCCATTGGAGCAAATGTGTCTTGGATCAATCTACATATCTCATCCTCCTGATTTCTATCATGAATGTTATCTACATCCATATCATTAGAAATAACTACTTAATCATCTTAAATATTCTGATGTAGAAGTTTGTCAGGCTGTGAATGAGTATTTCTGCTAGTACTTGGCAAATAACTCTCTAGAGGGCGACATTTTGGGGGCATTGTCTATAAATTTACAAACAACATAGAAAAATTAGTCTGTATAGAACATATAGTAAAAAAAAAGACATTTTATTGAAATTCATGACATGATGAATAGTATAGTGAATATATTAAAAATTGAATAATGACCTCTTACCAGGGGATGATATTCATAACCCCCTTCGAAGTGCCCCTTCTCCCTACAATGTATTTCAACTGTTGTTATTAAAAGTCTTCTTTTTTGCAAGCCCCTGCAATCAAAGCAAGGACAATAACATTTTCCATCTCCTCTCACCTCTAATGCAGCTCTAAACTGAGCAAGTTTCCTTGCATTTTCATTCATAGTGACAAATCCTTGTAGCGGTACAAGTAATTGTCTTACCTACACCATACCAAACAATAACTTGTCAATTACATTACATATTATAAGTATATTTCTGAATATAGTATATTATAATCCAATTTCTATATTTATAAAGAAAAACATGAAGACTAAAGTAATATATACTTCCAATGTACCATCTTATGTCATATTTAGGATCTATCACTCAATTGTGGACCACCTTGTTATAATTATGGTCATTGCAGAGGACCAAAAATAATTAGTGAGCTTATTTAAGAAGCATCACAAATTTTTCATAACAAAAAAAGCATCACAAACAAAATAATCACAAGCAAGAAAAGTACCACTTAATTCAATTAAAAAAAATGACTTTAGTACTAGAATGAATGTTATTTACCATGAAAATCAACTTGTTATCCTAAAATATTTAACTAGAATCTAGATTTGACAAGCTGATGCAATTCCTAAGCTAGAAGTATGTTGGACTTAAAATAGCATTTCCAAAATAACAATTCTCCTCTTTATCCTTCACGTCTCTTTGTCTAGTTGGAAAACAACAATTGAGGAAGTGGTCACAGCTCATCTTTGATTGGATGACAACGTTTTTTGAATTCCTACTCTAAAAATGGAAGTAATTTGGTAAGTAGAGTATTATACATTACATAAGAAGCATATGCATCTAGTTTTTGTATTTTTTTTCTTAACTTGGAAAGATGTTTCATTGTTAGTCTATATAAAAAATACTTAATCATTGGAATAATTTTACCTCTCCTCTCTCATTTGTTAGACATAAATATTTGCCATCCTTACTTTAGATTGATTTCATTCTTCCATACTCATGATTCAAGTATATAATTTACAAACAAAATTACAACATTATTAATTAGTAATAAAATTACAAGTTATAAAATTAAAATAAATTTTAGATAATCAAGTAATCATATAAGATTAAATAATATTTATAAATTATACATAATAAATAGCCTCCTCCTTCTATCTAGTTTGGAGCTATTGAGATATTTTCCCATGCAATATTTTGCTACATTTTTATATTGGAATTCATATCTACATCCCCTTGCATATTTTTCCATGCAATATTTTGCTACTTTTTTATATTGGAATTCATATCTATATCCCCTTGCATATTTTATAGTCATTCTCATAATGAAATTGTTCCCAAAATTCTACACTAATATTATAGGCCACACACTATTTTTTGCTCCTTCTAAGTCTTAGTCTTTTGTTGTATTTTTGTGGTTTTGGGTCTCGAACTCGCTAAATATGACATCCCATCTCTTTCTGAGATATTTTAATGACCCTATCTCCATAGTCATTTCAAAATCTACCAATGATTTTGTCCTTCATTTCTCGAGGAATTTTATCAAACATTGTGCATATCCATCTTACTTATTCTTGGATCAATTAATTGCTTTAACACATTAAAAATGTTACCCAACTACATCATGCAATATGTATCCACTTCTATAATGTTTTAATTCTATCCTCAAAGTCCCCATTGAAACTTAATAATATATTGAATGATCAATATCAATATGAGCAGTGACATGTCTAAGTTTTAAAGTAAATACATCCAAAATAACATAAAGATAATTGGAAAATAATCACAATAATAAATAAATGAACCTTCGAAATCCAAAGCATCCAATGTGAATTTTTGTTTCTATCTTTTTGTCATGAATGATAATCTCACAAAAATATGAAGTCATTTTTCCTATCTTACAAATTGTCATCATTAAGACATTTATAGTTATCTTATATTAATTGATATAAATGTACATATAAATTGAAATCTAATGAAGTTTGTAAGTTTGAAGATAACATGTTTAATGAAATTAGTTTAAGGATGTGTCACCCATATAACATTTATGATTGAGAATATATATAAATTAAAATCTAATTAAGTTTCTAAGTTTGAAGATAACATGTTTAATGAACTTAGTTTGAAGATGTGTCACCCATATAACTTAGTCAAGGCTTGAACATAATGTAACTACTTGTATTAAGTTGTTAAATTATACTAAACTCATGGAAGAATGAGAAACTCAAAAAGCAATGCATCTTGCAAATTTATTTGTCAAATGTATAAGAAGTACATAGTATTTTTTCAATGAAATGTTCTGTGATTATATTAATATATAGAATGACCATACATGCATTTTATTAAAAAAAAAATTATGAAGACACTCACCAGAAGCTAAAGATGCAAGGAAAAAAGATCCAACCCATCAAAACTTCCCATGTAAGGCATCCAAAAATATAGTCATAAAGAGTGGTAGTGATGAGCAAGGTAGATAACGCTACAACTCAATTAAAATAGGCCAACCACTAGAGAAAGTGATCAAATGAGGAGATTGTTCGAACTAAACCAGCTAGAGGTACCTAAAAGAATCAATAACCAATTGTTTGTGTTGGAAAAATTCAACACTAGAGAAGATCACATTGCCATGGCCTTAACATGATATCAATTTCCCCCATTATGGTGTATATGAAAAATAGAGAACATTTTGTAATGTCTCTTGCCATTGAGTTCTATGGTATAATATGGTTGGTTTTGACTTTTTATTCATTTGACATTTGTTTACAAATCAATTTTAATTTTGTAAGCATTGCAATTTCGTTGACCCTATGCACCTTTGTTGCATTCAAGGCTTTAATGAGTGCACAACAATCAAGGCTATTGCTTGTGATGTCATTCTTGTTCAAGAACCTTATAGTTATTTTAACATCTAAATCTCCATGTTTTTACAAGATTAAGATAATAACAACTTTTGCTAGATTTGTATGAAGAAATATCTCCACGTGGTCATTATCTTAAATGCATGGGAATATTCATGATATCATACAATATTGGATTTCAAGAATATCGCCTCCATATGTCAATTGTGATCTTTAGTACAATCACTTATAAGAGATTGACAAATACCCCAAATTAATGCATGAGAGAAAAGTTAAAATGAGGCAAATGAAAATGATAGCAAGTTCTTGAAAAAAATATTAGAAAGGAAAAATAGCAAGTTAACATGACCTAAGCCTCATTACTAAACAATATTAAATTCTAACCCTTATAAAAATATACACAAAAAAATATACATTACTAACCTTGCAAGTTCAAAATCAGAGCTATGTAGAATATCCAAGCTCAAACAATCACCTCTCAAGTCCAAAATCCGCACTCAATGTGTCGCAAGAATAGAAAATGTGTAAATAATGGTTGGATTATGTAGTATATATAGCTCGACATTCATCTATATTGAAACGAAAAGTGAAACCTAAAAATTGCGTCGATATAGGGACGAAGGTTCGTGGAACATTATAAATCGTCAATATTGCCACAGTTTTTCTGCCCTGTGCAAAAAAAATAAAAAAAAAATCATTTTTTTAACCCACGAATGTTGAAAACGTGGAAATATTGCGTGGAACAATCCGCTCATATGTAATAGTGATGGGTATCAGCATACCTGGAAGATGTAATGTCACTGAAAGAAAACAAGGAAGAAACAACCCAAATAGAGGTAAAGGAAAGCGTCAACAAACTAAACAGTCTGGTCATAAGAATGGAACAAGTCCATCGAGACTTGGCTAAGGAACTAAACCACAACGACCACTTAGGTGAATCATGTGGGAAGATGCGCAATCCTCCTTCCTATACAACAAGGACACGTGTAGTTGATATTGCACCAATTTCCATCATATTCCCAATAGATGACATGGATGAGAATGTGAGGAGGCTTGCACAATTGGAAATCAATGTTGCAATGCTACCTGTAGAGGGATTGCACGATCTGCATACTCAGATAGCGGAGGAAATACATGAAAGAGACATCGTCTCACACAGTCAACACCTCCAACTGGAAGAATTCTATAGACAATTACAAGGGGAATGCGAACAGAAGATGAGGAATCTTGACCATGCACAAGAGAAACAGTGCAGGGTAAAGGAAGCAATGTCAACTGTCTACACGAAGCTACCCGCAATTGATGAGGAGCCAGAAATCGAAGTAGCTATCCTACAGATTAACATTGTTGCGGATAGTTTGCAAGATAAAATGAAGGGGTTTGAGATTTCCCATAAAGTTAATATTGCAGAGATGGAAGTTTCCCATCAAGCAGAAATGGCAGAGCTAGCAGCTCAATGACCAGCTGATACAATGCAGCAGGAAGAAGAAGCAAGAGCAGAGGCACTGGGGGCCTATACAAAAAGCATCTTCGTAGAAGTGGCAAGATGCCAAAACCTATTGGATGACGTTTCTAATATATGGGCCATATTACAAGAAGAACCAGAATTGCAAAGTATCCATGGTGAAGTGTAGCGGAAGCAACAGGACTTGGATTCCGTGAATGCTGCTATGAAGGACTTTCCTACACGACAGAAGATGCGGAAGTTCGCAGAAGGAAAGGAAATTAAGAAGGAACTGGAAACTTTAAGAGAAAAGGAGTATGAAGCCTCCTGAAGATTGCAGTCGTTGCAAGAAGAAGCACTAACCTTGACTAAAGAAATTGAAATGAAGTTACAAGATCTTTGGGAAATGAAGAATAATGTCAAGGAACAACTTTTGGAACCTACTTTAGAAGAAATGCTCGACATGGTAAAAGGATGTGATCAAGAGACAAAAGAAATAGTTGCAAAACTCAGCACAACCATTCAAGAGTTCACTGTGTGATCAAGTACCTCAAAGGATGCACAGATGGAATAGTCAAATGGAAGTGGCTTAGGGACAAGCCACAATTAAGTGTTAGGGACCTATTTGGCATGGCCCAAGTGGGCACAATTTTGATGAAGTACAAGTTTTGAAAACTGCGCAGTTCAGACTGCGAAAGCTCAGATGGCACAGCTTTGTCGATACCGCAGTCTGAGAATGACGAGTCAGAAGTGCAGCAAGCAGTGCGGAGTCGAGGGACTGCGTAGTTTTGGGAAAAGAGTATGAGTAGGGTCAAGCAGATGAAAGAAACCTATTTTGGGTAACTGACTCTGAGATTCCCGACAGTTGGGTAAGGAGTAGAGTGGAGATAGAGGAAAGTGACCTGTCAGTTGGAGTGGCATAAAACAGTTAGAGGCTAAGCCATGGGTAGACGATGAGAGCAAGGCTAAAAGGATAGAAAACGACATGCCACGATGCGGTTGTAACAATTTTTATGATGACTGCAGTTGATAGAAGGGCGTGTGAGCCACAAGTGGTCCAGCAAGTCGGCCTGAAGTGAGTAGAGAAAGCTGTGGACGGCGACAGGAAGGCTGGCGGGTAACCACACCAGTTGTGGGGAACCTTAGGGTTTTGGCCCACCATGATTGCAACAGACGTGAGCTACGGGCATGATCTATATAAAGGGAATTTTTGTAAGGGAAAGAGTTAATATTCTTTTGGTTATTATTGAATATTGATCTCTGTTGAGAGACCTATTGTAAAAGGATCTACAGCTGTGTGTGCAGTGACCTACTGAGAGAGAAGAGATTCTACAGCTATGTGCGCAAACTGGAACTATTGAACCCTTCCCATTGATAATATAATCAACATTTCCTATGGACATAGCTCCCATCCTCGGGGTGAACCATGTTAAATCCTTGTGTTATGTGACTGAATGTGTTTTGCATCTGTATATTTGCTTATGTTGAATGGTTAAGTTCATGTTTATGAGTTCATATTTTCTTTCTTTTATATGTATTCGCCACAAGGATAAATGATGGGAATAATATGTTAAGTATTGACATATGTGAATGAATGTTGAATGCATAAGTTGGATATTGGGTAAACACTTAGCCAACAAAGTCTGTATAGTGCGAGTCCCTGAAGCACAGCACCGGAAGTGCACTGTTACTTTGTATTTTTTCGTATGATATAAGTTTGCAAGGTTCACAGTCTACTATGCTTATTGAATGTATAATTTTACACTAAGAAAATCCTATTGGAATAGTGTAAGTGTCGAAGAGGAAGCACAACCCTCAAAGGAGATGTCCTGTTGTTAAGCGACCATCCCGCATCGCGTAGTCCTTGGATTTGCAATAGCTCAAAGCTGTAACCGCGAAGCAAGTGTAATTCATGTTGTCCACCATTCTGTTGAGCATGCATCACCCGGTTGTGGAAACCTAATTCCTCAACCTCCCCATAACTTCTCCTTGGGTGAGACCTCAGTCTGTTCACAGACTGTTGCCGAAAGGGCCGGTGAAAAGGGGTTTTGTTGGTTCCCTGAACCGCGCAGAACTTGGGTCTATCTTGGAAGCTTAAATAACACATGTAGAGCCAACAAATCACTACAGCTATGCTTAGAATTATACTAAAGTAATTTCTCATACCATTGCCATATTTCAGGTGCAACCAGAGGCAAATCAAGTGTAAAATATCAACCAGAAAGTTAAGAAAATAGGCTTGGGATTATAGGTACTCTCGACCAACCTAGCTTCCATAGACTTTGGATGAATTAGACCCTTTTCTTTGGAATTGGACTTATTACTTTGTCCTCCAGCAATTCCAATTGACCTTTTAGTCCCAATTTCCTTCAATGCTACAACATTCTCATGTTGCCCACTACGTTCCTTTTTTTTTCTCTTCTCCGTTCCCTTATTTTTTTGTTTTTCCTCTTTACGTTATTTTTTTTGTATGCATGTTTCCCCAGCAACACTTGTCAATTTTCCATTAACCTCTTAATCTCTCTCTTAATTCCCTTTTTAACTTTAAAACCAGGTTTAAGGAATTAATTAGGAAAAAGTATGGGTTTATCTAAATTATAAGGTAAGAAGGGTTAATTAGGGTTATACATAGGTTTTAGGTTATATGCCACCCCCCCTTACTGACTTAGGTGAATACGTGAGTCCATGTTCATTCAGCGTGTTGGATCTACCACTACCAGTTTAATTTTTATATTAACGGAGAAAAATACAACATGAGTTCTTCCTCACATGCACTCCTAGTCTTTTACAAAATTATACTAACAAATAATGGGGTTTAAACTAGGGGTGTTACAAAATCCACATTTAACTACAAAAGTTCGCATTGAAATAAATATTATGAAAACCTCAAGGTTTAATGAGGGACATGGAAATGACATTTTTAGGGCTAGATTTAGGGGGAAAAGATCGAAGCATTGCCATTTTTTTTCCGCGAAGTTCAAAAGAAATCACTTGAAGGGGCCATAACGTAACTTATGTGAGCTTTCGATGTACATATCTAGCGGAAGATGACCAACCGAAGAAGACTTCAAAGGATCCGATATTAGTGGCCACTTATCCAAGAGAAGAGAAATTTCCTTGAATAAGAAGGAAAAGTGAGTCTAAAGAAAAATATGAATCTCAAAATAAGTAAACAAACAAATAAATATATGGAAAATTCATTAAAGAATGATAAATATATAGGGAGTAAGGTAAGGGTACTTCCCGCGGGAGGTAATGTTTGTTTTGTTTTGTGTTTTATGTAATTTTTTTAAATATTATATAGATTAATATATTTATTTTTAATATATATATATAATATTTTAATTAATTAATTAATTTATATAATATAATATATATTATATTTATTTGTTGTTTATTTCTATGATATAAAATTTAATAATCAAAATAAAATTTAAATTAAAAAAAATGATAAAAATAACATTGTCATTGCATAAATCAAGCCCAAACTCAAGACTTACAAGGTTCATAAGTTAAGACTAAACTCAAGATTTACAATGGTTCATAAGTTAAGACCAAACTCAAGATTTACAAGATTTATAATATATGATTTGTACTAATATAAAAATTATATATTGTAAATTTTTATATATTATAAGTTTTTAATACATATTTTAATGATCAAACAAAATGGCTATGGGGATATTGTCGACATAGAATGGTCAGGATTGAGTTCATGTGAATTGAGTCTATACTTTTGAGTGCACATGATGACGAAAATATTGCACTTATAGAAAAGGCTTGAGGCTAGTGAACACATCCACCAACATCTGGAGTCGTAGGGACCTCATTGGATTTCTTGAAAGAAGAAAATGTTCTGAGTGACAAAGGGGATCCCTCATGAATCCATCTACAGTGTTACCATTTACTAAATTTTAACACTGCAGATGGATTTAGAGACCCCTTGACCCCTTGGGAAGGGGCCTATGAATTCATCTGCAATGTTAAAATTTAGTAAATCATAATAACTCATTGTCAAAATTGCAATTTTTCATTGTCGAGTTACACAATTAACGTCACTCGGGTCTCTAAATCCATCTAGAATTTCACAAATTACTAAATTTTAACACTGCAGATGGATTCGGAGACCCCTTTATAATGGATCCAATGATGCTATAATGTTGTAAGAAGCTGAGACTAGGGTTATGTTTCCCTTTTGATGAGATGGAGTAAGCATGTAGACCATGCATGAAGCCTGATCCATAATGTGAGTTGCCTCCTCTAGGAAAATTCGCCCATGCAGTAGATGGCATCCTTTGAAAGGTGAAGTGGATGATAACTTGATCTTGGATCCTGTTGATGTATTTTTAACTTCGGAATGTATTTCACATATGTATATTGTATTCCTATAGAGATGTTATTATTCCTCTATACGGAAGTGTTGTCATTTATATTGTAAATGTCGTAACTTATACTTGATGGGTTATTAAACCACCTTGTTGGGGTCGGCCCTATATAAGTTATGTGGGTTAAAGGGTTATTATACCACCCTATTGGGGGTCGGCTCTTTCAACATTATGTTATGTGTTTAATTTAGGGCCAACCTAGTAAAGGTTATTAGGCAAGTCAAGTCAAGTATAAATAGAGTGCGGGAGGCACTCTATTTGATCATTCACTTCTCACTCACACATTCATTGGAGAGTGGTGCACATGTGAGGAAGGAGGGGTAGCTGTTAGGAGAAGACTATCTCTCATGCTTGGGTTGTATCATTGCTCTATTTATCTATGAGGAAGTTGTGGGGTTTTTTACCTTCTTGGTTTTCCTCGGTGAAACTCTGTGTCTCTTGTGTGCTTGCATTATTGTGTCCATGATTGATATGCTGTAGATATGTTGTACATGTTACTCTCTCAGTTAAGATCCTAGATCCAATTGAAATTCTGAGAAACTAACATGGTATCAGAGCTAGCTTGAAAGAAGGCATGGTATGGCATTTATGACACTTGTTGCACTTGCGAAGCTAGGGCTTGATATAGAAAAAACCAGTCATTGTAGTACTTTTGATATAAATTCATTTCCGCAAGTTGTCAGGATCTGAAAATATTACAGGTTGAAGATAAGATCCCCATGTACCTTGTGTCCAAAGGAGAGCCTCTAACTCATTGTAATTTTAGATTTATGATCTATATAATATAGGGTTTCTGCCTCTTCCACATCTCAGTCATAAACAGGTGACCTAGGAAAAAATGTCACAACTTGGGCTAGGAAGCTCCACATGAAATTTCGTAAAAAGTGATAGGTAGGGAATGGACTGTACTTTCACAAGTGTGATTTGCAGAGCCTTAAATTGAACCAGTGACATGTGGCGCTCCATACAAGTTCACTCTCTTGTTTTATCCCATAAACAGGTCATGTTGCGACACTTGGAAAAAATTTCTCTCAGAGAATCCATTTGAGGTCTGACCTATGGGGTTGGAAATATAATAGGTCAGGATACCCCAATAAATATTTTTCAGACCCTGTAGATCTGAGATTTCGGAGTTACACTAGAAACAATTAGGTGCATATTTCTGTCAAAACAAAATTTGATTTAGAGCACCTTCATTCATGGCTCCGGGAATTTAGGGTTTCAGAGAATGTTGGAATTTTTGTAGTTGGAGACCACGGCCGGATGCTCCTCATCAAAATCAAAATTTAGAGACCAAGATCAAATTTTTTGACTGGGAAGAAGGCCGAGCTTGATCAAACCCTACTTCGGGACTTTGATCGGAAAAGTGGAAAACTAGGGCTTCTACAAAAGTTGGAATTTTTTAATTATGAGACCATGGCTGGAATCTCCTTGGAAAAATCGAAGTTTAGAGGTATGAATGAAACTATTTCGTTGGGTGAAGCTCCAAGAAACTCAAACCTTAATTCAGGGTCCTCCCTAGTGAATCCAGAAGATTAAAAAGCAAATTTGAGGGGTGAAACTTTGCATTTTTCAAATTCTAAGTATACCAGGTTGATCAGCTCATCAAGGCACATCTTTCTATCCTTTCAGAAGTTTGAAATTCAAAGATTGAATTTTTAGGGTTTCCCTGACAAACCCTAATCGAGCTCGAGATCTAGTTTCAACAAATCAAAGTGGATTGGGCTAATCCTAGAAGAGAATGGATTGGTAACCTACATGAGTGAAGAAGTTCCAGTTTCAGAGGGAGATGAGGCTAAGAAGATTACAAGCAAACTCAACAGGTATGACTTACGGGTATGTTTCGAAATATATTCATTATTAAGTTTATGATATGTTTGTGTTCATTAAGATTAGTACAATCTTGATTAATTTTAGACTTGTCGTATCACGTTAATAAAAATTATGAATGCAGATATTCATTGATTAGGGTTTTGACACTTATTATTGTACTAATGCATTGTGGTGTTGTATGAGGTTGATGTTGTCCGCTAACATGAAAGGTACATCAAGAAAGACAAATCATGTTCTAGTTCAAGAACATATGACCATGGTGACATGAAGACAAAGATTCATCCATTGTCATGTATCACATAGAAGCTCTACTTACAAGGTATGTATAATTTGGTTCTACAATGCTTAACCTATGAGATATGCAGGTTACTAGCACAAGTCATTGAAGAAAGCCACTTACCGATTACATGCATATTAGTAGTATGCTGTTCATTAATGCAATTATTCTAATATGCCAAAATACACAACCTAATTCTAGGAACATCAGTGTATACATCATTGAACAGTATTATTTAAACAATCAAATATGCAAGAAATGATAATTCAAATACTTATCTTTGTTTGTTTGTTGGGTTGACTCCCTCTCAGTCTTTGCTTCCTTTCTTCAACTCCATTCTGATGTGGATTGTGAGAAGTGGTCGACTCCCTCTAAATATCTGCATCCTTGTAGAGACTACTGGAGTGTGCTCCCTCTTAATCTTTGCTTCCTGGATTACTTGTCCTTGAACTTATATCCATCCTCAATCACTATGCATGCTTACAAGTATCATTATTATGATATCCTCGAGATCTCACACATAATCATATATTTATTAGTATATTCTCAATACTATCAAAACATAATAATCTTAAGCATGTATAGTCATGATCATGTCAAATAGAAATAATAAGCATTAGTATTCAAGGACTCTTATGGTTAGTCATATCATAAAATAAAGTAAGAAACATAATATGCCTAAACCCGTGATTATTCAAACCTATACTTTCATGACTCTTCTGGTTATTCATAACATCAATTAAGGTAAGAAACATAATATGCATACACCATGATTATTCAAACCTATGAATAATCATTATCAATCATGCCATGTGTACTTATATAAGAGATCCTATCAGAAGGTAGGATTCTAACTTGATATAGGAAAAACATACCCGGATTAGTATGTTAGCTAGTTATGTCTAACATACCCACATGATGTCTTATTGTTCTCTTCAATGACTTGTGCTAGTAACCTACATCTCTTATAGGTTAACCATTATAGAACCAAGTTATACATACCTTGTAAATAGATATTCTAAGTGATCCATGACAATGGATGAATCTTTGTCTTTATGTCACCATGATCATATGTTCTTGAACTAGAACATGATTTGTCTTTCTTGGTGTACCTTTCATGTTAACGAACAACATAAACCTCATACAACACCATAATGGATTAGTACAATCATAAATGTCAACACCCTAATCAATGAATATCTTCTATCATGCATTCATAATTTTATTAAGGTGATATGACAAGTCTAAATTTAATCAAGATTCTACTAACCGTAATAATATGAAGACAAACATACCATAAACTTAACCATGAACGAATCTCGAAACATACCTGGAAAGCCATACCTGTCGAGATTGCTTGTAATCTTCTTATGTAAGGCCTTAGCCTCATCTCCCTCTGAAACAGGAACTTCTTCACTTATGCAGGTGACCAATCCATTCTCTTTTAGGATTAACCCAATCCACTTGATTTGCAAGAAATGAATTTGGAGCAAGATTAGGGTTTGTGAGAGAAACCCTAAAACTTCAAACTTTGAATTTCAAACTTATGAAAGGATAGAAAGATGCACCTTGATGAGCTGATCAAGCCGGTATACTCAGAATTTGAAAACTGCAAAGTTTCACCCCTCAAAATTGCCTTTGAAACTTCTAGATCTTCTGGACAGGATCCCGAACTAGGGTTTGATAAATCCCACCCTTCTGCCCAACCAAAAGGTTCAATACAAAGCTCTAAACTTCAATTTTTCTGAGGAGCTTCCAGCCGTGGTCATAGACTTCAAAAATTCCAACTTTTGCAGAAGCCCTAATTTTCCACTTTTCTGATCAAAGTCCCGAACTAGGGTTTGATCAAGCCTGACCTTCTACCCAACAAAAAAAATTGATCTTGGTCTCTAAATTTCTATTTTGATGAGTAGCAATCTGCCGTGGTCTCCGATTACAAAAATACCAACTTTCTCTGAAACCCTAATTCCCGGAGCCATGAATGAAGGTGCTCAAAATCCAATTCTGTTTGGACAGAAATATGCACCTGATTGTTTCTGGTGTAACTCTGAAAATAAGAATCCATAGGGTCTGAATCTTCTAGCTGGGGTAGCCCGACTTGTCATCTTTCCAACCCCACTGGTCGGACCTCAATTGGATTCTTTGAGAGAGAGTTATTCCAAGTGTCGCAATGTGACCTTTTTATGGGATAAAACAGGAGAGCAAACTTGTATGGCATGCCACATGTCACTAGTTCAGTTTCGGCCTCTGAAAAAGTTACCTGGGAACGTACAATCTGTGCACTACCTGTCACATTTTATGAAAAAAAATTTGGAGCTTCCTAGCCCAAGTTATGACCTTTTTTCTTGGGTCACCTATTTATAACTCAGATCTAGAAGAGGCAGAAAGCCTAGATCATAAAACACAAAGTACAACGAATTAGAAGTTGTCCTTTGGACACAAGGTACATGGGGATCTGATCTTCGACCTTTAAAAGTTTCACATCCAAAAACTTTGCCAAAATGGATTTATAGTGAAAGTGCTACGATGACTGGTTTTTGCTATATCAAGCTCTACCATCGCAAGTGCAATAAGTGTCATACATGCCATACCATGCCTTCTTTCAGGCTAGCTCTGATACCATGCTAGTTTTTCAGAATTTACTTCAATCTGATCTAGGATATTAACTGAGAGAACAACATCTACAGCATATCTACATCATATCAATCATGGACACAATAATGCAAGCACACAAGAGACACAGAGTTAACTTGGGGAAAACCATAAAGGTGAAAACCCCAATAACTTCCTCAGAGATAGATAGAGCAATGATACAACCCAAGCATAAGAGATAGACATCTCCTAGTAGTAGCTTCTCCTCCTCCAAAAGTGCGCCACTCTCCAAAGAGTGTGTGTGAGAATAGAATGATGAAATAGAGTGCCTCCCGCACTCTATTTATACTTGACTTGACTTACCTAATAACCTTTACTAGGTCGGCCTCAACTTAACCACATAACACAATGTTGACTGGGCCGAAACTCAAAAGGGTGGTCTAATAAGCCTTTGACCCACATGGCCGACCCCCAATAGGGTGGTATAAGAACCCTTTGACCCACATGACTTATACAGGGCCGACTCGAACAAGGTGGTCTAATAACCCATCAAGTATAAGTTACGACACTAACAATATAAATGACGACACTTCCGTATAGAGGAATAATACCATCTCTATAGGAGTACAATATACATATATGAAATATATTCCAAAGTTACATATACATCAATAGGATCCTATACCATACCTTGTGAGGTTAGTACCGACAAATTTCTACGTATAAATGCAGGTTTAGATGAGAGTTAGCAAAAACAATTACTTAGAATTCTCAAGAGTCAAACTGGAGCATTTTCATGGGAATATACCAATATGAAAGGTATACACCCATATACCTGTATCCACCAAATTTACACAGACTCAAACATACCTCCTATTAGGAAGCCCCAGAGAAGAATGAATCCAGCCCTAAAGGATATAGTAAAGGATGAATTATAGAAACTCCTTAACGCTAGTTTCATTTACCCAATTTCCAATAGTAAATGGGTGTCTCCTCTAGTGGTAGTTCCAAAGAAATTCATAGGGAAATGGCATATCTGTGTTGACTTTTGAGAACTGAACAAGGCCACTCTTAAGGACTACTTCCCGTTGCCTTTCAATGATCAGGTGTTAGACACCTTATTAGGGAAACAATATTTTTCATTCCTTGATGGGTATAGTGGATACAATCAAATACTAATAGCACCTGAGGATCAAGACAAGACAACCTTTACTTGTTCTTGGGGGACATATGCCTATCGAGTGTTACCATTTGGCCTATGTAATGCACCTGTTACTTTCCAGCATATAGCATTAGGAATCTTTGTTGACATTATACATCACTGTGTAGAAGTTTATATGGATGATTTTACATTTTATAGTAATACCTTCCAAGAAGCCCTTGATAACCTCGAAACAGTTCTTATTCGGTGCCAAGAAACGAACGTAGCTCTTAGTCATGAAAAATGTAAAATGTTACTAACTAAAGGCATAGTTTTGGGACATCATGTCTCCCTTCAAGGTATCAAGGTGGATCCTGCCAAGATAGATATAATTGTTAATCTTCCTCCTCCAAAAACTCCTAAGGAAGTAAGAAGTTTTCTTAGCCATGCAGGCTATTATAGACATTTTATTGAAAATTTCACTAAGATAGCCGCACCTATGTTCAAACTACTCATGAAAGACACAAAATTCCAATGGACTGAACCTTGTCAACATGCCTTCGAAACTTTGAAAACAAAGCTATCAGTGGCACTAATACTTAGGGACCCAAAATGGTCCCTTCCTTTCCATATATCCACTGGTACCTTTGACATATCTATAGGGGCAGTCTTAGGTCAAGAAGAGGGACAGACATCACATGCCATTTACTTTGCTAATAAAAATATGACTCCTACAGAATCAAAATATACTGTTACTGAAAAAGATTTTCTAGCAGTAGTCTATGCCATCAACAAGTTTCGTCATTATATCAGAGGATATGACATTTTTATACACACTAACCACTCCGCCATCAGGTTTTTAATGAATAAACCTATCACCAATGGCAGAGTAACTCGGTGGATTCTTTTGTTAAAAGAATTTAACATCACCATTATTGATCGTCACAGTCGAGAGAATGTGGTAGCTGATTTTCTCTCTCGAATTCAAACTGACAATAATGCTAGTCCTATCGATGATAGCTTCCCAGATGAACATTTGTTTGTTATGTTTGTTCAAACCCCATGGTTTGCAGACATAGCCAATTATTTAGCAATTGGAAAGCTACCAAACCATCTGTCCCCACCCGAGAAACGTAGGATCATAGTTGAAATCTCTAATTATTCTTGGGTAGATAGTGATCTCTTTCGTACTGGTCCTGATCTTATTATTAGACGATTTGTATGGGAGGATGAGATGGCAGAGATCCTTCATGCATGTCATGGTGGACCTTGTGGCGAGCATTTTTATGATAAGAGAACAACATACCAAGTGTTTCACTCTGGGTATTATTGGCCAAGCATTTTCAATTATGATTCCAAGTATGTCAACGGGTGTGACAGTTGCTAAAGAATGGGTAGACCTACACCATCTGATGAGATGCCCTTACAACCCCAAGTTATGATTGAGCCTTTTGAAAAATGGGCTCTAGATTTCATTGGGCCAATTTCCCCTATGTCTCGCAAGAAGAAGTACATTCTAGTATGTACATATTATGTCACCAAGTGGGTAGAAGCCAAAGCTTTATTTTTAGCCACAAAGAAATCTGTAGTAGAATTCACATATGAAGAAATCTTTACTCGATTGGTGTACCTAGGGAAAATGTAACCTATCAAAGATCTCAGTTTACCTCCAAATTAATGAAAGAGCTTACTGAAAAATATGGTATTAGACATTGTAAATATTCGCCATATCACCCGCAAGCCAATGGTCAGGTCGAATCCACTAACAAAGTATTAGAAGCTATCCTGACTAAGACTATTCAGTTACACCACAAAGACTGGGCAGATAGGCTCTCATAAGCCTTGTGGGATTACAGGATAACATGGAGGAACACCACTGGCCACACACCTTATGAACTCGTTTATGGTAAACAAGTTCTTATACCTATTGAATTTCAAGTCAAAACCCTCCGTATGGTTGCACAATTAGGGATGAATCTAGAAGAAGTAGAAAGCCAACGAATCCTGCAAATAATGAATTAGACGAGATTAGGCAAGATGTTATTCAACACACAATATTAATACAAAATCAATGCGAAAAGTGGCATGAGAGATACATTAAACAAAAACAATTCAAAACTGGAGACTGGGCATTACTTTTTTATTTGAGATACAGAAGACTTTAAAGGTAAATTAACTACTCATTGGATGGGTTCATATGAAATTGTTACAACTTTTGATAATGGATCCATTAAAATCAAGGCAATAGATGATTCACAAATTTCTTTTGTTGTAAATGGACATAGACTTAGACTTGATCATCAACCAATATCTAAACAAGATTTTGTGCAGAATGCCTTACGACAAGAGGAAATGAAGCTGGTAGAAGAGGAAGTTGTTCCTCCTTCTCGTAGTTCTTGAATAATTATGGGTTATCTTCCTTTGTATATATGTAAATATGTTTTTTTATTTTTCAATAATAAAGAGTCATTTCTAACAACTGATTGCATTCTTTACAGGAAATTCATTTTTATGATCAGCTTATGTAATTTCGTAAATTATAAAAGGAAGTCTCTTTTCCCTTTTCCTAAACTTCATACATATGTTTGTGTTTTGAATAAAATTGAATCATCTAACAAGTGGTTTTGTAGCTTAATTACAAGAACCCTATATTTATGATTAGTTCATGCAATATTATCTCTAAATGGAAGTGATCTAAAAGGAATACTTATAGTTCTCCTTCTCTTTCAATTATTGTTTAAAATTGAAAATTTATAAACTGAAGCATTCTTGATATCATTTTTAACCACTTTCTTTTATGATTCTGTGTATGATATTTCATTCAGACATGTACATTTCCGATTTCTCATTAGAACAGTTGATTAAGATCCACTTTAATTACTATGATCTACAAAAAGCTCTATCTTACACTTGTGGATTACTAGCTCATCCTAGACTCATGATCAAAACTTGTCTCTTACGCACTTTTAAAAGGTAGCCCAAATGTGAGTGATATTTTCTATTTTGTGGGGAACATTACTGACCTTTTATGAAGAAGATAGATTGAGAGATCAGAGAATAGCTTTAGGTTATTATCTTTTGACATGATCTATAATTTGGCCCATTATAAATAAGGTTACTCATAAAGTTCGTGCTAAAATTTGAATTATGTGTTTAACACGCATAGCACACTCTAGTTCCAACCAGATTCCATACTAAAAATATCATTATATGAAGCAAACCCGCAGGGCTACTAAATAGGCTCGCTGGCAGCGGGTCCATGCTAAGTAAAATCTTAAACAAAGGAGCTCAGTAAATGCAAGTAAACCTTTCGGGGTACTGAATAGGTTCGCTGGTAGCGGGGCTATGCTTGCATGGTACCAAGATAAACCAGTTGGGGTACTGAACATGCCTGCTCGCAGTGGAGAAATATCGAGTAAAAGAGGTTTGGTTAATGCTTTGCTATTCACATGGCTCATAAAAAACCTGAGTATACAAACACATGTTTAGGCCAATTATTTATATTGTCATTAGAGAATGGCTGTAAGTTGGGCTTGGACCCTGTCATCTAATTCAAACAATACCTAGGATATGATTATCCTAGAAATGTGACCCATAACTATAGTTAATATCACAAACTCTACGGTGAACCTTATCTATATTCTTTGGATGACTAGAAATCTTTACAATGAGTCATGGATGACTAGTTTTCCTATGGCATTTCACATCAATTATATTATCATTCTTCATATGGTCTTCTTAAGCATTGTTGTATTCTTTTTGACGAATGTACATATCTGAACATCTACATATATTAGTTAATATTTCATTTTCTTATGAGAATTATCATAGTGTTTTTAGATGATTTCCTAAACCATGCATTAAAAGTATTTGAATATTAATCAATTTTTCTTTGATGGCTTGAGGACACGTCATATTTTTGGTTTGGGGGGGGGATCAGAACTGTTTTTACTTTCTGAATATTTATAAAGAAACAAATTTATTTATCTCTGATAAAATGTATTTTCAGGAACAATGTGAAATAGTAGAAGAAGGATTGTACTAATCAAAGGCAAATAAAGAGGAACGCAATTGAAAGATCTAAAAAAGCAAAGTTTACAGCATTTTTTTGTGCACTAACAATCTCAAAAATTCCCTGCAAAATCAACTTTAGTGAGCATTAGCAAGCAAATCGTGTACAGACAAAAGACTGTATGAAGGGTTGAATGACGGGTCGAATGCCGATCTAAATGAGGTGACGAATGAGGCGAATGTACAACGATCTGAATGAAGTGTCGAATGAAACCATAGCTTATAATGGTTTTAATAAACATGCCAAGGTGGCCAAATTTGAATATTTGATAAACCTAATTGGCTAATTATGCCAGGAATCAATCAAATGTCAATTTCGTACGTGTTCTCATTCCCTTATCTATCTCACCTCCATTAAACGAATGGATTATGCATAATTTTGAATCATTGCATGTCCACCATATGGTTTTAATCGTCCTATCGTACTACCTGTCATCATATTAATCGAGTTATCATAATCTCCCACGTATAATCTATGTTTATAATTTCATTTTGAGAATTATATTCAACCTGTCCAAAGATAGGATTTCGACATGGTTGAAAATATAATGGCCACACATATTCTTTGACTCACGCATTTCTATGTTGGCGCTTGATTCAACATATTTGAATGACAAATGTGATCTCTCAAGCATGCAGCTAGTTCATCGTTCAACCATTCAAACAGACTTCAATTTAAACTGATGACTGCGTGAAGTTTGCTCCATTACTTTTTCCATCTTCTCTATTAAGCCACGTCTCCTGCATATTTTGCATCCCCTGCACCTATCTGCCTCCCTCGACCTCTGTCTAGTTATGTCAATCTGTCACGAACCTGGAAGTTACTAGGATTTACTTTGCATCCCTGAGTTCAAAGAGTGCCATGAGATATTCCTTCGAGCCGGGTGGGGTCTGTTTCTCCGTCATTTCGAAGGCTATAACCACGAAGTTTCACTATTGTTCGCCAAAGGATTCGATGGAAAGACAACCAAAGTTGGCCATCTCACATTTTCTGTGACGGAAGAATCTATCGCATTAGCCACCAAACTCCCTAGGGAAGGATCTCGTTGGCATAAACATCTCCTCCTTCCACGGAAGGCTCACGAGTTTTCTATGAATACGGAATATCAACATGTCGTTGGAACAAAAGGATTCCATCGGGAGTGGGTCAAGCTGGAATACCTAGATCCCTTTACTACCATCATCCATCTAATCACTTGTGAAGGTAAGTTTACTGTTTTTAAAGTCTGCCATTTTAGATTGCTAGCACATTTTGTTAACAGTCAGACCCTCAATTTCACATTCTACTTCCTAAAAATTTTAGGGAAAATGTTAAGCCAGGTCAGGAAGAATACTGTTAATCCCTCTCAAATCCTATACCATCATTGTCTTATTAAAATCTTTATCATTCACTAGCTGGAAAAAAAAGGAAAAACCTAGGATCGTTTTTTTTTCTGAAATACTAAACCCTCATTTGATCAAGAAGCTTATTGCCAAATCCTCTACTTCTTGAAAACACCATTTTTTCCAAGCCTGTATTAGTGACCCTACCAAAGCATCTACACAAACAGAACAAGACACCAAGCGTGTGCAGTTTGATGAGAATCCCTCAGGAGATGTACACCTTGTCCATTCATCGCCTTTTCCTGAGCTTACCCTTGCTGATCGTACTTCAGAACCTCCACTCTTTTCAGTACCCACTAAATCCACAAGAACAAACCTCGACTAGTTCGTTGACCATCCTGTCATCCAGACTTATGTTCAGCCATCTCATTCAGACAACCAATCAGATGACCATACCTTTGAAACACCTCTCCTCACATTAGCCAATGTATCTGCTCAAATGTCTGAAGCCCCTGTTGTTGAAAGTTCTCTAGTACACACCAAAGACAGAGTTCTTGAAGAACATATGGTTGATCTTGAGACATCTTGAAGAAAGTTGATTCCTCAAAAGGACCTGGAACATTGCATAGAACAACCCATTCTGAATCAGCAGGAAGTGGATAGATTGACCAAAGTAATAGCACGGTTGACATACCAGAACCAAAATTATGTGGAAAAAATATTTGAGCTTCAAGAAGAAAACAAGGCACTACGCACACAAGTAAGAAGCATTGAATGCTTGGTCAATACAAGAGAAGCATCCCATACTACTCTCCGGATGAAATATGACACCTTGAAGGACCAGTTTAGGAAGCTCCAGAATCTTAAAGCTAAAACCACTTCCTCCTCCAAGTCGAAGGTAGTTGCTAACGTAGCTCAGCCTTCTTCCTGAACTTCTTTGTTTTGCTCAGTGGGACCTGGCATATCTCCGGTTTGGGAGAATGTTGGTGTCTGTTTTGTCACCATTTTTTTATCATTAAATCTACTCTGAGTGCTGTCAATTTCATTATTTTTGCTATGATAAGTTATTCTTTCCACCATTCAGACCATCAAACAGACTATGTATGCATATATTCATTTATCATAATAATTTTGGTCAAATCTCTCTATATTATGATTTATTAATGTTTAAAGTGACATTTCTAGACATGCGTGGCATTTAGTTCTTGCTCTACAAGTTGCGGTATTCAAATGAACGTTCATTCATACTTGCTTTCAAGCCAAAGACACCAGCAACGTTTAGCGTGTCGTCCAGCCCTTCGTCCAGTATACGAAATCATCGGTTGGCATATTCCTGGCCATTAAAGACAAAATATGACACATGGGTTCTATTAGCGACGTGGTGGGCAGAGTTGGAGACCCCCGGTTCTAGATGATTCACCTCCTTTCCTCATGAGCTTGAGAGCACACCTCCTACCCACATCAACACTCCAGCATTCCAATGTTTCTGTTTGTTCATCCTGATATCATGCATGCCTACTTATGTCAATGTTCTAGAGGAGTCCAGTCTGCCCACGCTTAATCCGCCAGCACATGCTTTGTCCACGTCGACTCTCCAACAGCTCCATCCTTCCATGCTCAACTTGCCAACATGTGCTTCTGCCTACGGTTGAAGGAAACGAACACGCAGTTGTTCATGTTGTGTAGGGTCGACGCCGTGAAAGCAGGCAGGCAACTCTACGTTGTCATGATCCACCAGGAAGTCGTTTTTACAGTTTAAAAGACTTCCTATTATTAGAGAAGTCAACCACTAAAGGGTCAACTTGCTCTACCCATTGTAAAATTGTATAAATAGTTGTCTTTGTGACTGAGACGACTTAGTCTTAAGCCAAAGTCTGAGTCTCTATATTTTTAAAACTGTTAGTCCTTTGTGCTACTAGCACTATGTAATTTTCTCAATTAACAGAAGTTTCAGTTCGTTGATGCTCTGTTGTTAGTTTTAGTTTCCATCTCTGATTGTTGGGAAGGGCCCCTCATCAACCGGAGGTTTTGTTTATGTTTTCTTTATTTTCTTTTCTGCAAATAGCTAGTTCATTTTCCAGTGTGTAATTAATTTCATTTTTCCTGTATATGTCATTTCTTTACTTCTTTGTAATTTATAATGTGTTGCTAACTTAGTCTGTGTTTCCAGAATTGATAAATGGTCGACCAAGCATAGCATTTTATAGTTTGCTTCCATTTTTTTTATGATTATATAGAGTTTAGTTAGAAGTTGTTTCAAGTTCTATAATAGTTAAAATTAGTTCCATTACCTTATGTTCTGTAGTTGTAGGTTAATTCTCTCTCTCACCTCATTCTTGCGTTAGCATATAATAGAAATAGTTCCTCTTAGATAATGGTTAGAATAGGTTGCTCCTATTATCGTAGCTTCTTAGCAGTCTTCTCACTAACTTCTTTGCACTGTAGGTTCATCTGCATTCTCCAGCTGACGTTAAGATCATCAAAACTACATCTTTCCTTAGTTTAATTCATTTTTTTTCATCTGTACTATCATTCGGATAGTCATCCGGATCGTCATTTGGACTTTCATTCTTTCATCATTGTTTTATGCTTATTTTGAATTCAGTTTTTCAATTTTTTGAATTGTAATCTTTCTCTCTTCTAATTAGCATTCTGAACCATCATTAGGCCTTTGCTTTATATTCTATAAGAGTTTTTAATTAAAGTTTGTCACTATTCTTAATCTCCATCTCATTTTCTTTCAGTTTGTTTCAACTATTTTCCAAGTTATGTCTTTCATATCTGATTTACTAATATGTTGCCGCTCTCAGATTTATCAGTCTTATTCGTACAATAGTTTACTACATGTTCTTAAGGTTTATTTCAAACTAGAGTTAATAATTTCATTCTCCAAGTTATCGAAATTTTGATAGTTTCTTTGTTAAGCATAGGATCATTTTCTCGTTCGCTCAAATAATGAAGATGTTTATGAAATAGAATTTGGATTAGAAGTAAATATCTTTATCAAGTTTTCTACTTGCTTCTATATAACATATATTTATCAAGTTTTCTACTTGCTTCCAAATTGAATCCAGAAATAAATATCTTTATTAAGTTTCCTACTTGCTTCTAGATTTCATTAGTTTTATATCATTTTGCTTGTGGATAGAAGATAGATCATAATGTTAAAAGATAATTGTAATTGGAGTCTTTGTAGTTTACATCTCTTTATTAAAATTAGGTTAGATTTACTTCCATTGTGTTTTGCTGATACATTTGAAAGTCATTACCACTCATTCACTCCATTTCCTATCACATTTGACGTACAACATTAAAAAGAATGGAATTACAATTAGATGCTTTAGTATAGTTTTGAAGTATTAACTGAATGCATAAGTAGTTATTGTTCGGATATCCACATCATCTTTTTCAGGATCTTGCATGCAATTAGGGTTTGCATGCAAATTCTAGGGTTTGCATGCACTTTGCATGCATCCTAGTCACCAGGTTGATGCCTCCAGCACCTTAGCCACCTTATTCTAGCACTCGGGAGCTTCTTACATCATTTCATTAGCCCTCCTAGTCAGGAAGGCACCCACTTCTCACCTACTGCCAGAGAAGGGTGCACTTCTTCACCTACCACTACAGTTCCACTTCAGTTACACTCAGTTAGCTCCAATTCTCCCTGATTTGAGGCTAGTTTCACTCCTGACTTACTGTTTCACTCTGATGGACCTCCAGATTGACTAGATGACTTGTTATGACTTCAGTTAGCCTCCCATGCGCCCTCCACTGAGCCCACTTCCCTATATCAGTGCTACACACTTCAGTTACACATGTTACACTCAGTTAGACTCAGATTGACACCTGGATGACTGGTTCTTGTGCATTGATGACCACCACTAATTGATGATGAGGACTCCTAGTTGGAGTCAAGCTACTCCATTTAGTAATTCAAATGACCTCCTTAGGCAATTCGAATTGCTCAGTCATTGTTACTGTATTCTATTGTAATAATTCACCCTTACTGGGATATTGAGCACTGTGCATGTTTTACACAGTTTTACACCATATTTTCTATGTTCATCTGTTGTGATTGATTTACTTGTTTATTAGATCTGCTGTGACTAATTTTATAGTTATTGAATTCATTAATAGTTTGTAGTTTTTCTTTGAATTAACATAGCTTTCTGTTTATGTAGTTTACTGTTAAATTAAGTCATTTCATAGATAGGTCTTTGATTTCATTTACAGTTGTTTCTAATTGCTAGATTAGAATCTAAAAAATTGATTAAGTAGTTTCCATTCTTATAAAAATAGTTTGCTCTTTAATAAGTACTTTCCATTGTTTAATCATAGAGTAGAGTAGTATGATTTGATAGTGTTATGATCTGTTGTTTAATTTGGTTTAGTTAGTTCATTTGTTATCTTTTTTTGAATTTTGACTCGGTTTTTCATTTTGAAAAATATTTTGATCTTTTCTTTATTAAAACATTTATAAGGTCTGACAAGTCGAAACTTAGGTGCCATTCTACCTTAGCATATATTGTGCCTCAACACTAAGATTACAAACCCTAGTCGATAATTAAATATTTAGGTGTTCTCTTTAAGACAACTCACACACCTCAACAAATGCATGGCTCAAAGAGATCAAGGAAATAAACTATATGACTCAAGCAGAGAATGATGAGCTCATAAGACTTCTACAAGTTGCAGAAGTTGACAAGCAAGAGCTTCAAGATAGTCTTCAAAATATGCAAGAGAGACTTCAAGAGTTTCAACTTGACTTGTAAGACAAGAATAAGATGTTGGCAAAGTATCAAAATAGTGATGAAGTAGAGAATAATGAAGAGCCTACTTCTACTACAGATGCAGAATCCTTCATTGAGGTAAATAGTGTCAATAATTCTTCAGTTTCTTGTTCTTCCCATGATGATGATGATGGTTTTGATGCTTTCAAAAATCACACCAAGTGAATTGGAATGAAGTTGTTGAAGAAGATGGGATATGAAGGAAAGAGCCTTGGATCTAATGTGAAAGGAATTATAAATCCCATCCAAGTGGTATAATTACCTCAACATGTGAGACTAGGCTATAGTAGAAAGGAATATTGAGCATTCGCCCAAACCACCGATGAAAGAAACTCCAAAGTAGTTGAAGCAAGCACAGCTTCAAGATAAGATCCCAAGCGAGTACCAAAAGATGACACATCCCTCCATGATGATCGAGATGAGCACTATGAAAGAGGAGTTAAGGAAAGATCTCCGCGACTAGCATGCACTAGAGACAACTAGGAAAGGTATAAAAAGTATCGTTATTCCAACGTTCCTTCTAATTATAAGTCATTTGGAAATAAAACATTATGTCATATAAGACCATGTACATGTTGTGGTAAATATAACCATGATATTTCCAAATCTTGGAAAACAATAGCCTTGTACAGGAAGGTCATGGAAACCACTAAGAGGCTAACACATGAAGATCCCTCTCCACGTTAGGAGAAAAAGAAGGGAACGAAAGTATGGGTCAAGAACAACCATTGCACCCATTGCAACATGGGTGTACATCAGGAAGCCACATGTTGGGTGTTGCATCCAGAGCTGCATCCCAAGAAGGACAAGAAATTTGAGCAAGCACTTGTGAAGGAACTAGCTAATGAAGCAGCTCAGAAATAAGGCCAGCTACAGATACAACTCAGGAAGGAGAACCTATTCACCTTGATGGATAAAATGAGTATAATTCTTCAATTAATTGAAGAAATCCAATCATTGTAGATCACTTGTTTCTTTTTCTTAAGACACCATAGAAGGGCACATTTGTAAAAATGATGAGATGTATAACATCCCTTATTCATGAAACGTAGTGATATTTTAAGGATTTTTTTGAGTTATGGATTATGTTGTAAAGTTGATCACTGTATGTAACTTTTGGAGGACTGTTGTAGCCACAACAGATCCCATCTTGTTTAGATCAAATGGGAGCCCCTACCAAAATCTTGTTTTTATTCACTAAGTCTATTTTTCTTGAAATCACTTTGTTTGTTTGTTTAATTTTGTTAAGGTTTGCTTAGTGATATTTCATAACGAAATCTAAAACAAAATGATTCTTCCTCCCTTATCAATTCACTCAATCAAGTTAAGAAATAGTTGAGTCGGAATTCGGAAGTCAAGAAAATCATATGTTTGTAACAGGGATCCTGACGTACCGATCCTGAATTCTCTTATTTTCCTATATCGACAGTCAGATGTCAGTATCAAGTTCCTTAAAACTAATTTAAGTTTGTTGAATTCCTGACTCCACTTATTTTTGCTTTAATATCAGCAGTAGAAATTCAGGGAAGTGTTAAGCATTGGTTGTCATTGATGTCAACTAAAGATAATGTCAAGTGTTTGACTGTCAACTAGTGTCAAAGAGGATGTCAACTAATTCAGTCTGAGTCATTGATATCAAATGATGTCAAAGTGGATATAGCATTCCTGCAGAAGTATGAAGAAGTACATTGAAGCCACGAAGCCACTTTGAAGTAGTACATGCACAAGATGAAGAAGAACATGAACACCAGAAGTGTATGTGCATGTGGTGAAGGTGATAGACATATATGCAAATTTGAAGTATATATTGAACTGCGTTCAGTCTAAAGATGTGTATCAAGGATACAACATGCATGACAATTTTGAAAAAGTACATAAGAATATACTTCATGAAGATCCAGTTCAAGTAGGAACACATAGGTAATGTTGTCACGTCCCCATCTTGACCCTATCACATTAAAATTGTAAATGATGTAATCTTGTTATATAATTGTGGTGAGGAGTTCAAGGCCAAGGCCCCGCCATCGATTTATTGATGCATATGGTTTACGTGCTATCCCAACACAATGGAATTGTAAATATCATGTAAATATGCATTTAATAAAATACCCACAACTAGCTATGCAATGCAACAAGAGATGGGGGCATGATTTTTCAAGGAATTGGGTGGGGAAACATTCAAACCCTTGGATCCAATCAAGTCAAGCCAAGTGTCAATGAGAGAACCCATCAAAACCTCAACTACCCATGTTGACTTTTGTACCCAATCATTGATTTCTCCCAAGAGCTGGTTGAGGTAGTTAATGCCTTGGGGAATGAGAGGTATGGCTATCCAATTTTGGGTATGGGAAAGCCACCCTGCATGGGAAATCATGTTTTAATTCTTGGGCAAGAAAAGAGCCATGAATTGCTTCCCAAGCCATTATCCATCAACCAGTTTCTCTCCCTCACGAGGGGGGGAGCTACCTGGGCATTTTCCAGCCATGTTTTCCTGTGTTTTCCTTCATTCTTAGCTGGGAGAGGGGCATTTTTGTGTTCCATACCAGTGGGGAAGAAGGGGAATGGAATTGGGGTTCCATAGAGATCGTTTGGCTGTTGAATGCTTAGTTAGTTGGGGAAGACATCATTTTCCTCCCTGTGATTGTTTCTCCCCATCCCATAATCCGTTTTGGCTAGAAACGAATTGGGGAAAACCCATGACCATCCTGTTTTAAATCCCATTGTTAAATGTGTATCCCTACCCAATGATTGTGCTTGTTGTGTGAGAAAAGAATATGTTGGGGTATGGGTTATGGGTCTCCATTGTTTTGGCTTGAGCTTGAGTGGAAGCATCAAGGGTTCTGATGCAGCCTGATAAACCCAGCTATGGACTGGCTTGGCTCAAATGAAATGCTTAATTGGCTGGGTATGACCTGAATGTCCCTTTTTCCTTGTAGGAATCATGCCCTGCTCGGGGGTGGCAGTTGTGTTGAGAGATTGATGAACACAACTGGCCTATGGTTAGGTGGAATGTTGCAGTGACATAGCTGGTTGTTTGGGACAATTGCAAAATGGAGATAAGTGTTTTTCTATCTATGTATTTACTTTTGCACTGTATTAATTTGATGACTGTTGATATGCTGTATGCATGATAAATGTGTGTGGATAGTTTAGTTCCGCTGTGCATAGTTGATTTGTTTTACATCTGCACACAAATGATTCATTCATATGTTTCTAATGAATGGGTTGAGATTATGTGAAAGCCCCAGAGATTGGCATCATGTTCCCTCCCTTTCCTTGGATGGATGGGTGGGTACGTGGCAGATGGTATCAGAGCGAAGGTTGCAACATTTATGCCTTCATGGGTGTGATGCACCTGTAACAATTACTTAATAAAAATATGCGAAATAGCAGAAATGACATAAATCAGAATCACTTTTATATTGATCACAGGCCACTTCGAGGGGGAAACCTCCTATGAGAAAGCTCAATACAAATAACTTCACAGTGTCTTTAGAGGTTTCAACACACACTTATATACTAATTCTAAGCGCCAATACTATGGATCAACAATACTACGGGTGACTTACAAAGCATATGCGCCAACAACAATAACACAAAGTATTGATCAACAAATACTACGGGACGACTTACAAAGCATATGCGTCCAACAACAACATACTAACAAAGTAAAGACATGGGTTCCTAACATCCCCTCCCCCTTAAAAAAGCTTTGTCCTCAAAGCTTTAGATGTGGAAATTGTTGTTGAATCTGAAGGAGTGGTTCCCATGTAGCATCCTCTGGTTGCATGTCGTGCCACTGAATTAAGACCTCTATGATAGAGCGAGAGCGAAGCTGACGCATGCGCCGATTGAGGATGGCCTCGGGCTCCAAAAGGATGGATCCTTCATTATCCAATTCGGGTAAAATCGTTTGTCCACTGATGTTGGTGCCAAGAACTTTCTTCAGACAAGAGACATGAAAGACTGGATGAATGCGGGAAGAAGGAGGAAGTTCCAATTTATAAGCAACGGACCCAATCTTCTGAAGAATCTGATATGGCCCATAGAACTTTGGAGCGAGCTTATGACGCCCTTTGAGTTTCAAGGATGATTGTTTGTATGGCTGGAGACGAAGAAAAACCATATCGCCGACTTGAAAAGTGTGCTCAGAATGGTGCTGATCAGCTTGTTGCTTCATGTGATTTCTTGCCATGTGAAGATTGTCCCACAAAATGCACAGAATCTGATCGCGGTTTCGAAGGACCGTGTCAACTTCCTGAACTGGTGAACTGGTGGGGGTGTATGGAAGAAGAGCTGGAGGTGCCTGACCATAGACTGCTTCATATGGGGTCATTTTAGAGGCATTGTGGTAAGAGGTATTGTACCACCATTCAGTGAGAGGGAGCCATTTTTCCCACTGATGTTGTTGTTCAGAGGTGAAGCAACGAAGATAAGTTTCCAAGCATTTATTGACAATTTCAGTCTGACCATCTGTTTGTCGGTGATATCCTGAACTCATCTTAAGTTTGGTGCCAGTGTGGTGAAATAGTTCTGTCCAAAAATGACTGGTGAAAGTCGCATCACGATCCGAGACAATGGAAGAAGGGATGCCATGAAGACGAAAGATCTGGTCCAGAAAAATTTGAGTGATGGAGGAGGCTGTATAGGGATGGCTGAGAGCACAAAAATGACTATATTTGGAGAGGTGATCAACCACAACGAGAATCACTGTCTTCCCGCCAAATTTAGGGAGCCCTTCAATGAAATCCATAGAAATATCTGTCCAAATCCGTGTAGGTATGGGCAAGGGTTCAAGCAATCCTGGAAGGAGTGTTGTTTCACCCTTATTGCACTGGCAGGTATCACATTCGGCCACCATCTGTTGAATTTTCCTTTTCATGCGCTGCCAAAAGAATTTACGCCATGCTCGTTCATACGTTTTGAGGAACCCAGAGTGCCCTGCCGATGGAGAAGCATGGAGTTCATAGAAGACAGCCTATTGAAGATCTGTGCTTTGGGGAAGCACCATCCCAAGAGTAATGTGGTACAGCAGAAGGGTTGTTGGTCAAGCATTGGATGATTTGAGATAAGGAGGAGTCATTGGCATAACCTTGTTGAATAGATTGCAACCAATTTGGAACAGGCATGGAAATAGTTGAAAGAGAACCTTGGGCATCAATTGTGCGAGAAAGAGCATCTGCCACAATATTGTCTTTACCCTTCTTGTAAGTGATCTCATAGTCATAACCCATGAGTTTGGTAACCCATTTCTGTTGTGCCGGGGAGGAGACACGTTGGTCCAAGAAATATTTCAGACTTTGGTGATCAGTCTTGATGCAGAAATTGTCATGTACCCACCCTTGGAACCAATGCAAGGCAGGGAACATGCTACCAATCTATGGGGCTTTTCATAAAGCTCAGCCCATTCATTAGAGGCATACAGTTAAAAAAAAGGTATGCAGATGTAAATCAAACAAATATGCACAGCGGAAACAAATTCATCCACACACATATCTTCATATGCACTCAGTATATCAATATTAGTCATCAATTAATTAAAACAATGCAGAAGTAAATACATAGACATCAAAACACTTATCTTCATTTTTGCAACTGCCCAAGCAACTAGCTATGTCGCTGCAACGTTCCTCCCAGCCATAGGCTCTTCGACAGCTTATATTGAGTCCGTCTGAAGGCCACCCCGGAGCTGGGCATGATTCTCACAAGGGAAAGGGAACATTCCAGCTCAACCACAGCCCATTAACCATTTTATCTCAGCCAAGCCATTCCAACTGGATTTATCAGGCTACAAGGGAACAATGGATGCTCATTCTCAAGCTCAAGCCAGAACAATGGATTACCCATTACCCATACCCCAACATACTCTTTCTTCTCACAGCAAAATGATTATTGACAGGGTTACACATTTACAACAGAGGTGTTCACAAAACAGGGTCCACATTGGTTCTCCCAACTCATGGTTCACCCAAACGAACAGTGGAATTTCGATTTCAACCCCAGGGAGCAAAACCGATTTCTCTCCACTAGTTAGGATCCCTTTCCAATGGCCTAAACGACCTCCAGGAAGACCCAAAAACGTTCTGCTCTCTTGCCCCACTGGTAACCAACACAAAAACGCCCCTTCCCAGCTAAAAGATGAAGGGAAACTCAGAAAATCGAGGGAGGAAAACGCCCAGGCAGCTAGAGCTGCGTGAGAGAGCAAGGACATGGTGAATAATATGGCTTAGGGAGCAATTTCGTGGCTCTATTCTTGCCCAAGGAGACCAACATGATTTTCCATGAAGGGTGGCTTGCCCATACCCGATTTTGAAAAGCCATACCTCCCCAATCCCAAAGCATTATCTACCCCAACCAACTCTTGGGAGAAATCAATGGTTGGGTACAAAAGTCAACATGGGTAGTTGAGGGTTTGATGGGTTCTCTTATTGACACTTGGCTTGACTCTAGTGGCTCAAGGTTTTGAATGTTTCCCCCCCCCCAATCCCTTGTGAAATCATGCCCCCATCTCTTTGTTGCATTGCATAGCTAGTTGTAAGTATTTTTATTAAAATGCATATTACATGATATTTGAATTTCCAATGTGCATTGCTAGCATGCAAACCATATGCATCACGAAATCGATGGCGGGGCCTTGGCCTTGAGCTCCTCACCATGATTTCATAACAAGATTACATCATTTATAATGTTAATGCCATGGGGCCAAACTGGGGACATTACAGAAATGATTTCCTAATAGGTATGGGAGCCACTTCTGTACTGCATGCAAAATAGCCATCATTTCCTTCTCATAGGTAGAGGAAGCTAAATTCTTACCTGAAAGGGCTTTGCTGGTGATTGCAATGGGGTGTTCATCTTGAAGGAGAACAGCACCAAGTCCATTGCTACAAGCATCACTCTCAATAGTGAAGGGCTTTGAAAAATCGGGCATAGCTAGCACAGGTGTAGTACACATAGCTTGTTTTAGTTTTTCAAATACACACTGAGCAGCAGGTGTCCATGTGAAGGAATCCTTTTTTAATAGAGCAGTTAATGGAGATGCAATCTTCCCATAATCCTTGACAAACTTGCAGTAGTAGCCAGTCAACCCCAAAAAACCACGAAGGCTCTTGAGTGTCTGAGGATGCGGCCAATTGTTCATGGCATCGATTTTGGCAGGATCCATGCGAACCCCTTGTGCTGAGATAATGTGCCCGAGATACTCAACTTCCTTCTGTCCAAAAACACATTTAGACTGCTTGGCATGGAGATGATGGTCAGAGAAAAGTTGCATGACAAGATCCAAATGCTGGAGATGTTCATCCCATGTTTTACTGTAGATGAGGATATCATCAAAGAATACTAGAATGAATTTCCGCAAGTAGGGTCGAAATATTTTATTCATTAAGGCCTGCAATGTGGAAGGAGCATTAGTGAGTCCAAAGGGCATGACCAAAAACTCATAATGGCCATCATGTGTGCGGAAAGCTGTTTTAGGGATATCATCCTCATGAACCCGAATTTGATGATACCCAGAACGAAGATCCAACTTGGAGAAAAGGTGAGCCCCATGAAGCTCATCAAGAAGCTCATCAACAATAGGAATTGGAAACTTATCCTTGATGGTGAGGTGATTAAGTGCTCGGAAGTCAATGCAGAGGTGCCATGACCCATCTTTTTTGCGGACAAGAATAACTGGAGAAGAAAAGGAACTAGTGCTTGGGCGAATAATACCTTGCTTCAATAAGTCCCGAACAAGCATTTCAATCTCCGTTTTTGGGTGAAATGGGTAGCAATAGGGCCGAATGTTGGGAGGAACGCTGCCAGGAAGGAGCTGAATACGATGGTCTTCTGGCCTAGAAGGTGGCAATCCCACTGGTTCAATAAAGACACCTGTATATCGATCCAGAATTTGTTGTAGATCCAAAGGAGTAGTGGAGACCGCTGATGGTTGCATCTGAATGGAATGGATCTGAGCGATGACACCATGTGAATTCTTGTTGAGGATTTTTTCCATGCGATGTGAACTGATGATGCTGAGAGAACTTAGTTGTAATCCTGTCAATGTGTGTTTGTGTCCATTGAGGGAAAACTGCATCCAAAGTTCGGCAAAATCCCATAAGATAGGGCCGAGTGTGCATAGCCATTGAGCACCCAAAACCACATCACATCTGCCTAAAGGCAAGGCAAACATGTCAGAGCGCAAGGTATAATCTCCCATAGAGATACGCACATTTCGACACTTCCCTTTGCAAGGTAAGGTGCCCCCATTGGCAACCATGACTTCAAAGTTGGAGCAAGGATGGATAAAACAATCAGCTTGTTTGGCAATCTGAGGGTTAATGAAATTATGAGTGCTATCAGAATCAATGAGTATCGTAAGAGGAAGCTTCTTGAAGTAACCCCTAACCCACATTGTTGGCGGGGTGGTGATTCCAGCTAAAGCATGGAGAGATATCTTTGGCTGGTCATCCTGAGACGGAGGGTCAGTAGGCGGTTCCTGAATGTCGACCGGAGCATCCAGTGTTTTTGGATCTTCGTCACCCATTTCAGAGGCAGGCGGAGACTCCACATCCAAGAGATAGAGCTTTTGTTGAACACATCTATGTCCCCGAGTGAATTTCTCATCACAATTAGAGCAAAGCCCCTTTTCTCTGCGTGCTTGCATCTCTGTTTCAGACAAACGCTTGATAGGAGTCAGTCGAGGAGCCTGCGGTATAGGTGGTCGTTGAGAACCCATATTTCGGAAGGGAACAAAAGTGGGCTTGGAGCGTTGTTGGGATGCAATCTTGTCTTCTGCTAACTTAGCCAACCCTAGTGCTTCCATCATTGTGTTGGGACAGAACATTTTGACCTCAGAGCGGATGGCATCCTTTAGACCACTGATAAAACAACTCCGGTAAAATTCATTAGACAATCCTTCGGTGTGGTTGGCTAGATTCTCAAATTCGGTTTGATACTCTCTCACAGTGCCAGTTTGGCGAAGTTTAGTTAGGGCTCCTGTGAAGTCATCAAAAGCACTAGGACCAAATCATTGCAAAAGAAGCTGGCAAAAGTCTCACCATTTGTGCTCTGGATGAGCCTTGATGTACCAACGGTACCATTGAAGAGCTTCCTGTTCCAAATGAAAGGATGCCAATGGAACTTTGTAGACATCAAAAGTATTATGCAGACTGAAATACTGTTCTGCACGATAGATCCATCCAGTTCGATCGGTACCATTGAAGCGAGGAAAATCAAGCTTCGGACCATGGAAATTGTTGGAGGAAGAGAACCCATTGTCTGTTGAAGACTCGGACTGCCGTTTGTTGTTCATAGCTGAATGTTCAAGATGCAAACCGAGAAATTTTTCATCCAGATCTTGGAGTTTGGCTTGGATGGCTGCAAGTGCTTCCTCCATGGTTTTTGCTCTTGCACGGGTGACAACCATAACCAGGATATTTTTTTTTTTTTTTTTTGGTTGACTAGGTAGGAAAACAAAAACAGGAACTACTTCAGTAAGGGAAAATTTGGATTTGGGAAAAAATCAGAAGGGTAATTGGGGTTTGACTAGGTTTTGGACACTGTTGGATAGACAGGGAAGCAAAAATGAGAATTTCAGAAGCGGGGTGAAAGAATGGAAAAATTTGGCAGAGGGGAACAAAGAAGCAGAATTCAGAAAGGAACTTTGTGGTAAAATTTGAAGGTGATTGGGTGAAAGCTGAGGAAGTTATGGAAAACCCTAAAAATAGACAAATGTGGGGTTTCGGGTTGTAGGAAGGGGAATTGAGGATAGGGTCCTCAGGAATGAAATATACAGAATGGAATGACAGGGGTTCCCTGAAAATTTCAAGGGAAACAGAGGTAAAACAAGGGAGATATGGAGAAAAGAATTTTATACTTCTTTTTTTATTTTTATTTTTTTTTTATTTTTACAGACTGGAGCGGCTACGGCTCAGAAGGAATTTGGAACAACACTGAACGACTGGATCTGGAACGGCTTGCAAAATGGATCTGAAACAGCACAACAGTGATCGACAATAGTTCAGCTGAAAGTAGATATGGACCCCAGGTATGTGCGGCTTCCTAACAGTTCAGGGGTTTCACTCGGCCACCAATGTTGTCTGACGGCTTGCGTATTGGGGCAGTACCCCTCACTCCACGGCTCAGGTAAAACTGATAACCGCTTTTCCACAAACGACAGCTCTTGGTTTACCTCACGGGTGGGAACTAGTCAATCAGGTAGGGGTCGTTGCCCTTTTCGCTAGCAGGTCCTCTCAATGGGCCAGCTACTTCGGGGTTCCTGTGGTACTCCTCACAATGAGTTTTAGGGCTTATGCCCAAGTACTTCCCACAATTAAGCGGATAGGGATTATTCCCAAATCCGAACCTGCAACAGATGCAAAAAAAAAATTGGCAGAAATTTCACCCAGCGAGCCCAAGAAAGTGCTCTGATACCAGATGTGATGCACCTGCAACAATTACTTAATAAAAATATGCGAAATAGCAGAAATGACAGAACTCAGAATCACTTTTATATTGATCACAGGCCACTTCGAGGGGGCAACCTCCTATGAGCAAGCTCAATACAAATAACTTCACGGTGTCTTCATAGGTTTCAACACACACTTATATACTAATTCTAGGCGCCAATACTATGGATCAAAACCATGGGCCGTTACAAACTATGGATCAACAATACTACGAGCGACTTACAAAGCATATGCGCCAACAACAATAACACAAACTATTGATCAACAAATACTACGGGATGACTTACAAAGCATATGCGTCCAATAACAACATACTAACAAAGTAAAGACATGGGTTCCTAACAATGGGATACCAATCACAGCTTGCAGGGGTAAGTATGCTTCCTGCTCATTATAGACCATTACGAAAAATTTCAAACTTTAAAATTTCCAAAAATTTTTCTAAGTGTTTTTGAAAAATTTTCTAAGTCGGTATTGGAAAGAACTTACGCATTTTCGCCGAAACGGTGGAAGGACTCGGCGAGTTGGTCCGAAAATTTTTCTAAGTGTCTTTCGGCAGAAGAACTCGACAAGTTGGTCCGCAACGGAGGAAGAACTCAGCGAGTTGGTCCGCAATGGTGGAAGGACTCGATGAGTTGGTCCGAAAAATTTCAAACATTTTCTAAGTGTTAACGATAGAAAAAGTTGGTGAGTTTCCACCGTAGTGTCAGAAGAGATTGGAGAGTTTCCGCCGCAGTGTCAGAAGGAATTGGTGAGTTCCGCCGCAGTGTCGGAAGAGATGGGCGAGTTTCTCCACAACGGCGGAAGAGATGGGTGAGTTGCTCCGCAATGGTGGAAGCGATGGTCGAGTTTCTCCACAACAGTGAAAGAGATCAGTAAGTTTGTTCACAACGGGTTGAAAGAGAATTCCAAGTCCACCGAAACAGGGAATTTCAGCCATTTTCCAGGGAAATTTTTCAGGTGCCGAAAGTTGAAAAATGCCATGTAACTTATGCGCCAGATTGTGCGAAATTGAAGAATTTACAACAAAAAAAAAATGAGGGCGCTGCCCTCGACCCACCGTGCAGTCCAAGGGGGCAAGCCCCCTTGACCCCCGTCGTCCCTCGGAGACAGTCGTTGAAAGTGTGAAATGCATTCTCTATGCTTGGAATGAGAAGCAGGAATTGCATAGAAGGGATACTTGTGAAATCACAATAAAATTAATGGGTTGTAATACCCATTGTGGAGGATGGAAGGGAAATTCCTCACCTTAAACTATTTATGTTTATAACATAATAATTGCATATAGCAAGAATGAATATTATACATGCATGTATATGTTGAATTGCTAATTCATGAGAAGATCATAGCTAATGATTGCTTGTATGCTTGGTAGGGAAGCCAAGAAAAGGATCAGCTATGATATGGAGGAGGAACTCCATGTCATGATGAGGAATTGGAAATGGAGAATTCCTTAACTCCTCCATTTCTATTATATTTATATTTCCTAAGTTGTCTATACTGAAAATTATGGCATAGGGATGCTGGCAATGCAAGAGGATAGATAGATGAAGTGAATATGTACTAGATGGCATATTGCACAGTGCATGTGAAAATGTTTTTGCGTGTATATGATATTGCATATTGGTAAAATAGTGAGGTTTTACATATGCAATGAGCCACTTAAGATAATGATTGTGGTTGCTAATAATTAGTTGTGTTCACATTGGTTGTAGGACCAAAGACAACCGAAGCATGGCTAAGGATGTGGATGATGATTGTTGCATACAACCTTATGAATAGAAGATGGTGCAACAAATTTGTGATCATGAGGTTGGAAAAAGGACTGTTAAGCCTTGGTAAGAGGCCAACTGATCAAGTAATATCAAGCGATGTTAACAACAACCATGCAGGTAATGATTATTTATGCGTAAATTGCATGAATGTTGAAAGAGGATTTGGTGAGATCCCTTCAACTATGTTCAAACTATGATTGATTGGTTGCATGTGGTATTGAGTGCCTAAATGTGAATGTTGACCCACCAAGTATGGTGAGGTGCGGGTAAGTAAAGGCAAGGAGCCTTGCACCCTATAGTTTCTTAGAAATCTCAATGCATTCATATGAAAATTATATCATACCATTTGTGTATGTTGGTTGTGATTTTAACAACCAAAGCAAGTGATGACTTATGGTATTGTTGTAGTGTATGTCGTATGGGATAGGCATGGTTAGGCCATAATATGTTGGAATACATAGTATTCATGGATTAATGCAAGGTTGTATTGAAAGATTATGTCAGTGGTATAAATGTTGTGAATATGCATTGTGAATGCATGGGTGTGACATATATGTTTCAATGCAGTTAGATAATAGATGAAATGGTGGACTATCGTTAATCCTGAGACCATTTCATGAGTTGCTATGAATGCAAGAGGAAGACTGCATGAAGAAGGTAAACAGGTGATGGGCTACCAGAGCACTATGCTGGAAGAACAGAATTGCATGGAATGTGAAGTAATGGGTATTTATAGTTATTTAAATTGCATGGATAGTGTGACTGTGTCTTGCAATTTTATTGTGATAATGATGCATATATAGAAATGTATATATTTCATTGCATTTCAAATGTTAACAGCTGAAGGTGTTTGAATTATTGAGTGTTATAATTCTGAGATCACTTCAGTGACTGTTGTGGCAATGAAAGGATTATATGCATAGATAATCACAACATGTTTGGCTGATTGAAGTTTCAGTTCTCAGGTAGAAAAGTCCTACGTATGGCAATGAGGATAAGTCCATAGTAAAGATCGAGATCTACCATGTGCAGAAGCCAAAGGTTATGAGAAGGTTCTCATGGTTGTAATTTATGCATGAAACAAATATGAAAATTGTCTAGTTTAAGTTTATGAGAATAGTCTCATGGTTGCAAATCTAATTTTTGTAGGAAAACAGATTTACAAATTTCAAATTTGAGAATTTTCTTATAATTGCTAATAACTGTTTGGCTTATATAGAATTGTGTCAGGAGGACATGTTGTAGCTGGATGTTCATGTATGGTAGCAAGGGTGAAACCATAATGGACAGAGTGATACCACTTATGAGATCCAAACAATATGAGGATAGCCTCATTGCTAAGCAAATCAATTTCTATAGGAGACAAAATTGTAAATTCATGTTGAGTTCAATTATTAATGCCATTGATTGGTTATGAAGCAATCATATTTGAAGTTATTGTTAAATGTTGACTATTTGATAAGCCAAACTAGATGGGAAGGATCCCATGCCTTGGAAATGGGTTTTGGGTGAAACGCCATTATAAATTTTGATAACACCTCAGCTGCACTGCATGTGATTGAGAGGGTGAAATTATGCCAAGAAGGCATGTGTGAGTTATGAAACATGGAAATAATGGGGTGGAAAACCAAAGTACTGTTGACTCAGAGATGGGAGCCCCATTCTTCACCAATCAAGGAAAGATACATATGTGAAATGAATGAGTATTCGGTAACCATAACTGAGGATATACATGTCTGGTTATTAGATTTAATATGTAGAGCATGTTTTATTATTTCATTATTATTTCAGAATGCTTGAGTGGGACTAAGGCCTACATGGATCACATTGGAAAGGGATGCATACCTTTCGGGTGATGGGTTATGTTAGGGTTTTCAATATTGACTACACTCTAAGGGAATGGATGCATTCCTGGTGTTTCAATACTTGATAGTGAATGTTATGAAATATGGTTACAATTTTAGAGCAACAATACTGATGAGTCTTCTTATCCTTCTTGTGCTATCAACTTACATAGATGCAATTTGGTGTTGCACGTAAGAGGCAAAGTGAAGAAAGGGTGCTCAAGAGGACTGTATGGGCAGTGGTAACCTTTCTACACTCACACTAAAGGACACTAGAAGAGATGGATAGGCCCGAGGATCTATGTTGCAAAAAAGAGGTATCATCCTTGTGTAGTGTGAGTGGGTATTATGGGGCCATGCTAGCCTGCAGTCAAGTGAGTCACCTATGGAGTTCCTAGAGGGAAGCACTGGTTGCATAAGAGAAGGAGCCACGTAATCATATTATGTTGTTCATATTGCCTAATAAACCCAATCGATGTACTAGCTTGGAAATGGTTGTTGTAATCCTGATAAACCCAGTCGGTGTACTGGCTTGGCATTGGTTATTTGGGTGTTGTGGTGAAGGGTTGCTAGATGCTTGATAAACCCAGTCGGTGTACTGGCTTGGCATGTTGTTAAATTAATTCCTGACAAACCCAGTCGGTCTACTGGCTTGGCATTGGTTATTTGCATGCTGTGGAGGTATTGGTGAAGGGTGTTATTTCCTGACAAACCCAATCGGAGAACTAGCTTGGAAATGGTTATTGTATGCTTGATAAACCCAGTCGATGTACTGGCTTAGCATACTGATTTTTGAAATGCTTGATAAGCCCAGTCTGCATATGGGCTTAGCATACTGATTTTAGGGATGCCCGATAAACCCAGTCTGCATACTGTCTTGGCATTGCCTATTCGGATGATGTTGTGGAGCAGCAAGTGTGTTGACCAAGCATCCACCCCATAGGTGATCCAAGGCTTGTAAAGCAGAGAAGGAAACCTATGGAGTAGCAAGGAAACACACAATACAGATAAGTATTTGGTTATCTTGCAACTTCTTTCTTATGAATATACATGTATATATGATTTGATTATGATTTCTCAAACTCTTGTCTAGAGATAAACCCTATGAAAATACACTAAAAATGTGAATTGATTCAATGTTTGAGTGTAGGTATTGCTGGAAGCAAGGACTATGAAAGCATCTGGAGGATGCATGTGGACATGTGACCGTCCTAAAGAGAGCTCAGTATAAGTGGTAATGAAAGATGGTGCTAGTGGACATGTGTGGGTACTAGCAACCAAAGGTTCTGTAAGCAACAATGGGGAAGGGTTCCCTAGCTGAAAAGCATTAGACAGACCTTAGACACTAAGTCTCATAGCCAAAAAAAAAAAGGGCATGCCAAGCATTCACATTGAAGTGAAAGAGGCTAAGGAGCATGAAACCACAGTGATGGTGTGGCTCCGGATTGGAACAAGACTAAGAGGGAGAAACTCTTACTCTTCTCTTTCCTTTTGACTAATGCATCTTAGAAACAAAATATTGTTGAGTGCATGTCATAGATGAAGTTGATTGTGTTTATTGCTTGAAATGAATTGTGAATGCTGAAATAGTTATTTTCCTGTGAAAGGATAAACATGAATGAGTTCATGTGTATGTGGGAAAGCATGAAATGTGTGGAAGTCTCATGAGTAAAGCATGCATGTTCCAAGTCAATTGGAAAAATAATTGACTAATTTTAACATTGTGTTATGCTTGTCCTAACAGGAATTGGCATCATGAGTCTCACATGTGAGAAATTGAAAGCCATTGATTGCAGCTATTACTAGCCAAGTGTTGTTGGTGAGAAAAGAGAGAGCCATTTGTGCACCGTGATCATGGCAGCAGACCAGAGGCTATTTGTTTTGGGCTAGGAATATTCCTCAACAAGTTGCTAGGATGGTAAGAAAGATGACATCCATGAAATTTCAGACTTGTAGATCAGCTGGAAGGTGAATAAAAGGAAGGGATTGTTGTGGAGCAATGCCCACTTGCAGAGATGGAAGATCAAAGCCAGCTAGAGCAGCTTGAGGAATCCAAAGGAATTGATCCTGAAAGTTCAAATTCAAGAGATGAAACGCAGGACAGACCTGCCACCAGTTGTGATTTTTGAGGCATGTGTAAAGTGGGTATATACTTTGAAGTACTAGAACACCGAGGACGGTGTTATTCCAAGGGGAGGGGAATGTCACGTCCCCATCTTGACCTTATCACATTAAAATTGTAAATGATGTAATCTTGTTATATAATCGTGGTGAGGAGCTCAAGGCCAAGGCCCCGCCATCGATTTAGTGATGCATATGGTTTACGTGCTAGCCCGACACAATGGAATTGTAAATATCATGTAAATATGCATTTAATAAAATACCCACAATTAGCTATGCAATGCAACAAGAGATGGGGGCATGATTTTTCAAGGAATTGGGAGGGAAAACATTCAAACCCTTGGAGCCAATCAAGTCAAGCCAAGTGTTAATGAGAGAACCCATCAAACCCTCAACTACCCATGTTGACTTTTGTACCCAATCATTGATTTCTCCTAAGAGTTGGTTGAGGTAGTTAATGCCTTGGGGAATGAGAGGTATGGCTGTCCAATTTTGGGTATGGGAAAGCCACCCTGCATGGGAAATCGTGTTTTTCTTCTTGGGAAAGAAAACAACCATGAATTTCTCCCCAAGCCATTATCCATCAACCAGTTGCTCTCCCTCATGAGGGGGGAGCTACTTGGGCATTTTTCAGCCATGTTTTCCTGTGTTTTCCTTCACTCTTAACTTAGAGAAGGGAATTTTTGTGTTGTATACCAGTGGGGAAGAAGGGGAATGGAATTGGGGTTCCATAGAGATCGTTTGGCTGCTGAATGCTCAGTTAGTTGGGGAAGAAATCGTTTTCCTCCCTGTGATTGTTTCTCCCCATCCCATAATCCGTTTTGGCTGGAAACGAATTGGGGAAAACCCATGGCCATCCTATTGTAAATCCCATTGTTAAATGTGTATCCCTGCCCAATGATTGTGCTTGTTGTTTGAGAAAAGAGTATGTTGGGGTATGGGTTATGGGTCTCCATTGTTTTGGCTTGAGCTTGAGTGCAAGCATCCAGGGTTCTGATGTAGCCTGATAAACCTAGCTTTGGACTGGCTTGGCTTAAATGAAATGCTTAATTAGCTGCGTATGACCTGAATGTCCCTTTTTCCTTGTAGGAATCATGCCCAGCTCGGGGGTGGCAGTTGTGTTGACAGATTGATGAACACAATTGGCCTATGGTTGGGTGGAACGTTGCAGCGACATAGCTAGTTGTTTGGGACAATTGCAAAATGGAGATAAGTGTTTTTCTGTCTATGTATTTACTTTTGCACTATATTAATTTGATGACTGTTGATATGTTGTATGCATGAGAAATGTGTGTGGATAGTTTAATTCCGCTGTGCATAATTGATTTGTTTTACATCTGCACACAAATGATTCATTCATATGATTCTAATGAATGGGTTGAGATTATGTGAAAGCCCCAAAGATTTGCATCATGTTCCCCCCCTTGCCTTGGATGGATGGGTGGGTACGTGATAAATGTAGCCTATAGCATTTGGTCCTTGCAGAAAAATCAATTCCACCAAGTCATACATTCACATGGTAGCAGTTAAAGAATTGGTTGGACAATGGTACAAGTGCTTAATCAGACAAGGAGTTGGTTGAACAAATGGTACAAGTATGGAAGAAAGCATGAGCATTGCTTTTTTAAAAGTTGGAAGTGCGCAAGAAGTTATTGGTTGGACAATCCTAAAAGCAGTCAAGCATAACCAATCAGAAGATTCTTTTAGCAAGTAGAATCTGCACAAGTTCCTAGAAAGGTACATCAACTGAATACCATCTATGATCGAATTCCATAGCCAACGGTATAGCAGGTGCGCAAGTCCTACAAGTGATGATGAAGCATAATTCAAAGACCTACTAAATAGAATTTGTTGTATGCACAAAATTCGTTAAGTATCAATATACTAAGTGTGCATTACCCACAAGTGATAAAGCGAAAAAGGTAAAAGATATGCTTAGAAGAAGTTGGAGTATGCATAGATCCCGCAAAGTATTAACATCAAGGGCGCATTAACCATAAGGGTTGGTACAACACAATTCATGGACACACAAAGCTGAAGTAGAAGATTGTGCACATACAATAAGACAATGATACATCAAGAGTGCAATGGTACACCACCAAGGTGTGAAGTCCCACTAAGTTGTGGACCTTGAGGGTGTTTGATACATCAAACATGACACATCAATAGCGCAGATCATGACACATGGAATATGCACAATCCAGGAAGTATGGACAAACAATGCCATAACCAACTTGTGAGGATACAATCCATGTAGGACATGTATAAATAGAGATGCAAGTTGGAGATTGAAAGTAAGCTTGATGGCGAGAGCATAAGAGTTTCGAGTGCAAGTTTAATTTTTATTTTTCAGGGCATTAAGGGGCTTGTGGATAGAACAAAATGATCTAGAGAAGAGTCGAATGTGCACATACAATAGAATGAACATTTGATGATGTGATAGAACTGTGGCAGATGCATGAATACTGAAATGAAGAAATACTGAAGTATACGCAAGTGTTAGATGTTTTAGTCACAGATGTTGTAGAGATAAAAGTGAATAGATAGAACTAAAGTTTATCAAAGATAGCATAGATTTCTAGCTGATGCATAGGAACAGAAGTGAAAGTGTGCGAAGTTGAGAACTCCATCTAATGTGCAACAACATAACAACAACAAGATCTGATAGGCACATTATGATGTAGATGATCTAAGACAAGTGCATTAAACTAAACAGACCAATTATTTGATGCATAGGACATCATAGATTATCTGAGAGACTACAACACTTAAATAGAACTGACACATCATAATTAAATGCACAGTTCCTTCTATTACTAGTGCTTCTTTTTTTAACAAAATAATATAAATTGAAAGAACATTATCAATTGATCATTGCAGTCATGAAGTGCAGATCATTGAACAAGAAACGAAGACTGCAGAATCAGTATAGCACACAATACATGAACTAATTCATCAATATAAGTGTGATTTCATAGGAATGAGAAGTCAAGTAATGTACGCAGTGCAATGATACAGTATAGTCTACATACAAAGGTGCACACAATAGAATTATCATCAGAAGATCTGAAGAAGTGTGCAGAGTTGAAATTCAGTAACGCAGTAAGATATATTAGACATCAAGGTGGTCGGGCAGGGAAAGGAGACATAGATTCACAGCTTCCTTCAGGTTGGTTCCTGTAAAACAAAGAAGATAGGGGGTCAGCTCCTCCTTCCAGTTGATGCTGGTGACAACATAGCGAGCGGAAGATTCCCTCAAGTCAGTGCCTGTAAAACAAGGGGGTTTGTGCCTCCTTCCAATTGGTTCTGGTTAACAAGGGAATTTGGTGGTTCTTTGAATGTATTATTTCTAATTATAAAGAATAATTTTGTGGTTTTCTCCCGTTTGGGTTTCCACGTAAAAATATTGTGTGTTATGTGTTATTTATGTGGTGCATATATGTATGCATGTTTACTTACTAATGCATAGCAGAAGATAAATATTAAGTAAAGGATAATCTATTAAAGAAGGTAAAAATTGATAATAATTGCACTAATATTGATTCACCCCCTCTCAGTATTAAATGGATTCCAACAATTTGTATTACACCCAAGTTTCTTCAGTTAAAGGTTAACATCTGGAAGGGAGATCATTGCGCATAAATGGATAAGCAGGAAGACCTTCCTACAAATAGAGCGCCAAGGTTCAATGACACCAATTACATTTTCTGGAAGGTACATATGGAATTTTATTTTCTATCATTGGGAGCAGATGTTTGGAAACCTATCATCAATGGCTATGATGTCCCGATAGTTTTACCAATCAATCTTGCACAAAGGAGACACTATGAAAACAATGCTAGAGACAAAAATGCTCTGCTATGTGGTTTGACAGGTGACAAATTCATCAAGGTTATCCATTTTGCATCACCCAAGGAGGTTTGAGACAAACTCAAAGGTATATACTAAGGCGATGACAAAGTAAAGCAAGCAAAGCTGCAAAACTACTATGGGCAGTTTGAATATTTGAGAATGAAAGATGAAGATAACATCACATCCTACTTCCTAAGGGTAGAAGAGTTTGTTAATGCTATCAAGAGTGTTGAGGTCAGTCTAGATGAAGAATAATTTGTACAAAATATATTGATAATATTTCCTTAAATATTCAATGTGAAGTTTTTTGTGTCAGATGATTGATCTAATCTTGAAGAACTTACAAAGGATGAGCTTTAGGGGATTCTCAATGCATATGATATGAGAACTAAGAAAGAGACTCCCACCATAAAGGAATTTTCCTTAAAATCCACAGGAAAGGAAAAACATGATAATGACAAAGAATGTTGTGATGAATCAAATTATGAAGAATCAAACTTTGTCAAGAAGCTAAAAAGAAGATGAGGTAAGTACAAGAATAAGTTTCCCTTTAAATGTTTCAGATGTGTTGGAGTAGGTCATTATGCCTCAAAGTATCCTTACAAGGAAAATAGAGACAATGAAAGTGATGAGGAATCCGGCTCATATGATTGAAATACTGCACACTCACAACACAAACCCGACAACAAAAGGATGATTCCAAAATAGAGGAAGATCTTGTACACTAAAGATTGAATCAATGCGTCTAAAGGAAGTGACAGCAACAAAGAACCTAAGGAATTAATCTTCATGGCCCATGTATTGGAGGAAAGAAAAAGATGAAGGAAAGAAGAACAATTCAAATAACACTCTAGTTGCGCAAAGCAAGTCAAGATCACTAGACAAGTATTTTTTAAGTGGATCATTCAAAACACCTCCAAAGCAAGTCACACCTCCAAAACCTGTTGAAGAGGTCAAGACTAACAACCAATCCAAATATGAAGACACTGCGGACATTGAATGGGAATGTGAATTGATAAGTGCCTCGCACAAATTAGATAATTCTAAGAAGAAGAATAAGCTATTGCAGGAACAACTCTCAAAGTATCAAGAACATAATAGGCCATGTCAGGAATCAGTTGACATAGACATTCGTGAAAGGACAACCAAATATGAGATTCAACTGATTTTTGTACAAGAAAAGGTTCTAATACTTGAGAAAGAGGAATATTTAGTAATAAAGTCACTGGAGAAGTTGGCATGGGAAATCAGAAAGATGACTAATCAACTTGAGGAAAAGCATAAAGAGATATTTCGTCTAGAAGATAAGCTAACTGAGATAAAGGGAAATAAACAAGTCCGTATTGATCCCATTTGCGTGAATTTAGGAAGTGACAAGACAAAATATAAGGAATAAGTGCAGAACAAGATAAAATACAACACAACAATACTAAACAAGATTCTGAAGGATTAGAGTCCACTAGAAGACAAAACAAGTATTGGTTATGTAAAGACACCTAAAACAATCTGCAACAGAGAACATTACTCAAGTCATGATAATACTTCCAAGTATGATGGCTCCTTCATTCATAATTCTTCTTAATATAGTAACCAAATAAGGGTCAATAGAATAAAGTGCACAAGATCCAGTCGCTTTGGTCACATTGCAAAATATTGTCAAAAAGTGAGATGTTACGCAGGTGATCGCTTTGGAAACAAAGGTATGTATTGTCGAAGAGAAGTGAAATGTTTGTATGAAGGTTTGTTGTGCAAATACTATGAAACTCAAAGCAACTTTAGTGGAGAATATCCAAAGAAAAATCAAAACTGAATAGCACACCACAAGGTTTGGGTAAGGAAATATCCTCATAAATGCGTTGGAGATGCAGACAATCCAAGCGAATGAAGTAATTTTTGCCTCTTTGGCTACTCCCATAAGGACTATGGTAGACCCTTGATTTCAACACGATGCATCTTAAGGAATTCAAGGGGATGTTAGTTAGGATGTTAGGATTGAGTGATGTGTGGTTAGAAGTGTCTGGATTTAGATTGAGTTCATTATGTTCACACATGATCAATTGATTATGTCATGGAAAGGGAATTTTGCATGCATACATTGAATGGTCATATACCACACTTAGTACCATAATCCATAAATTTTTAATTGCCCATGTGCTTAATTAAACCATGTTTTGGATTAAGTGACTATAGTTGGTCAAAAACCCACTTTGAGAGTGTTCACACCCACTTCCAAGCAAACCAGTTCACCCAGCCTCCAGTTTTGTCCACAAGTGCACCCTCATTTATTGCTGGTGTGCCCTCTCTCCTTGTTTTGGGGAATTTTAGTTGACCAAGGGCGCTAGGGTGGATTTTTGCCCTTTTTGGCTAGATTTGGAGCATTTAATGCTCCCTTGGGCCCCCAAACCTCCTCTACTTGCTCACCCACGCCTGCCTTGAGCTCATTATTGATCCAGCATGCTTCAGCCACCTCCACACCAGAATTCGTGGCTGTTTGGGGTGATTGGGATTGAGTTGGACCCACCTAGGGGGGATTGAGGCCAATTTGGCATTGATGACTTGTACACTCAGCTTGAGCCACCTAATGCTCTCTATTTTCTCATGGATGTAATAAAAACCTGTTACTAACATTTTCACATGTTAGACAGTCAATTAATCAAAGATTTGAGCATACATTGTGTGTAAATTTATCATCTTTTTCAAGTTTTTCCACTGTTTTTGCAAATTAATTCGATTTTGTGAGGCTCTCCATAGCTCCTCGATCTTCTGTGATCAAAATACTCACATGGTATCAGAGCCATCGTGGATTTAGTGAGTTGCAGGCCAACATTGAGCGTTGAACTGAATTCTAGAGAGGATTTCCAGACAAAAAAAAATTGAGTGTTTTTTGCAGGTGTTTCAGTAGTTTTCTCACCATTAACGTAGCAGTCATGGAAGCAAACCAAATGTTGCTCACACCCTTCAATTTTTTCGATTGGAAGGCTGAGATGGTCATCAAGCTGAGATCTAAGGGTCTCTATAGAGTGACCATGGGCACAGAAGTGGAGCCAAATTCTGCTGTGGAGAAAGCAAAGTACTACAATCAACTTGATGAAGCTTATGGATTGCTATGCCTGAGCATTTCAAGGGAACTCTTGTTTCATACAGACAGTTTGACAACTCCCAATGAAGTATGGGTGAAGCTAGAATCACTCTTTGGGAAAACTGATGAACTGAGAGGCCACTAGCTTGAAAACGAGCTCATTAGCTTGAGCCCAGCGCATTTTGAAACCATCCAGGAGTTCTTCACAAAATTCAAGTCACTGGTGCTTCAACTGCAACAATGTGGAATTGTTAAGAAGGAGGAACAACTGATTCTGTCCATCCTTTCGAAGCTAGGCCCAGAGTTTTCAGTATTTGTTAGCACATTTCACTCAGCCAAAATGACCCTTCGAAATTGGCAAATGCCATCACTAGCTACCTTCATGGAGTGTCTCACTCAGGAGCAGGATAAACTAGTTCAGATGGGCACCATAAAATCAAAGGACCAAGCATTGGCAATGGGTGTTTCAAATGCAAGCAAAGGAAAGCAGAAAGCCAAGAATTCGAAGCAGCAAGAGAAGAGGAAGTTTGACAAGACCAAGTCTGCAGATGGGGGTTCGAATCTGTCAAAGGAGAAGGACAAGAAGGGAAAGGAAAAGACCAAATGCACCTATTGTCATAGGGGATGGCATCCAGAGAGCTCATGTATGAAGAAAACCATTGACTCAATGGCGCAGCTGCTGGAGAAGAACAACATCCCAGTCCCTGAGGGCGCAAGGAAGAAGGAGAGCACCTCAAACCCTGACAATAAGGAGAAGTGTCATGCTTTGGTAGCAGGTACTTCGAATCCCTCATCCTTTATCATTGATTCAGGAGCTTCCAGACATATGGTTTCATCCAGAGAGCTCTTCTCCTCTATGCATTCGAATGGTGGCCCAACAGTTCGAATGGGAGATGATTCAGAAATCCAGACCAAGGGGATTGGTAGGATTGACATGGAGCATGGCTATTTCAGTGATGTGCTCTATGTACCTTCATTGGCTGCAAATTTGCTATCAGTCTATCAAATGACCCATACAGGAGAAGCCAAGAGAGTGACATTTACTCCAGATTTGGTAGAAATCTCAGAAATCTCCTCAAATCAAGTTGTGGCTGTAGGGTATGCAGATCATGATGAGAGAATGTACAAATTCTCAAATTTCATTCCAAATTCTAGTGACCATGCTCTTGTCTCTCATGCCAACGAGACCTCCAAGTTGTGGCATGAAAGATTTGGCCACATGAACTACAAATATCTCCAGCAATTGCACAAGGACGAGATGGTGGAAGGGCTTCCAGAAATCAAGTCATCAAATGGTGCATGCATTGGGTGTGTAGTTGGAAAGCATCCTGAGCGCAGCTATGAGAAGGGAATGGCAAGGAGAGCCACTCAACCACTTGGATTGGTACATTCAGACCTCATTGGTCCTCTTCCCACTCCATCATATGGTGGATCAAGGTATGTACTTACATTCATAGATGACTACTCTCGATTCTGCTGGGTTTACTTCCTTAAATTGAAGTCAGAAGTGTTTGAGAAACTGAAGATTTGGAAAGCCCTAGTGGAGAACCATAGTGGTCATAAGATAAAGATCCTTAGGACTGATAATGGAAAGGAATATGTGAATAATAACATTCAGCACCTTTGTGAGGAATGTGGCATCCAAATGCAACATTCAATCCCCTACACACCTCAGCAAAATGGTGTGGCAGAGAGGAAAAATAGATCTCTCAAGGAGATGGCTACCTGCATGATTGAAGCTAGGGATCTAAGCCCTAAGCTATGGGCTGAAGCCATCAATTGTGCTGCTCATATTCAGAACAGAGCCTTTCACAAATCAGTCAAAGGAAAAACCCCCTATGAGGCATGGTTTGGCCAAAAACCAAATGTGTCAAATTTCAGGATTTTTGGGTCTAGAGCATGGGCTCGAATTCCATCAGAAAAAAGGAAGGCTTTGGAGCCACAGAGCAGGGAATGTATCATGGTTGGATATGGTGAGGACACAAAGGGCTACAAGCTCTTTGACACATCCACACTTAAAACTTTCATTGAGAGAAGTGTGCAATTTGAAGAAGAACCAATTCCAGATTTTGAGCTTGCACCGGGGGAAAGCTCCTCTCCTCCACACCTTAATGAGATTAGTGATGATTCCACCTCTGATTTTTCTGATATTGCTGAATATGACATGGCTGAAGATGACATTGCTGTACATGAGTCACCATCAAGGCCCAAGTGGGCTGAAAAAATCATACAAGATGCAGGTGAATTGGCAGGCAATCCCCAAGAGCCTAGGAAGACTAGATCCCAAACAATCAATGCTTCCTTTGCAAATGAGAGTGAGCTTGCTGATCACTGTTATATGATGATTGGATCTGATCCAAAATCATATCAGGAAGCTCATCATGATCCAAGGTGGAGAGCAGCAATGCAAGAAGAATTCCAGTCTCTTCAAGAGAACAAAACATGGGATTTGGTGCCTCTTCCTCCCAAGAGGAAACTTGTGCAATGTAAGTGGATTTTTCGAACCAAAACTGTTGCTGATGGTTCTGATCTGAAGTATAAGGCTAGGTTAGTGGCTAAGGGCTACTCACAAATCCATGGTGTGGATTATACAGAGACCTTTGCACCAGTTGCAAAGATGGACTCAATTAGACTAGCTCTAGCCATGGCAGCTAGTAAAGGTTGGGAAGTTCACCACATGGATGTCAAAAGTGCATTCTTGCATGGTGAGCTACAGGAAGAGATATATATGCAGCAGACTGAAGGATTCCAAGAGGATCCCACACTTGTATGCAGGTTGAAGAAGTCACTCTATGGACTCAAGCAAGCCCCCAGGGCTTGGTATGCCAAAATGGATGCTTTTTTGCTCTCAATTGGTTTCTGTCGATGCAAGTCTGATCCAAATGTTTATTTGCAGCATTGTGATGATAATTTGCAGGTCATTGTACTGTATGTTGCTGATCTCTTAATTACAGGGAGCTGCACCAAACAAATTGGCTCAATTAAAGCTTCTCTGCACAGTGAATTTGCCATGAGCGACCTAGGATTGCTAAGGCAATTTTTGGGTTTGGAAATTGAGCAATCTGAGAGAGGTATATTGTTGAGTCAACCCAAGTATGCTTCAGACCTGTTATTCAAGTTTAAAATGGCTGAATGTAAGGCAGCCAAGTGCCCATTCCTTTCAGGCATAAAACTAGGTGAATTTGAAGACTCTCCGGTGGTGGATTGCACTCTCTATAGGCAGCTAGTTGGAAGTTTGCTGTACCTTACACATACAAGACCTGATTTGTCTTATGCTGTAAGTGCTGTAGCAAGGTATATGCAGCAGCCACATGAGATCCATTGGAAGGAAGCCAAAAGGATCCTTCATTATGTCCAAGGAACAAAGAACTTTGGGGTACACTCTGCAGCTGGTTCTTCACTTCAACTAGCTGGATTTTCTGATTCCGATTGGGTGGGAGATCCCATCGATAGAAAGTCCACTTCAGGTTTTGTGTTTATGTTTGCTGAAGGTCCTATTTGCTGGTCAAGCAAGAAACAGCACACAATTTCTCTTTCATCAGCAGAGGCCGAGTACAGGGCAGCAGTGAACACAGCCACACAGTGTGTTTGGTTGCAAGGCATTCTTCGGGAGTTTGGTGTTGCTATTGATTCTCCAACCAATATTTGGGTGGATAATCAAAGTGCCATCAAGATATCTACTGATCCAGTACAGAGGCAAAGAACAAAATTACATTCGGGGCTTGGTGCATGACAGGGTGATTTCACTGCAGTATTGCCCATCCACCGAGCAAACTGCTGATATTTTCACCAAGTGCTTTACTGAGAAGACCTTCACTCACTTGAGAGATTTGCTTGGAGTGAGTGATGGATGGTGATTGCTGCAATTTAATTGCAGGTTCATCCCCATGTCCATTTTTGAGGGAAGTTTTTATCCCATGAGGTTTTACTTCTTTTCCTCGGTTCATATGGACAAATAAAATTTCTGTTGTATTGAGGTGACTTGAGCCTTTGTTGCCAAGGCCTCCCACTTATCTTTCATGAGATGTACAAAGTTATGGTTAAGGGGGGGTGTTAGAACAGTAACCACACTTAGTACCATAATCCATAAATTTTTAATTGCCCATGTGCTTAATTAAACCATGTTTTGGATTAAGTGACTATAGTTGGTCAAAAACCCACTTTGAGAGTGTTCACACCCACTTCCAAGCAAACCAGTTCACCCAGCCTCCAGTTTTGTCCACAAGTGCGCCCTCATTTATTGCTGGTGCTCCCTCTCTCCTTGTTTTGGGGAATTTTAGTTGACCAAGGGCGCTAGGGTGGATTTTTGCCCTTTTTGGCTAGATTTGGAGCATTTAATGCTCCCTTGGGCCCCCAAACCTCCTCTACTTGCTCACCCACACCTTCCTTGAGCTCATTATTGATCCAGCATGCTTCAGCCACCTCCACACCAGAATTCGTGGCTGTTTGGGGTGATTGGAATTGAGTTGGACCCACCTAGGGGGGATTGAGGCCAATTTGGCATTGATGACTTGTACACTCAGCTTGAGCCACCTAATGCTCTCGATTTTCTCATGGATGTAATAAAAACCTGTTACTAACATTTTCACATTTTAGACAGTCAGTTAATCAAAGATTTGAGCATACATTGTGTGTAAATTTATCATCTTTTTCAAGTTTTTCCACTGTTTTTGCAAATTAATTCGATTTTGTGAGGTTCTCCATAGCTCCTCGATCTTCTGTGATCAAAATAATCACACAAGGAATAGCGAAGTATTGTGATAGGAATAGGAGATCAAGGTAAAGGAGTAATGTAACATCTTTATCTAAAAATAAATCAAATATTATTATGAAAGGATATTAGTACAGAACCTTTGCAAAGCAACGAAGCATGATGATAAGGGGGCATTAACCCTAGCTACATTCGTGATAAATGCCAGCACAAAACAAACAAGATGAACTTATATAGCGCAAAATAATGGCACCTCTTCTCCATTGATGTCAAAGGGGGAGAAATGAATGAATTTGAGGCATGAAATGCACATCATCAGTTGACAACAATAGCATGAAGCCGAGGCATGAAATGCACATCAGATGCTGACATCAATAGGACATAATGAAAGGAGAGATTCATGAAGTTGTTAGAAGCAATCCATGAAGTCAAAAGGTGTTGGCACGGGGTTGGAGTGCATAAAGTGTGGAAGCCGATAGCGACAAAGAGGTCATTCCCAGAGTAAAGGACCATTCGCGAAGGATAAGAATCCGACAAAAGAGGAAGTTATGGTCTAGTTAGTTAGAATAGGTCGTTAGGACCATTTTCTAATGACCATAGTTGTCTATAAATAGAACTACAATTGTAATGCTATGGGCATCTTATCTGATCCATATTTATGCAGGAACGCAACAGAATACACAAATACCCATAAAAACAAAGATGACGCGGAAATAACACTTCATCTCATTGCTTAAAGAACTGAAACTTGTTTACATACAGGATGGAAATAAACTAGCTAGAGTGTTGGTAGCTTATCTTTGAGAAGAGATGTGGTGGCTACATGCCTCTGAACTCTGTGTTACAATGAGGCTTGAAGGCCTATATATTATTGAGAAACAAGGGAAACCCTACACATCCGAAAACCTGACCCTAGGAGGTGAAACACCAGAATATGGGCCCCGTTGGGTAACTTGGTACATCAATTTCTCGCGGATGTAACTTTGGCATACTACCTCCATTTGACGCACATGATACATCGTTAGAAATATCTATTCAAGGAACACATTCTCCAATGCCAAATAAGTAAATTGGAATGGCCTCATATTTTCCCGACCATCAGATGCTGAAAAAATGTCGTTTAGGGCCTCAAAATGGCTCTGGAAGTTTAGGACCCGAAAACTGCCAAAAATACTAAATTGTGCTACAATTAAGGACACTGAAAAACTGAAGAAACAATGGTGGGGGTCCAATTGGAATAGGTGGGTGGCCACCAATATCCTCTTGGATCATTATCATACACATCTTGGTCTTGGTCTTGATCTAATGTGTTTGTCTTCCTTCGTCATGTTTTGCTTTGAGTGTATGGATTCACGTTAAGTCGCTTGGAACTGTTTTCTGCAAAGGTTATTCTGCAGTCTTGGAGATGAGTTAATGAATGAGGATGTTTGGTTATGTCTCTATTCTATGTATTTTATTTTTGTCGTTGTGTTATTAATGACGAATGATATCTTAATGATGTGATGTACTTGAGGTTTTTTTGCTCTGTCAATTAATCTATAATGTTAATTGATGTGAATGATGATTATATATTGTTGATACGAATACATATTGTTGATGCGAATGTCAATTACATATTTGAATTGATAGTGTAATGTGAAGATAAATATCTAATTTCTATAGTGACTGAGTGATAGTAGATGCATGTCCTCTACCAAATGCGGAAACAGTTCCTGCAACCCCCCTTAGACATCTCAGGTGAGACCTCACTCACTCTGTGAGTGTTGCTCGAAAGGGTAAAACCTTTATGGGTCGATGCTTAAGGGATTCTGGTTGGTGTTTGTTGACAGTAGTGTGAAGTGAACCCCTATCGAAAAATCTGTGTCAACTAATGGTTCCTTTTCCAAGACCCTGAGTAAGAAGAGAAGAGGACATGATGTGGCATCTGACGAAACCAGAGATTCGGGATTGGTTTGATAAGAAGATGCAAGAATTCACAGAAGAGGAAAATCAGAATCTTGAGTGGACAACAAGCACATGGTTACAAACATACATTTACTCCTAAATCCACGAGGTATTATTCTACAAGTGCAATCTTACTGCACAAGTGGTTAGCACAACTGACGTTCCAAAATAAAAAATTTCTAGTCCTCCCAACATTTTCATTATTTGCATTTTTCAGTCTTGCATGAATTTCTACATGCAGCATGGATTCTACATGCATGCATCCCAGTCATCGGTCCCAGCACCTAGCCCTCAGTTAGCTAGCCCCGGAAGCTTCTCACTGATCAATTTTATCCCTCTTAGTGCTTAGTGCACCCTGCATGCAGTTACATGCATCTCATGTGCCCTCTCTCACCTACTATTCAGTTGTACTTCAATTATCTTCAATTCTTTCCTTGATTTAAGGCTAGACTGACTCTCAACTAATTGTATCACTCTGATAGACCTCTAGTGAGACTAGACTTCCCATTCTAACTCCAGTTAGCTCCTCATGTGCCCTCCACTGAGCCTCGTTCATTCAGTTATTGCCTCCATGTGCCAGTTACACCTACCACACTCAGTTAGACTCAGTTTGACTGATGATTGACAGTTACTTGTGCATTGATGACTCCATTGATGATGATGAAGGCTTCTAGTTGTGCTTTGATGAAACTCCAGTGATATTTTGATCTCTCCAAGAAGGATAATTCGAATTTCCACCTTGGCATTCGAATCCTCATGCATTGTATTATTTATTTGTTCATTTGTGATTAATGAATTAGTGTGTGTGAAGTCATTTTGCTTCTATCCGAGTTCTACTGTATTATTATTCTGTTGCTCATTTACACTGCATTGACCACTCTTCTTCTATCTTCCTACTTAATCATAATCTTTCTTGTGAGGTATACATCATCTCTTAGATCTGCTGTGAGTATTTTCACATGGTATCATAGCATGTTGAGAGTATTGTCTATTTCCGTTCCTGAGAGCTTTTTGTAGGTTATTATCAAGATTTCGAGTGCAGCAGTTGCAACAGTTTCTGCACTTTTGTAGCAGTAGCAGTTGCATACTTTTTCTATTTTTTTTGCAGGTCTTCTACAGCTTCCATGACTTCAGAATAAATCCCTCCTCTTCCTCCATTCAACTATGATGAATGGAAACAAAAATTAATAGCATATTTGAAGAGCCATGATCTCTTTGATTATTGTTTTGAAAGAGAGTTTTAATCCTCTAAAGAAGAGAATGACTAGTTAAATGAAGGTGAAAGATCCCTTGTAGCCATGGTCCTTGCTATGTCTCATTGTATGTTTACCCACTTCATTGATTCTGTTGAATCTCCAAAAGATCTATGGGCCCATATGAATAAAATATTTGGTAAATAGAATGAAGGGATTGGTCGAAACCCTTTCGAGAGAAATCCCGGTGATGAATTCGCCCTCCTTGATGATCTCATTGATCATGAATTAGTATCAAAGATATCTCATATTGAAGTTGTCCATAAAGAAGAAGAACTTGTAGATTCTACACTCATGCTCCAAATTTATTCTATTTCGAATTCTGTGCCAGCTCACACTCTAGAAATTGCAGAGGTTCCTAAATCCTCTCTTGCACCATAGTTTGTTGGTTTGCATCATGATCTACTGAATGTTTCGGAGGTCAAATCAGCCATTGGAGGTAATGCATTCACTCTCCTTGATCAATCACCTCTTATTTACTACTGTAAGATCATTATTTCATGCTCTCAGAAGGTTATTGAAGATGATGGCCATTGCCATTCGCTTGGGATAATTTCTCATGCATTTACTGGTTTAGATCTCACCTCTAATGGTTCAAAGGAGATCTTAAGCAACCATGATTCAAGTATTGGATCTAATGTGGATTCCAAGCAATCACTGACATTTGATGGTTCTTTTGGGCATAATCTCACCTATGATGGTTCAAAGGAGAAGACAAAAGAATATCTGCACATTCATAGATTTGATCCTACGTCAATTGATTCGAATCACAGGTTCAAGGATCATCCTCATACTTTTGGATTTGTCCTAATCATATTTTATTTGAAGAGCAAGTACAAGCACATGCCTTTTTAGCATGCACCACTTCTTCCCAAGAAGCAGATACCTCCAGACATATGACCAAGCATCACACCTACTTGAGTTTGGAGCATTTATTTTTGTATGTGCCCTACAGTGTATTTTGAGGGGGGGTATTTTTCCCGTGAGGTTTTCCCCATTTCCTTGGTTTATTGATTGCTATTATTATTCATTGTATTGTGTGACCTTTAGTCTCAGTTACCAGGGCCCAGGATGGATTAAGGGGAGGTGTTAGGATATTCATATACTCCATCCTAGTCCTACCAGCATTTTCATTATTTGCATTTTTCAGTCTTACATGCATTTCTGCATGCAGCATGCATTCTGCATGCATGCATGCAATTGCATGCATCCCAGTCATCAATCCCAGCACCTAGCCCTCAGTTATCTAGCCTAGGGTGCTTCTCACTGATCAATTTTATCCCTCCTAGTGCTTAGTGTGCCCTGCATGCAGTTACATGCATCTCATGCGCCCTCTCTCACCTACCATTCAGTTGTACTTCAGTTATCTTCAGTTCTTTCCTTGATTTAAGGCTAGACTGACTCTCAATTGACTGTATCACTCTGATAGACCTCCAGTGGGACTAGACTGCCCATTCTGACTCCAGTTAGCTCCTCATGTGCCCTCCTTTGATCCTCCTTGATATAGTTAGTGCCTCCATGTGTGAGTTACACCTACCACACTCAGTTAGACTCAGTTTGACTGATGATTGACAGTTACTTATACATTGATGACTCCACTGATGATGATGAGGACTTCTAGTTGTTCTTTGATGACACTCCATTGATCTTTTGATCTCTCCATGAAGGCTAATTCGAATTTCCACCTTGGAATTTGAATCCTCATGCATCGTATTATTTATTTGTCCATTTGTGATTAATGAATTAGTGTGTGTGAAGTTATTTTGCTTCTATCTGATTTCTACTATATCATTATTCTATTGCTCATTTACACTGCATTGACCACTCTTCTTCTATCTTCCTGCTTAATCGTAATCTTTCTTGTGAGGTATACATCAACTCTTAGATCTGTTGTGAGGATTTTCATAGCTGGAAGCTTCACCAATCAATGAAACTGGACAGGAATGAACCAGATCCAAGTGCAGTTAGCAAACCCGACGATCCAGTTACAAGACATAAAGAAGGGAAAATAAGTTTGCAGGGAAATATGGTGCATTCGATGTAAATCAAAAGGACATCATAAGGACTAGTGCCCAAAATTCCATGAATACTTACAGTCGGGTGCACCAAATCCACTCAATTAGGAGGAATGCCATGGTGTTGAATTTTCCAGACAAAAGGACATTGACCGGAAGAATGCATGCACCTAGAAAAGATGGTGTAAAATCCAGCCAACCTTTTCTTTAATTTATTTCGATCGGTCGGTCATGAAGAGAAGGATTGTAGAGCATATGACTTACTAAAAGAAAGGACCGCAGATACAATTTTCATGAAGGGAGAGGAGCAACCCCCTATACAACAGCAACAATGGTACAATCAATAGTAGTCACACTATAATCAACCACCACCATAGTATAACTAGCAGCATCTCCACTATATTCAAGCATAGCCATTGTACAACCAACCACAACCACAATATGGCTAATCGCAATATCAGCCACCGCAATATAACCAACAACCATATGGTCAATCGCAAGGAGGTTTCAGAGGAGGATTCCACGGAGGTAGACGTGGAGGCATTGGTCATGGAGGATCTTTTGGGCAAGGTCAAGAACCATTTATATGTTATAATTGTGGTCAGGCTGGACATTATCAAGGGGATTGTCCGAACCCACCTCTGTAGTGTACTTACTACAGCGCAGCAGACCACAGTGTTGAGGAATGTCTCCAGTTGATTGCGAAGTGGAAAAGTAAAAATATGCCCCAACCTCAACCAAACCCAAATCATAGCCAAAATCTGCAACCGAATGTACAGAAGATATCAGCGGAGGAAAGAATTCGACTTGTGAATGTCGCAGTAGTGACCAGGGGATGAGCTTTGACAGGGGAAGACAAGTTGCAACCTACCATTCGACCTACAGCAAGGAAACAAGCTCGATTTGTCATAGAAGCAGAAAGGGTGACATTTCTAGAAGTGCAAGATACAATGAGAAGGATTAAGATGCCGTTGATTTTCCAAAAAGAAAACATCTATGGGATGCCGTAGATATTAGATACGACGAATCGACAGAGGCCAGCAGGAAGGATCAACACTTTGAGGGATTTCCTAGAAATTTGTTTGGCACTATAAAAATATCAGGATGCATTAGTAGAAATAGCCATCTTATTACACCGCTAAGAGGATACACGATAGGATTAGACAGTGAATCGAGTACATAAGAATAAGATAGGGAGAGAAATGAGGATGACTGCGCATATTGGTGCATTTTATGTCAACTCCATCATTCTAGAATTCGGATCAGATGTAAATATCTTGACGAAACAGACATGGGAGACAATGGGGAAACAATAGTTGGTGTGTTCCCCTGTGCAACTTCGAATAACAAATCAAAGCAAGGTCACCCCCATTGTTCGACTATGCCATCTTCCAGCTGAAATAGAAGGACTAAATACGTATGTAGACTTATACGTTGTAGATATTGTTGATAACACAAGCCCCTATCCGGTGTTGTTAGGGATAGACTGGGAAATGGAGAATCAAGCTGTGATCAACTTTAAGAAAAGAACAATGTCGTTTGAGAATAACGACATGAGGGTAGTCACACCCCTCAATCCATTAGAAGGGAAGAGGTATGTCTAGCCAATGCAGGATGAATTCATAGAAGGTTGGGACAATGTCTACAACATCTCAAAGGACTACATCAATCCCACCGTCGATGGAGAATTGGGGTGGTGGATTGTTAGCTCGGCATCATCAGATTCTGAAGAAGTGTTTGACAATTGGCAGAATCAGCTACACGAAGTATCATTCAGGAGGTGCACACGAATCACCTAGTCGTTGAGATGGGTAGCAACAAAAGCATGCAAACTACCAACATACAAAGGACTTACTAATTTAACTGTACTTATCTCCAAATTTGAAGAAAAATTATCAAAACCATAGAGACTGGTTCCATTAGAGGAAGAACTAAAGGCTACACCAACACGGTGGTGGGTGATGCATAAGTTGACCATAACAAACTGGACACTATGTCGACAACTAATGGAAGTCAGGTTCAATGACAATGAACGGTACTATGGAAGAAAATACAATGGAAGAGCCGACCCAAGGTACCACCTAGAATAGTGTCAAAGAAAATGGGGTATGCAACCAAAAAAGGACTGGGTTCATGCATTCATTCATACACTGGATGAGGTACCGCAAAGTTGGTATATCGCAGCAGAACTACGATGTGGAACAACTACCTGGGAATATTTATCTGTCATCTTTATCCAAAATTTGAGCTTCTCGGACGAGAACCTCTTCATCCATAGTGCACTACAGGAGATTCGTGACAAAGTACTCAAAGTAATTTTGATAGAAAAACCAATAGAATTACAATGGACTACGACACCAAAAATGTTGATAGAATGCTACAACGTAACAGGAGAACCTAATGATGAGGACGATCCATGAGCTATTTATGTACCCGAGTCAGAAGGAAGCCAAGATGTCAAAGAACCAGAAATACCCTTCGACAAGTTCCAATAGCCACTTCGAATTAAGAAAGTTAAAATTGGGTCGGAGGAAAACCGCAAGTTCGCAAGTATCGGGGATTACTGGGACGACGCGACCATTGCAAAGATGACTGATCTACTGCACGAGTTTCAAGACTTGTTCCCAATGAAATTTTTAGAAATGAAAGGCATTGCAGGGGACCTAGGCGAAATGAAGATTCCATTAAAACCTTATGCGAATCTCATAAAGAAACGACCTTACAGATTGAATCCCAGGTACAAGGAGCATTTGAAAGTGGAAATAGAGATAATGTTGGACGCAGGAATCATAGAGCCTATGGAGGAATCTAAATGGATCATCCCAATGGTTGTACAAGATAAGAAGACCTGCGAGATCAGGATTTGTGTCAACCTAAGGAAACTAAATGATGCATGTCTTCATGATCCATTCCCTACTCCTTTCACTGACAGAGTATTAGAAGAAGTTGGAGGCCAAGAAATATATTCATTCATAGACGGATTCTCAATATACCACCAAATAAAAATTGTGAAGGAGAATCAACATAAGACAACATGGGTAAAGCCCTGCCGGCATAGTGCGGTACAGAATCATTAAACAATTCCAAAAAAAAAAAAATCGTAGAAGTGACAAAAAAAGCAAAGTAAGGAAAGATTAAGTTAAGGCATGTGTCGAAATAGTTGCAATAGTGCGACAGAGATGGAAGTAAGAAGTGCGTCGATGGGAGAATGACAAGAACAAGGATAATGACAAGTAGGCAATTATATAAGTGATGAGGACAAGATCATGACAAGGTTCAGAATAGAAACAAGGAAAAGAAATAAATACAGTCAAGAAATAAATACAGTCATCAAGACACATCGAACGATAGCACTAGTGGATTAAACGACAATCAATATTTGCACAAGTCGATAGAAAGGAACAATAAATGCATAGCATCGGGTAAATCAACTGAATATTCAGTGAATTAGTGGAAGATTTGGTAATTATTACCAAGAATTAATTTGAGTAACGTGGAGTGAGAGATGGTGAATTATAAAAGAAGGGTGCACTTAACCATTCAATTTATTATGCATTCCAAGAGTAACAGAGAAGTTAGAGCGAATATTAGCAAAATGGTTACAGGAAAGCAAATCATAATGGCACATGTAATTTCAAGTACGAGTACACTAGAGGCACCTTCTGCGAGGGAGACAAACATAGAGAAAAAACCAAAAATTGCATCTACACCACCGCAGGGATTTAGACAGAAAAGGCATAGCACCCGACTAGCAAGTTCTGAGAGAAAACCTAAGACAACCTGAAGTTCGACATGGAATGCAGTAGCAACAAAACGAGCGGGAACCTCAGCCACTATGGAGGAAGAAACAACCATGGATGGAAGGGAACCATGATCAACCATAGCAGGCATTGCAGGATATGTGCCCCCGTGGCAGGAAGGCGCACAAGCTATCCGGATCAAGAAAAATGCCAAGTATACCATCAAGGAAATAGTGGTCCAAAGGGGGTCCGCAAAACAGGGAATATCATACCACAGCTGCAGAAGCTACATTATAGTGACCATGATATAGTGCTACACCAAGAATGCACAAGAGAAATTTACATCAATGTCCCGCATGGTGAAGGGGGCCGGATCACGCAAGAAACTTAGCAACGGGCATTAGGATTGAAGAAATCAGGTTTGTTAAATTTGGCTCACATACCACATTTTAAAAGAGGGGCTGAAGTAAATGCATGCATGAAGAAACTTCTCACCTTCTTTCACGGCGGTTGTCCATGGTTAGAAAAATGGACCCATTAACAATTGACTTGATAGTGCAGATAATAGGGTTACTCAAAAACTTTACACCTCAGATATTTACACCTCTTTGAGCCATTTTCAACCACAATTGAAACTCTCACTCGTCCAATCGCAACTGGAATTCTGTGCACAACTCTACCCAAACGTAGCTGGAGCTGTCTATGCACTCGCAATTTTAACCTGATCTCATGATACTACTACTTTGATACCACCTAGCGTAAGGTCAGGTCTGATCAGAACCTCTTTCTTAACAATAACACACAGACACACAAATTTCTCACATGGACTAGATGTGAACTGGAACGCTATAAAGTTGGCTTCTTCTATTACTTGAATGAATTACAAAGTTACATGCAATCTATTAAACTAGTCGGCCTTAGCTTGTTACAATATAGAGAAGTAAACAGTGTGTTTCTTTATGTGTGTGATCCTCTCCTCCTCTCAGTTCTCTACTGAATGCAAGAATGAATGAGTAATGATTGATGAGTGATGCCTTTGCACTGATCTTCTAATCTACTCTGATCCAACTCTTGAGGTCACTCCATTCCTCGAGGCATCCTCCCCTGTCCTCCACTCTTCCTCTGACCCGACGGATCCTGCAGTTGTCAGTGCCCTAGCCATGCTCCACAACCTCCTCCTCTGGTGACAACTATTATGCTTTCAACCACCTTCTTAACTGCCTTTAACTTCCTCAACAACCCCAATGGTTGTTTCCTTGAAGTCTGCACTTCTCTGACTTTGCTACAATAGTTGGTCCTATCACTGTCCTCTTCGACCTATCGACCATATTGTACCTCATCAGTCTTCGATGAAACTTGTCAGCTTCACTTAACCTCTATGGCTGCCAGTCTACTCCGTCCACCTCACTTGGCCTTCTGCAGCTTTCGTAAGTGTCGTTGTTCGACTAGGTCGACATCTCGACCCTTCGATCTCCATTCCTGTCGATGTCGAACTTTGCTCCCATCAACTATACTTCGACAACTTCCTGCTCGACTACTTGGCTTCGACTGCCAATCTTCTTCACACTAGTGGTTGTCGATAATCCCCCTGGTCGACTTCTCATGTCGATCAAATTTGACTATTTCTCCTAGACCCCGATGCTCCTGCATCATAAACCTTGAAAGATGACCCACACATGTTGAAGATTATGAGGCTCCCTCTTTGCATCAAAATCTACTTGCGAATTTTTCAAAATTAGTCTAGGCAGGCCCCAGAACCAGCTTTTATCCAATAATCTTTGTTTGTCTATTTCAGAGTAGAATCTAAATAGGATCCAGCCTCGTGACAGGATGTGGAAAGATGGCATATTTTCTACCACCCCTCTCCAATTTGATTCCATCCAACTTTGTAGGGATTTCTCTCCAAAATTTTTTCCATAGAATCTACCCACCAATGCAAGGTTGAGGTAAGCTAGAACTTCCTCAATTCCAATCTCTTTTCCCAACACCAGAGAAGCATGCTCTTTCCTTGTTTTTTCACCCTTGCTACGTCCATGGCCTTTCCCTGGACTATCCTTTATTGTACTGGCTCGATCAATATATTGTGTGGGAATTGAATGTTGATCGAGATTAAAATTATGATCAGGAAATCAAGCCATCACATCTGCATCTGCCTTCCTTCGACACTTGAATTCCTCCTCATTCGTGAATATGGGTCCCACTAGAGAGGGTTGTCATAATCAACCTCATCAAGGTCCATCTTGTGTCATTTAATACGTTATTTCATTGATGATGTAAACAAAAATATGTATGTTGGATAACAAGGGTTCCAACCTGTAACGATAAAAGAGGAAAGAAGTGAAAAAGGGAAAGAGAATTCGCCTAATCCATCTCCTTTATTCCTCATAACTTCGACCTTCAACTTTCGGGCCTATCCCTGTCACGTTGTAGACCTCAACGGTTCCCCCCCCCCCCCCAATCTAGAAAATATATATATATATAGTGAAAGAGACCATTTTCCAAAGAACAAATAGAAACACAAAACCACCTTGGGATAGCTAAAAATGTAGGATCAATCATACTCCAATGATATAGTCGCTTACTTACCCCAATTTATATATAATAGCTTAGTCATAAGGACAAGATAGTTGATGATCCCGAGACATGAACAATGAAAGAAGGGAACCTCACTCCAATCCCAAAGGACAAAAACCAAACATTGTGGGTTATCCTTCATAATGTGAAGAAAAAACACTAGAGAGGTGTAAGAACCTAGATATAAACCCAAGCCAATCCATAATGAATATGATAAATTTCCCATATTTGATTTTGAAGTATTCATAATAAAAATGAAAAAGGGAACGATGAGGAATGAAGTAGAAGGAAAGAGTTGAACTAATCCTTGTTTTTTGTTTCCATTGATGCATGATTGAAGTAAAACAAAACTTCGAGGAAATCATTTACCGCAACCCAAATTTACAGGATAAAAGAACGACCGACACATACAGACTGTAAATTTCCCGTATATCTTCCTCTGGCCTGATATCTACCCTGACAGGGTATGAAAAGATGCATTCGTAAGAAAATATCAAACTAAAATGCAATCCAAATGTGTAACACACCCCGTCAACAAATGCATTTTATAGTGCATATTGACTATGAAATGAAATAGCGGAAGCATAAAATATTTCAAAAGACCCATTAAATCTTTTATGAAATGCATCAAACTTTTAATATCAAAAACAAAGACTAATCTATGAGACATTTGTTTAATAAAATTCATACAAAATAGTTTAATTCACAAATGAAAAGTTAATAGTAACCCTTGTACAGTAAGAACTGTACAGTAAAACTCATGTTTATGGACTATATGTAAAACTACACAAATTTAGAGCATAGACATTTTTAAATTTTTAATTTAACATGCCTATATTTATTTGTCTACCCATTAATTAGGTAAATTCGACTTATCCTTTTACTTTCGAAACTTATTGTACTGTAAGTTTCATGTTAAATAAAAATATTAAGACATATATTTAAGCACCCATGCTAATAGTAAATTATGGTATTTTTATTAAATAAGTTTACTTGACCATAATAGATTTTTGGCCCGGAAATAATATTTCTAAATATTTCCTTATAAAAATTTACTCTTAGGAATTCCAACCATTTGTCATAAATTATGTTAGAGGAGTCTAGTCGATTGGCCTACTAAAGTCGAATTCAGACTACAGTTGAGTTCCGAGTACAATAGGGTTAATGTGGTCGGTCAGTTAACCGACTGACCAGACAGTTGTGGAAAAGGGAGTTTCGACAATTGAGTTTGTGAAATAGTGAGCTTATATATATATAGTCTACTTCGACTTAAACAAATATTTGTCTAACTTCGACTAAAACATATCTTTATAATTATTCCAAATATTTCTTTAAGACAAGGAAAAATCATTATTTCCCAAGTATATGCATATTTCCATTTCATTAAGTCAAGGAAATATTAATTCAAATCTATTACTAAACTATATTAATTAAAATTACCAACCATAATAACTTAGTCCATTAACTAAATTCATCACCTTTTTTAACTAAATTAAATAATATTACCAACCATAATACCTCCACCGACTACGATGGAATTATATATCCGACTAAATGCTTTACTTCTTTTAACTATATTAAATAAAATTACCGGTCATTCTAACTCAATCCATTATCCGAATAATTGTCCATCCTTCTAATTTTCCAAGCTCTGTTCTCAACCACTGATTTTAATTAAACAATGCATTTTCAAACTAGAAAATTAACATTTTGTATAGGAAATAAATTTAGACTTCAACTTAAATAAAAATAAATCGGCTTGCATAAAATCAAGATGGCACAATTAAACTTGTAATTATTCCCTTCCCATGAATTAATCCAAATGAAATGTACATTCCTATCTTAAAACCAATTTACGGAAATTTTAACAAGAAAATCATGTCCGGCAATTAATTAAATAACATCTCAGAAATTAAGATAGAATTTCTAGGTTATAAATTTATCTAGATAATACTTGAAATGAGCAACTGGCTTCGTGGTAGCCAAGCTCCACCCGACCACAGGTCATTATGTTCATTAATTTTTTAGCAGAACTCCACGTCTGAGCCGAGACTCATGCATTCACCATAGGCTCTCACCAATCCCAGGTTTCTCTCAGGATTTCCTCACTTGGAAAACAGGATTTATTGGTTTGTTACCAAATCCATGACAACTATGCAATTCTTTCCCTTAGCTTCATTCTAACTAGCACCATAGTGAAAATCCATCACTGCACCCATGCTTAGAAATATACTAAAGGAATTTCTCACACCATTTCCATATCTCAGGTGCAACCAGAGGAAAATCAAGTGTAAAATATCAACCAAAAAGTTAACAAAATAGGCTTGGGATTACAGGTACTCTTGACCAACCCAACTGCCACAGACATTGGATGAATTGGACACTTTTCTCTGGAATTGGACTTATTACTCTGTCCTCTAGCAATTCCAATTGACCATTTAGTCCCAATTTCCTTCAATGCTACAACATTCTCATGTTGCCCACTGCGTTCCTTTTTCTTTTCTCTTCTCCCTTCCCTCATTTTTATGTTTTTCCTCTTTACATTCTTTTTGTTGTATGCATGCTTCCCTAGCAACACTTGTCAATTTTCCATTAACCTCTTAATCTCTCTCTTAATTCCCTTTTTAACTTCAAAAACAGGTTTAAGGAATTAATTAGGAAAAAGCACGGGTTTAGCGAAATTATAAGGTAAGAAGGGTTACATAGGGTCATACATAGCTTTTAGGTTATATGCCATTGCCCCCCCTTACCGACCTAGGTGAATACATGAGTCCATGTTCATTCATCGTGTTGGATCTACCACTGCCAGTTTAACTTTTATATTAACAGAGAAACATACAACATGAGTTCTGCCTCATAGGCACTCCTAGTCTTTTACAAAATTATACTAACAAATAATGGGGTTTAAACTAAGGGTGTTACAAAATGCACATTTAACTGTAAAAGTTTGCATTGGAATAAATATTGTGAAAATCGTGAAAACCTCAAGGTTCAATGAGGGCCATGGAAATGACATTTTTAGGGCTAGATTTAGGGGGAAAAGATCGAAGAAGTGCCAATTTATTTTCCGCGAAGTTCAAAAGAAATCACTTGAAGGGCGAGAACATAACTTAAGTGAGCTTTGGATGTACATATCTAGCAAAAGATGACCAACCAAAGAAAACTTCAAAAGATCCGATAGTAGTGGCCACTTATCCAAGCGAAGATCAATTTCCTTGAATAAGAAGGAAACGTTGTTGATGTATATGTAACTTCGGAATGTATTTCACCTATGTATTTCATTTATGTATATTGTACTCCTATAGAGATGTGTTATTCCTCTATAAGGAAGTGTCGTCATTTGTTTTTACAAGTGTCGCAAGTGTTGTAACTTATCAATGGGTTATTATACCACCATGTGTGGGGTCGGCCTTGATTAAGTTAACCATGGGTCATTATGCTAAGCTAGACAAGTCAGCAGCATAAGTTTATTGGGCAGTCAGGACAAGTATAAATAGAGATCCGGACATCTCTAATTTGATCATCTCATTATCTTACTCTACATCACTCGGAAAGTGGCGCACGTGTGAGGAGGAGGATAAGCTTCTACGAGGAGACTATCTCTGTGTACTTGGGTTGTACTTTGATTGTATTATTGCTCTATATATCTCTGAGGAAGTTGTGGGGTTTTTCACCCACGAAAACTCTATGTGTCTATTGTCTCTTATGTTTGCATCTTGTGATGATTGATATGCTTGCTATGATTGATATGCATTGATATACTGTACATGTTATTCTCTTAGTAAAGATCCTAGAGTATATTGAATTAATGCTCGAAAATTAACATGATATCAGAGCTAACCTGAGAAGAAGACATTGTGCAGTTGAGGAAGCTAGGGCTTCTTGTTTTTGGGTTTCTCTCCACAGCTTTTGGAAAAGAAATATGATAGATTGACTCTCCTTAGCAAGGTGAACCTTTCTATCCAATCAGAATTCAATTTTGAGCACTTTCAGTTTTGGCCCTAACAATTAGGGTTTCCACAAAAATAGGAATTTCTGAAATCTAAAGACATAGCTGGAAGCTCCTTGGAAAAATCGAAGTTTAGAGCTTTGGATAGAGATTTTTGGCCAGGTAAATCTCAGGGAAACTCAAACCCTAATTCAGGGTCCTCCCTAGAGAATTCGGGAGATTGAAAAGCATTTCTGAAGGGTGAAACTTTGCAGTTTTCAAATTCTGAGTATACCAGGATGATCAAGTCATCTAGGTGCATCTTGCTATCCTTTCAGAAAGTTGAAATTCACATTTTAAATTTTCAGGGTTTCTCTGACAAACCCTAATCCGGGACTAGATCCAGTTTTCAGCAAATCAAGTGGTAAGACCTAAATCTTTTCTATTTCCATTTGAAGTACTCTTTAAGATGTCTGACCATACCAAGCTTGAGGATAAGCTTGAAGGGGATGATAACTTTCGAGCATGGAAGTATAGGATTGGGTTAATCCTGGAAGAAAATGAATTGGACACCTACATTAGCTCTGAGGTCCCTATCCCAGAGGATGAAGAGGCTAAGGCATTGCATAAGAAGAACTTGGTCAAGGCAAAGAGGACCATTGCTTATTCTATTAAAGACCATCTCATACCACATGTGTCATCTCTAAAGACACCCAAGGAGATGTTTGACTCCCTTACCAAGCTATTTGAGGGGAAGAACATAAATCGGAAGATGACTCCATGGAATCAATTTAAATGGGTCAAGCTATTGAATGGAGAGACCATTCAATCTTATTTTTCCAAGGTCTCTCAGATCAAGGAACAACTCAAAGCTATGGATGAAGTAGTGGACAATGGTGAAGTTGTTATGACCACTCTGAATGGCCTACCTAGGTCATGGGATTTCTTTATTCAAGGAATCTATGCAAGAAAGAAATTGATCTCCTTCAGTAGACTATGGGAGGAGTGTTCACAAGAAGAGGCTAGGATTGTAGCCCGAGAAGAAAAGATGGAAAATGAAGACGAAGCTCTCGCAGGTCACACCAAAAGAAGCAAGCCTAAGAGAGAGCCATCTCATAACAAAAGGTCTTCACACCACCATTACCATAAAGATAAGAAAGATCTCAGGTGCTTCCCATGCAATGAGAAGGGACACTTTGCTGTAGATTGTCCCAAGAAGAAGAAAGACAACAACTACAACTTCAACAAGAAGAAGAATAACAACAAGAGAATATATCATGTTCATGCTTTTGAGGATGATGAACCTCCCAAGAAGAAGGCTAGAGCAGAAAGTGATGAGGATGACTCATCAAGTGAAGATGAATATGTTCTAATCTCTATTCTCACCGGTACTATCTCTCATGGTTGTAATGATTGGCTTATTGACAGTGGGGCTTCAAAGCACATGACTGGGTTCAAAGAATCCTTTGCTAATCTATCTGAACATGAGTCACCCCATAAGGTGAAACTTGGGGATGACTACCAATATCCTATCAAAGGAAGTGGTGAAGCCTCCTTTAACCTAGACTCTGGAAAGTCCTTGAAGATGAAAGATGTATTATTTGTACCTGGGCTCAAGAAGAACCTACTCTCCATATTTGCATTAGATGCAAAAGGTATGAGGATTGCATTTGTAGATGGCCAAGTACTCATGTGGTCAAAAGGTAAGACCATAGATGATGCAATTGTGATTGGAGAGCAAGAGGAAGGATTGTACAAATTGAAGGGACAACCTGAACATGCCATGGTACATGAATCCATGGAGCCAAGTGAACTTTGGCATAGAATACTTGCACATGTGCACTACAGAGCACTACCAATTGCAAGTAAAGCTGTAGAAGGTTTTCCTAAAATCAAGACAAAGCATGAAGGTGTTTGCAAAGGATGTGCAAAAGGAAAGAACATAAAGAAGTCATTTCCAAGCAGTGAAAGCAAGGAAAAATGAATCTTCGAAATCATCCACTCTGATGTATGCAGTCCAATGTCATCCAGTTCTCTGAGTGGGTATGTTTACTATGTCTCTTTCATTGATGATTTCTCTAGAAAAACTTGGATTTACTTCTTGAAGAACAAAGATGAAGTATTTGATAAGTTCAAGGAATTCAAAGCATTGATGGAAAATCAAACTGATAAAAGGATCAAGACATTCAGATCCAACAATGGAGGAGAATTCACTTCAGGTGATTTCAAGAAACTATGTAGTGACTCAGGTATTAAGAGGGAGTTGACTTCTTCCGACAATCCACAACAAAGTGGAGTTGCATAAAGAAAGGATAGAAGAATCATGGAAGCAAAACAGGCAATGCTGCATGACCAGGATCTGCCTATGCATCTATGGCTAGAAGCAGCTAGGACAACTGTATATGTACAGAATAGAACACCCCACAAGATATTGAACGACAAGACACCAGAAGAGGTCTTCTCTAGTAAGAAACCTGAATTCAGCCATCTCAGAATATTTGGTTGTCCAGTATACACTCATGTCCCAATGGAAAAGAGGACTAACCTAGATCCTTCAAAAAAGAAGGGTATCTTTGTGGGTTACAGTGAAATCTCGAAGGCTTACAGAATATACTTTCCAGGGTTCAAGAAGATTGATGTCAGTAGGGATGTAACATTTGATGAAAATTCAGCATTCATCAAATCAAGGAAGACACCTGTTCAAGATCATGAAGAACCAAAGGAAACTAGATTTCAAGACACTACTATAACTGAAGCAATTCCAGATGTTGATCGTGAAATTGAAGATCCGCAAGAACCTGTAGATCCACCTCATGAGAATGAATCTCACAAGAGGAAACCTGTATGGGATAGAGAGCTCATTGAAGATGCAGAAAGGTATGGCATTCCAGAAGAAGGACACAGAGAAAAGAAGAGAACTAGATCACATACCAGCTATGTTGCTTTACTCTGTGATATTATGAACAAAGAACCTTCAAGTTATGAAGAGGCAGCGAAAAAGAAAGAATGGAAGGATGCCATGGTAGAGGAATACCAATCAATAATGAAAAATGATGTTTGGGATGTAGTCCCAAGATCTGAAGGGAAGTCTGTTGTGACTTCCAAATGGATATACAAGATCAAGCATGCTGCAGATGGTAGCATAGAGAAATACAAAGCGAGATTTGTGGCTCATGGCTTCTCCCTAAAGGAAGGGATTGACTATGAAGAAACTTTTGTTCCTATAGCCAGATACACAACCATCAGATCAATACTTTCTCTAGTTGCAGTGATGAAATAGAAGATACACCGGATGGATGTCAAGACTGCTTTCTTGAATGGTGTAGTCGAGGAGGAAGTGTATGTGGAGCAACCACTTGGTTTTGAGACACATGAAAGGAATTCATATGTGTGCAGGTTGAAGAAAACCTTGTATGGCTTAAAGCAAGCTCCTAGGACTTGGTATGGTAGGATGGACAATTTCCTATCTAGTTTGGGCTTTACCAAGAGTAAAGCGGATTCCAACCTTTACTACAAGGTTGAGGAAGGAAATACTGTGATACTACTCCTGTATGTGGATGACCTGTTTGTTACAGGTAATGATAGTTTGATTGTTGATACCAAGAGGAAGCCTGCTTCCGAGTTTGAGATGAAGGACTTGGGGATGATGCACTATTTTATAGGCATGGAGGTGTGGCAGAGTGCAGATGGGATCTTCCTTGGACAAGGGAAGTATGCAGTAGAGATCCTGAAGAGTTTTGGGATGATGGACTACAAGGCAATGGCTACACCTATGGAATCGAACCTGAAGCTTCTGTGTGATGCTTCATCTGATTTGGTTGATGTCACTATGTATCGTCAGATGATTGGGTCCTTGATGTACCTGACGAACATGAGACCAGATGTACCTGACGAACATGAGACCAGATATCTGCTTTGCGGTGAACACATTGAGCCAGTTCCTGACATTTCCCAGAGGTGTTCACCTGGTTGTTGTAAAGCATATTCTGAGGTACCTGAAGGGTACGGTTAAATATGGGCTCAAGTATGATGCGAATCAAAAGTTTAACCTGCAAGGTTATGTTGATTCAGATTGGGCAGGCAGTGCTGCAAATAGTAAGAGCACTTCTGGGTGTTGCTTTAGTATGGGATCAGGTATGATCTCTTCATTTAGAAGGAAGCAGTCCTACGTAGCAATGAGTACAACCGAAGCAGAGTATGTTTCAACTTGTTCGGCTAGTTGTGAGGCAGTATGGATTCGGAAGCTACTATGTGAGTTATTTGATCTTCCATTGGAAGCTACTGGTATCTTTTGTAACAACCATATTTGTGTGAAGCTGTCTGAGAACCCAGTGTTCCATGACAAGTCGAAACACATTGAGATCAAATATCACTATATCAGGGATATGGTGCAGAGAGGAGCAGTGAAGCTCATGTATGTTGCGACGGATGAGCAGATTGTAGATGTACTGACAAAACCACTAACCAGAGTGAAGTTCAAGTACTTCAGAGAAAGGCCTGGTGTTCTTCTGATTGACGACACTTCGAGGAAGAAGTGATTGACACATTTGCTGAAGCCATTCCAAGCATGGTGAGAGGAGGATCCTTCCATTGTTATGGATGTAAGCACTGGATGATGAGCATCAGGGTGACGCTCCAGTTACTACTCAGTATATGCATCATGTTGGATGCTGAATATGATCAGTTGGATCATTTATATGTATGTATGCACCATGTTGGATGTTGGATATGTTCAGTTGGATCATTTATATGTATGTATGCATCATGTTGGATGTTGGATATGATCAGTTGGATCATTTATATGTATGTATGCACCATGTTGGATGCTGGATATGATCATTTGGATCATTTATATGTATGTATGCATCATGTTGGATGCTGGATATGATCAGTTGGATCATGTGTATGTATTTGTATATGTATTAGGTGGATACATTGTATGATCAGGTAGATCATGTATGTTGATATGTAGTAGGTATGATCAAGTGGATCATGTATTTCTATATGTATTAGGTGGATACATTGTATGATCAGGTAGATCATGTATGATGATATGTATCAGGCAAATACTATGTATGCATCATATGGATGCATTGTATGATTAGGATGATCATGGATGATGAGCTTCAGGATGTTGCTCCATATGACATGCGTCAGGACGATGCAGTGATGATGATCAGGATGATCATGTGTACATCAGGATGATGTATGCTGAGTATCAGGTTGATACTCTGTGGCCATGGACAGGTTGTGAAGATAAGCATATAATAGTGCTCTGGGAGGTTTGCAGATTATCTTGCTAGGTTTTGTCGCTGGCATATAATATCTCCCTGGGAGATCTGGAAAATGCTCTTTCAAGGTTTTGCTTTGGGAGGACATATAACAATGCCCTGGGAGGTTTGCAGATTCTCTTGCTAGGTTTTTTCGCTGGCATATAATAGCTCCCTGGGAGATTTGGCAAACGCTCTTTCGAGGTTTTGTCCTATGGCATGTAATAGCGCCCTGGGAGATCCGATAGGTTGGGATGTGTTTCCGTAATAAATCCTGGGATGCTATTTCAAGGTTTTTCCATGACGACATATAATAGCGCCATGGGAGATCTTATAGGTTGAGTTGTGTGCTTGTAATCAGTCCTAGGATTCTCTTTCGAGGTTTTGTGGTGGAGTCACATGTAATAGCTCCCTGGGAGATCCGATAGGTTGGGTTGTGTGCCCGTAATAAGTCCTGGGATGCTCTTGCAAGGTTTTGTGACACACGTAATAAGTCCTGAGGATTCCACAATATGGCCAGTGATGATGAAGACCTGCGGGTGGTGGGCCTACATCTAGTATGAAAAAGGACTGGCTGTGTAGAACTTCCTATGACGAGTAGATTCAGAGATTGATTGAGATAGCGGCAGCAGTGATGATGTCGATGATTCGCTGATGATGATCCAGAGAAGAAGACTTGTGCTAGCAGATCTGTGTCGAGAAATACCTTCCTAGTTGAGAGGTAGTGTTGATGTATATGTAACTTCGGAACGTATTTCATTTCTGTATATTGTACTCCTATAGGGATGTGTTATTCCTCTATAAGTAAGTGTTGTCATTTGTATTGACAAGTGTCACAAGTGTCGTAACTTGCTGATGGGTTATTAGACCACCATGTGTGGGGTCAGCCCTGATTAAGTTAACCATGGGTCATTATGCTAAGCTAGACAAGTCCGCCCCATAAGTTTATTGGGTAGTCAGGACAAGTATAAATAGAGATCGGGAGATCTCTATTTTGATCATCTCATTATCTCACTCTACATCACTCAGAAAGTGGCGCACATGTGAGGAGGAGGATCAACTGTTAGGAGGAGACTATCTCTGTGTACTTGGGTTGTACTTTGGTTGTATTATTTCTCTATCTATCTCTAAGGAAGTTGTGGGGTTTTTCACCTTAGGGTTTTCCCCACATAAACTCTTTGTCTAGTGTCTCTTATGTTTGCATCTTGTGATGATTGATATGCTTGCTATGATTGATATACTATACAGGTTATTCTCTCAGTAAAGATCCTAGAGTATATTGAATTAATGCTCGAAAATTAACAAAAGTGAGCGTAAAGCAGATATGAATCTCAAAATAAATAAAATAAGTAAACAAACAAATAAATATAAGGAAAATACATTAAAAAATGATAAATACATAGGGAGCAAGGTAAGGGTACTTCCCGCTGGAGGTAATGTTTGTTTTGTTTTGTGTTTTATGTATTTTTTTAAAACATTATATAGATTAATATATTTATTTTTAATATATATATATATATAATATATATAATATTTTAATTTATTTATTTACTTATTTATATAATATATATTATATTATATTTATTTGTTGTTTATTTATATGATATAAAATTTAATAATCAAAATAAATTTTAAATTAAAAAAAATGATAAAAATAACATTGCCATTCCATAAGTCAAGCCCAAACTCAAGAACTTCAAGGTTCATATGTTAAGACTAAACTCAAGATTTAAAAGATTTATAATATATGATTTTTACTAATATAAAAATTATATATTGTAAATTTTTATATATTATAAGTTTTCAATACATATTTTAATGATCAAACAAAATGGCTATAGGGATATTGTCGACATGGAATGCTCAGGATTGAGTTCATGTGAATTGAGTCTATAATTTTGAGTGCATATGATGACAACAATATTGCACTTAAAGAAGAGGCTTGAGGCCAATGAACACATCCACCAACATCTGGAGCCGTAGGGACCTCATTGGATTTCTTGAAAGAAGAAAATGTCGCCGAGTGAAATAGGTGACCCCTCATGAATCCATCTACAGTGTTACAATTTACTAAATTTTAACACTGCAGATGGATTTAGAGGCCCCTTCACCCATTGGGAAGGGGCCTCTGAATCCATCTACAATGTTAAAATTTAGTATATCATAATAATTCATTGTCAAAATTGCAATTTTTCATTGTCGAGTGACACAATTAACATCACTTTGGTCTCTAAATCCATCTAGAATGTTACAAATTACTAAATTTTAACACTGCAGATAGATTCAGAAACCCCTTTATAATGGATCCAACGATGCTAGAATGTTGCAAGAAGATGGGACTAGGGTTATGTTTCGCTTCTGATGAGATGGAGTAAGCATGTAGACCATGCATGAAGCCTGATCCCTAATGTGAGTTGCCTCCTCTAGGAAAACTCGCCCATGTAGTAGATGGCATCCTTTGAAAGGTGAGGTGGATGATAACTTGATCCTAGATCCAGATAGGAAGCTCATCTTCAAAGATTAGCGTAATAGTGGTGCTCTCAGAAGGATGAAGTTGGCATGTAGATACAAATATCCCTATGTGATAAGATATGAAGATACCTCACTTCTGCAATTTTCCCATGCAAAGATGGCAAGTTCTCTTGATCCTGTATAAAGCTTGAACCCTACAGAATGATGAAGAATGATACCTGATAATAGTAGTAATGTTGAATCTGGATGATCCAACCCTAATAGTGACTAGGGAAGATAGATTGTGCTACCTAAATACACTGAATGGTTGAGGGGTGTTCCCTCAACCCTAAATGGCTCACTAAGATCTCCAAATCAACTTCTCAAATCAATAATAAAAAAAGCAAACATTTCCCACTCACTTTACCTTTCTTTTATAACTTTCACATGGCATGACCTAACTTTTGCATGACTAGGTCGCTTTCTCTTCTAATTTCTAGTTGACTAGCATGCAGTGCTTCATGTGTGCATGCAATCTCAATAAAGGTGTTTCAGTGCATGCAACATGAAATATGGCCTGTAGGTCATGCATGCAAGTGGCCCCTATTTCTTGTGGCCCTTATTTATCTACTAATGATCTAATAACCATGATTAAGATCTTCTTATGGTGTAAATGGCATCAATCCTAAGTCAATTCCCTGAATTTCAGTGCCTTCTCAAACCTATGGGAATCAGATAGGTTAGTAGGATGGTCCTCAGTGCTTAAGTAGAAGAGGACATTACATATTTATTGAGGTAACTATGGACCAATGAAGGTAAATTTCTTCCTTGAGTTGTGTAGGGAAATTGGAAGGAGTTGCATGGCCGTGATGGCTTAGTGAGACCCCTATAGAGCTCTGTTGGAGCTTTTGGCTAAACACAAATAGCGGAGTGGGTTGTGGGCTAAGAGAGAGGAGCTTGTAGGTGTAACCTTCATCCTGATGGCCTCATGGCCCAGCTTGGCGGTGGCCTCTTAGTAGAAAGAGTATATGCTAGATAGAGTGCCTATGGATGGGTGGAAAATCACTCTTACACAGCCAGTTACATGAATCTTCTTTGTTTAACGATAAGTATTCATATGTATCTAATGTGCAATGATTTTTATTTGTATTTATGTGATAGTTATGCCTGTAAATTGCACATTGTGTGTGTGGATTGTGTTATTTATGTTGTGTGTTTTTATTTTCATATCTTCACATGCATTTTAGCTATTATAAATTCGTATTATGGTTATGAGGTGAAATTAAGAGGCCTTGAGTTAGTTAATGTTCCCTATGTTGGCCGGATTGAGAGATGGGGACGTTACATAATCGTAAGCTAGTTATATCCAAACAAGATAAATACAAAAGTTGATGACAAATGAAGCGAGTACTCTATATGAGAAGAGATGAGGGATGAGACATGGATTCCATGGCCTTTGTCCTAGCAATGTAAATAGTTTCTAACATAATGGGAGGATGAAAATGCCAATGGTATAAACGTAAATATATTATGCACAATTAATAAGAGAAGAAGTCGATATTCGAGTGGATTTCCCAAATGGGGTTCAACTATAATCTCCTTGTTGACGTGTGATGATGCTACTCTAAATTTCTGTGTAGTTGTTGTAGTGTCATTTGATGCTTGAGAATTAAACCCCATATGTAGCCATATGTAGTTTCGGTCCTAGTTAGGAATGGAGTTATGTTTATAAACATTGCACATTGTCATAGAATAATGTTGTTGTTTGCAAAAGGCATTATCCTTATAGATGTTTCCATTGTGTGCATTTTAATTTGTCATGGGGTATACCTCTATGCTTTAGCAAAGCTATCTCAACACGCTATATCATATTATTTATGTGGTAAACAAATGCTAATTGCATTTAGAAATGTGCATTATACAAACCAATATAAGGTAGATGTGTAATGTTTGTAGTTGGTCCAAAAATTAATAATTAAAATAATAATTGAATCCATCTTAATCTCAAATCTATCAAATGATCAAAAAAATCAAATTCCCTGAGGTGAAAACCTTTATATCCATGAATGATGGACATAAATATCACTCAAATAAATACTTTATTTGATATATACATGAATGATGGATATAAATATCACCCAAATAAATAAGAAAAAAGAAAAACCTATTAGAATTCCAATTATTTTGGCCATCAACCTGATTGTAATTATTGGAAATTCTAGCCTTACTTTCTTCACACCGTAGAAAGCTATACTTGATATAAATACTTTTTTGATATATGCATGAATGATGAACATAAATATCACCCCAAATAAATACTTGAAAAAAAATTAACGAAAAAAGAAAAACCTATTAGAATTCCAATTATTTTGGCCATCAACCTGATTGTAATTATTGGAAATTCTAACCTTACTTTATTCACACCGTAGAAAGCTATACTTGATATTTAATTTGAATCAAAGTATACATGCGAGTTTTGATACAAAATAGGTAGGATCAAATCCTGAGGGGCACATTAGCAGAAGAAACCCCCAGCTAGGAGCAAACTGGACTGTACGCTAGACTCTTGCGCATGCTCCCATGGGTTCTTTGCATGTTCTCCTGTATCCCTGCGCGAGCTCGAAGAGAAGGAAACATTCGACTCTGAAACTGGTCAAAATAAGCCACGATACGACTCCATGACCATTGAAGAGTGGAGGGAGGCTCTTTCTACTCTTGCAGACATCAGCGGTTTCGACATGGAAACTTGTAATGGGTGAGAACCCCAACTCTCCCTGTTAGTCTTAGCTTAAATTTGTTGCACTCATACGTATATGGCACTGTATGTAGGCATTTCTGACTAGTAATGTTACTGTCAATATTATTCAGTGAGAAGAGGACCTCATCGGACAGGTCGTGGAAGGAGTGTTAAAAACCGTTAAAAAACCACTCCATGTGTCCTAATATCCAGTTGATTTCTGATAATTCGTAATTTAATAATTATATTACACCGTATTTGCACAGCATTTACAAGTGGGCGACAATGTCGATTCAAAGACAAAGGCCCTTCAAAGGCTGAGTGCAATTCTCACCTACATCGTCTGCTGTCTGCAAGTCCAGAGCACCGAGCTTTTTCTCAATATCTTCCAACAGCGCTCTGTACACATCATCATATTCACTGTCTATATCCAGCCTGTCACAATCGTCTTCGAAATCAGAGTCGAATTCACGGAACGGGACGGAGGATTTTCCGGCGGGAGACGCAGAACACGACGCCTTCGTGTGCGTACATTCATCCCAACGTCTCAGGCACGAAAACGTCAAATTGATATCCGGCGGCTGGCTGACGATTAACTGAAAATCGGCCTTGGGATTTCCCTCATGAGATGTCTCCATTTCAATTTCTCCGTCATGTTCGATGGCATATTCCTCGTTTCTACGGGGTCAGGATATAACGGAGATATATTATTCCGAGCCGCCCGTCGTCCGACGTGAATTGCAGAGTTTGTCCGCAAGTTTAGCGGCGACCTTCCAAACTTAGAAGCTCCAGTTCTGGAGTGCTTGATCGTTGCATCAATATTTCCTGACATGCACGCCCCTTCGTCTATCTCCATTGGACTGGGAGGATCTACGCCCTGCTTTCTTTTCGTTTTGGTGAATCTGTGGCGATTAGATAATTGGGTCTCAGCCCTCTTCCTGTAGTGGCTCCGCCATATCAAAAGCCGAGAGTGGGAGGCATTGGCATCCACGGCCGCTGCCGAAGCTCTGTCAATTGCGTTCAAAGACTTAAACACAGAAAATCGTGGGCACTTCATGTTTCCACCGTCTTCTAATTATAATCTCAAATAACCACCTCGAGAGTAAGAATAACTTTCTTACTTTCGTAATTTGAACATTCAAAGTTTCAAAAGTGTTTTAATAGTTTTTAGTAGTTAATAATTCCGACATTTGTAGACGGAGGAGGTCGGTTAATTGTGATAACCTGGAAAAAGGTCTTGGTTTTTGGTTTGTTTTTTCTTTATTATATTTTTTTTATAAAATACTTATTATATATTCAAAGTGAGATTCACTATACTTGACAATACTTTCTTCGAATCACTTATAGGATTCAAAGTGAGATTGAAACCTATGTATCTTCCAAACAATCCTAGCTTCTTACCCATCCACTGGAAGTAATAATTGCTTAGAAGAAGAGTGACCTTACAAGACTTCATACACAGAGATCTGTGGTACTGTGGGGAGATTTGGTTTTATTATAAAAGAACCCTCGTTGATTGGCAAGTGGGGAGAGATATAATGAATAAAAATCTGAGCAAATTCATACTTGCCGATCTACATGGTGGTATCCATTCCCTCGAGAACTCAAGGTGCATTCATCATTTTCAATTGCTTTTGTTCCTATTCTCTCAACGCTGTATAAGTCTGCAAATTTGTCATGTGGGTTCTTAAATATATTTTCATAATCTCAAACTTCAAATGGGGGGTCCCCATAAGTATTCAGATTTGTCTCCTCGAGATATTTCCTTGTTTGGCATTCACTAAAGCAAGAGACCATTACAAATTCTTCATAGTGCCAGCTTAAGCATAAAAAGACAATAGTCGTCGTGTTTTTACTTGGATGGATGGCATCTGGGCAGAAGCATCTTTACAGGTATGCAGATTGACATTACTAATTTCAGATCTGGAGGAAAGGAAGAGAAGCAACTTGATTCACTTATAGCATATCTTTCTCATTGGATGAAGGAAGACAATAAAGATCCGAGAGAGAAGTATATAATTACTTTTTGGGCTTACCTATGGAGTTATGCTTTAGAAGTATTTGGCCTTTAATCACACACTCACGGATAAATTAAGGGAAGAGAGTGGAGTATAAAACTTTTAGATGAAACTATTCAAGTAAGCCAAAGTATGATGTCATAAGAATTTTCAAACTTCCCTATGTTCGTTGGAAACTTTTATCAACAATCACACTGCCCTCAGCTATACATTTTGATTGCATGAGGACATGCAATATATTTGGTGTGGAGGAGATGTAGGGCCTCTAAATTGACGATATTTTACTGCTAGTGGAGCCTACTTTACGACCATTCAATTCTTATTTTCACCTTGTCATCATCCCTTTCACCATGATTATCTCATATTTTAATAAGAAATGTCATCTAGAGCTTATAAGGTAATTCTGCTCATTAATTAATGACTTTTTCATTGTTTTTGATAGACTAGGAGAATTGAGAATCGATTATTACTAATGATGGTTGTGAGTTCAATTCGTGCAGCAAGAGTCCTGCAGCAGTGTCAATGGTTATGATACTTGCAATCTTCAAGGGACAAATTGGGCACACAAGATTGGTTGAAAAATGTGTCAATATGGTTTCATGTTCTTTAGATCACACCAAGGTCACATATGACATCTCCAATTCATGGTCAACTATTCCTGTAGCAATACAGTCCTGTAACAATGATTTCCACGTTCCTGCAGCACAGTCCTGTTGCTACAGCATCATGATCCTTTGCACCATCATTTTTCTCACACTTCCACCAGTCCAAATGAGAAACATACACATGGACATGATAGATGGATGTGTCCAACTAGTCACATGTCCCTCAGATCATGCCCAACTCGCACATGTGAATCTTCAAGCACTTGGTCAATGAGTTGGTTTAAATTTGAAATAGTTTTTCAAGCAGCCAACTTGTGGCATGATTTTCGAGGTGACGAAGATGAATCAGAAAAATATAGAACATGGGTTTTGTTCACAGTATACCAAATTGAGTAACAAATCGGCTGTTTCCCAAGATTTGATAAGGGTTGGGAGATCTCGGTGGATCTTAAAATAGATTTTCATGATTTTTGCCTAAATTCATGTAGGTGCACTTTTAGAAATTCAGTTATGAGTTGGCATGATTTCACCCCCATCTTTTGACCATGGTCCACAACTCTTATGAGAAAATATGGGCATGTGAGTGGTTGTTACGGATGTTTTTATGCCCTCATTATCTTCACATAACCTCCTTTTCCTTAATTGAACCATGTCCAATATATGTGGGTTGTGCGATCCATTCATGGAAGATTTGATCTCATCTTGTGTAACCTATTTTTCTTTTGTGAAAGAGTAGCTGCATGTATAAATATGAGAAGGAATTAGTTCTTTGGTGGGGGGGCGGCATACTCAGAGATCACCCAGGGTAGGAGACTCAGACTTTGTAATGTGTTTGATGACTAATAGAAGTTTGATTTGATTATTGTCTCTGAGTTTTAATTAGTGACAACGAGCTAGTTTTTGAGTGAAGGAAGGGCCCCCTTCATTTCAAAAAATACACCCTGGTGTGTTTCTTTTATTTGTAGTGTGGTGTGCATGTGTGGATTTGGCATTTTATGCAACTAGTGTGCTTTGTTTTCCCTTAGATGCAATTTAATACTGTCTTGTGTAATTTTTAATTTCATTTTCAAGCATTATTAGAATTTAGATTACAATGGTGTGATGGTTTGAAACATGGAGGTCTAAGCCAGTATCGGTTAACAAGAGACTTGCGGAGTTTGGGATTTAAAATCATTCACTAGTGGTAGAGTTCCAGATTTTATGCTTGTTGGTGATGTGATTTCTTTCATCTTTAAATCGTATCTGAATTAGCATCAACAACTTGAAGGCATACATGAAATCTAGCATTTCTTTGTCTTAACTACGTTCGATAATGTTGAATTTTGGTAGGACTTTCCTTGTTGTGTGAAGGCTTTGCTTGAGTGTGTTAAATATATTCCTGAGGTAGCATCAACATGAGAAGGAAGGCCGATTGAGAGTATTGTACTCTATTTTCCAATCTATTGTGGACACTATTATCTTCTAAGGGATCTTAGCTTCATTGTTTTCAAATTTGGTTATTGATTTAGTGAAAGGATTGAGGTATGTTTAGTCATAGCTTTTGAAGCACTTTAAGGAATTATCTTTGCATATACTCTGCACAGTACCTCATAATCCTACTAACCTGGATTGATAATTAATGTAACAAATTATGTCATATAATTTGTTCCACAACTACCTGTTGAGACTTCTTCACTTTCTTTGGTTTTGGTCACTATGAAGCATAATGACCACACTTGTGGCACACAAAGCACTTGACTTTGCTCATTTCCTTTTTCTTCTTCACCCCTTCACCCTATATTGTTCTTGATCCTCCTTGCTTGACTGGAAAGAGCAACATTCTCTTCTTCCTCATCCTTCTGTTGGCCTTCAGATAGAGATTCTCGAATCTTCTCTTGAGTGAAGTCAACCCATAACCTCTCCTTATCAGGGATATTCTTAGGGAGAAGTCAACCCATAACCCTTTTGTAAAAGAAAGTATCTTTTGAAGAAGAGAATAAAGCGGCTTGACAATTGAGTGAGCTCAGAGACGTAGCCAAGGAGATTGGTGAAATTTGTTACCAAATGAGTATTGCTTGTCTCATGTTTCTTTGTACATGTTATTTTACGCAATTATGTTCATTATGTGATGATAAATGAGACTAATGACACATTCATAAATTTTAACATGCACATTTGATTCAATCCTTTAATTTCATTCAATTTCAATAAAAAAATGATCCACCAATTGATCCCTTTTTTTAAGTGAGTCTTGAATCAGTTCCTAGTTGGTTTTGAGGTCACCCTGGATCAGAGCAAGTTTGGTATCAGAGCAAGATTGATAGGGATTGTAGGTGTTGAATCAGAAATGAGAAAAGAATCAAAGAATGCATGGCTCAAAGAGATCAAGGAAATCAACTAGACAATTCAAATAGAGAATGACGAGCTCATAAGACTTCTGCAAGTTGCAGAAGATGACAAGCAAGAGCTTGAAGATAGTCTTCAAAATATGCCAGAGAGACTTCAAAAGTTTCAACTTGAGTTGCAATACAAGAATAAGATGTTGGCCAATTCTCAAAATAGTGATGAAGTAGAGAATAATGAGGAGCCTACTTCTACTACAGATGCAAAATCCTTCATTGAGGTAAATAGTGTCAATAATTCTTCAATTTCTTGTTCTTCCCATGATGATGATGATGATTTTTATGCTTTTGGAAATCACACAAAGGGAATTGGAATGAAGTTATTGAAGAGTATGGGATATGAATGAAAGAGCCTTGGATCTAATGGGAAAGGAATTATAAATCCCATCCAAGTGGTATAATTACCTCAGCATGTGGGACTAGAATATAGTAGAAAGGAATATTGAGCATTCACCCAAACCACCGATGAAAGAAACTCCAAAGTAGTTAAAGAAAGCAAAGCTTCAAGATACGATCCCAAGCCAGTACCAAAAGGTCACACAACCCTCCATGATCATCGAGATGAGCATTACGAAAGAGGAGTTAAGGAAAGATCTCTATGACTAGCATGCACTAGAGACAACCAGGAAAGGTATAAAAAGTATCGTTATTCCAACAGTCCTTCTAATTATAAGTTATTTGGAAATAAAAATTTATGTCTTATAAGACCATGTACATTTTCAGGTAAAGATAACCATGATATTTCCAAATGTTGGAAAAGAATAGCCTTGTACAAGAAGGTCATGGAAACCCCTAAGAGGCTAAGACATGAACATCCCTCTCCACGTTAGGAGAAAATGAAGGGAATGGAAGTATGGGTCAAGAAGAAACATTGTGCCCATTGCAACATGGGTGTACATCAGGAAGCCACATGTTGGGTGTTGCATCTAGAGTTGTATCCCAAGAAGGACAAGAAATTTGAGCAAGCACATGTGAAGGAACTAGTCGGCGAAGCAGCTCAGAAAGAAGGTGAACTATAGAGACAACTCGGGAAGGAGAACCTATTCACCTTGATCACTAAAATGAGTATACTTATTGAATTAATTGAATAAATCGAATCATTGTGAATCACTTGTTTCTTTTACTTAAGACACCATAGAAGGGCACATTTGTAAAAATGATGAGATATATAACATCACTTATTCATGAAACCTAGTGATATTTTAAGGATTTTTTTGAGTTATGGTTTCCGTTGTAAAGTTGGTCACTGTATGTAACTTTTGGAGGATTGTTGTAGCCACAACAGATCCCATCTTGTTCAGATCAGATGGGATCCCCTACCAAAATCTTGTTTTTATTCACTAAGTCTATTTTTCTTGAAAGCACTTTGTTTGTTTGTTTTATTTTTTTAAGGTTTGCTTAGTGATATTTCATAATTAAATATGAAATAAATTGAGTCTTCCACCCTTATCAATTCACTCAATCAAGTTAAGAAATAGTTTAATCGGAAGTCGGAAGTCAAGAAAATCATGTCTCTAATAGGGATCCCGGCTTATTTTATTTGTTTATATCGGCATTCGGAACTCGACATCAAGTTCCTTAAAACTAATTTAAGTTTGTTGAATTCCTGACTCTCCACTTCTTTCTACTTTAATATCGGAAATAGAAAGTCAGGGAAGTGTTAAGCATTGGTTATCATTGATGTAAACTAAAGATAATGTCAAGTGTTTGAATGTCAACTAGTGTCAAAGAGGATGTCAACTAATTCAGTCTGAGTCATCGATATCAAGTGATGTCAAAGTGGATATAGAGTTCTTGAAGAAGTATGAAGAAGTATATGGAAGCCACTTTGAAGTAGTACATGCAGAAGATGAAGAAGAACATGAACACCAGAAGTATATGTGCATGTGGTGAAGGTGACAAACATATAGGCAACTTTGGAGTATATATTGATGTTCATTCATTCTAAATATGTGTATCAAGGATACAATATGCATGACAAGTTTGAAGAAGTACATAAGAATGTACATCATGAAGATCCAGTTCAAGAAGGAACACACTAGTAATGTATCCTACAACATTTGGTCCATGCACAAAAATCAAGTCCACCAAGTCATACATTCACATGGTAGCAGCTAAAGAGTTGGTTGGAAAATGGTACAAGTGCTTAATCAGCCAAGGAGTTTTTTGAACAAATGGTACAAGTATGGAAGAAATCCTGAACATTGCTTTGTTAAAAGTTAGAAGTGCGCAAGAAGTTATTGGTTGGACAATCCTGAAAGCATTCAAGCATAACCAATCAGAAGATTCTTTTAGTAAGTAGAATGTGCACAAGTTCCTAAAAAGGTACATGAATTGAATACCATCTATGATCAAATTCCATAGCCGACGGTATAGCAGGTGTGCAAGTCCCATAAGGGTGATGAATCAGAATTAAAAGGCCTACTAAATAGAAGTTGGTGTATGCACAAAAATCATTAAGTATCAATATACCAAGTGTGCATTACCCACAAGGGATAAAGCAAAAAAGTCAAAGATCCACTTAGAAGAAGTTGGAGTATGCATAGATCCCGCAAAGTATTAACATCAAGGGTGCATTACCCATAAGGGTTGGTACAACACAAGTCATGGACACACAAAGATGAAGTAGAAGATTGTGCACATACAATAAGGCAATGATACATCAAGAGTGCAATGGTACACCACCAAGGTGTGAAGTCCCTAAGTTGTGGACATTGAGGGTGTTTGATACATCAAACATGACACATCAATAGCGCAGATCATGACACATGGAATATGCACAATCCATGAAGTATGAAAAAAGAATGCCACAACCAACTTGTGAAGATACAATCCTTGTAGGACATGTATAACTAAAGATGCAAGTTGGAGATTGAAAGCAAGCTTGATGGCGAGAGCATAAGAGCTTCGAGTGCAAGTTTAAGTTTTATTTTTCGGGGCATTAAGGGGCTCATGGATAGAACAAAATCATCTAGAGAAGAGTCGAATGTGCACATATAGTAGAATGAAGATTTGATGATTTGAAGAATGATGTGATAGAACTGTGACAAATGCGTGAATACTGAAATGAAGAAATACTGGAGTATGCGCAAGTGTTAGATGTTTTAGTCACATATGTTGTAGAGGTGGAAGTGAATAGATAGAACTGAATTTTATCAGAGATTGCAAAGATGTATAGCTGATGCATAGAAACAGAAGTGAAAATGTGCGAAGTTGAGAAATCCATCTGATGTGCAACAACAGAACAACAACACGATCCGAAAGGCACAATATGATGTAGATGATCTGAGACAAATGCATTAAATAGAACAAACCAATTATTTGATGCATAGGACGTCGCATATTAGTTGAGATACTACAACAATTAAATAGAACTGACACATCAGAAAGTGAACATTTCCTTTTATTACTAGTGCTTCATTTTTTAACAACAAACTATAAATTGAAAGCACAATATCTATTGATCATTGCAGTCACAAAGTGTAGATCGTTGAACTAGAAATGCAAATTGCAGAATCAGTAGAGCACATAGTACTTGAACTAACTCATCACTAGAAGTGTGAGTTGCGAGGAAGGATAAGTCAAGTGATGTATGGAGTGCAATGACAGAGTACATTCTTCATACAAAGGTGCACACAATAGAATTATCATCAGAAGATCTGAAGAGGTGTACAGAGTTGAAATTCAGTAAGGAATTAAGATATTAGCCATCAGGGATGTTGGGAAGGGAAACAAGACAGGGATTTGCGGATTCCTATAAAACCAAGTAGACAGGGGGTCAAATACTCCTTCCATTTGGTGTTGGTGAAACCATAGGGAGCAGAAGATTCCTTCAAGTCAGTGCCTGTAAAACCAGGGGGTTGGTGCCTCCTTCCAATTGGTTATGGCTAACATGGGAATTTAGTGCTTCCTTGAATGTATTCTTTCTCATTATAAAGAAGAATTTTGTGGTTTTCTCCCATTTGGGTTTCCATGTAAAAATATTGTGTGTTATGTGTTGCTTATGTGGTGCATATATGTATGTATGTTTACTTATTGATGCATAGCAGAAGATAAATATTAAGTAAAGGATAATTTGTTAAAGAAGGTAAAAATTGATAATAACTGCGCTAATATTGATTCACCCCCTCTCAGTATTAAATGGATTCCAACAATTGGTATTAGAGAAAAGTTTCTTCAGTTACATATTAACATTTGGAAGATACATCATTACGTAGAAATGGATTAGCAGGAAGGCCTTCCTACAAACAAAGAACCAATGTTCGACGACACCAATTACATTTTCTAGAAGGTACGTATGGAATTTTATTTGCTATCATTGGGAGCAGATGTTTTGCAAACTATCATCGACGTTTATGATGTCCCAATAGTTGTACCAATCAATCTAGCACAAAGGAGACTCTATGAAAACAATGCTAGAGATAGAAATTCTCTGCTATGTGGTTTGATAGGTGATGAATTCATCAAGGTTATGCACTGTGCATTAGCCAAGGAGGTTTGGGACAAACTCAAAGGTATATACGAAGGTGATAACAAAGTAGATAAAGCGAAGATGCAAAACTACTATGGGAAGTTCGAATCTATGAGAATGAAAGATGAAGATAACATCACATCCTACTTCCTAAGGGTAGATGAGATAGTTAATGCTATCAAGAGTATTGGGGTCACTCTACACGAAGAATCATTTGTACAGAATATATTCAAAATATTGCCTCAAAGATTCAATGCGAAGGTTTTTGTGTCAGATGATCGATCTAATATTGAAGAACTTACAAAGGATGAGCTTTAGGGGATTCTCAATGCATATGATATGAGAACTGAGAAAGAGAATCCCACCATAAAGGAATTTTCCTTCAAAGCCATAGGAAAGGACACTTATGATAATGACAAAGAATGTTGTAATGAATAAAATGATGAAGAATCAAACTTTGTCAAGAAGCTAAAAACAATACGAGTCAAGTACAAGAACAAGTTTCCCTTTAAATGTTTCAGATGTGGTGGAGTAGGTCATTATGCTTCAAAGTGTCCTTACAAGGGAAATAGAGACAACGAAAGTGATGAGGAATCCAGCTCATATGATTGAAAGACTGCATGCTCACAACACAAACCCGAGAACAAAAGGAGGATTCCAAAATATAGGAAGAGCCTGTACACCGAAGATGGAATCAATTCGTCTAAAGGAAGTGACTCCGACAAAGAACCTAACAAAGTACTCTTCATGGCCCATGTAGTGGAAGAAAGCAAAGATGAAAGAAAGAAGAACATTTCAAAGAACACTTTGGTTGCGCAAAGCAAGTCAGGATCACTAGACAAGTATTTTTTTAGTGGATCGATCAAAACACCTCCAAAGCAAGTCACACCTCCAAAACTTGTTGAAGAGGTCAAGACTAACAGTCAATCCAAATATGAAGACACTACAGACATTGAATGGGAAAGTGAATTGATATGTGCCTTGCACAAATTAAAGAAGTCTAAGAAGAAGAATAAGCTATTGCAAGAACAACTCTCAAAGTATGAAGAACAGGATAGGCCATGTCATGAATATGTTGACGCAGACATTCGTGAAAGGAAAACTAGTTATGAGAGTCAACTGAGTTATGCACAAGAAAAGGTTCTAATACTTGAGAAAGAGAAATATGTATTAAGAAATTCACTAGAGGCGTTGGCACAGGAAATCAGAAATATGACTAATTAACTTGAGGAAAAGCATAAAGAGATATTTCGTTTAGAAGATGAGCTAACTGAGATAAAGGAAAAGAAACAAGTCCGCATTGATCCCATATGCGCACATTCAAGAAGTGACGAGACATAATCTAAGGAATATGTGCAAAACAAGCTAAAATACAACACAACATTATTGAATAAGATTCTGAAGGATTAGAGGCCACCAGAAGACAAAATAGGTATTGGTTATGTAAAGACACCTAAGACGATCCACGGCAGAGAACATTGCTCAAGTCATGATAAGACTTCCAGGTATGATGGCTCCTTCAGTCATAATTCTTCTCGATATACTAACCAAAGAAGGTCCAATAGAGTGAAGTGCACAATATGCAATCAATTTGGTCACATTGCAAAATATTGTCAAAAAGTTAGATGTTACGCATGCGACCGCTTTGGACATGAAGCTATGTACTGTCAAAGAGAAGTGAAATGTTTGGATGAAGGTTTGTTGCGCAAATAATATGAAACTCAAATCAACTTCAGTGGAGAATATCCAAAGCAGAATCAAAATAGAATAGCACACCACAATGTTTGGATAAGGAAATATCCTCAGAAAGATGCAGACAATCCAACCGAATCAAACAATTGTTGCCTCTCTGGCTACTCCCATAATGACTATGGCAAACCCTTAAGTTCAACATGATGCATATTAAGGAATTCAAGTGGATGTTAGTTAGGATGTTAGGATTGAGTGGTATGTGCTTAGAAGTGTTTATATTTAGAATGAGTTCATTATTTTTACACATGATCAGTTGATTATGTCACAAAAAGAGAAGTTTGCATGCATACTTTAAATGGTCATACATTTATCTTTCATATCATATATTACAGAACAAAGAATTATCGCATTGACTTTAGTGGCACAAATACAAGTAAAAGATATTTACATAAATAATTAAATATTGTTGGAATATATGAAATTGCACAAAATAGATCTTTTCAACATATTAAAAGTTGGGCATGATTAGAAAAATTGCATGATTAAAGACTCCATGTCGAAGCCATAACTGGCATACACAAGAAGGATGGTAGAAGAGGAAAAATTGAGAAAAATTCATTCTACAACTGCAGTTCGAGGTTGAGTTTAGTTTCAGGTCGGTTCGCAAGTCGTAACTCCATATCCACCGAAACCAATGCAATGTGTTCAGAAGCAAGATGCAGAAGCTGTAGAGTGGCAGAAGATGACAATTCAACATGTTGGGGGCCGAAGATAGGACAATTCATCTAGAATATGTAGTTGTTGACCCTCCAGATTATAAACCTAATGATTCAGAAGGTTCAATTGTTCAGAATGTCTGTGATTTATCTGATACTAAGAATACTAGTGAAGAATATGGTTATTCTGTGCTTATTGTGGCAAGGATTCCATGTCATACCTCTAGCGCAAAAAATCATCCCGCTGAGTCTAAATGGCATGACACACACTCTCAAGGGATGCGCTGATTTTGTGATAAACAAAGGCCATTGGAAGGAAATAAAGAACCAGAGGGAGGATCAAGTAGCAAAGGATCAAACAACAATACGAAACAGAAATGAAGGGATACAAGAGGTGATGAACCAAACATTGCTCACATATATCTTATAGAATCCATTGAAGGATGTTCACATGCATGAAATTAGTTGATGAGAAAGGAATTAAATGTCACACAACATCACAAAAGGTGGTGGAGTCACCAAAATTAAATATTGGACTTAATGATTTTTTGGAAACAATACAAAAAGGTAGAAATTTCATTCATTGCAACATATGATAAAGAATCTTTCCTCAGAAGTTTTGAGTATGGATGATACTTGTAATTATTGCCACATGAACTGAATGTCATGTCCGATCCTATGCCGAGATGACCAATGAATGAAAAATATGCCAAATATTTGGTTGTATCGGTAAAAAATGTGACAACATTAAATGCGATAGGTAAAGTAGTGAGGCGCATAAACCATAATGCAAAATCAGTAAAGATGACAGCATGATCACTACACAAGGAATAGTGAAGTATTGCGATAGGAATAGGAGATCAAGGTAAAGGAGTAATGTAACATATTTATCCGAAAAGCAATCAAATATTATTATGAAAGGATATCAGTAGACAAGCTCTGCAAAGAAACGAAGCATAATGACAAGGGGGAGTTAACCCTAGTTATAGTCGTGATAAATGCCAGCACAAAACAAACAAGAAGAACTCATATAGTGCAAAATAACAGAACCTCTTTTCCATTGATGTAAAAGGGGGAGAAATGCATGAAGTTGAGGCATGAAATGTGCATCATAAGATGACATTAGCAGCATGAAGCCGAGGGATGAAATGCACATCAGAAGCTGACATTAGTAGGACAAAATGAAAGGAGAGATGCATGAAGTTGTTAGAAGCAATACATGAAGTTAGAAGGTGTTGGAACAGGGTTGGAGGGCATAAAGTGCAGAAGCTGACAACAACAAAGAGGTCATTCACGGCGGAAAGGACCATTTGCAAAGGATAAGAAGCCAACAGAAGAGGAAGTTATGGTCTAGTTAGTTAGAATGGGTCATTAGGACCATTTTCTAATGACCATAGTTGTCTATAAATAGAACTACAATTGTAATCCTAAGGGCATCTTAGCATCCGCATCTTGGTCTTTGTCTTGATCTAATGTATTTGTCTGCCTTTAGCAAGTTTTGCTCTAAGTGTATGGATTCACTTTAAGTCTCTTGGAACTATTTTCTGTGAAGGTTATCCCGCAGTCTTGGAGATGAGTTAATGCATGAGGATGTTTGGTTACGTCTCTATTCTATGTCTTTTATTTTTGTCATTGTGTTATAAATGATGAATGATATCTTAATGATGTGATGTACCTGAGGTTTTTTTTCTTTGTCGATTAATCTATAATGTTAGTTGATGTGAATGTCGATTATATATTGTTGATACGAATTTGTTTATGCGAATACATGTTGTTGATGCGAATGTCAATTACATATTTGAATTGATAGTGTAATGCGAAGATAAATATCTGGTTTCTATAGAGAATGAGTGATAGTAGATGCATGTCCTCTCCCAACGGAGGAAAATTGGTTCCTGCAGCCCCCCTTATGCATCTCGGGTGAGACCTCACTCACTCTGCTAGTGTTGTTGGAAAGGGTAAAACCTTTCTGGGCCAATGCTTAAGGGATTCTAGTAGGTGTTTGTTGATAGCAGTGTGAAGTGAACCCTTGTAGACAGATTTGTGTCAACAAATGGTTCCTTTGTCGGGACCCTGCGTAATAAGAGAAGAGGACATGATGTGGCATCCGACAAAAAATGGAGATTCAGGATTTATTTGATAAGCAGACGTGAGAATTCATAGAAGAGGAAAATCGGATTCCTGAGTGGACGACAAGCACGTGGTTACTCTAACATCCATGAGGTATTCTTCTGCAAGTTCCCAATGTTACTGCATGAGTGGTTAGCACAACTAATGTTCCAAAATAAAAAAAAATTCAAGGAAGTGAACCTGATCACTGGACCCCAGAGTTGATCTAGCAACTGAAAAGAGTGGACTATAAGGCATCAAGGGCTGTTGAATTCTAGGTAGATAGTATTCTAGAGGTATACATCACCGAATTCGTCATCGACATAATCAATTCATACAGCGATGTGGAGAGGAAGTTTTTCAAGGGACCCAAAGAAAGGTTTCTACTATTTCTAAAACTCTGGATTAAGATTCTTATTTGCAAAAAAGGGTATACTGAAGATGAATTCCAACGAGTAAAGCTTGGTGTGCCGAGGTTGGGGTAACCACAGGAATGAGGGTCTGGTAGAATGATGTGGGGTAGATGGACATGAGCAATGACGAAATTCTAAGGGAAGCTGAGGAAGGTTGTGGTACCCTATGAAGTGACGTGAGTTTTCGATAGCCAAAAAAGAAGAAGAGGACTGAGATTGAGAGATAGTCTCCTAAGGCAACCAGAACGGAGAATTGCGAAATGGGACCACAAGGGACTAAGCGACCTCACTGTGATGAAGAAGGAAACCAGGATACCCCTAAAGTAGAAAAGGGACTGACCCAAAGCTACAATGTACCCACAACTCTGCACACTATGCCAAACTTTGTATGAAGAAATACAAGTTCTTCATAGGGTTGTCTTGTGTGTCAGAATAAAAGTAAGAGTAGTGGGTCTATAAATACCAACAAAATACAAAGGATTGCATGTGACAATGTGAAGATGTCGATATTTCAAGGTAACGGGACCTAAGATCCTGAGCAATACTAGTTTTTATGAGAAATAGTATAGACGGTGAAATAGGTCCAAGACGATGATATCAAGAAAGGACAGCTAGCGAAGACCTTCAAGGGCCATGCACTGGATTGGTTTATGAAATTTGTACAGGTACCTATAGAGAGTATGGATTAAAAACTACTACAGATCAGGGCAGGATTGATTGACGAGTTTAGAAAACCTAAATCTGAGTCGCAGTACATTACAAAACTGAAAGAGATTAAGCAATTCCCTAATGAATCAGTTTGGGAATTTGACCAAAGATACAAAACTATGATGGAAAAAGTGACCTTTGGAATGAGTAATATGTAGCACAAGGAGTGGTTCATCATGGGATTAGTACCCTACATTCATATGCCACTCATGCAATAGAATATTGCAACCTAGGCGGAAGCACTCGAAATCCCAATGAAGCTAGAAGCTTCACCAATCGGTGAAACTAGGATAGGGATGAACCAGATCCAAGCGTAGTTAGCAAGAATGACGATCCAGTTACAAGACATAAGGAAGGCAAAAGAAGTTCATGAGGAAATATGGTACAATCGATGTAAATATGAAGGACATCATAAGGACTAGTGCCCAGAATTTCCCGAATACTTATAGTCAGGTTCACCAAATCCACTCAATCACGGAGGAATGCCATGGTGTCAAATTTTCCAGACAAGGGGACATCAACAGGAAGAATGCATGTACGTACAGAAGATGGTTTCAAATACAACCAACCTTTTCTGCAATTTTTTTCAATCGATCGGTCATGAAGAGAAGGATTGTAGAACATATGAATTACTACAAGAAAGGACTGTAGATACATTTTTCAAAGGGAGAGGAGAAACCCCCTATACAACAGCAACAACAGTACAATCAGTAGCAGCCGAACTACAGTCAACCACCACCATAGTATAACCAGGAACATCCCCACTATAATCAGCCATAGTTGTTGTAAAACCAACCACAACCCCAGTACGGCCAATCGCAGTATCATCCACCGCAATATAACCAACAACCATATGTTTAGCCACGAGGAGTTTTCATAGGAGAATTCCATGGAGGCCGAGGTGGAGGCATTGGTCATGGAGGATATTTTGGGCGAGGTCAAGGGCCAAATATATGTTATAATTGTGGTCAGGCTAGAAATTATCAAAGGGATTGTCTGAACGCACCTCCATAGTGTAATTACTACAGCACAGCGGACCACAGTGTTGAGGAATGTCCCCAGTTGATTGCGAAGTGGAAAACTAAAAATATGCCCCAACCTCAACTGAACCCGAATGAGAACAAAAATCCGCCACCAAATGTACAGAAGATATCAACGGATATAAGAATTTGACCTATGAATGTCGCAGTAGTGACCAGAGTACGAGCTTTGATAGGGGAAGACAGGCTGCAACCTACCATTCGACCTACAGCGAGGAAACAAGTTCGATTTGACATAGAAGCAGAAAGGGAGACCATTTTAGAAGTGAAAGATACAATGAGAAGGACTAAGCTACCACCAATTGTCCAGAAAGAACCTGTCTATGGGATGCCGAAGATAATCCATACGATGAATCCATAGAGGCCACCAGAAAGGATCAACACTTTGAGGAATTTCCTAGAAAGTTGTTTGGTACTAGCAAAAGATCAGGATGCATTAGCAGAAATAGCCATCCTATTACATCTCCAGGAGGATGAATGACAAGATCAGACAATGAATTGAGTACATAAGAAGAAGACAGGGAGAGAAATGAGGATGACTGTGCAGATTGGTTCATTTGACGTTGACTCCATCATTCTAGACTTGGGATCGAATGTAAATATCTTGACGAAACAGACATGGGAGACAATGGGGAAACCACAGTTGGCGTGGTCCCCTATGCAACTTCAAATAGAAAATCAAAGCAAGGTCACCCCCATTGGTCGACTATGCCATCTTCCAGTTGAAATAGAAGGACTAAAGATGTATGCAGACTTCGACGTTGTAGATATTGTTGATAACACAAGCCCCTATCCAGTGTTCTTAGGGATAGACTGGGAAATGGAGAATCAAGCTGTGATCAACTTTAAGAAAAGAAAAATGTCATTTGAGAATAGTGACATGAGGATAGCCGCACCCCTCGATCCATCAGAAGGGTAGAGGTATGTCTACCCAATGCAGGATGAATTCACAAAAGGTTGGGCAATGTTTACAACATCTCTGAGGACTACATCAATCCCACCATCGATGGGGAATTGGGGTGGTATAGTGTTAGTTTGACATTGTTAGATTCTAATGAAGCATTTGAGAATTGGCAGAATCGGCTACACGAAGTATCATTCAGGAGGTGCACACGAATCACCCAGTCGTTGAGATGGGTAGCAACGGAAGTATGTGAACTGCCAACATACAAAGGACTTCTTAATTTAATTTTATTTCTCGCCAAATTTGAAGGAAAAATTATCAGAACCACAGAGATTGTTGGCATCAGAGGAAGCACTAAAGGATACACCAACATGGTTGTGGGCGATACATAAGTCAATGATAACAAATTAACCACTATGTCGAAAACTAATGGAATTCAGGTTCGACGACAATGAAGGGTACTGCAGAAGAAAATACAATGGAAGAGGAGACCCGATGTACCACCTAGAAGAGTGTCAAAGAAAATGGGGAATGGGTCCACGCATTCATTCATACACTGGAATGAGGTACCGCGAAGTTGGTATATTGCAGCAAAACTGAGACGTGGAACAACTACGTGGGAAGAGTATCTGTCAACTTTAGCCAAAATTTCAGCTTCTCATATGAGAACCCCTTCATCCATAGCGCACTACAGAAGATTCATGAGAAAGTACTCGAAGCAATTCTGACAGAAAAACAAATGGAATTACAGTGGACAGTGACACCATAAATGTTGATGTAATTCTACAGCGTAATAGGAGAACCTAATGATGAGGATGATCCACGAGTTGTTTATGTACCAAAGTCGGAAGGAAGTCGAGATGTCAAAACACCAGAAATACACTTTGAAAAGTTCCAATATCCACCGCGAATTAAGAATGTTAATATTGGGTTGGAGGAAAACCCCAAGTTCGCAAGTATCAAAGATTACTGGGATGACGCGACCATTGAAAAGATGACTGATTTGCTAAATGAGTTTCAAGACTTGTTCCCAATGAAATTTTCAAAAATGAAAGGCATTTCCCAGGACCTGGGTGAAATGAAGATTCCATTAAAACCTTATGCGAATCTCGTAAAGCGGTGATCTTACAGATTGAATCCCAGGTACAAGGAGTGTGTGAAAGTGGAAATAGAGCGAATGTTGGATGCATAAATCATAGAGCATGTGGAGGAATCCGAATGGATCATCCCGATGGTTGTACAATCTAAGAAGATGGGAGAGATCAGGATTTGTGTCAAACTAAGGAAATGAAATGATTGATGTCTTCATGATCCATTCCCTACTCCTTTCACTAACGAAGTATTAGAAGGAGTTGGAGGTCAGGAAATATATTCATTCATAGACAGATTCTCAGGATACCACCAAATAAAAATTGTGAAGGAAGATTGACATAAGACAATATTGGTAAATCCCTATCGACATAGAGCGGTACAAAATCATTAAATGAGTCTGAAAAGCGAAAAAAGAAAATCAAAGAAGTGATAGAAAAAGAAAAGTAAGGAAAGATTAAGTTAAGGTATCTGTTGAAGTAGTTGCGACAGAATTGGACGTAAGAAGTGCGTCGATGGGAGAAAGAAAAGAATCAAGACAATGAAAAGGATGCAATAGTATAAGCGACAAGGAAAGGATCGCGACAAGGTTCGAACATAAACAAGGTAAAGACTTGTCGACGTCGAGTGGAGTATGAACGATTCAAGTCAAGCAATAAATGTAGTCATCCAGACACATCGGAACGATGACGCGAAAATATTAAACCACAATCAATAACCGCACAAACCGGTTGAAAGGACCAATAAATGCATAGCATCGGGCAAATCAACTGAAGATTAAGTGAATTAGTGGAATATTTGGTAATTATTACCCATAATTAATTCGAGTAACGTGGAGCAGGAGATGGCGGATTATAAAAGTAGGGTGCAGTTAACCATTCGACTTATTGTGCATTCGAATAGTAGTAGAGAAGTTAGAGTGAAGATTAGGCAGAAGAGTTAGAGGAAAGAAAATTGCAACGGCGCATGTAATTTCAAGTAAAAGTACACTAGAGGCACCTTCTGCGAGGGAAAAATTCATAGAGGAACATTCAGAGATTGCATTTGCACCACCGCATGGAGTCAGACAGAAAAGGTGCAGCACCCGACTAGTGAGTTCTGAGAGAAAACCTAAGACAACCCAAATTTCGACATGGAACGCAGCAGCAGCAGAAGGAGCAGGCACCTCGGCCACTGCAGAGGAAGAAACATCTATGACTGGAGGGAAACCGAGACCAACCATAGAAATCATCCCAAGATATGTTCCCCCGCGGAAGGAAGGTGCACAAACTATCCGGATCGGGAAGAACACCAAGTATACCATCAAGGAACCAGTGGTACAAAAGGGGGTATGCAGAACATGGAATATCATACTGCAGTTGCGGAAACTACCATATAGTGACTGCGATGTAGTGCTACACCTAGAATGCACAAGACACATCTACATCAATGTCCCGCATGGTGAAGGGGGCTCGATCATGCAAGAAACTCAACAATGGGTGTTAGGACTAAAGTTGTCAGCTTTGCTAAATCTGAGTCGCATACAACATTTTGAAAGAGGGGCTGAAGTAAATGCATGCATGAAGCAGTTGCTCGCCTGATTTTATGGCGGTTTCCTATGGTTAGGAAAAAAGGTCCCATTAACAGTTGACTTGATAGCGCAGATAACAGGGTTACCCAAAAACATTACACCTCGGATATTTACACCTCTTTGAGCCATTTTCAACTGGAGCTGAAAGTCTCACTCGTCCAATCTCAACCGAAATTCCATGCACAACTCTACCCAACCGCAACTGGATCTGTCTACGTACTCGCAGTTTCAACCTGATCTCAAGATACTGCTGCTATGATACCACCTGGCACAAGGTCGGGTCCTGTTAGAACCTATTGCTTAACAATAACACACAAACACACAAATTTCTCACATACTAAATGTGAACCGGAATGCCAAGAAGTTGGATTCTTCTATTACTTGAATGAATTACAAAGTTACATGCAATCTATTAATCTAGTCAGCCTTAGCATGTTACAATATACAGAAGTAAACAGTGTGTTTCTCTCTATGTGTGATCCTCTCCTCATCTCAATTCTCTGCTGAATGCAATAATGAATGAGAAATGCCTTCCTCTGTGCCTTCGCATAGATCTTCTACTCTACTCTATTGCACCTCTTGAGGTCACTTTGTTCCCCGAGGCATCCTCCTATGTTTGTTGCTCTGCCTCTGACTCGACAGATCCTATAGTTGTCAGAGCCCTTGTTTGTTATGCACAACATCCTCCTATGGTGACACCTATTCTGGTTTCAACCACCTTCTTAGCTGCCTTTAACTTTCTACACAACCCCAATGGTTGTTTCCTTGAAGTCTACACTTCTCTGAATTGGCTATAGTACTCGGTCCTATCACTGTCCTCTTCGACTTGTCGACCATACTGTACCTCATCAGTCTTCGACGTAACTTGTCGGCTTCACTTAACCTCTATGACTTCCAGTATGCCTCGTCCACCTCGCTTGGCCTTCTGTCGCTTTCGTCGGTGTCGATGTTCAACCATGTTGACATCTCAACCCTTCGATCTCCATTCCTGTCGATGTCAAGCTTTTCTCCCAGTGGCTATACTTCGACAACTTCATGCTCGACTACTTGGATTTGACTGCCAATCTTCTTCGCACTAGTGGTCATTGAAAATCCCCCTAGTCAACTTCTCCTGTCGATCAACTTCAACTGTTTCTCCTAGGCCTCGATGCTCCTGCATCATAAACCTGGAAATATGACCCACACATGTTGAATATTATGAGGCTCCCTCTTTGCATCAAAATCTACTTGCCAATTTTTCAAAATTAGTCCAAGCGGGCCCTAGAACCATCTTTTATCCAATAATCTGTGTTTGTCTAATTCCGAGTTGAATACAAATAGGATCCATCCTCGTGACAGAATGTGGAAAGATGGCATATTTTCTACCACCCCTCTCCAATTCGATTCCATCCAGCTTTGTAGGGAATTCTCTCCGAAATTTTTTCCATAGAATCTACCCACCAATGCAAAGTTGAGGCAAGCTAGAACTTCCTCAATTCCAATCTCTTTTCCTAACACTAGAGAAGCATGCTCTTTCCTTGTTTTTGCACCCTTCCTACGTCCATGGCCTTTCCCCAAACTAGCCTTTTCCATACTGGCTCCATCAATAGATTGCGTGGAAATTGAACGTTAATCGAGATTAAAATTATGATCAGGAAAGAAAGTCATCACATATGCATATGCCTTCCTTCAACACTTGAGTTCCTCATCATTCATGAATATAGGTCTCAATAGAGAAAGTTTGTCATAATCAACCTCATTTAGATCCATCTTGTGTCACTGAATACATTCTTCTGTTGATGACATAAGCAAAAAGATGTATGTTGGATGACAAGGGTTTCAACCTGTAACGATAGAAGAGGAAAGAAGCAAAAAAGGGAAAGAGAATTTGCCTGATCCATCTCCTTTATTCCTCATAACTTCGACTTTCAACCTTCGGTCCTATCCTTATCGCGTCGTAGACCTCCATGGTGCCCCCCCCCCCATCCAAAAGAATATATATATATGTATATATATATATATATTGAGTGCAAGAGACCATTGTCCAAAGAAAAAATAGAAACAAAAAACTACCTTGGGCATAGCTAAAAATGTAGGATCAATCATACTCCAATGAGATAGTCGCTTACTTACCCCAATTTATATATAATAGCTTAGTCATCGAGACAAGATAGTTGATGATCCTGATACATGAGCAATCAAATAAGGGAACCTCAGTCCAATCCCAAAGGCCAAAAACCAAACATTATGGGGTTATCTTTCATAATGTGAAGAAAAAGCACTAGAGAGATGTAAAAACCTAGATATAAACCCAAGCCAATCCATAACGAATATGATGAAGTTCCCATATCTGATTTCGAAGTATTCATAATAAAAATGAAAAAGGGAGCGAATGAGGAATGAAGTAGAAGGAAAGAGATGAACTAATATTTTTCTTTTGTTTCCATTGCTCCATGATTGAAGCAAAACAATACTTCGAGGAAAGCATTACCACAACCCAAATTTAGAGGATAAAAGAACGACCAACACATACAGACTGTAAATTTCCCATAGATCTTCCAATGGCCTGAGATTTACCCTGATAGGGTATAAAAAGATGCATTCCTAAGGAAATATTAAACTAAAATGCAATCCAAATGTGTAACACACCCCTTCGAAAAATGCATTTTATAGTGCATATTGACTATGAAACAAAATAGCGGAAGCATAAAATATTTCAAAAGACCCATTAAATCTTTTATGAAATCAATAAAAATTTAACTATTGGAAACAAAGACTAATCTATGAGACATTTGTTTAATAAAATTCATACAAAATAGTTTAATGCACAACTGCAAAGTTAATAGTAACCCCTGTACAGTAAGGACTGTGCAGTAAAACTCATGTTTATGGACTATATGTAAAACTACACAAATTTAGAGCATAGACATTTTTAAATTTTTAATTTAACATGCCTATATTTATTTGTCTACCAATTAATTAGGTAACTTCGACTTAACCTTTTACTTTCAAAACTTATTGTACAGTAAGTTTCACGCTAAACAAAAATATTAAGAAATATATTTACGCACCCATACTAATAGTAAATTATGGTATTTTGATTAAATAAGTGTACTCGACCATAATGGATTTTCAGCCCATAAATAATATTTCTAAATCTTTCCTTATAAAAAATTACTCCTAGGAACTCCGACCATTTATCATAAATTATGTTACAGGAGTCTAGTCGATTAGCCGACTACAACCGAATTCAGACTACTGTCAAGTTCTGACTATGTTCGATTTAATGTGGTCGGTCAGTTCCGACCAGACAGTTGTGTAAAAGGGAGTTTTAACCATTGATTTGTTAAATAGTGAGCTTATATATATATATATATATATATATATAAATATAGTCTACTTCGACTTAAACAAATATTTATCTAACTTTGACTAAACATATATTTATAATTATTGCAAATATTTCTTTAAGACAAGGAAAAATCATTATCTCCCAAGTATATACATATTTCCATTTCATTAAGTCAAGAAAATATTAATTCAAATCTCTTACTAAACTATAATAATTAAATTACCAACTGTAATAACTTAGTCCATTCACTAAATACATCACCTCTTTTTAACTAAAATAAATAATATTACCGACCATAATAACTTAGTCCATTATCCAACTAATTCCTCCACCGACTACAGTGGAATTATATATCTCGACTAAATGCATTACTTCTTTTAACTATATTAAATAATATTACCGACCGTTATAGCTTAGTCCATTATCCGACTAATTAGACATCCTTCTAATTTTCCAAGCTCTGTTCTGATCGACTGATTTTAATTAAACATTGCATTTTCAAACTGGAAAATTAACATTTTGTACATGAAACAAATTTAGACTTCGACTTAAATAAAAATAAATCAGCTTGCATAAAATCAAGATGGAACAATTAAACTTGTACTTATTCCCTGCCCATGAACCAATCCAAATAAAATGTACATTCCTATCTTAAAACCCATTTCAGGAAATTTTAACAAGAAAATCATGCAATTATTTAACTGACAATTAATTAACTAACATCTCGAAAATTAAGATAGAATTTCCAGGTTATAAATTTATCTGCAAAATACTTGACATGATCAATGGGCTTCGTGGAAGCCACGTTCCACCCAACTGTAGGTCATTCTGTTCATTAATCTCTTAGCAGAACTCCACCCGTGAGCCAAGACTCATGCATTCACCATTGGCTCTCACCAATCCCGGGTTTCTCTCAGGATTTCCTCACTTGGAAAACAAGATTTATTGGTTTGTTAGCAAATCCATGCCAACTGTGCAATTCTTTCCCTTAGCTTCATTCTAACTAGCACCATAGTGAAAATCCATCACTACACCTGTGCTTAGAATTATACTAAAGCAATTTCTCACATGATTGCCATATCTCAGGTGCAACTAGAGGCAAATCAAGTGTAAAATATCAACCAGAAAGTTAACAAAATAGGCTTGGGATTACAGGTACTCTCGACCAACCTAGCTTCCACATACTTTGGATGAATTGGACACTTTACTCTGGAATTGGACTTATTACTCTGTCCTCCAGCAATTCCAACTGACCATTTAGTCCCAATTTCCTTCAACACTACAGCATTCTCATGTTTCCCACTACGTTCCTTTTTATTTCTCTTCTCCCTTCCCTCATTTTTTTGTTTTTCCTCTTTACGTTCTTTTTGTTGTATGCATGTTTCCCCAACAACACTTGTCAATTTTCCATTAACCTCTTAATCTCTCTCTTAATTCCCTTTTTAACTTAAAAAACAAGTTTAAGGAATTAGTTAGGAAAACGTATGGGTTTATCGCAATTATAAGGTAAGAAGGGTTAAATAGGGTCATACATAGCTTTTAGGTTATATGCCACCCCCCCCCCCCCTTTACTGACTTAGGTGAATACATTGGTCCATGTGCATTCAACGTGTTGGCTCTACCACTACCAGTTTAATTTTTATATTAACAGAGAAAAATACAACATGATTTCTCCAGCACAGGCACTCCTAGTCTTTTACAAAATTATATTAACAAATAATTGGGTTTAAACTAGGAGTGTTACAAAATGCACATTTAACTGCAAAAGTCCGCATTGAAATAAATAATGTGAAAATCATGAAAACCTCTTGAGGCTCAGTAAGGGCCATGTAAATGACATTTTTGCGGCTAGATTTAGGGGGAAAAGATCTAAGTAGTGCCAATTTTTTTCCGCGAAGTTCAAAAGAAATCACTTGAAGGGGCCAGAACGTAACTTGCGTGAGCTTTGGATGTACATATCTAGCGTAAGATGACCAACCGAAGAAGACTTCAAGGGATCCTATTGTAGTGGCCACTTATCCAAGCGAAGAGCAATTTCCTTGAATAAGAAGGAAAAGTGAGCGTAAAGCAAATATGAATCTCAAAATAAATAAAATAAGTAAACAAACAAATAAATATAAGGAGAATTCATTACAAAATGATAAATATATAGGGAGCAAGGTAAGGATACTTCTCGCGCGAGGTAATGTTTGTTTTGTTTTGTGTTTTATGTAATTTTTTAAAATATTATATAGATTAATATATTATTTTTAATATATATAATATTTTAATTAATTAATTAATTTATATAATATATATTATATTATATTTATTTGTTGTTTATTTATATGATATAAAATTTAATAATCAAAATAAAATTTAAATTAAAAAAATGATAAAAATAACATTGTCATTGCATAAGTCAAGCCCAAACTCAAGACTTACAAGGTTTATAAGTTAAGACTAAACTTAAGATTTACAATGGTTCACAAGTTAAGACCAAACTCAATATTTACAAGATATAGAATACATGATTTGTACTAATATAAAAATTATATATTGTAAATTTTTCGACATAGAATGGTCAGGATTGAGTTCATGTGAATTGAGTCTATAATTTTGAGTGCACATGATGACGAAATATTCCACTTACAGAAGAGGCTTGAGGCCAGTGAACACATCCACCGACATTTGGAGTCGTAGGGACCTCATTGGATTTCTTGAAAGAAGAGAAAGTCATCGAGTGACACAGGGGATCCCTCATGAACCCATCCACATTGTTACATCTTACTAAATTTTAACACTGCGGATGGATTTAGAGACCCCTTGACCCCTTGGGAAGGGGCCTTTGAATCCATCTACAATCTTAAAATTTAGTAAATCATAATAATTCATTGTCAAAATTGCAATTTTTCATTGACGAGTGACACAATTAATGTCACTTGGGTCTCTAAATCCATCTAGAATGTTACAAATTACTAAAATTCAACATTGAATGGTTGAGCGGTGTTCCCTCAACCCTAAATGGCTCATTAAGCTCTCCAAATCGACTTCTCAAATCAATAATCAAATAAGTAGAAATTATTCACTCAATTTACCTTTCTTTTATAACTTTCACATGGCATGACTGAACTTTTGCATGACTAGGTTGCTTTCTCTTCTAATTTCTAGTTGACTAGCATGCAGTGCTTCCTGTGTGCATGGAAGCTCAATAAAGGTGTTTCATTGCATACAACATGAAATATGGTCTGCATGTCATGCATGCAAGTGGCCCCTATTTCCTGTGGTCCTTATTTATCTACTGATGATCTAATAGCCATGATTAAGATCTTCTTATGCTATAAATGGCATCAATCCTTAGTCAATTCCCTGAATGTCAATGCCCGCTCGAACCTTTGGGAATCAGATAGGTTAGCAGGATGGTCCTCAATGCTTAAGGAGAAGAGGACATTACATATTTATTGAGGTAACTATGGACCAATGAAGGAAAATTCCTTCCTTTTGTAGTGTAGGGAAATTGGAAGGAGTTGCATGGTTGTGATGGCTTAGTGAGATCCCTATAGAGCTCTGTTGGAGCTTTTCGCTAAACACAGAGAGCGAAGTGGGTTGTTGGATAAGAGAGAGGATTGTAGGTGTAACCTTCACCCTGATGGCCTCATAGCCCAGCTTGGGGGTGGCCTCTTTGTAGAAAGAGTATATGCTAGATAGAGTGCCTATGGTTGAGTTACCTGGATCTTCTTTGTTTAAAGATAAGTATTCTTAAAAAATTTGATGACAAATGAAGGGAGTGCTCTATATGAGAAGAGATGAGAGATGAGACATGGATTCCATGGCCTTTGTCCTAGCAATGTAAATAGTTTCTAACATAATGGGAGGATGAAAATGCCAACGGTATAAATGTAAATATATTATGCACAATTAATAAGAGAAGAAGTCAATATTGGAGTGGATTTCCCAAATGGGATTCAACTATAATCTCCTTGTTGACGTGTGATGATGCTACTCTCAATTTCTGTGTAATTTTTTTAGTGTCATTTGATGATTGAGAATTAAACCGCATATATAGGCGTATGTAGTTTCGGTCCTATTTAGGAATCGAGTTACGTTTATAAACACTGCACATTGTCATAGAATAATGTTGTTGTTTGCAAAAGGCATTATCCTTATAGATGTTTTCATTGTCTGCATTTTAATTTGTCATGGGGTATACCTCTATGCTTTAGCAAAGCTATCTCAACACTCTATATCATATTATTTATGTGGTAAGCAAATGCTAAGTGCATTTAGAAAGGTGCATTATACAAACCAATATAAGGTAGATATGTAATGTTGGTAGTTGGTCCAAAAATCAATAATTAAAATAATATATTAAAATTAAAATAATAATTGGATCCATTTTAATCTCAAATTTATCAAATGATCAAAAAAATCAAATTCCCTAAGGTGAAAACCTTTCTTCATATTTCTGTATTACAAAACAAAATTACACCTCGTAATACTTATCTACCCTTTAATAAATTCACAATTAAAATAAATCTAAATGCAATTTTATTTCGAGAATTCTACTTCAAATTTAAGTTTTTTGTTTTCTCTTAAGCTTGAGACACAATTGTCTTTATTTGATATATGCATGAATGATGGACATAAATATCACATAGAACAAAATTTAAAGAAAAAAAAAAAATCTAATGGAATTCCAACTATTTTGGCCATCAATTGTAGTTATTGGAAATTCTAACCCCACTTTTTTCCAAACAGTAGATATACTTGATATTCAATTTAAATCAAAGTATACATGAGAGAACTATTTTGGCCATCAACCTGATTGTAGTTATTAGAAATTCTAACCTTTTTTTTCCAAACAGTAAAAGGCTATACTTTATATTCAATTTGAATCAAAGTATACATGAGAATTTTGATACAAAATAGATAGAATCAAATCCTAAGCAGACACACCTCCATAAGATGACCAAAACCTGACATCGACACAGGAAGTTTCATAGCTCAACAGCTTAAAATTATTTTTTGACCCTATTACAAGGCAACATAAATGTGCCTGCAACACCCTTACAGAAAAACTGCTATTATACCCTATTACCAGGCAACATAAATGTGCCTGTAACACCCTTACAGAAAAACTGCTATTATATCGTACATTAAAATGCGCAAAAAAAACTAGAATAAGGCCACGGAAAAAGGACCATATCGAGCAGAGCCAATGCATCAAGCTGAGGGAACTCATTACACCGTATTTGCACAGCGTTTACAAAGTATATCATGGGCGACCATGTCGATTCAAGGGCAAAGGCCTTCAAAGGCTGAGTGCAATTCTTACCTAAATCGTGTGCTGTCTACAAGTCCAGAGCACCGGGCTTTTTCTCAATATCTTCCAACAGCGCTCTGTACACAGCATCATATTATTCACTGTCTATATCCATACTGTCACAATCGTCGTCGAAATCAGAGTCGAATTCACGGAACGGGACGGAGGATTTTCCGGCGGGAGACGGAGAACACGGCGCCTTCGTGTGCGTACATTCATCCCAACGTCTCAGGCACGAAAACGTCAAATTGATATCCGGCGGCTGGCTGACGATTACCGGAAAATCGGCCTTCGGATTTCCGTCATGAGACGTCTCCATTTCAATTTCTCCGTCATGTTCCGTGAAATATTCCTCGTCTCTGCGGCGTCTGGTTCTTCCTCTGTTACAAAAATTCCGCCGTGCTATCACGGCGTCAGGATATAACCGATATATATTATTCCGAGCCGGTCGCCGTCCGACGTGAATTGCAGAGTTTTTCCGCAAGTTTAGCGGCGATCTTCCAAACTTAGAAGCTCCAGTTCTGGAATGCTTGATCGTTGCATCAATATTTCCTGCCATGCACGCCCCTTCGTCTATCTCCATTGGACTGGGACGATCTACGACCTGCTTTCTTTTTGTTTTGGTGAATCTGTGGCGATTAGATAATTGGGTCTCAGCCCTCTTCCTGTAGTGGCTCCGCCATATCAAAAGCCGAGAGCGGGAGGCATGGGCATCCATGGCAGCAGCCGAAGCTATTTCAAAGACTTAAACGCAGAAAATCGTGGGCACTTCATGTTTCCACTGTCTTCTAATTATAATCTCAAATAACCACCTCGAGAGTAAGAATAACTTTCTTACTTTCGTAATTTGAACATTCAGAGTTTCAAAATTTGAACATTCAGAGTTTCGTAATTTGAACATTCAGAGGCATGGGCATCCATGGCAGCTGCCGAAGCTCTGTCAATGGCGTTCAAAGACTTCAACACAGAAAATCGTGGGCACTTCATGTTTCCACCGTCTTCTAATTATAATCTCAAATAACCACCTCGAGAGTAAGAATAACTTTCTTACTTTCGTAATTTGAACATTCAGATTTTCAAAATTTGAACATTCAGAGTTTCGTAATTAGAACATTCAGAGTTTCAAATTTTGAACATTCAGAGTTTCGTAATTTGAACATTCAGAGGCATAGGCATCCATGGCAGCTGCTAAAGCTCTTTCAATGGCGTTCAAAGACTTCAACACAGAAAATCGTGGGCACTTCATGTTTCCACCGTTTTTGGTTTGTTTTTTCTTTAGTATATTAATTTTATAAAATACTTATTAATAAGTATTATATTATTTTTTCGTATGAAAAAACGTATTATATTATTTTTATAAAATACTTATTAATAAGTATATTGAAATTGTTTCTACCAATAAAGTTAAGAGTTATGACTATTTATATTCTATAAATTTATCGTGTGAATTTGGAGTACTTAGTTTAGGGTTAAAAGTGTATTGAAATGTGATAATGGACATGTTTCCATATATAAAAAATTCAAGTGATTTATTTAATAATGAATTTGGGTATATATGAATAGTGAAAGTTTGTTTCAAGATAAAAATATTAACAGAGAGGTGTCCAAAGGGATCATATTTTTTCAGGTTGTAAATTATTTTTAAAATGAAAAAATTAATAAATTTTACTTTTTCACATTATTTTTTAAAATGATAATCAAACAAAGTGAATAAATCTAATGGCTTTTGAATTGACATCTTGTCTCAAAAATCTTACTTAAGTAACAACATAAAGATCTTCTCATATATATATATATATAAAAATATATATCTTTGGTTTTAAAATTTAGGTGGTGGTAATTTTTTTTGTTTACTTAGTATTTTAGTATAATGCCATCTCTATTTTGAGGATAGAATTACACTTCTTTCTCACATATCTAGAGGATGTCTCAAGGGAATTGAACTCAGGTGGATGGAATGAAATCCATCTAACCCCACCAACGAGCCATCATATCGGTGCAATAATCTTGTATCCCACTAAATCTAACCTCCTAAACAAATACAAAGATTATTCCCCTTAAAACACATTCTACATCACAATGACCACCACTACATGAATAAACTACAACCTTCTCATATTATAAAAAAATCACATACCATAATAAGACAAATAGAAGTTAATATTTCCAATAAAAAGTACGATGTGATTTTAAAGCAAATAATGTTAAGTGCAAGTTCAAAATACCTTTTAGAATCTAGTCTCTCGATGAAAAATAATATAGCAGCTTTCAAGAAAGTTCTAAGGTGCTTTAACGAAAAGTAAAAGTGGATATCACTACTATGGAGAAGCAAGAATATATGAGAAAACGGATGCATAGTTTTGACTATCTACATGAGGGAAATAAAGAAGGGAAGTGAAATGGATAGAACTTTACTTGGAGATGAGTGAGAGGAAGTAATTTCATAGGTACATTGAATTATACATGAAAAAAATACATGTTAGAGATAATAAATAATGTATATGAAGTAACATTAGAAAACAAACAAACTAATATGAAAGGAAATACTTTGGAAAATAAAACAATATTAGAAGAAGTTTAAGTGAAGTGCTTGATATGGAGGAATATGAACAACTAAAAATGAATGATAAATATACAACAGCAAAGAGAAGAACATCGAAAACACTCCAAAGGGCTAATGTGAACATTCACGGGGATAAATAGTTAAAGATATAGAAAATATGAGAGCTTTAATATACAAAACACTACTTAAGTTGAGTAGAGTGTACCAAAATCCAAGGGAGTAAAATAGGAAGGAGCTTGTGAAATTTATATTATCTAAATTATGTACTTTTATTTAAAAAACTAAAGGAAAATAATTGGCTCTACACAATATTAATGAAAATCAAGAAGTTTGATTTTAAAAATTAAGGGAAAATAATTGGCTCTACACAATATTAATGAAAATCAAGAAGGATTTATAAGTTGGTCAAACATTTTGTGGTAATATTTTCTAACCTAAGTTCATTTTCCTTCAAAAATATAATATGTTTTGTTCTATGAAATTGTGTTTAGTTACTGTGCATCAAGTATTCTCTCATATTTCATTAAATTTACTTTTTATAACTCTATGAGAAGTGTTATGTGGCATACTTCAACTCAATTATATTATTATTCATGTCATCATACATTATGTTGAATCCTTATGAACTAGAGTAATCCATGCCATCTAAATATTGGGCATTTTTTATCAACAAAGATCCTTTTTCTAACAAATGATGATGAACCTCATCATTCCATATCCAAATGAAAGCAAACTAAGGGCTAATCTCTTGCTAAAAAATAAATTTACACATGAGTTTCCACAAAACAAAGAGCACCAATTTCCTAAAGTAATGCCAAAGCTCTAAAAAAGCACCATAAACAAGAGATCATTGTTAGAGAATTATGACCACCTAGGACCATAGTCACATCATATTTTTTTTAAATGATTGTTGGTTCAGGCTTGGTTAATTTGTTTCCCTAAGGTTGCTAGATACATTTGACATATTCGACTCAAGTTGGCACCCAAATTCAACCTCCTTGTGGATAAGGCACCTCATTTATGGCCACTAAACCACTAGGGTGCACCTCTTCCTCTTATTTATGGCTGTGGCATTGACCATGGCGCTCACATGCATTGTATGTGGACATTTTGCATCTTTTCGGCAAGTTTATCCAATCCTAGGCCACCTCCACTCCACCATTTTCTCCACCACTCATGGCACACCATTATTTTCGACCACTCATACCATCCCAATGTTCATCTCAACCATTCATGGGATTTTGGTGTCATTTGGGAGCCATTTGGTCAAGCTAGGCGGGATTTTGGATCAATGCAAGGCTACCACTTGTAGCTCATTCGAATTCCTCCAAAGGATAGTGATTTTATCCTATTGTAATATAATCATGATCCCAGCACATTTTTATGTCGGACGGTAATAGGAACTTCAACTATTTGCACCATTCGTTTGTGTTCTTGAGCTCTTTTTCACTATTTAAATGCAATATTTTGCCAAATTCTTGTCTTCCGAGAAAATTCGTAGCTATTAGATCCTGTTGTGTTTAGAATTTTACATGGTAATAGAACATAAGGAGATCCCACTAGAGTCAATATTACTTCAAAGGTGCACTACAAGCAGTAGAGAAACCACATAAGTCCTAGGGTATGTGCATTGGAGTCCTTAGGGGCGCTTCCCAGGTGTGATGCACTCTCGAATGTGCCCTCTATCAATGCGGGGTTTTATTTGATATCTAGGGTTTCCTTCTGAGTGATTGAGTGTTTTCATTAGAAGGCTTTTAGTGGTTGTTTGTCACCAAGGGCACAACAACAAAAATGGAGCAGTCTCATGTCACCTTGCTCACTCCATTCAACTACTTTGAGTGGAAGGTCGAGATGGTAATCCGAATGAGATATAAGGGTCTCTTCAGAGTTACTATGGGGACAGAAAATGAGTCGAACTCTATTGTTGAGAAGTCCAAGTTTTTCAATAGGATGGATGAAGCCCATGGCATGTTTTGTCTGAGTATCTCAAGAGACATCTTGTTTCATGTTGACAATCTTACCACTCCAAATGAATTTTTTCTCAAGCTCAAGTCATTGTTTGGAAAAAATGATGAATTAAGGGGCCATCAAATTGAGAATGAGTGGATCTATTTGAGCCCTAGCAATGTCAATACCATTCAAGAATTTTTCACCAAGTTTAAATCTTTGGTTCTTCAGCTCAAGCAATATGGAATTCAAAGAAGGAGGAGCAGTTGATTTTGTCCATACTTTTGAAGTTGGAACTTGAGTAATATGTCTTTGTTTCGACCTTCCGTTCCACCAAGTTAACAGTTTGAAACTAGAGGATGTCATCTTTGCAAGACTTCATGGATTCTCTTACTCAAGAGTAGGACAAGTTGGCCTAGATGGGTGCCATCAAGCCATAAAAATACTAATTCTTTACAGTTGGTGATTTGAAACAAACAAAGGGAAAGAAGAAGGCCAAATATTCAAAGTAGCCATAGAAGAAGAAATAAAAGAGGAAGTCCAAATCCTTTGAAGGGGTTTCAAATCCTAGCAAGGAGAAAGGGAAGGAGAAGGAGAATTCGAAATGCACCTACTTCCATAAGGGTTTGCACCCTGAGAGTAGATGCATGAATAAAACCATAGACATGATGGTGCATCTCCTAGATAAGAACAATGTCCCTCTTCCATATGGTTCAAAGAAGAAGGATTGTGGTTTGAACTTTGAAGACAAGGAGAGATGCCATGCACTGATGGCTAGTAATTTTGAATCCTCCTTTTTCATCATTGATTTGGGTGCTTCAAGGCACATGGATTATATGAGAGATTCATTCTCTACTCTTGAACCGTATGATGATCCTTCTATTCTCATGGGTGATGAATCCAAGATCCCAACAAAAGGCATTAGAAGGATCAATCTTGACAATGGGTACTTCAACAATGTTTTGTATGTGCCTAATCTTGCAGCAACTCTTCTCTCTATTTACCAAATAACTCATATTGGTTCAGCCAAGAGATTCACATTCACTCAAGAAGATGTGGAAATTTCTGAAGCTTCCACTAACAAAGTGGTTGCAGTTGCTATTGCAGATCATGAGTCAAGGATGTACACGGTTTCACACTTTCTTCCTTACTCTTCACCTAATTCGCTTATGTCACATGATAATGAGGTTAGTATACTGTGAAATGAGATGTTTGGATACCTCAACTACAGATATATTCAACCTTTGAGTAAATAAAATATGGTTGAAGGAATTCCAAGCATCAAATTTTCCAAACAAACCTACAAGGGCTCCATTGTTGAGAAGCATGCAGAGCACAAGTTTGAGAAGGGGAAAAAAAGGAGAGTTGCTCAACCTCTCGATTTGGTCCATTCATATGTGATAGTACCTATTCCCACACCCTCTTATGGAAATCGAAGTATGTCCCAACTTTCATTGATAATTTTTCAAGGTATCGTTGGGTATTGTTTCTCAAGTTAAAATATGAAGTTTTTCAAACATCTAAAGTTTTCAAAGCTTCTGTTGAGAACTTTAGTGGGAGGAATATCAAGGTCCTAAGGACTGATAATGGAAGGGAATATGTCAACAAGGATTTGCAGCATCTATGTGAATACGAAGGAATTCACATGCAACATTCTATTCCCTACACACCTCAACAAAATGGTGTGGAAGAGTGCAAGAATAGATCATTTAAAGAGATGGCTACCTGCATGCTGGAGGCTAAGTCTTTGTCTCCTAAGCTATGGTATGAGGCCATAAATTGTGTTTCATATGTTTATAACATAGTTCGACACAGATCCATGGAATACATGACACCATTCTAGGCTTGGACATGACATAAAAATAATGTGTCTCACTTCAAGGTGTTTGGCTCAAGGGCATGGGTTAGAATACCTCCTCAAAAAAGAAATTCCTTGTAAACCCAAAGAAAGGATTCCATAATGGTTGGGTATGCTGAATATTCCAAGGGCTATAATCTCTTTGTTCCCTCATATCAAAATACCTTCATTGAAAGGAGTGTTTAATTTGAAGAAGAGACCTTGCAAGAAGCTCACTAAGAAGAAGAGGAATGCTCAAATCCTCCACTTGTTGATGACATAAGTGATGTTTCTCAATATGATTTTCCTGATACTGATATTGAAAATGAATATCATGAAATGCATGCATGCAATGATCCTCCTACAAGGCCGAAATGGGATGATAAAACCATACAAGATGCAGGTGAAATTGTAGGAGATCCACAAGACACTGGGAAAACTAGGTCTCAATTTCATAAGGCATTTTCTTCTAGTGATCTAAATATTCTCGTGACATGTTTTTTGATGGTTGGATCTGATCCACAATAATATGAAGAAGCATCACATGGACCAATATGGAAATATTCCATGGAAGAAGAGTTCAAGTCTCTTCAAGACAACGAGACTTGGGAGATGGTTTCTCTTCCTCCTAGGAGAATGTTGGTGCAATGCATGTGGGTGTATAGGACCAAAATGGCTGCTAATGGTTCTGAAGTGAAGTATAAGTCCAGATTGGTTGCTAAGGGATTCTCTAAAGTACAAGGGGTGGACTACACACAAAAATTTTCACTTGTGGCAAAGATGGACTCAATCGGGCTAGTTTCAGCCATTGTTGCATCCAAACGATAGTACGTGCACCACATGGATGTGAGGAGCGCATTGATTCATGGAGAAATTAACGAGGATAACTATAGGTAGCAACCTGAAGGATTCATACAAGATCCTTCACTTGTGTGTAGACTGGATAAGTCTCTCTATGACCTCAAGTAAGCTCCTAGACCTTGGTATGCCAACATGGATAGATTTCGTCTATCTCAAGACTTTGAAAGATGAAAATCATATCCTAATTTCAATATGAAACGATTTTGTAACTCTATTTTGATCATAGTCTTGTGTGTTGATGATATTTTGATCACTGGAAGTTCTATTGATGACATAGGTTCAGTAAAATCTCCTTTGCATGGTGCTTTTTCCATCTCTGACCTTGTGTTGTTGAGACAATTTCTTGGCTTAGAGATTGAGCAATTTGTTGTAGGTATCAAACTTATCACAAACAAAGTATGATTCATATCTGATCCAAAATTTCAGAATGGGTGATTGTAAAGATCTTAAGTTCCCCTTCTTTTTAGGTGTGAAACCAGAAGATTTGAGTTCATCACCATTGGTGAATAGTTCCTTGTATATGAAGCTAGTGGGAGCTTGTTGTATCTCACACACTCTCAACCTGATTTGGATTATGCAGTGAGTGTTGTTGATAGATACATGCAAGAGCCTCATGAGATTCATTAGAAAGATGCCAAGAGGATCTTGCATTATTTTCAAGGAACCAAGTAGTTTTGGATTCATTATGTAGCTATTTCTTCACTTGAACTTGTTGGATTTACTAATTCAAATTGGGATGGAGATAGCACAGAACGGAATTCCACCTCTAGTTATTTTTGTAAGCTTTCACATGATCCTATTTCTAGTATAGCAATAAGCATCACACCATTTCCTTATCTTCGACTAAGGCCAAGTACAAAGGATCAGTCAGTGCAACTACACAATGTGTATGGTTGTAAGGTATTCTTGGGGAGTTTGTTTTTTCCTTTGATTCATTAGCAATCATATGGCGTGATAATAAAATTTCCATAAATATATCTACAGATCTAGTATCGAGATAGAGGACCAAGCACATAGTTGAGATACACATGCACTACATCAAGAGTTTGGTACATGACTAGATCATCTCATTGCAGTACTTATCATATTCTGAGTAGAATACTGACATCTTCACCAAGGGTTTTCTTGAGAAGAACTTCATCTACCTTAGAGCACTTCTTGGGGTGGGCGATACATGGTGAATACTGATATTTATTTTATATTTTGCTTCATCTCTATTTTTAGGGGAGGTGTTTTTCCCATGATGTTTTCCTCCTTACCTCGGTTACATGGACTAATAAAATTGTAAGGGGTGACTTTGGCCTTGTTTCCAAGGCCTCATTTTCATATTTTTGGCTACTTAATTCAGGATTAAGGGGGTGTGTTAGAGCATTGTTACACACAAATATTCCACCCTGTGAGCATCAACACTATTTGGCCTGTAGGATCCATTTCGGTGACTCAGATCCACTTATATCCTTCAGAGATACCAGTTTTCCCTATTTTTATTCCTACCCGCATGTTGCATCACTATAGCCTGCGAGTATCAAGTAAAATGGTAAAAACCACTATTAATTACTTTTTACTCCCAAAAATCGGTCATTGGGTGACCTTTGGCTCTCCATCTGCCCAAGTAACGTCTCGATGTGTCCTTTCACCTACCTTTGAGAAGACTATATATTGAGCACATATGGCTTATGGACGAGAGGAAGAAGAGAATCGTAAGAGAACTCTAGTGGATTTTTTCCCTATCTTGAGTCTGCACTCATTGATCCTTGTAGTTGTGGACCATTTATGTTCACCTTCCAAACTCCTTTCTAGTTTGATTTTGCCATTCATGGAAGATTGAAGTGGTGGAGGCACAAGTGGATTGATCTAGATCTTGGTTCAGATTGGTTGCTGGCAAGAGGTCGTCTCACTTTATACTTCTTCTTGTTCATTAATATCAATGCTCATATTCTCATCCATTCATGGTGTGAATGTTGTTTATTATACATTGGGTTACATTTGCTTATGATACTATGGACCATTGTTATTGATAATGTTAATGTCAATTATATATTATATGTACTTGTTGGATATTGGCTGTCAAGACTAATTTGCGGATTACAAGTGTGTGGATTGAAATATCCAACAAGGATCTATGATCGAGGTTGGTTACATTTCTCCATTATCTTAACATTGTCATTTATAATAGCATTGCTTTGAGAATTGAGTAGATTTCTGGTAGTCATCTATCTGTTGTGGTATTCCCAAGCCATAGTGAGTTTTCTCCAATACAAGCATAATGACCACCTAGGACCATAGTCAAATCTTTTTTTTTAATGATTGTTGGTTTAGGCTTGGCTAATTTGTTTACCTAAGGTTGTTAGATACATTTGACCCATTCCACTCAGATTGGGGCCCAAACTCACCCTCCTTATGGATAGGGTGCCTCATTTATGGCCACTAAACCACTAGGGAATGACTCATCCCATGATTTATGGTTGTGGAATTGACCAGGGGTTACACATGCTTTGTATGTGGACATTTTTCCTCTTTTTGGCAAGATTAGCCAATCCTAGGCCACCTCCTCTCCACCATTTTATCCACCACTCACGAGCCACCATTATTTTTTACCACTCATGTCATCCCAATGTTCATATCATCCATTCGTGGTATTTTGGTGTCATTTGGGAGCCTATTGGTCAACCTAGGGTGGATTTTGGCTCAATGTAAGCCTACCACTTGTAGCTCATTCGAATCTCTCGAAAGGATAACAATTTTATCTTATTGTAATAAAATCATGATGCAACACATTTCTATGTTGGACAGTAATAGAAACTTCAGCTATTTGCACCATTCATTTGTGTTATTAAGCTTCTTTTTCACTATTTACATGTAATACTTAGACAAATTCCTCTTTTGTGAGGAAATTCTTAGCTAGTATATCCTACTGTCTTTAGAATTTTACAATCATTCATGCCCAAACAATGTTGCTCACTAATGTTTCCTACCCTAGAGGAACACTAGGTGATGATTCTAAAACCAAATCCAACAATATTCGTAAAATCATCATCCTAGAATATATGGCTAACTATCTTCAAGCGTTGACAAATAAGACGTAGACCATTCAAAAGAGTAGTATTGCCCAACTTGGCCTTGGGAAACATAGCCTACTAAATGAAAATCTAAGAAATCACCCTGAGCTTATAGAAACGCTACATAATCCAAACATTGTGTAGATGCCACATCCAATGCTCCGTTAGGTCCTTAAATACCCAGTGAGTATTGAGAAATAGAGAAAGAGGAGATATTGGATGAAGAAATAAATACAAACAATGATATTCATAATGGAACAATGTACAACCAAAACTCCGCCCCTAGTCCCTTTAGCTAAAAAGGCCCAAGCATACCAATATTCATCTTTAAAAACTCAAAATCCATAATAAGGGTGTAAAACTCCAAGAATGAGAGATAATCTTGTGTAAGAATCCCATATCCTTAAGCAAGAATTTTGTGACTCCTTCCAAGAGCTCACTCCAAGATACCACAAATCATGCCATAAGAATATGTCTTTCTAGTTGAATCTATGCACATGAAATCACATCTCGACAATATAAATCCATTTCTCCCTCCAACTCCATATTAGTAAACAAGCTAAATCTCTATTGGCATGGTTTCCCTCCCAATTCCACCACGCTATCCCTTTAACAACTCTCCAAGTTGATGGAATTCTCTTCAAGATGAGCCAGCCCGAAACCTAAAAGAGATGGGGAGTGGAAATAATCTCACATAAATAAAAAAATCCCTAAAATATTCAAAGAGACACTAACATCATCTAGTGTCAAAATATAACCTTCTAAGGTGAAAAAACCTCTAGACACGACACCATCCACTTAGCTACTGAGATAGTTCCATGTGATGCAACGCCAATCAAATCGACAACCCCCATATTTGGGAAAAGTGAAAACATCCTAAGGGACTAGAGGTATACCTTATTGACTACCATACTTCAACCAAAAGTATTCCCTTAAGAGTTTCGCAATTTACTGAAACTTAGTGATGTTGGGGTATAAACAAGAGACATAATATGCACGCAATGATTTGAGTTTGCATCCAATCGTAATCAAATTCCTTATAAAGGGAAAATCCTTATGATATTAAATATGTAACTTAATCTGTAATTATTAAAGAAATGAGTCCTACATAACAACTAGTGAGAGCCCAACCCAATAATACAATAATAAGTTTTATGAGCATTGATCATGACCCTTGAAGCAACACAAAAAGTGTCCAATAAAGAGAGAGGCTCATTAAAAAAACCATAATCAACACTAATAGAGAGAGGAGTATCATCAACGAAATGTTTAGTAACCATATCTAATCCATCTAGGAGAAAGATGCCTCTTACCTACTTGACAATATGAGTTTACTTTAACAAATAACCGAAGGAATTTACAATCAAAGCATATAAATAAGAAGCAAGATGCAACCCTTGATAAATGGATCAGTGAAGAACAATCCATGGGGACAATTTTTCATTGAAACAAAGGTAAATGCAATGCTAAAGAGAGTCTTCATTATGTCCATGCATCGATAACAAAAACCTAACAAAGACAACATATTAGAGACGAAGGACCATTCAAGTTGGTCATCGACCTTGATCCAAGAGGATTTGAAGATTATCTAGAATCAAAGTGCTCAATTGTTAGAAATAAAAGCACCATTGCAAAGAGATCGACAAGATATTTCACAAGCACTATGTAGCCTGATTATGTGCATAGAGAGAGAATGAAACAGTTGTGGACTTGTGTGAAGCGAAGGTTGTCGTTCTTTATAGCCGATCTTCATCGTTTTCATGATTCGGAGTCACTTGTGTAGTCATATTTTGGATCCATGTAGTGGATTCTCTCCATCATCAACATCAAGATCAATATTCGCCATATTGTAATGAGATTATAGCCACAAGCTTTTGAGAGATCAAACTTCATCAGAGGATATCGTCTCTTTATAGGAGAGGCATTGCCACGTGCTTGTGAAAACCAACTCTTCTATTGTTTGAGAGAAGCTCTTCAATACTACCATTGGTGTGTTGAGATATTGTAACTTCAAAGAATATTATATTTGTACTTTAGTATTCTGGAGATGTTTCATTCCTCCGTAAAGATCTTATTGTATATTCGGAGATGTTTATTCCTCCGTCGGAATGTGGTAACTTGGGTTATTATACTTCTCTAGTGGGGGTCGGCCCTGTATGTGTTATGTGGGTCAAAGGGTTGTTAGACCACCCTAGTGGGGTCGGCCCAGTTAGTTGTAGTGGGGTGTTTAACCCAGTGGTAAAGTTGGGGACGACCTAGTTAATATAAAGTACAAGTCGGAGATGTGTATAAATAGAGGAGGTGTGTTCCTCATTATAAACACACTTCCCTCACTTATAATGTAGCGCACTTGTGGAGGAGAGGTCTATTATGGTAGAGGAGGAGATCCTGTCTTTGTTTTGCATCTTTGTATATTGATGGTCATCTATATTGAGGAAGCTTTGCTGGGTTTTCTACCCCATGAGGGTTTCCCAGGATAAATCTGTGTCTCTTGTGTTTATGCTGTGCTTGTTGTTTTTTCAATGATCTTGTATATGCTATTATTGTGAAATGGAATGTAATGCTGCTATTTTCTGTCTTAGCATATTGAATCTTAACATGGTATCAGAGATAACCTAAAGGAAGGCAATGTATGGCACTTACGACACTTGCTTCACTTGCGACAATTTGAAGGTTTGGGTTTCACATAGCAAAAACCAAGCATCGTGGAACTTTCGCTATAAATCCATTTTTGCGAATGTTCAGGATCTAAAAATTTTACAGGTCGTAGATAACATCCCTAGGTACCTTGTTTCCAAAGGAAACCCTCATATTCATTGTACTTTGTGAGTTATGATCAGTACAATTTAGGGTTTTTGCCTCTTCCAAATCTCAGTCAAAATCAGGTGACCTTGGAAAAAAGGTCATAAATTGGGATAGGAAGCTCCAAATGAAAATTCGTAAAAAGTGACATGTAGTACACAGACTATACTATCTTAGAAAACTGTTTCATAGGCCGAAGTTGAACCAGTGACACGTGGAATGCTGTACAAGTTTGCTCTCCTGTTTTATTCCTTAAATAGGTCACATTGCGACACTTGGAATAACTCTCTCTCATACCATCCAATTGACGTCAAACCTATCGGGATGGAAAGCTGACAGGTCAGGATACCATAAAAAAAGTTTTCAGATCTTGTGGAGTGAAATGTTTGGAGTTATAGCAGAAACAATTCGGTACATATTTCTATCAAAACATAATTACTTTGAGCACATTCATTCATGGCTTCAGAAATTTAGGGTTTCGGAGAAAGTTAGAATTTTTGGAATCAGAGTCCACAACTGAATGATACTCAAGAAAATCGAAATTTAGAGACCAATATTGAATTTTTTGGTTGGGTAGAAGATGGGGCTTGATAAAACCCTAGTTCAGGATTTTGATCAGAAAGATGGAAAATTAGGGCTTCATTAAAAGTTGGAATTTTTTAAGTCTGTGACCACAGCTGGAATCTCCTAAGAAAAATAAGAGTTTAGAGCCTTGGATCAAACCTTTTGATTGGGAAAAAGGGTGGGCTCCATCAAACCCTAGTTTGGGATCCTGTCCAGAAGATACAAAAGTTTCAAAGGCAATTTTGAGGGGTCAAATTTTGGAGATTCCAAAATTGAAGTATGCTAGTTTGATCAGCTCAGCAAGACATATCCTTCCATCCATTCAGAAGTGTGAAAGTCAAAGCTTGAAATTTTAGGGTTTCTCTAGCAAACCCTAATCAAGCTCCACATCAAGTTTTAGGGGGAGTTGAGACTAAGGCCTTACATAAGAAGACTACAAGAAGTCTCGACAGGTATGACTTAAGGAGGTTCAGGTATGTCTTGAAATATGATTCCTGATTAAGTTCATAATATGTTTGTCTTCATATTATTTATTAGTACAATCTTGATTAATGTTAGAATTGTCTTATCACCCTAGTAACAGTATGAATGCATGTGAATGATAGAATACATTCATTGATTAGGGTTATAAGATTGTAGTAATGCACTATGGTGTTGTATGAGGTTGATGTTGTCTGCTAACAAGATACAGGTACGTCACGAAAGACAAATCAAGGTCCATTACCATGACAACATGATGACAAAGACTCATCCATAATATTTGATCACATAGAATTTCTACTTGCAAGGTATATATGACTTTGTTCTATTATGCTTAACCTATGAGATATGTAGGTTCCAACATAGGATCTCTAAATCATTGAAGAGAACAAAGAAGATATTGATTAGGTATGTTAGACATAACTAAGCATGTATACTAATCTAGGTATGTTTTCCTATGTCATGTTAGAATCTTACCTTGTATTAGGATCCCTTATATAAGTATACTTGGTATGATTGGTTATGCTTATTCACAAAGTTAGTAATCAAGGGTTTATGCATATTATGTCTCTTATCTTGATTGATGATTTAACTAACAAGAAGAGTACTATGATCAAACAAGAATATGCATGAGTAAAAGAAGACTTCTTTGAAACCCTGAATACTAATGTGTATTATCTATGATCATGACTATACATATTCAAAATTATTTAGAATTATAATGTTTTGATAATGTTAAGAATATACTAATGAGTGTATGTTTGTGTATGAGATCATGAGGATGACACTTGAGCATGCACAGTGGTACAGAATGAATAGAAGTTTAGAAGACATATAGAAGATCAAGCGGTAGGTAACCACACAAACATAAAAGATAAGTATTTGAATTGTTATTTGAAACAGTAAATGATATTGCTTGTAATAGATTACATGCATGGTTAGAATATATCATGTTGAGTGTAAACATTCATATAGCATTGAACAGTTTACTACTAATATGCATATGATTGGTAAGTTGGAAAAACATTCCATTGTTGCTTGTCTAGAATGAAACCTCTTTGCTGACATGCTGAGAGCTGTGCACACTCTCGATGGTATGTTCTAGTAGAGATGGAAGGCATCTAGATAGCCACTGTATGCATACAGGATATGGAAAAGTGTTGTGCCAAAGTATTGGTCAAGATAGTTGCATAACTATGTAAATGATATCTGTATGCATAATGGTTATCATGTCAATGTGATTTGATGATTATGAAGTATTACTAATCATAAAAGTTAATCTTGATTTGTAGGAAAGAGCATGAAGAATGATGAACACCGAACAAGTGATGGATGTTCAACAAGAATATTTACAATCCAAACAAAATATAGAAGCCTCGTGGCTAGAAGATTATCTTAGAAAGAGGAAGAGAATCATAAGACCATTATCTTAATGGTGTAATTAAAGAAGAAGTGTGATTCAAGTTTTGTATGGGTACTCACAATCGATAGTAATTTGATGAGATTAATGATCACCATGGGTGATGTGGATCTCAACCTTTGCCACAAGGTTGAATATGGTTTCTATACACAGATGACATAGATGTAAGAAGGAACTCACCACAGAATTCGAATGATATTGAGACTCATATGAGTAGACCCATCTAAGGAGAGATGGCACAGATAGATGGCTATAGAAATGAAAATGAAATATCTCAGTTTGATGCATTACTTCCTAGTTCTAGAAGTATGGAAAGGCTCAGAAGGAATCTTTCTCAACTAGGGAAAGTATGCCAAGAAATATTAAAAGGACTTGATATGTTGGAATGGCCACTCTCATGGATTCGAACTTGAAGCTGTTAGATGATGACTCCTCAGAATTAGTTGATGTGACTCTGTACATATATATTATTACGTCATTGATGTATCTGACAAATACCAAGTCAAATATAAGCTTTGCTGTGAACACCTTGAGTCAGTATCTAGTGGAAACTAGATGTGTTCACCTGATAAGTTGCGAAGCATGTAATGAGGTACCTAAAGGGTACGATAAACTTTGATCTATGTTATCTTAGAGATCATGACTTCAGATGGCTACATAGATGTTGATTGAGCAGAAAGTGTATCAGACAGGAAGAGCACATCGAGAGGATGTTTTTGTCTGGGATCAACCATGATCTCATGGTTAGCAGAAAGCAGTATAGTGTGGCTCTCAGCACAAGCGGAATATATGACTGCTTGCTCTTCTAGTTGTGAAGCAGTATGGCCTCAGGATTGTTTGAATTAGAAATGGACCCTACTATGATCCTATGTGACAAACAGAGTTGTATCAAGATGGCAGAGAATCCAATGTTCCATGATAATTCAAAGCACATAGAGATATGACATTTCTATATACAAGATATGGTGCAGAAAGGAACAATAAATTTTGAATTTGTAACAGGTTACCAATGTACTAACCAAACCTCTACCTTAAGAAAAGTTTGAGTATTTCCGAGACAGACTTGGAAGGACCCTCCTCGAAAGGGGGAGTGATGTGGTCACTTATGATGAGATTGTCTGCATCGACAGTGAGGTCGATGATGTGGATACCTATATTGGTGATACCGATGGAGAGGTTGGTGGATGGTCCTTAGGTAGGGTGTAAGTTGACAAGGGGATTGCATCATCCTTGAACACATGTTCTAAAAGGATCCGTAGACAGATGTCTTCGAGAATGAAGTCCTTAGTGGACAAGTGGGGATTGGATCATCCCTGGACTTTAGTCCTAAAGAGAGTCGTAGACATATCATCTCCGAGAATAAAGTCCTTAGTGGACAAGTGGGGATTGGATCATCCCTAGACTTCAGTTCTAAAGTCAGCCGTAGACACATGTCTTCGAAAATGAAGTCCTTAGTGGACAAGTGGGGATTGGATCATCCCTGGACTTCAGTCGTAAAGAGAGTTGTAGACGTATGGTCTCCAAGAATAAAGTCCTTAGTGGACAGGTAAGGATTGGATCATCCCTGGACTTCAGTCCTAAAGTGAGCCGTAGACACATGTCTTCAAAAATGAAGTCCTTAGTGGAAAAGTGGGGATTGGATCATCCCTAGACTTTAGTCCTAAAGAGAGACATAGATGTATGGTCTCCGACAATAAAGTCCTTAGTGGACAGGTGGGGATTGGATCATCCCTGGACTTCAGTCCTAAAGTGAGCCGTAGACACATGTCTTCGAAAATGAAGTCCTTAGTGGAAAAGTGGGGATTGGATTATCCCTAGACTTTAGTCCTAAAGAGAGCTGTAGACGTATGGTCTCCGAGAATAAAGTCCTTAGTGGACAGGTGGGGATTTGATCATCCCTGGACTTCAGTCCTAAAGTGAGCCGTAGAAACATGTCTTCGAAAATGAAGTCCTTAGTGGACAAGTGGGGATTGGATCATCCCTGGACTTCAGGCCTAAAGAGAGCTGTAGACGTATGGTATCCGAGAATAATGTCCTTAGTGGACAGGTGGGGATTGTATCATCCCCAGACTTCGGTCCCTTGAATTGATCCATAGACGTATGGTCTCTGAGAATAAATTCCTTAGTGGACAAGTGGGGATTGTATCATCCCCAGACTTCGGTCCCTTGAATTGATCCGTAGACGTATGGTCTCTGTGAATGAAGTCCTTAGTGGACTAATGGGGATTGCATCATCCCAGAACAACTAGTTCAAAATGTACGTGATGGGGATTGCATCATCCCGAAACCCCTAGTTCAAAATGTACGTGATGGGGATTGCATCATCCCGGAACCACTAGTTCAAAATGTACGTGATGGGGATTGCATCATCCCGGAACCACTAGTTCAAAATGTACGTGATGGGGATTGTATCATCCCCGAACTTCGGTCCCTGAATTGACCCGTAGACAGATGTCTCCGAGAAGTGGTCCCTAGTGGACACAAGGGGATTGTATCATCCCTGAACTTCGGTCCCTGAATTGATCCGTAGACATATGTCTCTGAGAAACTAGTCCTTAGATTTTGTCTAAGTTGATGAGTGGACTGTATCGTCCCTAGACATGTTATGGTGTCTTAAATGAATCATGTGTTTTGCAAAGTATGCTATTATTGAGGATACTTGTATTGATGAGGATACTTGTATTGATATTGATGATATGTATTGATGATGGTACTTGTATTGATATTGATGATATGTATTGATGAGGATAGTTGTATTGATATTGATGATATGTATTGGTGTGGATACTTGTATTGATGATGTGTATACTTGTATTGGTGTGGATACTTGTATTGATGATGTGTATACTTGTATTGGTGTGGATACTTGTATTAGTGTGGATACTTGTATTGACGATGTTGTTGATCGTGATGATCTAGATGACGATGTTGCTGATCGTGATGGTCTAGATGACGATGTTGTTGATAGTGATGATCTAGATGATGATGTTATTGATCGTGATGATCTAGATGACGATGCTACTGATCATGATGGTCTAGATGACGATGTTGTTGACCGTGATGATCTAGATGACAATGCTGTTGATCGTGATGATCTAGATGATGATGTTGCTGATCGTGATGATCATATGATGACGATGCTAATGATTGTGTGATGACGATGCTGATGATCGTGTGATGATGATGCTGATGATCGTGTGATGACAATGATTATGACGATGCTGATGATCGTGTGATGAAAATACTGATGACCATGTGGATCCATATGATGATATTGTTGTAGTTGTTCAAGTGCTACAGAAGATAAAGACTCAGTACTAAAGATGTTGATTTCCCAGTATTTGTTAAAATATTGTAACTTTTAAGAATATTATATTTTTACTTTATTATTCCGTAGATGTTTCATTCCTCCGTAAAGATCTTATTGTATATCTGGAGATGTTTATTCCTCTGTCGGAATGTGGTAACTTGGGTTATTAGACTTACCTAGTGGGGGTCGTCCCTGTATGTGTTATGTGGGTCAAAGGGTTGTTAGACCACCATAGTTGGGTCGGCCCAGTTAGTTGTAGTGGGGTGTTTAACCCAGTGGTAAAGTTGGGGCCGACCTAGTTAATATAAAGTACATGTTGGAGATGTGTATAAATAGAGGAGGTGTGTTCCTCATTATACACACACTTCCCTCTCTCAGAATGTAGCGCACTTGTGGAGGAGAGGTCTGATATGGTGGAGGAGGAGATCATGTCTTTGGTTTGCATATTTGTATATTGCTGGTCATCTATATTGAGGAAGATTTGCTGGGTTTTCTACCCCATGAGTGTTTCCCAGGATAAATTTGTGTCTCTTGTGTTTATGCTGTGCTTGTTGTTTCTTCAGTGATCCTGTATATGCTATTATTGTGAAATGGAATGTAATGCTACTATTTTATGTCTTAGCATATTGAATCTTAACATGGTATCAGAGCTAACCTGAAGGAAGGTGATGTATGGCACTTACAACACTTGCTTCACTTGGGACAATTTGAAGGTTTGGTTTCTACATAGCAAAAACCAGTCATCGTGGAACTTTCGCTATAAATCCATTTCTGCGAAGTTTCAGGATTTGAAAAGTTTATAGGTCATATATAAAATCCCCAGGTACCTTTTGTTAAAAGGAAACCCTCAGATTCATTGTACTTTGTGAGTTATGATCAGGATAAGTTAGGGTTTCTGCTTCTTCCAGATCTCAGTCAAAATTAGCTGACCTAGGAAAAAAGGTCATAACTTGGGAGAGGAAGCTCCAAATGAAATTTCGTAAAAAGTGACAGGTAGTACACAGACTATACTATCTCAAGAAACGTTTTCAGATGCTGAAGGTGAACCAGTGACACATGGCAGGCCGTACAAGTTCGATCTCCTGTTTTATCCCATAAATAGGTCACGTTGTGACACTTGGCATACCTCTTTCTTAGAAAATCCAATTGAGGTCAGACCTATTGGGATGGAAATATGACAGGTCAAGATACCATAGAAAAAGTTTTCAGACCCTGTGGATCAAAACGTTTAGAGTTACAGCAGAAACAATTAGGTACATATTTCTGTCAAAACATAATTATTTTTGGAGCACCTTCATTCATAGCTTTCGAAATTTAGGGTTTCGGAGAAAGTTAGAATTTTTGGAATTGGAGTCCACGGCTGAATGCTACTCAGGAAAATCAAAATTTAGAGACCAAGATAGAATTTTTTGGTTGGGTAGAAGACCGGGCTTGATCAAACCCCAGTTCGGGATCTTGATCAGAAATATGGAAAATTAGGGCTTCAGCAAAAGTTGGAATTTTTGAAGTCTGTAACCATGGCTGGAAGCTCCTTATAAACATAAGAGTTTAGAGCCTTAGATCAAACCTTTTGAGTGGGTAGAAGGGTGGGCTTTATCAAACCCTAGTTCGAGATCCTATCCAGAAGATCTAGAAGTTTCAAAGGCAATTTTGAGGGGTCAAATTTTGGAGATTCCAAAATTGAAGTATGCTAGTTTGATCAGCTCAGCAAGACATATCCTTCCATCCATTCAGAAGTGTGAAAGTCAAAGATTGAATTTTTAGGGTTTCTCTAGCAAACCCTAATCAAGCTCCATATCAAGTTTCAGGGGGAGTTGAGGCTAAGGCCTTACATAAGAAGACTACAAGAAGTCTCGACAGGTATGACTTAAGGAGGTTCAGGTATGTCTTAAAATTTGATTCCTGATTAAGTTCGCAATATGTTTGTCTTCATATTATTTATTAGTACAGTCTTGATTAATGTTAGAATTGTCTTATCACTCTAGTAACAGTATGAATGTATGTGAATGATAGAAGACATTCATTGATTAGGGTTATATGATTGTACTAATGCACTGTGGTATTGTATGAGGTTGATGTTGTCTGCTAACAAGATACAGGTACATCACGAAAGACAAATCAAGTTCCATGACCATGACAACATGAAGACAAAGACTCCTCCATAATCTTGGATCACATAGAGGTTCTACTTACGAGGTATATATGACTTTGTTCTATTATGATTAACCTATGAGATATGTAGGTTCCAGCACAGGATCTCTAAATCATTGAAGAGAACAAAGAAGATATTGATTAGGTATGTTAAAGAGATATACTAATCCAGGTATGTTTCCTATGAATCTTACCTTCTATTAGGATCCCTTATATAAGTATACTTTATATGATTAGATATGCTTATTCATAAAGTTAGTAATCAAGGGATTATGCATATTATGTCTTTTATCTTGATTGATGATATGCATGAGTAAAAGAAGACTTCCTTGAAATCTTGAATACTAATGTTTATTATCTATGATCATGACTATACATATTCAAGATTATTTAGAATTATAATTATTTGATAATATTTATAATATACTAGTGAATGTATGTTTGTGTATGAGACCATGAGGATAACACTAGTGCACACTTGAGCATGCACAATGGTACGAAATGAATAGAAGTTCAAAAGACATTTAGAAGATCAAGCTGGAGGCAACCACACAAACATAAAAGATAAGTATTTGAGTTGTTATTTGAAATAGTAAATAGATTGTATGCATATTTTTATTCATGTTGAGTGTAAACATGCATAGAGCATTGAACAAGTATACTACTAATATGCATATGATTGGTAAGTTGGACAAAACATTCCATTGTAGCTTGTCTACAATGAAACCTCTTTGCTGACATGCTGAGAGCTGTGCACACTCTCGATAGTATGTTCTGGTAGAGATGCAAGGCATCTAGATAGCCACTGTATGCATACAAGATATGGAAAAGTGTTGTGCCAAAGTATTGGTCAAGATAGTTGCACAACTATGTAAATGATATCTGTATGCATAATAGGTTATCATGTCAACATGATTTCATGATTATGAAATATTACTAATCATGTACTTAATTTTGATTTGTAGGAAAGATCATGAAGAATGATGAACACCGAACAAGTGATGGATGTTCAACAAGAAGATTTACAAATCAAACAAAATATAGAAGCCTCGTGGCTAGAAGATTCTCTTAGAAAGAGGAAGAAAAATCATGACAAGATGTTTGCTCCAAGTGGCTAGATAAGACCATTCTCTTAAATGGTGTAATTAAAGAAGAAGTGTGAATCAGGTTCTGTATGGGTTCCCAGGATCGATAGTCAATTGATGAGCTTAATGATCACCATGGGTGATGTGGATCTCAACCCTTGCTACAAGGTTGAATATGGTTTCTATACACAGATGACATGGATGCAAGAAGGAACTCACCACAGAGTTCGAATGATATTGAGGCTCATATCAGTAGACCCATATGACGAGAGATGGCACAGATAGATGGCTGCAGAAATGAAAATGAAAGATCTCAGATTGATGCATTACTTCCCAGGTCTGGAAGTATGGCAAGGCTCAGAAGGAATCTTTCTCAACCAGGGAAGGTATGCCGAGAAATATTAAAAGGAATTGATGTGTTGGAATGGCCACTCTCATGGATTCCAACTTGAAGTTGTTAACGGATGACTCATCAGAGTTAGTGTATATAACTCTGTACAGACAAATTATTGGGTCATTGATGTATCTAACAAATACTAGGTCAGATATATGCTTTGTTGTGAACACCTTGAGTCGTTATCTAGTGGAACCTAGGCATGTTCACCTGATAGCTGTAAAGCATGAGATGAGGTACCTAAAGGGTATAATAGATTTTGATCTATGTTATCTTGGAGATCATGACTTCAGATTGTATGACTACAAAAATTTGATTGGGTAGGAAGTGTATCAGATAGGAAGAGCACATCGGGTGGATGTTATTGTCTGGGATCTTCCATGATCTCGTGGTCTAGCAAGAAGTAGTCTAGAGTGGCTCTCAGCATAGCTGAAGCGTAATATATATATAGTTGCTTTCTCTGCTAGTTGTGAAGCGATATGGATTCAGAAGTTGTTATCAAGATTGTTTGACTTAGAGATGGACTCCATTGTGATCCTGTGTGACAACCAAAGTTGTATCAAGATGACAGAGAATCCAGTGTTCCATGATAAGTCAAAGCGCATAGAGATCTGATATTTCTATATACGGGATATGGTGCATAAAGGAGCTATCAAGCTCGAGTATGTGAGTACTGACGAACAAGTTGCTAATGTGTTGACCAAATCTCTATCTCAAGTAAAGGTTGAGTATTTCTGAGACAAGCTTGGTGTAGTTCAGAAGGACCCTCCTCGAAAGGGGGAGTGATATGGTCGATGATGAGGCTACCTGTTCCAACGATGAGGTTGATGATGAGGTTTCTTGTTGCGACGATGAGGTCGATGAAATGGTCCTTAGACTTTGTGGACAATAATAGGATTGTATCATCCATGGACTTCAGTCCTAAAGTGATCCGCAGACAGATGTCTCCGAGAGTAAGAGGATTGTATCATCCATGGACTTCATTCCTAAAGTGTTCCGCAGACAGATGTCTCCGAGATTAAGAGGATTGTATCATCCCTGGACTTCAGTCCTAAAGTGATCCATAGAAATATGTCTATGAGAAGTGGTCCTTAGTAGACGAGAGGGATTTTATCATCCCCGGACTTCGGTCCCTAAATTGATCCCTAGACTCTTGTCTTCGAGAAAGATGTTGGTGAATGATGTCATGTGCGCTCCTGGACTATTTAGCAGTGGGTGATCATTCACGAAACCTGTAATGATGTAATGTTCGCTCCCAAATTAGTAGGTGATCATTCACAGGTTGTAAATCCTAGATTTAATCTAGGTCACACCCCAGTTGAAATAGTATTGGCTCTGTGGTTGAATGGAATGATGTAATGTTCGCTCTTGGATTGCTCAGTGTAGCAGCAGGTGATCATTCACAGGTCTTGTAATGATGTAATTTTCTCTTCTGGACTGCAGCAGGTGATCATTCACAGGTGATAAAATCCTAGGTTTAATCTAAGTCACATCTAGTATGAAAAAGGACTAGCACTGTGGTTGGGATTGCATCGTCCCTGAATGCTTGGTTCAAAATGTATGTGACAAGATTGCATCGTCCTTGGACTCATGTCCTAAAGTGATAAGGATTGATCATCCCGTAAGAATATTAGGATTGCATCGTCCTTGGACTTATGTCTTAAAGTGATAAGGATTAATCATCATGTAAGTAGATTGGGATTGCATCGTCCCTAGACATGGTGAGATGTCTTAAATTGATAAGGACTAATCATCCTATAAGCTGATTCGGGATTGCATCATCCCTAGACATGGTGAGATGTTTTAAAGTGATAAGGACTAATCATCCTGTAAGCTGATTCGGGATTGCATCATCGCTAGACATGGTGAGGTGTCTTAAAATGATAAGGATTGATCATCCTATAAGTTTATCTAGATTGCATCGTCCCTAGACATGGTGAGATGTCTTAAAGTGATAAGGACTAATCATCCTATAAGGTGATTCAGGATTGCATCATCCCTAGACATGGTGAGGTGTCTTAAAATGATAAGGATTGATCATCCTGTAAGTTGATCTAGATTGCATCATCCATAGACATGAGAGATGTCTTAAATTCAGAGGGATTGATCATCCCGTAAGCAGATCAGGATTGTAACATCATTTGACCTATGTCCTAAAGTGAGAGGGATTGATCATCCCATCATAGGATCTTGTGTGTTGCAAGGTATGCTGCTATTGTGTATACGTGTATTGATGAGGATACTTGTATTGATGATATGTATACTTGTATTGATGAGGATACTTGTATTGATGATGTGTATACTTGTATTTATGAGGATACTTGTATTGATGATATGTATACTTGTATTGATGAGGATACTTGTATTGATGAGGATACTTCTATTGATGATATGTATACTTGTATTGATGATATGTATACTTGTATTGATGAGGATACTTGTATTGATGATATGTATACGTGTATTGATGAGGATACTTGTATTAATGAGGATACTTGTATTAATGATATTTATACTTGTATTGATGATGTTTTTGATCGTGATGATCTAGATGACGATGTTGTTGATCGTGATGATCTAGATGACGATGCTGCTGATCATGATGATCTAGATGATGATGTTGATGATCGTGTGATGACGATGTTGATGATCTTGTGATGACGATGTTGATGATTGTGTGATGATGATGCTAATGATCGTGTGATGACGATGCTGATGATCGTGTGATGATGATGCTGATGATCGTGAGGTTCCAGATGTTGATGTTGCTGTAGCTGTTCGATTGCTGCAGAATATGAAGACTCAATATTGAAGATGTTGATGTTCTAGTATTGGAGATGTTCCAGTAACTGCTTGAGTTACTAATGATGTTGAGAAAGCTTCCAATGATTTATAGATGTATCATGTATGATGTTGATGAATCCTTGATCGTGCAGATGTTGTTATAATATCCTTCTTGTTAAGGGGGAGTGTTGAAATATTGTAACTTCTAAGAATATTATATTTGTACTTTATTATTTCAGAGATGTTTCATTCCTCCGTGAAGATCTTATTGTATATCTGGAGATTTTTATTCCTCCGTCGAAATGTGGTAACTTGGGTTATTAGACTTCCCTAGTGGGGGTCGGCTCTGTATGTGTTATGTGGGTCAAAGGGTTGTTAGACCACCCTAGTGGGGTCGGCCCAGTCAGTTGTAGTGGGGTGTTTAACCCAGTGGTAAAGTTGGGTCCAACCTAGTTAATATAAAGTACATGTCGGAGATGTGTATAAATAGAGGAGGTGTGTTTCTCATTATACACACACTTCCCTCACTCAGAATGTAGCGCACTTGTGGAGGAGAGGTCTGATATGGTGGAGGAGTAGATCATGTCTTTGGTTTTCATCTTTGTATATTGTTGGTCATCTATATTGAAAAAGCTTTTCTAGGTTTTCTACCCCATGAGGGTTTCCCAGGATAAGTCTCTGTCTCTTGTGTTTATGCTGTGCTTGTTGTTTCTTCAGTGATCCTGTATATTCTATTATTGTGAAATGGAATGTAATGCTGCTATTTCTGTCTTAGCATATTGAATCTTAACAGTATTGAAGATGTTCCAATAACTACTTGAGTTACTGATTATGTTGAGAAAGCTTCCAATGATTTATAGATGTATCATGTATGATGTTGATGGCTCCTTGCTCGTGCAGATGTTGTTATAATATCCTTCCCATTTAGGGGGAGTGTTGAGATATTGTAACTTCAAATAATATTATATTTGTACTTTATTATTCTGGAGATGTTTCATTCCTCCGTAAAGATCTTATTGTATATTTGAAGATGTTTATTCCTCCGTCGGAATGTGGTAACTTGGGTTATTAGACTTCCCTAGTGGGGGTCAGCTCTGTATGTGTTATGTGGGTCAAAGGGTTGTTAGACCACCCTAGTGGGGTCGGCCTAGTTACTTGTAGTGGGGTGTTTAACCCAGTGGTAAAGTTGGGGCCGACCTAATTAATATAAGGTACAAGTCAGAGATGTGTATAAATAAAGGAGGTATGTTCCTCATTATACACACACTTCCCTCACTCAAAATGTAGCGCACTTGTGAAGGAGAGGTCTGCTATGGTAGAGGAGGAGATCATGTCTTTGGTTTGCATCTTTGTATATTGTTGGTCATCTATATTGAGGAAGCTTTGCTGGGTTTTCTACCCCATGAGGGTTTCCCAGGATAAATTTGTGTCTTTTGTGTTTATGCTGTGCTTGTTGTTTCTTCAGTGATCCTATATATGCTATTATTGTGAAATGGAATGTAATGCTGCTATTTATTATCTTAGCATATTGAATCTTAACATGGTGTGGGGATTATTTTGCCACTGTTGATCTGGGGATTCCACCCTTTTGTAAAATAAAGTATCTTTTGAGGAAGAGAATAAAGCAGCTTAAGGATTGAGTGAGCTTGGAGACGTATCCAGTGAGACTAGTGAAATTTGTTACCAAATGAGTATTGCTCACGAGAGATTCACTAGAAGGCAATATAATATCACGTTCATTCATATTATGGTATTAAATATTCATGAAAACCTAAAAAGTATATTGCTTATATATTAAGGGGCAAAGGGTTTTTTTATTTAATGTAACAATACAAAAATACTTTGGGGTCTTTTTTATATGGGCGAGCTGACAAATATCCGCCAAATGGAGATGGTCGGATCACGACCGGATGAGAAATCGGGTTGAGGCAGGGCTCGGGTTTACCAGTACGTAGGGAAACCGCATCTTGAGGCATACTTGAGGCCAGGGGTTTCATGGTGAAGTGGGTTTCTAGTCGATCATAGTAGAGAGACAATGTTCTTTGACAACCAATTGTTACCAATAACACTCATCCAGTTGTTACCAATAGGCTTGGGAGGCTGTAAGCCTTTAGGGCCTCTTATAGGCCCTCGATAGGCCTTGGGGGCTCAAATACCCAACCACTCATGCCTATTACAAGCCTTGGGAGGTTTAGTGAACCTCCCAGAGCTTGTTACAGGCCTTGGGGCTTGGATGCCTAGCCCAAAATAGGCTTAGTCAATGATTAAGGAACTGCAACATGCAATATAAATGTTGTACTATGTGCATTGGTTATAGTTACATACAAGTGTTAACACCCAAAAAGTGATCACTACCTCATCTACCCCATTACATGACTCATTGGTCGATATATCCTACCATATTTGTCTCCAGAACCTCAAAAAACCATTAAAAAGCCTCCAAAAGGACAAAAAACCATTAAAAAGCCTCCAAAAGGCCAAAAAACCATTAAAAAAGCCTCCGAAAGGCCAAAACCCCCCCTTTCCCTCCAAAATAAGTTGAATTCCTCGAAAAATAGGAAAACCCCTCTAAAAAGGGAATAAAAAATACAAAAAAGAGGAAAAAGAGGAAAAAAAGGAAGCAAAAACCCTATACAGCTGACCTAAACCATATGGTGCCCAAAACTATGGGTCAGCACTCCACCACTAAAAAACCTATAAATAGGTGATGGAGGCTCCCCATTTCACATCCACAATCATCCCTATCCTCATGCTGCTAAAAATTCTCTTAAAACCCTAGCTCTCCATTTGAAGCTAATTCTTGAGAACCCTTTTGGCCCACACCCAAAACATCTTTGGAAGAAGGAGAAGGAACAACACTGGAGCTTGGAAGCAACCCTCTTGGACTGCTGCAAAGGCTCCACCAACCTCTACATCTGAGGTAATTTTTAATACAAAAAGAGAGATCTTCACCATATTTTCATGTTTTGTTATTTATGCTGATGCTCATGTTAGTTTAATTTTATTTTACTGTGCTGTCATATTTCACCATTTTTATGAACTGCTACTAAGGAGTCCCTTCTCCTTAGTAGGTTCTCATTTGCACAAGCTAGGGTGAAAACCTTAGCTACAACAAGAAGTAATCTCCTATCTCTTCATTAGACCATTATATGTTGCAAATCATAATGATATGTGGTTGAGTAATTGCATTGTGGGTGAAGTAATGTGCATCCACAATATACATCGAAAGAAGCAAGGTGCATTGTACAATGCATGTGGGGTCATAAGAAGGGTATCATATCAATATACTAGGTAGAGATATAAAGGGATATAAAAAATGTTAATGAAAAAATTGATACATACAATATCTAGTGAAAATAGGGTTTTTTTAAATTGGGAAGGCATATTGGGAGGGGGTTTAAAAAAATGATTTTGGAAGGTATTTTCCAATATTTAGTAAAATTATGGGTATTTTTTCATATGCCATGAACGAATGTGCTATGATAGCGGTTTATTGAGTGAATCCCCCATGGTATTGCTTGTCTCATGTTTCTTTGTACATGTTATTTTCTGCAATTATGTTCATTATGTGATGATAAATGAGACTAATGCCACATTCATAAATGTTAACATGCACATTTGATTCAATCCTTTAATTGCATTCAATTTCAATAAAAAAATGATCCACCAATTGATCCTTTTGTTAAGTAAGTCTTGAATCAGTTCCTAGCTTGTTTTGAGGTCATCTTGGATCATATCAAGTTTGGTATCAGAGCAGGATTGATAGGGATTGTAGGTGTTGAATCAGAAATGGGAAAATAATCAACGAATGCATTGCTCAAAGAGATCAAGGAAATCAACTAGACGATTCATGTAGAGAATGCCAAGCTCTAAAGACTTCTGCAAGTTGTAGAAGATGACAAGCAAGAGCTTCATGATAGGTAGTCTTCAAAATATGCAAGAGAGACTTCAAGAGTTTCAGCTTGAGTTGCAAGCTAAGAATAATATGTTGTCCAAATCTCAAATTAGTGGTGAAGTAGAGGATAATGAAGAGCCTACTTCTATTACAGATGTAGAATCCTTCATTGAGGTAAATAGTGTTAATAATTCTTTAGTTTCTTTTTCTTCCCATGATGATGATGATGGTTTTGATGTTTTCGGAAATCACACCAAGGGAATTGGAATGAATTTATTGAAGAAGACCGGATATGAAGGAAAGAGCCTTGGATATAATGGGAAAGGAATTATAAATCCCATCCAAGTGGTATAACTACCTCAATATGAGGGACTAGACAATAGTAGAAAGGAATATTGAGCATTCACCCAAGCCATCGATGAAAGAAACTCCAAAGTACTTGAAGCAAGAAAAGATTCAAGATAAGATCCCAAGCCAGTACCAAAATTTCACACATCCCTCCATGATGATCGAGATGAGCATTATGAAAGAGGAGTTAAGGAAAGATCTTTGTGACTAGCATGCATTAGAGACAACCAAGAAAGATATAAAAGGTATCGGTATTCCAACATTCCTTCTAATTATAAGTCATTTGGAAAGAAAATTTTATGTCATATAAGACCATGTACATTTTGTGGTAAAGATAACCATGATGTTTCCAAATGTTGGAAAAGAATGGCCTTGTACAAGGTCATGGAAACCACTAAGAGGATAGGACAGGAAGATCCCTCTCCACGTTAGGAGAAAAAGAAGGGAACAGAAGTATGGGTCAAGAAGAACCATTGCACCTATTGAAATATGGGTGTACATAAGGAAGCCACATGTTGGGTGTTGCATCCAGAGCTGCATCCCAAGAAGAACAAGAAAGTTGAGCAAGCACCTGTGAAGAAACTAGTCGACGAAGCAGCTCAAAAAGAAGGTGAGCTACAGAGACAACTCGGGAAGGAGAACCTATTCAACTTGATGGCTAAAATGAGTATGCTTCTTGAATTAATTGAATAAATCCAATCATTATAAATCACTTGTTTCCTTTTCTTAAGACACCGTAGAAGGGGAAATTTGTAAAAATGATGAGATGTATAACATCACTTATTCATGAAACGTAGTGATATTTTAAGGATTTTTTTGAGTTATGGATTTTGTTGTAAAGTTGGTCATTGTATGTAAATTTTGGATGACTGTTGTAGCCACAACAGATCCCATCTTGTTTAGATCAGATGGGATCCCCTACCAAAATCTTCTTTTTATTCACTAAGTTTATTTTTCTTGAAATCACTTTGTTTGTTTGTTTAATTTTGTTAAGGTTTGATTAGTGATATTTCATAATGAAATCTAAAACAAATTGAGTATTCTTCCCTTATCAATTCACTCAATCAAGTTAAGAAACAGTTGAGTCGGAAGTCGAAAGTTGGGAAAATCATATGTTTGTAACAGGGATCCCGATGTTCTGATCCTGACTTCTTTTATTTGCTTATATCAGCAGCCGGAAGTCGGAATCAAGTTCCTTAAAACTAATTTAAGTTTGTTGAATTCCTGACTCTCCACTTCTTTCTGCTTTAATATTGGTAGTAGAAAGTCAGGGAAGTGTTGAGCATTGGTTATCATTGATGTCAACTAAAGATAATGTCAAGTGTTTGACTATCAACTAGTGTCAAAGAGGATGTCAACTGATTCAGTCTGAGTCATTGATATCAACTGATGTCAAAGTGGATATAGTGTTCTTGAAGAAGTATATGGAAGCCACTTTGAAGTAGTACATGCGCAAGATGAAGAAGAACATGAACACCAGAAGTATATGTGCATGTGGTGAAGGTGACATACATATATGCAACTTTGGAGTATATGTTGAAGTTCATTCATTCAAAATATGTGTATCAAGCATACAACATGCATGAAAATTTTGAAGAAGTACATAATAATATACATCATCAATATCTAGTTCAAGAAGGAACACACTGGTAATATATCCTACAACATTTGGTCCTTGCACATAAATCAAGTCCACTAAGTCATACATTCACATGGTAGCAGCTAAAGAGTTGGTTGGGAAATGGTACAAGAGCTTAATCATCCAAGGAGTTGGTTGAACAAATGGTATAAGTATGGAAGAAAGACTGAGCATTGCTTTGTTAAAAGTTTGAAGTGCGCAAGAAGTTATTGGTTGGACAATCCTGAAAGTGCTCAAGCACAACCAATCAGAAGATGCTTTTAGTAAGTAGAATTTGCACAAGTTCCTAGAAAGGTACATTAATTGAATACCATCTATGATAAAATTCCATAGCCGATGGGATAGTAGGTGCGAAATTCCCACAAGGGATGATGAAGAAGAATTAAAAGACCTACTAAATAGAAGTTGGTGTAAGCACAGAATTCATTAAGTATCAATATACCAAGTGTGCATTACCCATAAGTAATAAAGCAAAAAAGGTCAAATATCCACTTAGAAGAAGTTGGAGTATGCATAGATCCCGCAAAGTATTAACATCAAGGGAGCATTACCCATAAGGGTTGGTACAACACAAGTCATGGACACACAAAGATAAAGTAGAAAATTGTGCACATATAGTAAGGCAATGATACATCAAGAGTGCAATGGTACACCATCAAGGTGTGAAGTCCCACTAAGTTGTAGACCTTGAGAGCGTTTGATACATCAAACATGACACATTAATAGCACAGATCATGACAAATAGAATATGCACAATCCATGAACTATGGAAAAAGAATGCCACAACCAACTTGTGAAGATACAATCCGTGTAGGACATGTATAAATAGAGATGCAAGTTGGAGATTGAAAGTAAGCTTGATGGCGAGAGCATAAGAGCTTCGAGTTCAAGTTTAAGTTTTATTTTTCGAGGCATTAAAGGGCTCATGGATAGAATAGAATGATATAGAGAAGATCTGTATGTGCACATACAGTAGAATGAAGATTTGATGATGTGAAGAATGATGTGATAGAACTGTGATAGATGCATGAATACTGAAATGAAGAAATACTGAAGTATGCCCAAGTGTTAGATGTTTTAGTCACAGATGTTGTAGAGACAGAAGCAAATACATAGAATTGAAGTTTATCAAAGATTGCATAGATGTATAGCTGATGCATAGGAACAGAAGTGAAAGTGTGAGAAGTTGAGAAATCCATCTTTGGCCAACAATAGAACAACAGCAAGATCCGATAGGCACATTATGATGTAGATGGTCTGAGACAAGTGCGTTAAACTGAATAGACTAATTATTTGATGCATAGGAAGTCGCAGATTAGCTGAGAGACTACAACACTTAAATAGAACTGACACATTAGAAAGTGCACAGTTCCTTCTATTACTAGTGCTTCATTTTTTAACAACACACTATAAATTGAAAGCATAGTATCAATTGATCATTGCAGTCATGAAGTGCAAATCGTTGAACCAAAAACGAAGACTGCAGAATTAGTAGGGAACACAGTACATGAACTAATTCATCAGCAGAAGTGTGATTTAATAGGAAGGAGAAGTCAAGTGATGTATGCAGTGCAGTGACAGAGTACAGTCTTCATACAAAGGTACGCACAATAGAATTATCATCAGAAGATCTGAAGAATTGTGCAAAGTTGAAATTCAATAAGGTAGTAAGATATATTAGCCATCCGGGTGGTTGGGCGGGGAAAGAAGATAGGGATTCACAGCTTCCTTCAGGGTGGTTCATGTAGAACAAAGCATACAGGGGATCAGCTCCTCCTTCCAGTTGGTGAAAACATAGGGATCAAAATATTCCTTCAAATCAGTTCCTGTAAAACCAGGGGGTTGGTGCCTCCTTCCAATTGGTTTTGGTTAACACAGGAATTTGGTGCTTCCTTGAATGTATTCTTTCTCATTATAAAGAAGAATTATGTGGTTTTCTCCCATTTGGGTTTCGACATAAAAATATTGTGTTAGAGTTTTATGTGGTGAATATATGTATGTATGTTTAATTACTGATGCAAAACAGAAGATAAATATTAAGTAAATGATAATCTGTTAAAGAAGGTAAAAATTGATAATAACTATGCTAATATTGATTCACCCCCTCTCAATTTTAAATGGATTCCAACAATTGATATCATAGCCAAGTTTCTTCCATTACATATTAACATATGGAATATAGATCATTGCATAGAAATGGATAAGTAGGAAGGCCTTCCTACAAACAGAGCACCAAGGTTCGGCGACACCAATTACATTTTCTGGAAGGTACATATGGAATTTTATTTGCTCTCATTGGGAGCAGATGTTTGGAAAACTATCATCAATGGTTATGATGTCCCAATAGTTGTACCAATCATTCTAGCACAAAGGAGACTCTATGAAAACAATGCTAGAAACATAAATGCTTTGCTATGTGGTTTGATAGGTGATGAATTCATCAAGGTTATGCATTGTGCATCAACCAAGGAGATTTGGGACAAACTCAAAGGTATATACGAAGGCGATGACAAAGTAAATAAAGCGAAGCTGCAAAAATACTATGGGAAGTTTGAATCTATGAGAATGAAAGATGAAGATAACATCACATCCTACTTCCTAAGGGTAGATGAGATAGTTAATGCTATCAAGAGTATTGGGGTCACTCTAGACGAAGAATCATTTGTACAGAATATATTGAGAATATTGCCTCAAATATTCAATACAAAGGTTTTTTTGTTAGATGATCAATCTAATATTGAAGAACTTACAAAGGATGAGCTTCAGGGGATTCTCAATGCATATGAGATGAGAACTGAGAAATAGACTCCCATCATAAAGGAATTTTCCTTTAAAGCCACAAGAAAGGATAAACATGATAATGACAAAGAATGTTGTGATGAATTAGATGATGAAGAATCAAAATTTGTCAAGAAGCTAAAAAGAAGACAAGGCAAGTACAAGAACAAGTTTCCCTTTAAATGTTTCGGATGTGGTGGAGTAGGTCATTATGCCTCAAAGTGGCCTTACAAGGAAAATAGAGACAATGAAAGTGATGAGGAATCCAACTCATACGATTGAAAGGTTCCACACTCACAACACAAACCTGGGAACAAAAGGAGGATTCCAAAATATAGGAAGATCCTATACACCAAAGATGGAATCAATTATTCTGAAGGAAGTAACTGCAAAAAAGAACCTAAGGAAGTACTCTTCATGGCCCATGTAGTGGAAGAAAGAAAAGATGAAATAAAGAAGAACAGTTCAAAGAACACTTTGGTTGTGCAAAGGAAGTCAAGATCACTAGACAAGTATTTTTTTAGTGGATCATTCAAAACACCTCGAAAGCAAGTCACACCTCCAAAACCTTTTGAAGAGGTCAAGACTGATAGTCAATCCAAAGATCAAGACACTGCAGAAAAAAAATGGGAAGGTGAATTGATAAGTTCCTTGTACAAATTAAAGAAGTCTAAGAAGAAGAATAAGCTATTGCAGGAACAACTCTCAAAGTATGAAGAACAGGACAGACCATGTCAGGAATATGTTGATGTAGACATTCATGAAAGGAAAACTAGTTATGAGAGTCAACTGAGTTGTGCACAAGAAAAGGTTCTAATACTTGAGAAAGAGAAATATGTATTAAGAAATTTAGTGGAGGTGTTGGCACAGGAAATAAAAAATATGACTAATCAACTTGAGGAAAAGCATAAAGAGATATTTCATCTAGAAGATAAGCTAACTAAGATAAAGGGAAAGAAATAAGTCTTTATTGATCCTATCTACGCACATTCAGGAAGTGGAAAGACATAATCTAAGGAATAAGTGCAGAACAAGCTAAAATATAACACAAAAATATTGAACAAGATTCTGAAGGATTAGAGGCCACCAAAAGACAAAACAGGTATTGGTTATGTAAAGACACCTTAGACGATCTGCGACAAAGAACATTGCTCAAGTCATGATAAGAATTCCAAGTATGATGGCTCCTTCAATCATAATTATTCTCAATATACTGACCAAAGAAGGGTCAATAGAGTGAAGTGCAAAGATGCAGTCGCTTGGTCACATTGCAAAATATTGCCAAAAAGTGAGATGTTACGCATGCGATCGCTTTGTACATGAAGCTATGTACTGTCAAAGAGAAGTGAAATGTTTGGATGAAGGTTTGTTGCGCAAATACTATGAAACTCAAAGAAACTTCAATGGAGAATATCTAGAGCATAATCAAAATAGAATAGCACACCACAATGTTTGGGTAAGGAAATATCCTCAGAAATGCATTGAAGATGTAGACAATCCAGGCGAATCAAGCAATTGTTTCCTCTCTGGCTACTCCCATAAGGACTATGGTATACCCTTGAGTTCAACACGATGCATCTTAAGGAATTCAACGGGTTGTTAGTTAGGATGTTAGGATTGAGTGATGTGTGATTAGAAGTGTCTGGATTTAGAATGAGTTCATTATGTTCACACATGATTAGTTGATTATGTCACAGAAATGGAAGTTTGCATGCATACATTAAATGGTCATACATTTATCTTTCATATCATATATTACAGAACAAAGAAGTATCGCATTGAGTTCAGTGGAAAAAATACAAGTAGAAGATATTTACGTAAATAATTAAATATTAATGGAATATATGAAATTGCACAAAATAGATCTTTTCAACATATTAAAAAAATGGGCATGATTACAAAAATTGCACGAGTCAAGACTCGATGCTAAAGCCATGACTGGCATACACAAGAAGGATGATAAAAGAGGAAAATTTGAGAAAAATCCATTCTACAGCCACAATTCGAGGTTGAGTTTAGTTTTAGTTCAGTTTGCAAGTTGTAACTCCATATCCACCAAAACCAAGGCAGTGCATTTAGAAGAAGGATGCATAAGCTGTAGAGTGGCAGAAGACGACATTTCGGCATGTTGGGGCCGAGGACATGACAATTCATCCAGAATATGTTGCTGCTAGCACTCCAGATTATAAACCTAATGAGTCATAAGGTTCAACTGTTCAGAATTTCTATGATTTATCTAATAATGAGAATACTGGTGAAGAATATGGTTTTGCTACACTTATTGTTGCAAGGAATCCATGTCATACGTCAAGCGCAAAAACTCATCCTGCTCAGTCTAAACCGCATGACGCAAAATCTCAAGGGATGTGCTCATTCTGTGATACAAGGAGGACATTGGAAGGAAATAAAGAACCAAAGGGAGGATCAAGTAGCAAAGGATCAAAAAACAATATGAAATAGAAATGAAGGGATACAAGAGGCGGTGAACCAAACGTTTCTCCCAGGAAACTTATAGAATCCATTGAAGGATGTTCACATGCATGAAATTAGTTGATGAGAAAGGAATTCAATTTCAAACAACATCAAAGAAGGTGGTGGAGTCACCAAAATTAAATGTTGGACTTAATGATTTTTTGGAAATAGTACAAAAAGGTGGAAATTTGATTCATTGCACCATATGATAAAGAATCTTGCCTCAAAAGGTTCGAGTATGGATGAGACATGTAATTATTTCCACACGAACTGAATGTCATGTCCGATCCTATGTTGAGTTGACCAATGAATGAAAAATGTGCCAAATATTTGGTTGTATATGTAAAAAATGCGACAACATTAAATGCGAAAGGTAAAGTAATCAGGCGCATAAACCATAATGCAAAATCTGTAAAGATGATAGCATGATCACTGTGCAAGGAATAGCGAAGTATTGTGATAGGAATAGGAGATCAAGCTAAAGAAGTAATGTAATATCTTTATCCAAAAAGAAATCAAATATTATTATGAAAGGATATTAGTACACAAGCTCTGCAAAGCAATGAAACATGATGACAAGGGGGATTTAACCCTGGTTACAGTCATGATAAATGCCAGCGCAAAACAAACAAGAAGAACTCACATAATGAAAAATAATGAAACCTCTTTGCCATTGATGTCAAAGGTGGAGAAATGCATGAAGTTGAGGCATGAAATGCACATTATAAGTTGACATTAGCAGCATGAAGCCGAGGGATGAAATGCACATCAGAATCTGACATCAGTAGGACAAAATGAAAGGAGAGATGCATGAAGTTGTTAGAAGCAATCCATGAAGTCAGAAGGTGTTGGAATGAGGTTGGAGTGCATAAAGTGCAGAATCCAACAACGACAAAGAGGTCATTCACGGAGGAAAGGACCATTCACGAAGCATAAGAAGCCGACGAAAGAGGAAGTTATGTGTTGATGTATATGTAACTTCGGAATGTATTTCATCTGTGTATTTTATATATATTTATTGTACCCTTATAAGAGATGTGTTATTCCTCTATAAGGAAGTGTCGTCATGTGGATTGAAAAGTGTCGCAAGTGTGTGTACTTGTCGATGGGTTATTAGACCACCATGTGGGGTCGGCCCTGAATTATATATAATATAATGTGGATGTATCTAGATAGATAAGTCGGCCCCATAAGGTCACTGGGAAAAAAGGTTAGTATAAATAGAGATCGGAGATCTCTATTTTATTCACTCGGAAAAGTAACTCACTCTCACTTGAAAAGTGGCGCACTAGTGAGGAGGAGGATCATCTGCTATCAGGAGACTATCTCAGTGTTATTTGGTTGTACTTTGGTTGAGCCATTGCTCTCTCTATCTTTGAGGAATTTGTGGGGTTTTTCACCTTAGGGTTTTCCCCACAGAAACTCTGTGTCTCTTGTCTTTATGCTTTTGATTCTTGTGATGCTTGTCATATTGTGATTCTCATGCATTGATATACTATAGATGTTATTCTCTCAGCAAAGATCCTAGAGTATTGTGAATTAATGCTCAAAATTTAACATGGTATCAGAGCTAACCTAAGAAGAAGATATTTTGTAGTGACGGAAGCTTAAGTTCCTTGTTTATTGGTTTTCTCTCCATAGATTTTTGAAAATCACTATACTAGATTGACTCTACTCATCAAGGCGCATCTATTTGTCCAATCAGAATTCAATTCCAAGCATTTTCATATTTGGCCCTAAAAATTAGGGTTTCCACAAAATAGGAATTTCTGGAATCTGAAGACACAGCTGGAAGCTCCTTGCAAATATCAAAGTTTAGAGCTTTGGATCGAGAATTTTGGTTGGGTAGATCTCTGGGAAACTAAAACCCTAATTCAGGGCTCTCCCTAGTGAACCTGGGAGGACAAAAAGGCAATTTTGAATGACAAGACTTTACTGATCTCAAATTCTGAATGCACCAGACTGATCAGCTCACCAAGGTGCATCTTTCTATCCTTTCAGAAATTTGAAATTCACATTTTGAATTTTTAGGGTTTCTCTGACAAATCCTAATCAGGGACCAGATCCAGTTTTCAACACTTCAAGTGGTAAGATCTAAATATTTTCTATTTCCATTTGAAGTACTCTTTAAGATGTCTCTCCACACCAAGCTTGATGATAAGCTTGAAGGGGCTGATAACTTCCAAGCCTGGAAGTATAGAATTGGGTTAATCCTAAAAGAGAATGAGTTGGACTCATATGTGAAAGAAGACATCCCTATCCCAAAGGATGAAGAGGCCAAGGTATTGCATAAGAAGAACTTGGTCAAGGAAAAGAGAATCATTGCTGATTCCATTAAATATCATCTCATACCCCATGTGTCCTCTCTAAAGACACCCAAGGAGATGTTTGACTCTTTGACCAAGCTATTTGAAGGGAAGAACATAAATCAGAAGATGACCCTGCGGAACCAATTGAAAGGAGTAAAGTTTCAGAATGGAGAAACCATTCAATCTTATTTTTCAAGGGTCTCCCAGATCAAGGAACAATTAGAAGCAGTGGATGAAATGGTGGAGAATGGTGAAGTGGTGATGACCACTCTAAATGGCCTACCCAGGTTATGGGATTCCTTTATCCAAGAAATTTGTGCAAGGAAGAAGTTGATCTCCTTCAGTAGACTATGGGAAGAATTCTCACAAGAAGAAGCAAGGCTTGTGGCAGGAGAAGAAAAGATGGGGAATGAAGATCAAGCTCTCATAGCTCACACCAAGAAAGGGAAGTCCAAGAGAGAGCCATCTCACTCCAAGAAATATTCACATCACTTCAAAGAAAGAAGAATATGCTTCACCTGTAATGAGAAAGGACATATTGCCATAAATTGTCCCAAGAACAAGAAGGACAACAACAACTCCAACAAGAAGAAGAACGGAAGCAAAAGAAGGTTTCATGCTCATGCTGTCGAGGATGATGAACCACCCAAGAAGAAGTCTAGGGCAGAAAGTGATGATAACTCATCAAGTGAAGAAGAGTATGTTCTAATATCTGCTCTCACAGGTACCATCTCCCATGGTTGTAATGATTGGTTGATTGATAGTGGGGTTTCCAAACACATGACTGGGTTTAAGGAATCTTTTGTGAATCTATCTGAACATGAATCACCCCATAAGGTGAAACTTGGGGATGATTATCAATACCCAATCAAAGGAAGTGGTGAAGCCTCCTACAACCTAGATTCTAAAAAATCTTTGAAGATGAAAGAAGTTATTTATGTACCTGGGCTCAAGAAGAACTTACTCTCAATCTCTGCATTGGATGCATTTGTGGATGGACAAGTCCTAATGTGGCCAAAGGGAAAGAACATAGATGATGCAGTAGTGATTAGAGAGCAAGAGGGAGGTTTGTATAAATTGAAGGGACAACCTGAACATGCCATGGTGCATGAATCCATGGAGCCAAGTGAAATTTGGCTTAGAAGACTTGCTCATATGCACTATAGACCACTTCCAATTGCAAGCAAGGCAGTAGAGGGTCTTCCTGAAATCAAGACCAAACATGAAGGTGTTTGCAAAGGATGTGCAAAAGGTAAGAACATTAAGAAGGCTTTCCCAAGCAGTGAAAGCAAGGAAAAGGACATCCTGGAAATCATCCACTCAGATGTATGTGGTCCTATGTCATCTAGTTCTCTTAGTGGGTATGTTTACTATGTATCATTTATTGATGACTTCTCCAGGAAGACTTGGGTATACTTCTTGAAGAACAAAGATGAGGTGTTTGATAAGTTCAAGGAATTCAAAACCTTGATGGAGAATCAAATTGACCAGAAGATCAAAACATTTAGATCCGACAATGGTGGAGAATTCACCTCAGGTGACTTCAAGAAGCTTTGTAGTGATTCAGGGATTAAGAGGGAGTTGACTGCTCCTTATAATCCTCAACAGAATGGAGTTGCAGAAAGTGGGAACATAACTATCATGGAAGCAGCAAGGGAAATGCTGCATGACCAGGATCTACCTATGCATCTATGGGCAGAAGTAGCTAGAACAACTATATATGTGCAGAACAAAACACCCCACAAGATATTGGGAAAGAAGACACCAGAAGAGGTCTTTTCTGGGTTCAAGAAGATTGATGTTAGCAAGGGTGAATATAAGTTCAAGGGCAGGTAATCCAGGAAGCAAAGATCAAGAGGGAGTACACTCCAGCAGCTCTTGCAAGGATGCATATTTTCAGAGGGAGTTGACCATCTTCCTACATTCCACAACAGAAAGGTGTAGAAGAAGCTACTTCAGCAACTCCTACTAGTAAGAAAAGACTCAGAGGGAGTCCACCCAACAAACAAACAAAGATAAATATTTCAATTATCATTTCTTGCCTATTTTGTTTGTTTAAATAATATTATTCTTATGTTCCTAGACTTAGGAGATGTATTGTGCATATGATTTCATCAATGAACAGTATACTACTAATATGCATGTGATGGGTAAGTGGTCTATGGCACTGTATAACATTCCAGTGCTACTTACCTAGAATGAAACCTCTTTGCTGACATGTTGGGAGTAGTGCAAACTCTTAACAATGTTCTGGTAGAGACTGGAAGGAATTTAGAAAGTTGTGGAACATGGATAAATGTTGTATTGAAGCATTGGCTAAGATAACTGCATGATTGCATGACATATTTCTTTATGTGTAAAGAATTTGTTCTGAAAATTATGAGATGTTTCTGATCATGCAATTTAACTTGTTTTGTAGGAAAGACCGTATATCTTCACCTACAAAAAGGACTACAACATTTGTTCCAGCAACAAAGATAGATATTGAAGATATTGAATATATTGAAGTTCCCAGGATCTGGGATGAAGAAATGGAATGCCATGATCCGTTGATCATGAAGAAGATGTTTGGGATGCAGTCCCAAGACCTAACAGGGAGTCACATGTGTGCAGATTGAAGGAAGCCTTGAATGGCTTGAAGCAAGCTCCCAGAACCTAGTATGGTAGGATGGACAGTTTCCTATCTAGTTTGGGCTTTACCAAGAGTAAAGCGGATTCGAACCTTTACTACAAGGTTGTGAAATGGAATCCTATGATTCTACTCCTGTATGTGGATGACTTATTTGTAATAGGAGATGACAAACTGATTGCAGATACTAAGAGGAAGCTTGCTGTTGAATTCGATATGAAAGATTTGGGAATGATGCACTATTTCCTAGGTATGGAGGTGTGGCAGAGTGCAGGTGGGATCTTCCTTGGTCAAGGGAAGTACACAGTAGATATCCTGAAGAGATTCGGGTTGATGGATTGCAAGGCCATGGCCACACCTATGGGATCGAATCTGAAGCTTCTATGCAATGCTTCATCTGAGCCGATTGATGTCTCTATGTATCGTCAGATGATTGGGTCCTTGATGTACCTGACGAACACGAGACCAGACATTTGCTTGTTGTGAACACATTAAGCCAGTTCCTGATGGATCCGAGGAGTGTTCACCTGATTGTTGTAAAGCATGTTCTGAGGTACCTGAAGGGTACAGTGGATTATGGGCTCAAGTATGAAGCGAATCAAAAGTTTAACCTAAAGGATTATGTTGATTCAGATTGGGTTGGCAGTGCTGCAGATAGGAAGAGCACATCTGGGTGTTGCTTCAGTATGGGATCAGGTGTGATCTCATGGTTTAGCAGGAAGCAGTCCTGCGTGGCACTAAGTACAGCTGAGGCAGAGTATGTTGCAGCCTGTTTAGCCAGTTGTGAGGCAGTATGGCTACGAAAGCTACTGTCTGAGTTATATGATCTCCTGTTGGATGCTACTGGTATTTTCTGTGATAACCAGAGTTGTGTGAAGCTGTCTGAGAACCCAGTGTTTCATGACAGGTCGAAACACATAGAGATCAAATATCACTATATCAGGGATATGGTACAGAGGGGAGCTGTGAAGCTCCTATATGTTGCGACAGACGAGCAGATTGCAGATGTGCTGACGAAGCCACTAGCCAGAGTGAAGTTCAAGTACTTCAGAGAGAGGCTTGGCGTTCTTCAAATCAAGGACATTTCAAGGAAGAAGTGATGGACACATTTGCTGAAGCCATTCCAAGCATGTTGGAAGGAGGATCCTTCACATGGCTGTGGATGTAAGCGCTGAATGATGAGCATCAGGATGATGTTCTGGTTTCTGCTGGATATGATCAGTTGGATCATTTTTATGTATGTATGTATGCATCATGTTTGATGTTGGATATGATCAGTTGGATCATTTATATGTATGTATGCATCATGTTGGATGCTGGATATGATCAGTTGGACCATTTGTATGTATGTATGCATCATGTTGGATGCTGGATATGATCGTTTGGATCATGTGTATATATTTTGTATATGCATCATGTTGGATGCTTGGACCATGTATTTGTATATGTATCAGGTGGATACATTGTATGATCAGGTAGATCATGAATATTGATATGTATCAGGTATGATCAGGTAGATCATGTATGTTGATGGATACATTGTGTGGATCATGTATCTATGTATCAGGTGGATACACTATGTATGATGATATGTATCAGGTAGATACTTGGTGTGCATCAGATGGATGCATTGTATGATCAGGATGATCGTGGATGACGAGCTTCTCTAGATGACATGCAGCAGGATGTTGCAGTGATGATGATCAGGATGATCATGTGTACATCAAGATGATGTATGGTAAGTATCAGATGATACTTTGTGGCCGTGGATCAGGTTGTGCAGGTAAGCATATAATTTGTGCCCTAGAAGATTTGCAGATGGTATTTCAAGGTTTTTCCTATGGCATGTAATTTGGTGACTTGGGACATCTGGAAAATGTTCTTTCGAGGTTTTGCTTTGGAGGACATATAATTTGTGCCCTGGGAGATCTGTAGATAGTCTTTCGAGGTTTTGCCTATGGCATGTAATTCGGTGCCCTGGGATATCTGGTAGATGCTCTTGCAAGGTTTTGTCCTATGGCATGTAATTTGCTCCTGGGAGATCTGGACAGGATGAAAAAGGCCTCAGATGCTTCAGCCAGGTTTTGTGGTGGACCACATGTAATGTGCTCCTGGGAGATCCGACAGGTAGAGCCGTGTGCTCGTAACAGCCTGGGATGCTTCAGCCAGGTTTTGTGGTGAGATCACATGTAATGTGCTCCTGGGGGATCCGATAGGTAGAGCTACGTGCTCGTAATACCCTGGGATGCTTCACCCAGGTTTTGTGATGGGTCACAAGTAATGTGCTCCTGGGAGATCCTACAAGTAGAGCTGTGTGCTCGTAATAGCCTGGGATGCTGCAGCCGGGTTTTGTGATGCACGTAATAAGTCCTAAGGATTCCACAGTATGGCCAGTGATGATGAAGACCTGTATATGGTGGGCCTACATCCAATATGAAAAAGGACTGGCTCTGTACAACTTCCTATGATGAGTAGAGTCATAGATTGGTTGAGATAGTAGCAGCAGTGATGATGATGATGACGATGCATTGATGACGATGATACCGAGAAGAAGACTTGTCTAGTAGATTTGTGTCGAGAAATACCTTCCTAGTTAAGAGGGAGTGTTGATGTATATGTAACTTCGGAATGTATTTCATCTGTGTATTTTATATATATTTATTGTACCCTTATAAGAGATGTGTTATTCCTCTATAAGGAAGTGTCGTCATGTGGATTGACAAGTGTCGCAAGTGTGTGTACTTGTCGATGGGTTATTAGACAACCATGTGGGGCCGGCCCTGAATTATATATAATATAATGTGGATGTATGTAGATAGACAAGTCGGCCCCATAAGGTCACTGGGCAAAAAGGTTAGTATAAATAGAGATCGGAGATCTCTATTTTATTCACTCGGAAAAGTAACTCACTCTCACTTGAAAAGTGGCGCACTAGTGAGGAGGAGGATCATCTGCTATCAGGAGACTATCTCAGTGTTATTTGGTTGTACTTTGGTTGAGCCATTGCTCTCTCTATCTCTAAGGAAGTTGTGGGGTTTTTCACCTTAGGGTTTTCCCCACGGAAACTCTGTGTCTCTTGTCTTTTTGCTTTTGATTCTTGTGATGCTTGTCATATTGTGATTGTCATGCATTGATATACTGTAGATGTTCTTCTCTCAGCAAAGATTCTAGAGTATTGTGAATTAATGCTCAAAATTTAACATTATGGTATAGTTGGTTAGAATGGGTCGTTAGGACCATTTTCTAATGACCATAGTTGTCTATAAATAGAACTACAATTGTAAACCTAAGGGAATCTTATCATCCACATCTTTTTCTTGGTCTTGATATAATGTATTTGTCTGCGTTCAACAAGTTTTGCTCTGAGTGTATGGATTCATGTTAAGTCTCTTGGAACTATTTTCTGCAAAGGTTATTTTGCATCCTTGGAGATGAGTTAATGCATGAGGATGTTTGGTTATTTCTCTTTTCTATGTCTTTTATTTGTGTCATTGTGTTATGAATGACGAATTATATCTTAATGATGCGATGTACCTAAGGTTTTGTTGCTATGTCGATTAATCTATAATGTTAGTTGATGCGAATGTCGATTATATATTGTTGATACGAATTTGTTGATGCGAATACATCTTGTTGATGTGAATGGCAATTACGTATTTGAATTGATAGTGTAATGAGAAGATAAATATATGGTTTCTATAGAGATTGAGTGATAGTAGATGCATGTCCTCTCCCAACTGTGGAAACTTGCTTACTGCATCCCCCCTTATACATCTCGGGTGAGACCTCACTCGCTCCGCGATTGTTGGTGGAAAGGGTAAAACCTTTCTGGTTCGATGCTTAAGGGAGCCTGGTTTGTGTTTGTTGACAACAGTGTGAAGTGAAACCATGTTGACAGATATTTGTCAATAAATGGTTCCTTTGTAGGGACCATGAGTAAGAAGAGAAGAGGACATGTTGTGGCATCCAACGAAATCAGATATTCAGGATTGATTTGATAAGAAGACGTGAGAATTCGTAGAAGAGGAAAATTAGAATCCCGAGTGGACGACAAGTGTGTGGTTACAAAAATGCATTTACTCTTACATCCATGAGGTATTATTCTGCAAGTTCCCAATCTTATTGCACAAGTGGTTAGCAGAACTGACATTCCAGAAGAAAAATTTTCAAGGAGGTGAACCTGATCACTAGGCCCCAGAGTTGATCCAGCAGCTGAAAAGAGTCTGTTGATGTATATGTAACTTCAGAATGTATTTCATTTATATATTTATTGTACTCCTATAGAGATGTATTATTCCTCTATTCAGAAGTGTCGTCATTTGTATTGACAAGTGTGGCAAGTATGTTAACTTGCCGATGGGTTATTAGACCACCTTGTAAGGGGTCGACCCGATATAATGTAATATGAATTTATTGTACCTAGCTAGACAAGTAATCCCCATAAGGTTATTGGGAAAACATAACAAGTATAAATAGAGATCAGGAGATCTCTATTTGGATCACTTCAGAACTCACACTTCCTTCACTCGGAAAGTGGCGCACATGTGAGGAGGAGGATCAAATGCTAAGAGGAGTCTATCTCCTTTACTTTGGTTGTGCTATTTCTCTATCTATCTCTGAGGAATTTGTGGGGTTTTTCACCTTAGGGTTTTCCCCATGGAAACTCTGTGTTTCTATTGTCTCTCATGATTTTGCTTCTTGTGATGATTGACATGCTTGTTATGATTGATATGCATTGATATACTGTACATGTTATTCTCTCAGTAAAGATCCTAGAGTATTGTGAATTAATGCTCAAAATTTAACATGGTATCAGAGCTAACCTGAGAAGAAGACATTGTGCAGTGACAAAAACTAGGGTTTCTTACTTATTGGGTTTCTCTCCATAGATTTTGGAAAAGCAGTCTAGTAGATTGACTCTACTCATCAAGGAGAATCTATCTATCCAATCAGAATTCAATTCTGAGCATTTTCAGATTTGGCCCTAAACATTAGGGTTTCCACAAAAATAGGAATTTCTGAAATTGGAAGACATAGCTGAAAGCTCCTCGGAAAAATCGAAGCTTAGAGCTTTGGATCGAGATTTTTGGCTGGGTAAATCTCTGGGAAACTCAAACCCTAATTCAGGGTCTTCCCTAGTGAACCCGAGAAGACTAAAAGGTCTATCCTTTCAGAAAGTTGAAATTCACTTTTTGAATTTTTAGGTTTTTTCCGACAAACCCTAATTCGGGACCAGATCTAGTTTTCAGCAAAGCAAGTGGTAATACTTAAATCTCTTCTACTTCCATTTGAAGTACTCTTTAAGATGTCTCACCACACCAAGCTTGAGGATAAGTTTGAAGGGGCTGATAACTTTCGAGCCTGGAAGTATAGGATTGGGTTAATCCTGGAAGAAAATGAGTTGGACTCCTACATCAGCTCCGAGGTCCCTATCCTAGAGGATGAAGAGGCTAAGGTATTGCATAAGAAGAACTTGGTCAAGGAAAAGAGAATCATTGCTAATTCTATCAAAGACCATCTCATCCCCCATGTGTCATCTTTGAAGACACCCAAAGAGATGTTTGATTCCCTGTCCAAGCTATTTGAAGGAAAGAACATAAATTGGAAGATGACTCTGCGGAACCAATTGAAAGAGGTAAAGCTTCAGAATGGAGAATCCATTCAATCTTATTTTTCTAGGGTCTCTCGGATCAAGGAACAACTAGAAGCAGTGGATGAAATGGTGTAGAATGGTGAAGTTGTCATGACCACTCTGAATGGCCTACTGTAACATCCCCTTCCATTATCAAATGCCGGGAAGGAAACGTTAACAACACACCGGGATTTTGTAAAGACTTAGCCTCAATATTTTTACTCTAAATTTCATAACAATTAAAAACCTCTGTGTGCAGATTCAATTCAATATAAATACAGTGGAATTAAACATAATACACAGACAGGATGGAATGCATCAACATGTTTATCTCAAGCAAAAAGGTGATTCCATATCAATTTGATTACCATGAATATTTAACATTCAGATTGAACACATTGCAGAACACAGAATGTATATAAATTAATTCACAAGAATACTTATCTTGAAATGTAAATGTCCAACAACTGGCTACGTGAGGGAAATGTTCCACCCAACCATATATCTCTATCCATCCTATATTCTTTCATCTGAGAGATCACCCCCGAGCTGGGTTGTGTATCCACTAAGGAAGAACTAGGTAGGCTCACTCACAGCGATGGTTTCAGTCATCAACTATGCTAAGCCAACACACCGTTGGGTTTATCAAGCATACACAAAGATAGAGGGGGGTAACGCTAAGCCCGTGAGCTCAACCACAGAGCTACAGGCATCTCAAGTGAACTCAATAGTCAGGAACCCACATTACCTACCACATCCAACACAAGGAAGATCCCCTTCTCTGTTACACAGTCCCTTAGGCAACTCTTCCCTCTAGTGCTCTTCAGGATGGGCATAGAAAGGTCCAGCTGCTAATCCTTGAGATCCTAGCCTTCACTGGGTTTATCAAGCACACCCAACCTCTGCATAGTCATTCCCAACTTGATTTATCACCATTCTGCTCACCAAATAACTCAAATCTGTCACTGGTGTTCTGAGCTACAGAAACTAGAATTTCCTATGGATTTCAGGATAGCTAATGCTCCCAAATTCGCCCCAAGGTTCACACCAATGGATCCCCCATTGGACTTCACTGCCCAATACCAAATCTTGACGTTTTTGGCTTCCCAAAACGTGAGTTCTCTCACAGTTGCGATTTTTGGTTTTCTCCCTACTGGGAGCTCATTTTTTTGGATGGAGAGTGATGCTAGGTCCTTCCATAGTGAAATGGGATGAGAATGAAGCAACCTCCCATGAGGTTGAGTGACTTCTTCTACAAGAAAAAAGAGCTCATAACTACCCATACGAATTTTTGGGATGCCCATGCTCCATTGAAGCCATGGGCTGAAATCTCAACCACTTCCTTACACCAGACATAAATGTCATCTAGGGAAGTCAATGGGTTCTCATAATGACACGTGGTAGCCTAGGGTTTAGTCCCATAGCCTCCTCACCACTCCCTAGTGGATACACGTGGCCCCTTCTCATTCATTGCCTCCATAGCCAGTTTTGGTATTTTATTTCAATATTAAATATGTACATCAATTTACAATATCCCATGGCTTAATAGCACGTGGGTAACAAAATATCAAGCGTGTCTAATTTCAATAGAATCCGAGCATAAACTAGTGGGGCCTTGGCCTTGAGCTCCACGCTAGGAAAACATACAACGTGTGTATACAATATTTACATTAGAAGCCAATATTTCCTAAGGGTCAAAATTGGTGTATTACATTCCCCTCCCCCTTAGAACAACACCGTCCTCAGTGTTCTCAAAACTGAACAAAAATGGGAATGCCTCCCTCATGGAATCCTCTAGCTTCCATGTAGCTTCATCGGGACTAAGGTGCTCCCGTTGGACCTTTACCTGCCTGATGGCTCTATTCCAGAGCAATGTGACTTTCTTGTCGAGGATGCGCATAGGTTCTACTTGGAATTCTCCCTCAGGTTCCACCTATATCACATTCCAATCAATCATATGATTAGGATCATGTACATACTTCTTAAGCAAAGACACATCGAAAACATTATGAGCTCTTACGCTAGCAAGCAATGCAATTCTATATGCAACTGGCCCTATCCTATCAAGGACTTCAAATTGCCCACAATATCTTGGTGACAACTGGGCACAACTCCCCAACTTGAGGGAACTCTTCCTTGGTTTCACTCTCAAATAAACATGATCCCCAATCTGAAATTCCTTTTGTACTCTTTTCAAATCTGCATAACTCTTTTTCCTATCTTGAGTTGCCTTTAAATTCTGCCTGATCTTAACAATTTTTTGTTCCATTTCCTTGATCATCTCTGGTCCAAGCACTACCTTGTTCACTGGGCCATCCCAATTCACTGGTGTCCTGCATCCCTTGCCACACAATGCTTCAAATGGACTTATTCCCAAGGATGCATGGTATCCATTATTGTATGCAAATTCAACCAAGTGTAAATAATCTTCCCACTTGGATGGTTTGTCCATCACATACATTCTTAGCATGTCTTCAAGAACCTAATTCACCCTCTCGGTTTGGCCGTCCATTTGAGGATGGTAAGCTATACTAAAATTCAATTTAGTTCCCAATTCATAAAATAATCCCTTCCAGAAATTGGAGGTGAACCTTGAATCACGATCAGAAATTATTGCCTTAGGCAATCCATGCAATCAGAATATCTCTCTCATGAAGATGTTCACAATGTCACTAGCCTTGTGAGTGGACTTTACTGGGGTAAAGTGAGCTACCTCCGATAGCTTATCCACCACAACCATGATGGAATCACGCTTCTTCACTATCATGGGAAGACCTGTTATAAAATCCATGGAGATCACTTCCCACTTCCATTCCAGAATGGGTAAGGGCTGCATTAACCCTGCTAGATGTTGGTATTCTGCCTTGACTTGTTGACACTTCTGACACCTAGCAATGTACTCAACTATGTCCTTCTTCATGCCATTCCAAAAGTATTGTTTTCTTGCCGTTGTTATAGTCTTCTGATATCCTGGGTGTCCAAAGTACGGCATTTGGTGTATTTCATCCATCACTAGTTTCTTCAAATCTGCATTATTTGGAATGTACAACCTATCTTTGTAGATGAGGATACTGTCTTCACCCAGCTGATATCCTGCACACTTTTCATCCACATTACCATGCTGCAACTTCTCTTTAATTTGAAGGCAAATTTTGTCACCGTTTTGGGCTTCAATAACTCTTGTCTTCAAATCTGATTTGCACATACTTACTGCTGAAATATGAAATTTTCTGCTAAGAGCATCTGCAACCTTATTCTCTTTCCCTTTTACATGTTTAATTTCAAAATCAAATTCACAAAGAAATTCCGTCCATCTAGCCTGCCTAGCATTCAAGTTTGGCTGCTCAAACAAATACTTCAGTCTCATGTGGTCTGTTCTAAGCTTGAATCTTCTTCCCATCAAGTAATGCCTTCACATCTTAAGAGCATGCACTATGGTTGCTAATTCTAAATCATGTGTGGCATAATTCTTTTCATGCTCTTTTAATTTCCTGGATTCATAGCAAATCACAATTCCTTCTTGCATGAGAACCCCACCCAGTCCTTGAATGCAAGCATCTGTGCACACTACAAAATCCTTCCTTGGATCTGCTATCTTCAAAACAGGACCGCTGGTAAGTAACTCCTTTAATTTCTGAAAACTTTTCTCACATTTTTCAGACCATACAAATTTGATGTTCTTCCTTTTCAATGAAGTGATCAGATGAGCTATCCTGGAGAATCCTTCAATAAACCTTCTGTAGTAACCAACAAGGCCCATAAAAGATCTAACATCTGAAACATTGCTTGGAGTTGGCCAATCCATGATGGAATTAATCTTCTCCGGATCCACCGCAATTCCTTCTTCTGAAATGACGTGACCCAAATATTGAATCCTCTTTTGATAGAATTCACACTTGCTTAACTTGGCATACAGTTGATGTTCTCTAATAACTTGCAACACCATTATTAGATGCTCCTCATGTTCTTCTTCATTTATTGAATAGACAAGAATGTCATCTAAAAACACAATCACAAACTTATCCAAATATTTGTTGAATACACTATTCATGAGACACATGAATGTGGTAGGTGCGTTGGTAAGGCCAAATGGAACCACAGTGAACTCATAATGACCATATCTAGTTCTGAAAGCTGTCTTGTGAATGTCTTCTTCTTTAATCTTCACTTGATGGTAGCCAGATCTCAAGTCAATCTTTGAAAATAATTTGGCTTCCTTCATTTGATCAAACAAGTTATCAATTCTTGGTAATGGATACTTGTTCTTAACTGTCACTTTATTGAGCTGCCTGTAATCAATACACAGCCTTAAAGTCCCATCTTTCTTCTTAACAAATAACACCGGTGCTCCCCAAGGGGAAACACTAGGCCTGATATACCTTTTATCCATTAATTCTTGCAGTTGTATCTTCAATTCCACCAACTTCGGTGTACTCATTCTATAAAGAGCTTTGGAATTCGGTGCTGCCCCTAGAATAAGATCGATGGTAAAATCAATATTTCTCGTCGGTGGAAACCCTGGTACCTCATCCGGAAACACATCTTGGCACTCTTGCAATATCCTGAAGTCTTCTAGTCTTGTCCCTTTGTCCTATAATGAATCTAGCATATGGACTGCATATAATTGACAATCCTTCTTATAAAACTTTTTCAACTGCAGGGCTGAAATCTTCCTTATTGAAACTTGCTTGGGAATCCCTTTTACCAATGTTGGCCTTCCCTTTTCATCAATGCACTCAAGTGCTTTCTCATAAAAGTCCAATTTGGCTCTATGTTTTTCTAACCAATCCATGCCAATTAATGCATCATAGGATCCTAATGGTAACACATTCAATTCAACATATGTGTGGAGTCCATTCAATTCTATGGGACACTCCATCACTACCTCACTTACTTTTCTCTTGGTTCCCGTGGCTAGTTGCACTAGCCAAGACTTATTATGATTCATTTTTCTAAGAGAACAACCTTCAACAAATTTTGGAGAAACATAACTATGAGTAGATCTTGGATCAATCAAAACAGAAATAGATTGCATAGCAATCTTACCTTCGACTTCCACCACTGATGATTGATGGTCTGCTTGGTGATTATCCAATGCTACATAAATCCGAGGTTCTGCCCTTGCCATGTCCTCCACCGTAGCTACTCCCTTCAGATTGTTCAACTTTCGAGAATTGTTTTTTCGATGTGGACAATCCTTCAACATGTGGTTTTCTCCACATCCCCAACACTGAAGTGGTCCCTTTGATGCTTTCTCTACTTCCACTGCTGGTTTGAATCCACTCCTTGCGTGTTGCCCTTGTGGAAAGGTTCTAGGCTGACCTCTGAATGGTGGCTTGAAGCCATCCTTCTTTTGATCAAACTTCCCTCTTGGCTTTCCTTTCCATGCTGGGTTAGCCTCTATTTTTCCTTTATTTTTCTCATAGCAGTGCATTGCCATCCTAATGGATTCATCCAAACTTTGTGGATTAACAAACTCAATACGATCTCTGAAACTTTGAGGTAGATCCCCAAGAAAGCATTGGATTTTTACTCTCTCATCTTTGATATAGTCAACATACCTCAGTAATTCCAAGAATTTGTGGACATGCTCTTCCATAGATTTTAGTCCCAACCTGAGTTCATTAAACTCTTTTCTCTTACCGTCATAATACCTAGCAGAAAGGTATTTCTCCTTGAAGTACCTCTTAAATCTTTCCCAACTGATCCTTCTTTCATTAATTCTTTTCACTTGCAAGAGATTGTCCCACCAAATGGAAGCTCTGCCATTTAAGTTGTAAATGGAAATTCTGGCTTTCTCATTTCCTGAGTAGTCTTGAATTCTGAAGTATTTCTTCATTTCAAGAAGCCATGCTTCTGCCTCTTGGCCAATCTTGCCTTCCCCATCAAATGTGGGAGGTCTTGCCTTCCTGAATTCTCCCTGTGGGATACCCTTGAACTTATTTCTTCCATCCAATCTCTTAGGTGCATGTCTTGGACTTCTCCTAGAACATTTGGAGTCACACGACCTGCTGGAAGAAGACCTTGATGAAGGCGTTTTATGTTTTCTGCTCACTGAACTCTTCCTTGGGCTTGGAGTCCTCCTCTTCGAACGACCTTTAGAATGACTCCCTGCATCTCTTCCTTCTTCACCCATATTGCTTGGGTTGGACCCAAGGTTTATCTTATGCTGCATATCAATGAGGCTTTGCAAGATAGCAGCATTGAGTTGGTGTTGTTCTTCTTGAGCCTTCATCTATCTTTCATTGAAGCTCACCATGGTTTCAACCAAATTCTGAGGAGTCACCTGCTCCCTTCTCCCATTGGATTCAGTATCTGCATTCCCTTCATGCACATTTTCTCCTAGAATGTCTTCTTCATGTTCATAAGGATCTTGAGCATCATTTATGGTCACCATCTTTCCTATATGCTACCTCTGCTACAATTATAAATTTTATGAGCTGTAAGCACTGTGCATTATGAAATATTTGTCAGACATCATAAGAATGCATATAGAAATATACACAACCAATATTTAACATAATAGAACTCATGGAATAATTCACACAGTTGCTATGCATTCCTTTCCCTTGCCCATTCAAGCAATTCTGGAAATTGCCCATATTTATCGATAATTTGTCAAGACAATCGCTGGTACATTTTTGCTCTAATTATTTGTGGGGTATGATAACTTCATTCCAATTCTGGTCATACACCATTATTCCCTGCTAGATAAGCTTTCCAATGCCTATCCCCGTGATCCATTCCGACATCGAGTGTGGAAACAGCATTGTTTCAAAAATGACAACTCTTACCAATAATTCTGCACATTTTACACAGTTGTATTCTGGTCCAGAATGCCAACTTCAGCCACCTGTGGAAGAAAATCTATGAGGAATCACAAAAACTTATCTATCAGGTGAAGTTATTCCATATAACAAGGAACACTCAGCAATTCACGGATTTCAATTCCGATGCACCATTCATCTTCTATGAATTTCTGGGTTTTACTACTTCTCACTTTTCACATTTTTCCAAAATTCCAAATTTTGGGCCAAAAATGGCTATCTCCCAAACGGTGCATTCTGGGAAATCTTCGTGTGACGGAAACTGTCCATCTTAATGAGAATATGAAATGTTTGGTTCAGTAATTTTTTTGATTCTCACATCTAGGGTCACTTTTACTGCCCACAAGCTTTTCAAAATCCCGAGAAAGTGGCCCAGAATAGTGCTTTTTGGCCTTCTTGCTAACCCCAACTCCACATCCTTTGGAGTTTGGCTCCAAGATTCTGAAGTTAACATTGTTCCTACTTCATGGCCGCACTTGATCAATTTCAGTTCAAACCGACCTTCCGTCAAGCCTCGGGGCTCTGTCCTTCAAAAGTCACTGTTATCCATTTTTTGTCAAATCGGAGTGTAATGGGCTCGGGGTCTTCACTGGTTCTTTCATGGCCTTCATCAATGGCCTTCGAGCCCCACAGGAATCATTCCATTTTGAGCCCGGGTGTTGGTCACTTTACTTTTTTTCTTTTTTTTGCCGCCGTTGCGGGACGATTCGCCGAACGCTCCCGCAATTGCCGAGCAACTCGGCGAAGGCTCCCGCAGTTGCGGAGCCATTCGGCGAATGCTCCTGCAATTGCAGATCCATTCGGTGAATTCTCCCACAGTTGCAGAGCCATTCGGTGAATGCTCCCGTTGCGGAGCGATTCGCCGAACGCTCCCGCAATTACGGAGCAATTCGTCGAATGCTTCTGCAGTTGTAGAGCGATTCGGCGAATGCTCCCACAGTTGCGGAGCCATTCGCGGAATGCTTCCGTTGTGGAGCGATTCGGCAAATGCTCCCGCAGTTGCGGAGCCATTCACGGAATGTGTTGGTTGTGGAGCCAGATCTTCTAGTCTCATAGATGATATTCTATCAGCCGTGTTTGTACCCCAGTTCTATATGATATGTAGATGGACTGTACACTCACCCCAGCGGGGGGGGTGTGGGGGGGCATCTCGTGGTATTTTCCCATTGTATTTCCCTTATAAAAGAAAGACATTGTAATACGGCTAGGGTTGTTGATGTATTAGGTTTTATGCATTGTAAAGATCTTTGAGATCAGGAGAGAAACTGTGAAACAGAGAAGAGGAAGTGCAGCGGTTGTGCTACAGGTTGTATCCCTTCGACTTGCTGGACGGTAATAATAATAAGGACTGGCAAATTCAGTGCTGACGTAGCCCAAGTTGGGTGAACCATGATATATCTGTGTCTCTCTTGTAATGTGTATCTGTGATTATATTTGCATTTCTGTTTATTGTTATTGCTCTGTGATCCTGTTTTTCTAACAATTGGTATCAGAGCCAAAGGTCTATTTGGCAGTTAAACCCGCAGGAAGCTAGGGTTTCTGGTTCGAGTGGGAGCAATGGCAGAAGAAGGAAAGTTTAAGGTCGAGAAGTTTAACGGCCAAAACTTCATGTTATGGAATATGCAAATGGAGGACTATCTATACCAGAAGGATCTATTCCTACCATTGGGAGGAAAAGCAAAGCAGCCGATGACTATGAAGGATGAAGAATGGGTGGTTCTTGACAGAAAGGCTCTGGGAACAATACAGTTGAGCCTGGCTTCGTCGGTGGCTTTCAATATCTCAAAAGAAATGACAACAGAGGGTTTGATGAAAGCATTGGGTAAGCTGTATGAAAAACCCTCGGCTTCCAACAAGGTATTTCTAATGAAGCGTTTATTTAATATGAAGATGTCTGAAGGTGGATCTGTTACTGATCATTTAAATGAGTTTAATATGGTTACAAATCAGCTAAGTTCTGTAAGTGTGAACTTTGATGATGAGGTTAGGGCTCTTCTAATCTTGTGTTCATTGCCAGAAAGCTGGAATAGCTTGGTCATGGCTGTAAGTAACTCTATCTCTGGTTCAAACACCTTGAAATTTGATGATGTTATTGGTGTTATTCTTAGCGAGGAAATGCGAAGAAAAAGCACAGGTGAGACATCAGGTAATGCGTTGACCATGGAGAGCAGAGGAAGACAAAAGGAGAGAGGAAAGAGCCAAGGTAATCGTGGAAAGTCTAAAATGGGCAGATCCAAGTCCAGACTGGGAAAGATAGAGTGTTGGAACTGTGGAAAGAAAGGACATCTGAAGAAAGACTGCAAATCTCTAAAGAAGAAAGGAGATGCACAAAAGGAAACTACCGAGGAAGCAAATGTAGCAGGTGATGTGTTACAAGATGCTTTGATTCTTGCATTAGATAATACTAGTGATTATTGGGTAGTAGATTTAGGAGCTTCATGTCATGCTACACCCCATAGGAAATACTTTCATGAGTATGTTCCTGGCGACTTTGGACATGTTTTATTGGGTGATGATGAGCCATGTAAAATGTTAAATTTTCAGAATTTACTTCAATCTGATCTAGGATCTTAACTGAGAGAACAACATGTACAGCATATCTAGAGCATATCAATCATGGAGACAATAATGCAAGCACACAAGAGACACAAAGATTTACTTGGGGAAAACCATAAAGGTGAAAAACCCCAATAACTTCCTCAGAGATAGATAGAGCAATGATACAACCATGAGAGATAGACATAACCTAGCAGCAGATCCTCCTCCTCCATAAGTGCGCCACTCCTCCTTGAGTGCATGTGTGAGAAGTGAGTGAACAAATAGAGTGCCTCCCGCACTCTATTTATACTTGACTTGACTTGCCTTTTTACCTAACTCATGTAGGCTCGAACTTTACCACATAACATAATGCTGAGTGGGCCGACCCCCAATAGGGTGGTCTAATAACCCTTTGACCCACATGGCCGACCCCCAATAGGGTGGTCTAATAACCCTTTGACCCACATGACTTATACAGGGCCGACCCCAAACAAGGTGGTTTAATAACCCATCAAGTATAAGTTACGACACTTACAATATAAATGACGACACTTCCTTATAGAGGAATAATACCATCTCTATAGGAATACAATATACATATATGTGAAATACATTCCGAAGTTACATATACATCAACACTCCCTCTTAACTAGGAAGGTATTTCTCAGCACAGTTCTTCTAGCACAAGTCATCTTCTCTGGATCATCGTCACTGGGTAATCATCATCGAGTCATCATCATCATCACTGCTGCTGCTATCTCAATCAATCTCTGAATCTACTCGTCATAGGAAGTTCTACAGAGCCAGTCCTTTTTCATACTGGATGTAGGCCCACCACCTGCAGGTCTTCATCATCACTGGCCATACTGTGGAATCCTCAGGACTTATTACGTGCGTCACAAAACCTGGCTGCAACATCTCAGGCTGTTACGAGCACACAGCTCTACCTGTAGGATCTCCCAGGAGCACATTACATGTGACCCATCACAAAACCTGGCTGAAGCATCCCAGGCTGTTACGAGCACGCGGCTCTACCTGTCGGATCTCCCAGGAGCACATTACATGTGATCTCACCACAAAACCTGGCTGAAGCATCCCAAGCTGTTACGAGCACACAGCTCTACCTGTCGGATCTCCCAGGAGCACATTACATGTGGTCCACCACAAAACCTGGCTGAAGCATCTGAGGCCTTTTTCATCCTGTCCAGATCTCCCAGGAGCAAATTACATGTGGTCATGGCAAAACCTGGCTGAAGCATCTGAGGCCTTTTTCATCTTGTCCAAATCTCCCAGGAGCAAATTACATGCCATAGGACAAAACCTCGCAAGAGCATCTGCCAGATATCCCAGGGCACCGAATTACATGCCATAGGCAAAACCTCGAAAGACTATCTGCAGATCTCCCAGGGCACAAATTACATGTCCTTCCAAGCAAAACCTTGCAAGAGCATTTGCCAGATGTCCCAGGGCACCGAATTACATGCCATAGGCAAAACCTCGAAAGACCATCTGCAAATCTCCCAGGGCACAAATTACATGCTTACTTGCACAACCTGATCCACGACCACAAAGTATCATCTGATACTCATCAAACATCACTGCAACATCCTGCTGCATGTCATTTGGAGAAGCTCGTCATCCACGATCATCCTGATCATACAATGCATCCATCTGATGCACACATAGATACATGATCCACACAATGTATCCATCAATCATACATGATCTACTTGATCATACAAGGATACATGATCCACACAATGTATCCATCAGCATCCATGATCTACCTGATCATACAAAGATACATGATCCACACAATGTATCCAACAGCATCCATGATCTACTTGATCATACAAAGATACATGATCCACACAATGTATCCAACAGCATCCAACATGATGCGTTCATACAAAATACATACACATGATCCAACTGATCATATCCAGCATCCAACATGATGCGTACATACATAAATGATCCAACTGATCATATCCAACATCCAACATGATGCATACATACATAAATGATCCAACTGATCATATCCAAGCAGAAACCAGAACATCATCCTAATGCCCATTATCCAGCGTTTACATCCACAGCCATGTGAAGGATCCTCCTTCCAACATGCTTGGAATGGTTTCAGCAAATGTGTCCATCACTTCTTCCTCGAAGTATCCTCGATCTGAAGAACGCCAAGCCTCTCTCTGAAGTACTCAAACTTCACTCTGGCTAGCGGCTTCGTCAGCACATCTGTAATCTGCTCGTCTGTCGCAACATATAGGAGCTTCACAGCTCCTCTCTGCACCATATCCCTGATATAGTGATATTTGATCTCTATGTGTTTCGACCTGTCATGAAACACTGGGTTCTCGGACAGCTTCACACAACTCTGGTTATCACAGAAGATACCATTAGCCTCCAATGGGAGATCAAATAACCCAGACAGTAGCTTCCGTAGCCATACTGTCTCACAACTAGTTGAACAGGCTGCAACATACTCTGCCTCAGCTGTACTCAGTGCTACGCAGGACTGCTTCCTGCTAAACCAAGAGATCACACCTGATTCCATACTGAAGCAACACCCAGATGCGCTCTTCCTGGCTGCAGCACTGCCACCCAATCTGAATCAACATAACCCTGCAGGTTAAACTTTTGATTCTCCTCATATCTGAGCCCATAATCCACTGTACCCTTCAGGTACCTCAGAACATGCTTTACAGCAACCAGGTGAACACTCCTCGGATCCGTCAGGAACTGGCTCAATGTGTTCACAGCAAAGCAAATGTCTGGTCTCGTGTTCGTCAGGTACATCAAGGACCCAATCATCTGACGATACAAAGAGACATCAACCGGCTCAGATGAATCATCACATAGAAGCTTCAGATTCGATGCCATAGGTGTGGCCATATCCTTGCAGTCCATCATCTCGAACCTCTTCAGGATCTCTACTACATACTTCCCTTGTACAAGGAAGATTCCATATGCACTCTGCCACACCTCCATGCCAAAAACAAATAGTGCATCATCCCCAAGTTCTTCATCTCGAACTTGGAAGAAAGCTTCCGCTGCGTGTCGGCAATCAATCTATCTTTACCTGTAACAAACAGGTTATCTACATACAAAAGTGGTATCACTGGATTGCCTTCTTCAACCTTGTAGAAAAGGTTGAAATCTGCTTTACTCTTGGTAACGCCCAAACTAGATAGAAAGCTGTCTATCCTACCATACCAAGTTCTGCACACATATATGACTACACCATGTTGTCTTGAGATCCATCTGGTGCATCTTCTATTTCATCACTTTTATATTTCTCAATGCTGCCATCTGCAACATGCTTGATCTGATAGTTCCATTTGGAAGTCATAACAAACTTCCCTTCACATCTTGGGACTACATCCCAAACATCATTTTTCATGATCGACGGATCATGGCATTCCATTTCTTCATCCCAGATCCTGGGAACTTCAATATCTTCAATAAATAAATTTGTTGCTGAACAAATGTTGTAGTTCTTCTTTTGTAGGAGATGGCATACGATCTTTCCTACACAACAAGTTAAATTGCATGATTAGAAAACATCTCATAATTTTCAGAACAAATTCTTACACATAAATAAATATGTCATACAGTCATGCAATTATCTTAGCCAATGCTTCAATACAACATTTATCCATATCCCGTAACTTTCTAGATGCCTTCCAATCTCTACCAGAACATTGTTAAGAGTGTGCACAACTCCCAACATGTCAGCAAAGAGGTTTCATTCTAGATAAGTAGCAAAGGAATGTTGTACAGTGCCATAGGCTACTTACCCATGCATATTAGTAGTATACTGTTCATTAATGTAATTATTCTAATATGCACAATACATATCCTAAGTCTAAGACCATGAGCATATACATCATTGAACAATTTTATTTAAACAAACAAATATGTAAGAAATGATAATTAAAATACTTATCTTTGTTTGTTCGTTGGGTGGACTCCCTCTGAGTCTTTGCTTCCTTGCAGGAGCTGCTGGAGTCCTAATATGCAGTAGCTTCTTCTACAACTTTCTGTTGTGGAATGTAGAGAGATGGTCAACTCCCTCTGAATATCTGCATCCTTTCATAAACCACTGGAGTGTACTCCCTCTTGATCTTTGCTTCCTGGATTACCTGTTCTTCAACTCATATTCATCCTTGGTCCCTATGCATGCTTGTTAGTATCATGATTGAGTTATCCTTGTGATCTCATATAAAATCATACATTCATTAGTATACTATTAAAACACAATAATCTCAAGCATGTATAGTTATGATCATTTCAAACAGAAATAATAAGCATTATCATTCAAGGTTTATGTAGGATTATTATGGTTAGTTAAATCATAAGAAGCATAACATGTCTAAACCTATAATTACTCAAACCTATGACTCTTCGGGTTAGTTGAATCATCAAACAAGATAAGAGATATAATATGCATAAAACTTGTGATTATTCAAACCTATACCTTCATGATTCTTCTGGTTAGTCATATCATCAATGATGGCAAGAAACATAATATGCATACAACCATGATTATTCAAACCTATGACTCTTCAGGAATAATCATTATCAACAACAGTATAAGATACTAACACAAGGTAGGATTCTAGCTTGATATAGGAAAAACATACCTGGATTAGCATACTAGCTATTTATGTCTAACATACTCACATGATGTCTTCTTGTTCTTCTTCAATGACTTGTGCTAGTAACATGTATATCTCATAGGTTAACCATTACAAAACCAAGTTATACATACCTCGTAAATGGATCTTCTATGAGATCCATGACAATGGATGAATCTTTGTCCTCATGTTATCATGATCATATGTTCTTGGACCAGAACATGATTTGTCTTTCTTGGTGTACCTTTCATGTTAGTAGACAACATAAACCTCATACAACACCATAATGCATTAGTACAATCATAAGTGTCAACACCCTAATCAATGAATATTTTCTATCATGCATTCATAATTTTGTTAAGGTGATACGACAAATCTAAATCGAAATTGTACTAACCGTAATAACATGAAGACAAACATACCATAAACTTAATCATGGTCAAATATCGAAACATACCTCGATGAGTCATACCTGTCGAGATCGCTTGTAATCTTCTTATGTAAGGCCTTAGCCTCATCTCCCTCTGAAACAAGAACTTCTTCACTCATGCAGATGATCAATCCATCTTCTTCTAGGATTAACCCAATCCACTTGAATTACAAGAATTGGGAGTGGAGATAGATATGGGTTTGTCAGAGAAACCCCAAAAATTCAAACTTTGAATTTCAAACTTCCAAAAGGATAGAAATATGCGCCTTGATGAGATGATCAAGCTCGTATATTTAGAATTTGAAAACTGCAAAGTTTCACTCCTCAATTTTGCCTTTGAAACTTTCGGATTCACTGGACGTGACCCTAAACTGGGGTTTGATGAAGCCCACTCTTCTGCCCAATCAAAAGGTTTGATCCAAAGCTCTAAGCTTCTTTTTTTCTAAGGAGCTTCCATCCATGGTCACAGATTTCAAAAATTCCCATTTTTACAGAAGCCCTAATTTTCCACTTTTCTGATCAAAGTCCCGAACTAGGGTCTAATCAAGCCCGACCTTCTTCCCAACCAAAAATTCTGATATTGGTCTTTAAATTTCTATTTTTATGAGTAGCATCCAGCCGTGGTCTCCGATTACAAAAATTCCAACTTTCTCCAAAGCCCTAAATTCCGGAAGCCATGAATGAAGGTACTCAAAAATAATTCTATTTTGACAGAAATATGTACCTGATTGTTTCTGGTGTAACTCCAAGATTTTTGATCCACAGGGTCTGAAACAGTTTCCTGAGATAGCCTGACCTGTTATCTTTCCATCCTGACAGGTCTGACCTCAATTAGATTCTCTGAGAGAGAGTTATGCCAAATGTCGCAACGTGACCTGTTTTGGGATAAAACAGGAGAGCGAACTTGTATGGCATGCCACGTGTCACTATTTTAACTTCGGCCTCTGAAAAAGTTTCCTGAGATAGATCGGCCTGTTACCTTTCCATCCTGATAGGTCTGACCTCAATTGGACTCTCTGAGAGAGAGTTATGCCAAATGTCGTAACATGACCTGTTTATGGGATAATACAGGAGATCGCACTTGTACGGCATGCCACGTGTCACTGGTTCAACTTCGGCCTCTGAAAACGTTTTCTGAGATAGTACAGACTGTGTACTACCTGTCACTCTTCACAAAATTTCATTTGGAGCTTCCTAGCCCAAGTTATGACCTTTTTCCCAAGGTCACCTGATTTTAACTCAGATCTGGAAGAGGCAGAAACCCTATATTGCACAGATCATAAATCACAAAGTACAACGAATTAGAGGCTGCCCTTTGGAAAAAAGGTACCTGGAGATCTTAGCTTCGTCCTGTAACAATTTCAGATCCGAAAAATTTTCCAAAACGGATTTATAGCGAAAGTGCTACAATGACTGGTTTTTGCTATATCAAGCCCTAGCATCGTAAGTGTAACAAGTGTCATACATGCCATATCATGCCTTCTTTCAGGCTAGCTCTGATACCATGTTAAATTTTCAGAATTTACTTCAATCTGATCTAGGATCTTAACTGAGAGAACAACATGTACAGCATATCTAGAGCATATCAATCATGGAGACAATAATGCAAGCACACAAGAGACACAAAGATTTACTTGGGGAAAACCATAAAGGTGAAAAACCCCAATAACTTCCTCAGAGATAGATAGAGCAATGATACAACCATGAGAGATAGACATAACCTAGCAGCAGATCCTCCTCCTCCATAAGTGCGCCACTCCTCCTTGAGTGCATGTGTGAGAAGTGAGTGAACAAATAGAGTGCCTCCCGCACTCTATTTATACTTGACTTGACTTGCCTTTTTACCTAACTCATGTAGGCTCGAACTTTACCACATAACATAATGCTGAGTGGGCCGACCCCCAATAGGGTGGTCTAATAACCCTTTGACCCACATGACTTATACAAGGCCGACCCCAAACAAGGTGGTCTAATAACCCATCAAGTATAAGTTACGACACTTACAATATAAATGACGACACTTCCTTATAGAGGAATAATACCATCTCTATAGGAATACAATATACATATATGTGAAATACATTCCGAAGTTACATATATATCAACATAAAATTGTTGGAATGGGTAAGGTATGGATAAAAGTTAAGAATGGAACTGATTGGTTGTTGAAAGATGTTAGGCATATTCCTGCTATGAAAAGAAATCTGATCTCAACAGGGCAGTTGGGAGATGGCGACTGTCTATCTACGTTCGGAGAAAAGTGGTGGAAGATCACAAAAGGATCAATGGTGATAGCAAAAGGAGATAGAGTAGGTACGTTGTATTTATGTCCTCATAATACTGACCATTCTATCTCTTTAGCTTCCACAGGAACAGATACAGCATTATGGCATCATAGGCTTGGCCACATGAGTGAGAAGGGGATGCAGATTCTCCACTCAAGGAAGTTGCTGCCGGATTTGAAGCAGGTAAGTTTGGAATTCTTTGAAAACTGTGTTTATGGAAAACAGAAGAGAGTCAGATTTCTCAGGGTTGGGAAACAGAAGAAGAATGAAAAATTAGAGCTTGTGCATACAGATGTATGGGGACCGGCTCAGGTACAATCTCTTGGTGGCTCTCATTATTATGTTACATTTATTGATGATGCAACTAGAAAAACTTGGGTTTATTGCATTAGACAGAAATCTGATGTGTTTGCTACTTTTAAGAAGTGGAAAGCTTTGGTTGAGAATGAGACAGGAAAAAGGTTGAAGTGTCTCAGATCTGATAATGGAGGTGAGTACTGCGGCAAGGAGTTTGATAGTTACCGTTCATACCATGGGATTCATAGAGAGAAGACAGTCCCAGGAACACCACAAGAAAATGGTGTGTTAGAAAGGATGAACAGAACGATCATGGAGCGTGCAAGGTGTATGCGACTGCATGCAGGGTTGCCCTTACAATTTTGGGTGGATGCTGTAAATACTGTTGTTTATTTAATAAACAGAGGACCTTCAAGTGCTTTGGATGGTGGTATTCCAGAGGAAGCATGGACAGATAAAAAGGTAAACTACTCATTTCTGAGAACATTTGGTTGTGAAGCATTTGTCCACATTGATAAAGAAAATAGAACAAAGCTTGAAGCTAAATCCAAGAAATGTACCTTTATTGGATATGGGGTTGATGAATTTGGTTATCGTTTATGGGATTATGAAAATAACAAAATCATCAGGAGTAGAGATGTGATATTCAATGAAAAGGTCATGTATAAAGATCAGTTGCAGGGAAAGAGACAGGAAAAGGAAAGCACAGAGTACATAGTGCTTGATGAAGTTAAAGAAAATGAAGTTTCGAAGGTGCCAGAAAATCAAGAGCAGTAGCAAGTACCTGAAACTCCTGCAACTGTAAGAAGATCTACCAGGTTAAGTAGACTCCCTGAACGATACTCTCCTTCAATGTATTATTTATTGATCACTGATTATGGTGAACCAGAATGTTATGAAGAAGCAATGCAGGTGGAAACTAGAAAGAAGTGGGAGCAAGGCATGAATGAGGAGATGGACTCATTGGTAGGAAACCAGACTTGGGATTTGGTTAAGTTGCCTACTGGTAAAAGAGCATTGCAAAACAAATGGATTTACAGGTTGAAGGAAGAAGAAGGAGGTAAGAAGCGGTACAAGGCCAGACTTGTTATAAAGGGGTTTGCACAGAAGAAAGGTATAGATTTTGATGAAATATTTTCTATTGTTGTTAAGATGACTTCAATTAGGACTATCTTAAGTCTAGTGGTGGTAGAATATTTGCATCTTGAACAGTTAGATGTAAAAACAGCCTTCCTTCATGGGGATTTGGAGGAAGAAATATATATGCAGCAGCCACAAGGGTATGAGGTCAAAGGTAAGGAGGATCTGGTATGCAGGTTGAAAAAGAGCTTGTATGGCTTGAAGCAAGCTCCAAGGTAGTGGTATCTAAATTTTGACAGGTTTATGACAGAACAAGGTTATAGTAGATGTCATTCTGACCACTGTGTTTATTTCAAGAAGCTAGACAATGGAAGATATATTATCTTGTTATTGTATGTGGATGACATGCTTGTTGCAGGGTCTGACATGCAGGATATAAATGTACTCAAAAGGAAGCTAGCTAATTCATTTGCGATGAAGGATTTGGGTGCTACAAAGCAAATTTTTGGTATGAGAATAATGAGAGACAAGAAAAATTGCAAATTGACATTGTCTCAAAGTGAGTACATACAAAAGGTGTTGGAGAGGTTCAGAATGCAGAATGCAAAACCTGTAAGTACACCTTTGGCTAACCATTTCAGTCTAAGTAAGGAAATGTGTCCCAAGACACAAGAAGAGACAGATTACATGTCCAAGATTCCCTATCAATCAGCAGTTGACAGTTTTATGTATGCCATGGTGTGCACAAGACCAAATATTGCACATGCAGTGGGAGTTGTGAGTAGATATATGAACAATCCAGGTAAAGAACATTGGAAGGCAGTACAGTGGATTCTCAGGTATTTGAGAGGTACTACTACTGAGGCATTATGTTTTGGAGGTTCGGACACTGTTCTACAGGGATATGATGATGCAGATATGGCAGGTGACAAGGATAGTAGGAGGAGCACCACAGGGTATGTGTTTACTGTAGGTGGAACAACAGTAAGCTGGATTTCAAAACTACAGAAGGTTGTTGCACTTTCAACAACAAAAGCAGAGTATGTTGCCATTACAGAGGCTAGTAAAGAGATGATTTGGTTGCAGAGGTTTATGGAGGAAGTGGGTAAGAAGCAGAAGGATAGCAGATTGTATAGTGACATCCATAGTGCCATTCACCTTGCAAAGAACTCAGCATTCCATTCCAGGACTAAACATATACAGCTCAAGTACCATTTCATACGCTATGTTTTGGAAGATGAACTGTTAAAGCTGGAAAAGATACATACTAGCCAGAATCCTGCAGACATGTTCACAAAGGTAGTGACTAGAGAGAAACTGAGTTCGTGCTCGGTTTCAGTTGGCCTTCTAGCATGAAGGTGAAGAGGAGAAATTCGCCAAGTCCAAGTCCAACAAGTGCAACAGTGGTGGAGTTGTTGTTATCAGTCTCCAAGTCGGAGATTGTTGGTTGTGGAGCCAGATCTTCTAGTCTCATAGATGATATTGTATCAGCCGTGTTTGTACCCCAGTTCTATATGATATGTAGGTGGACTGTACACTCACCCCGGCAGGGGGGTGTGGGGGGGCATCGCCCCCCCATGGGGTTCCAGGGGAGTCCGGGGGCCAACGGTCCCCCGGCGGGGGTTTGGGGGCAGCGCCCCTGAGAAATGGGGGTTCGGGGGCAATGCCCCTGAAGAAAATTTTTGGGGCTGTTTTCGCCAGCTGTTTTGCGGGCCCATGGTTTTGGGTATCCCGTGGTATTTTCCCATTGTATTTCCCTTATAAAAGAAAGACATTGTAATACGGCTAGGGTTGTTGATGTATTAGGTTTTATGCATTGTAAAGATCTTTGAGATCAGGAGAGAGACTGTGAAACAAAGAAGAGGAAGTGCAGCGGTTGTGCTGCAGGTTGTATCCCTTCGACTTGCTAGATGGTAATAATAATAAGGACTGGAAAATTCAGTGTGGATGTAGCCCAAGTTGGATAAAACACGATATATCTGTGTCTCTCTTGTAATGTGTATGTGTGATTATATTTGCATTATGTTTTTTGTTATTGCTCTGCGATCCTATTTTTATAACAGAATGCTCCCGCAGTTGCAGAGCCATTCGCGGAATGCTTCCGCAGTTTCGGGAAGATTCGCGGAACTCTTCTGCAAATTTTGGAAGAGAATCCCTTCTGCAATTTCGGAAGATAATTTCTTTCGCAAACTTGCTTTTGACGCCAAACACTTAAAAAAAAAATTCTTCTTTTTCGGAGTAGTTCGCCAAATTTTTTCGCGTTGCGGGACAACTCGCATAATCCTTCCGCAAATTTCGGAAGAGAATTCCTTCCGCAATTTCGGAAGAGAATTCCTTCCGCAATTTTCGGAAGGAAATTCTTTCCACAGTTTTAGGACGACTTCCCAAACACTTCCACGTTGCGGAAAAACTCGCAGAATGCTTCCGCAGTTTTGGAGCAATTTGCCGAATGCTTCTGCAGTTGCGGAAGACATTCAAGAATTCTTTCCGAAACAAACTTAAACAAATTTTTAAAAACTTTTGAAACAATTTTTGGATTCTTCTTTCCTTGTGACTGCAATTGGATTTGGCCCATAGAGGCCCAATGCTGCAACCAACATCTCTAATACCACTATGTAACATCCCCTTCCATCATCAAATGCCGGGAAGGAAACGTTAACAACACACTGGGCTTTTGTAAAGACTTAGCCTCAATACTTTTACTCATAATTTCATAACAATTAAAACCCTCTGTGTGCAGATTCAATTCAATATAAACATAGCGGAATTAAACATAATACACATACAGGATGGAATGCGTCAACATGTTTATCTCAAGCAAAAAGGTGATTCCATATCAATTTGATTACCATGAATATTTAAGATTCAGATTGAACACATTGCAGAACACAGAATGTATATAAATTAGTTCACAAGAATACTTATCTTGAAATTTAAATGTCCAACGACTGGCTACGTGAGGGAAACATTCCACCCAACCATAGATCTCTATCTAGCCTATATTCTTTCAGCTGAGATATCACCCCTGAGCTAAGTTGTGTATCCACTAAGGAAGAACTAGCTAGGCTCACTCACAGCCATAGTTTCGGTCCTCAGCTATGCTAAGCCAACACACCGTTGGGCTTATCAAGCATACAAGAAGATAGAGGGGGGTAATGCTAAGCCCGTTAGCTCAACCACAGAGCTACAAGCATCTCAAGTGAGCTCAACAGTCAGGCACCCACATTACCTACCACATCCAACACAAGGAAGATCCCCTTCTCTATTACACAGTCCCTCAGGCAACTCTTCCCTCCAGTGCTCTTCAGGATGGGCATAGAAAGGTCCAGCTGCTAATCCTTGAGATCCTAGCCTTCACTAGGTTTATCAAGCACACCCAACCTATGCATAGTCATTCCCAACTTGATTTCTCACCATTTTGCTCACCAAATAACTCAAATCCGTCACTAGTGTTATGAGCTGCAGAAACTGGAATTTCCTATGGATTTCGGGATAGCTAATCTCCCAAATTCGCCCCAAGGTTCACACCAATGGATCCCCCATTGGATTTCACTTCCCAATACCAAATCTTGACGTTTTTGGCTTCCCAAAACGTGGGTTCTCTCACAGTTGCGATTTTCGGTTTTCTCCCTGCTGGGAGCTCGTTTTTTTGGATGGAGAGTGATGCTAGGTCCTTCCACAGTGGAATGGGATGAGAATGAAGCAACCTCCCATGAGGTTGAGTGACTTCTTGTATAAGAAAACAGAGCTCATAACTACCCATACAAATTTATGGGATGCCCATGCTCCATTGAAGCCATGGGCTGAAATCTCAACCACTTCCTTCCAACAGGCATAAATGTCATCTAGGGAAGTCAATGGGTTCTCATAATGACATGTAGCATCCTAGGGTTTAGTCCCATAGCCCCCTCACCACTCCCTAGTGGATACACGTGGCCCCTTCTCATTCATTGCCTCCATAGCCAATTTTGGTATTTTATTTCAATATTAAATATTTACATCAATTTACAACATCCCATGGTTTAATAGCACGTGGGTAACAAAATATCAAGCGTGTCTAATTTAAATAAAATCCGAGCATAAACCAGTGAGGCCTTGGCCTTGAGCTCCACGCTAGGAAAACATACAACGTGTGTATACAATATTTACATTAGAAGCCAATATTTCCTAAGGGTCAAAATTGGGGTATTACACCTACCCAGGTCATGGGATTCCTTTATCCAAGGAATCTGTGCAAGAAAGAAGTTGGTATCTTTCAGTAGACTGTGGGAGGAATGCTCTGAAGAAGAAGCTAGGCTTGTGGCATGAGAAGAAAATATGGGGAATGAAGATCAAGCTCTCATAGGTCACACCAAGGGAAGCAAGGTTAAGAGGGAGAAATCTCATAACAAGAAACATTCTCACCCTTGGGAGAAATCTCATAACAAGAAACATTCTCACCCTTATCAAGAAGAAAGATCTATCTCATGTTCGATGTTTTGAATGTAATGAAATGGGACACTTTGCTTCAAATTGTCCCAAGAAGAAGAAAGACAACAACTTCAACAAGAAGAAGAAGAATAACAGAAGAAGATATCATGCTCATGCTGCTAAGGATGATGAACCTTCCAGGAAGAAAGCCAGAGCAGAAAGTGATGACGATGACTCATCAAGCGAAGAAGAGTATGTTCTAATCTCTTCTCTCACATGTACTATCTCTCATGGTTGTAATGATTGGTTAATTGACAGTGGAACTTCCAAACACATGACTGGGCTTAAAGAATCTTTCGTAAATTTGTCTGAACATGAATCACCCCATAAAGTGAAACTTGGGGATGATTATCAATACCCTATCAAAGGAAGTGGGGAAGCCTCCTACAACCTAGAATCTAGAAAATCCTTGAAGATGAAAGATGTGTTATTTGTACCTGGACTCAAGAAGAACTTACTCTCCATCTCTGCATTAGATGCAAAAGGTATGAGGGTTGCACTTGTGGATGGAAAATTTTTAATGTGTCCAAAGGGAAAGACCATAGATGATGCAGTGGTGATTGGAGACCTAGAGGGAGGATTGTATAAATTGAAGGGACAAATTGAACATGCCATGGTGCATGATTCCATGGAGCCAAGTGAAATTTGGCATAGAAGACTTGCTCATATGCACTATAGCGCACTTCCAATTGCAAGCAAGGCTGTAGAGGGTCTTCCTGAAATCAAGACAAAGCATGAAGGTATTTGCAAAGGATGTGCAAAAGGAAAGAACATAAAGAAAGCATTTCCAAGCAGTGAAAGAAAAGTTAAAGGAATGTTGGAAATAATCCACTCGAATGTATGCGGTCCGATGTCATCCAGTTCTCTGAGTGGGTATGTTTACTATGTCTCTTTCATTGATGACTTCTCCAAGAAGACTTGGGTTTACTTCTTGAAGAACAAAGATGAAGTATTTGATAAATTCAAGGAATTCAAAACCTTGATGGAGAACCAAACTAATAAGAAGATCAAGACTTTCAGATCTGACAATGGTGAAGAATTCACTTTAGAATACTTCAAGAAGTTATGCAGTGATTCAGGAATTAAGAGGGAGTTGACTGCTCCCTACAATCCACAACAGAATGGAGTTGGATAAATAAAGAATAAGAACAATCATGGAGGAAGCACGAACAATGGTGCATGACCAGAATTTGCTTATGCATCTATGGCCAGAAGCAGCTAGGACAGGTAATCTAGGAAGCAAAGATCAAGACGGAGCACACTCCAGCAGTTCATGCAAGGAAGCTAATATTGAGAGGGATTCCAACAAACAAACAAACAAAGATAAGTATTTAAATTATAATTTCTTGTATATTTGGTTGTTTAAACAATATTTTTCAATGTTGTATACACTTATGTTCCTAGACTTAGGTTTTGTATTATGCATATTAGAATAATTGCATTAATGAACAATATACTACTAATATGCATCTGATGGGTAAGTGGCCTATGGAACTGTACAACATTCCATTGCTACTTATCTAGAATGAAACCTCTTTGCTGACATGTTGGGAGTTGTGCACACTCTTAACAATGTTCTGGTAGAGATTGGAAGGCATCTAGAAAGTTACAGGATATGGATAAATGTTGTTGTGAAGCACTGGCTTTAATAGTTGCATGACTGTATGACATATTTCTTTATGCGAAAGAATTTGTTCTGAAAATTATGAGATGTTTTTAATCATGCAATTTAACTTGTTTTGTAGAAAATATTGTATACCTTCACCTACAAAACAAGGACTACAACATTTGTTCAAGAAACAAAATTACATATTGAAGAAATTGAAGTTCCTAGGATACGGGAAGAATGCCATGATCCGTCAATCATGAAAGAACGATGTTTGGGATGCGGTCCCAAGACCTGAAGGGAAGTTTGCTGTGACTTCCAAATGGATCTATAAGATCAAGCATGCTATAGATGGTAGCATGAAGAAATACAAAGCGAGGTTTGTAGCTCGTGGCTTCTCCCAGGAAGAGGGATTGAGTATGAAGAGACTTCTACACCTATAGCCAGGCACACTTCCATCATATCAGTACTTGCTCTGGTTGTAGTGATGAAATGGAAGATACACCAGATGGATGTTGAGACAACTTTCTTGAATGGTGTAGTCGAAGAGGAAGTGTATGTGGAGCAGCCACTTGGTTTTGAGACACATGACAGGGAGTCATATGTGTGCAGACTGAAGAAATACTTGTATGGCTTGAAGCAAGCTCCCTGGACTTGGTATGGTAGGATGGACAGTTTCCTATACAGTTTGGGCTTTACCGAGAGTAAAGTAGATTCCAACCTTTATTACAAGGTTGAGGAAGGCAATCCAGTGATACTACTTCTGTATGTGGATGATATGTTTGTAATAGGTAATGATAGTTTGATTGCCGATACCAAGAGGAAGCTTGCAACTGAGTTCGAGATGAAGGACTTGGGGATGATGCACTATTTTCTAAGTATGGAGGTGTGGCAGAGTGCAAATGGGATCTTCCTTGGACAAGGGAAGTATACAGTAGATATCCTCAAGAGGTTCGGGATGATGGATTACAAGGCCATGGCCACACCTATGGCAGCGAACCTGAAGCTTCTATGTGATGCTTCATCTGAGCCGGTTGATGTCTCTATGTATCGTCAGATGATTGGGTCCTTGATGTACCTAAAGAACACGATACCAGATATTTGCTTTGCGGTGAACACATTGAGCCAGTTCCTGATAGATCCAAGGAGTGTTCACCTTGTTGATGTAAAGCATATTCTGAGGTACCTGAAGGGTACAGTTGATTATGGGCTCAAGTATGAAGCGAATCAAAAGTTTAACCTGCAGGGTTATGTTGATTCAGATTGGGCAGGCAGTACTACAGATAGGAAGAGCACATCTAGGTGCTGCTTCAATATGGGATCAGGTGTGATCTCTTAGTTTAGCAGGAAGCAGTCCTGCATAGCACTGAGTACAGCTGAAGTAGAGTACGTTGCAGCATGTTCGGCTAGTTGTGTGGTAGTATGGCTCCAGAAGCTATTGTCTGAGTTATTTGATCTCCCGTTGGAGGCTACTGGTATCTTTTGTGACAACCAGAATGGCTCCAGAGGCTACTATCTAGCATGTTCGGCTAGTTGTGAGGTAGTATGGCTCTAGAGGCTACTGTCTGAGTTATTTGATCTCCCGTTGGAGGCTACTGGTATCTTTTGTGAGGCTATTGTGTGAAGCTATTTGAGAATTTGGTGTTCCACGATAGGTTGAAGCACATCGAGATCAAATATCATTATATCAGGGATATGGTGCAGAGAGGAGCAGTGAAGCTCCTGTATGTTGCGACAAATGAGTAGGTTGTAGATGTGCTGACGAAGCCACTAGCTAGAGTGAAGTTTGAGTACTTCAAAGAGAGGCTCGGTGTCCTTCGGATCGATGACACTTCAAGGAAGAAGTGATGGAGACATTTACTAAATCCATTCCAAGCATGGTGGACGGAGGATTCTTCGCATGGCTATGGATGTAAGCGCTGGATGATGAGTATCAGGATGATGCTCCAGTTACTGCTCTATATATGCATCCTGTTGGATGCTAGATATGATCGGTTGGATCATGTATATGTATGTACGCATCATGTTGGATTCTTTGATCAGGTAGATTATGTATTTGTATATGTATCAGGTGGATACTTGTATGATCAGGTAGATCATGTATTTGTATATGCATCAGGTGGATTCTTGTATGATCAGGTAGATCATGTATTTGTATATGTATCAGGTGGATACTTGTATGATCAGGTAGATCATGTACTTATGTATGTATCAGGTGGATGCATTATGTATATCATATCGATGCATTTGTATGCATCAGATGGATATATTGTTTGATCAGGATGATCACAGATGACGAGATTCAGGATGTTTCTCCAGATGATATGCATCAGGGTTATGCTATGATGATGATCAGGATGATCACAGATTACAAGCTTCAGGATGTTGCTCCTGATGATACACATCAAGTTGATGGTATGATGGTGATCAGGTTGATCATGTGATGATGTACATTAGGATGATGTATGGTGAGTATTGGTTTGATACTCTATGGCTGTGGACGAGTTGTGCAGGTAGCATAGAAAAGACCCTTTAAAAATCAGACAGGTAGAGCGATGTGCTCGTAACATCCTAGGTTGATCTATCGAGATCCGGATAGGTAGAGCGGTGTGCTCGTAACATCCAGGGATGCTCTGAGTAGGTTTTGCTATAGTTTTGCATAGAAAAGATCCTTTAAAATCCGGACAGGTAGAGCAGTGTGCTCGTAACATCCTGGGATGCTCTATCGAGATCCATAGAGGTAGAGTGGTGTGCTTATAACATCCTGAGATGCTCTAAGTAGGTTTGGCGAAAGTTCACATAGAAAAGATCCTTTAAAATCCAGACAGGTAGAGCGGTGTGCTCGTAATAGCCTGGGATGCTCTATCGAGATCTGGATAGGTAGAGCGGTTTGCTCATAACATCCTGGGATGCTCTGAGTAGGTTTTGTGAAGGTAAACATGTAAAAGATCCTGGGAGATCCGATAGGTTGAGCAGTGTGCTCATAATAAGTCCCGGAATGCTCTTTCGAGGTTTTGTTGATGCACGTAATCAGTCTTGAGTATTCAACAGTATGGCCAGTGGTGATGAAGACCTACAGGTGGTGGGCCTACATCTAGTATGAAAAAGGAATGGCTCTGTAGAACTTCCTATGATGAGTAGATTCAGAGATTGACAGAGATAGCAGCAGCAGTGACAATGACAATGATTCACTGATGATCATCCAGAGAAGAAGACTTGTGCTAGATGATATGTGTCGAGAAATACCTTCCTAGTTAAGAGGGAGTATTGATGTATATCTAACTTCGGAGTGTATTTCATTTATATATTTATTGTACTCCTATAGAGATGTATTATTCCTCTATACGGAAGTGTTGTCATTTGTATTGACAAGTGTCACAAGTATGTTAACTTGCCGATGGGTTATTAGACCACCTTGTAAGGGGTCGGCCCGATATAATGTAATATGAAGTTATTGTACCTAGCTAGACATGTTGGCCCCATAAGGTTATTGGGAAAATAGGACAAGTATAAATAGAGATCGAGAGATCTCTATTTGGATCACTTCAGAACTCACACTTCTTTCACTCGGAAAGTGGCGCACATGTGAGGAGGAGGATCAGCTGCTAAGAGGAGTCTATCTCTTGTACTTTGGTTGTACTTTGGTTGTGCTATTGCTCTATCTATCTCTGAGGAAGTTGTGGGGTTTTTCACCTTAGGTTTTTCCCAACGGAAACTCAGTGTGTCTATTGTCTCTCATGCTTTTTCTTCTTGTGATGATTAACATGCTTGTTATGATTGACATGCATTGATATACTGTACATGTTATTCTCTCAGTAAAGATCCTAGAGTATTGTGAATTAATACTCAAAATTTAACAGAGTCGACTATAAGGCATCAAGGGATGTCGAATTCTAGGTAGATAGTATTATGGAGGTATACATCATCGAATTTGCCATCGACATAATCAATTCATACAGTGACACAGAGATGAATTTTTTCAAGGGACCTAGAGGAAGGTTTCTACTATTGCTAAAACTATGGATTAAAATGCTTATTTTCAAAAAGGTTATACTGAAGATGAATTCCGACGAGTAAAGCTCGGTGTGTGGAGGTTGGGGGTACAATGGGAATGTGGTTCTTATAGAATGATGCAGGGTAAATGGACATGAGCGATGATGAAATTCTAAGGGAAGCTGAGGAAGGTTGTGGTACCTTGCGAAGTGGGGTGAGTTTCTAGCGGACAAAAAATAAGAGGAGGACTACGATTGAGAGAGAGTCTCCTAAGGATACTGGAATGGAGAACTATGAAACGGGACCACAAGGGACTAAACGAGCTCACTGTGGCAAAGAAGAAAACCAGGCTACCCCTGAAGCCGAAAAGGGACTAAACCAACGCTATAACGTACCCACAACTCCGTGCACTACACCAAACTTTGTAATAAGAAATACAAGTTTTTCGCAGGGTTGTCGTGCATGTTAGAATAGAGGTAAGAGTAGTGGGTCTAGAAATACCAACAAAATACCAAGGATTACATGTGACGATGTGAAGATGCCGATATTTCAAGGTAACGGGACCGAGTAACCTGAGCAATACTGGTTTTTATGAGAAACAATATGGATAGTGAAATAGGTCCAAGACGATGATATCAAGAAAGGACAACTAGCGATGACCTTCAGGGGCCATGCGCTAGATTGGTTTATGAAATTTGTACAGGTACCTATAGGGAGTCTGGATAAAAAACTGTTGCAAATCAAGGCAGGATTGATTGACAAGTTTAGAAAACCTAAATTTGAGTCATAGTACATCACAAAAATGAAAGAGATTAAGCAATTCCCTAATGAATCAGTATGGGAATTTGACCAAAGATACAAAACTATTATGGAAAAAGTGAGCTTTGTGTTAAATTTTGAGCATTAATTCAATATACTCTAGGATCTTTACTGAGAGAACAACATGTATAGTATATCAATGCATATCAATCATAACAAGCATGTCAATCATCACAAGAATCAAAAGCATGAGAGACAATAGACACATAGAGTTTCCGTGGGGAAAACCCTAAGGTGAAAAACCCCAGAACTTCCTCAGAGATAGATAGAGCAATAGCTCAACCAAAGTACAACCAAAGTACAAGAGACATACTCCTCTTAGCAGCTAATACTCCTCCTCACAAGTGCACCACTTTCTGAGTGAAGGAAGAATGAGTTTGTGAGTGATCCAAATAGAGATCTCCCGATCTCTATTTATACCTGTTTTGTTTGCCCAATAACCTTATGGGGCCAACTTGTCTAGCTAGGTACAATAACCACATATTACATAAATCTGGTCTGACCCCTTACAAGTTGGTCTAATAACCCATTGGCTAGTTAATACACTTGCGACACTTGTCCATACAAATGACAACACTTCCTTATAGAGGAATAACACATCTCTATAAGGGTACAATAAATATATAATTGAAATACATTCCAAAGTTACATATACATCAACACTTTGAAATGAGTGATATGCAACACAAGGAGTGGTTCATCGTGATATTAGTATCCCACATTCATATGCCACTCATGTAGTAGAATATTGCAACCCATGAGGAACACTCGAAATCGCAATGAAGCTGGAAGCTTCACCAATCAACGAAACTGGGATAGGGATAAACCAGATGCAAGTGCAGTTAGCAAAATTGACGATCTAGTTACAAGACATAAAGAAGGGAAAAGAATTTTGTGAGGAAATATGGTGTAGTCGATGTAAATTAGACAAACATCATAAGGATCAGTGCCCATAATTCCACGAATACCTACAGTTAGGAGTACCAAATCCGCTCAATCAGGGAGGAATGCCATGGTGTCAAATTTTCCATACAATGGGGACATCGACCAGAAGAATGCGTGTACCTACAGAATATGGTATCAAAGTCAGCCAACATTTTCTACATTTTTTTTCGATTGGTCAGTCACGAAGAGAGGGATTTTAGAGCGTATGAATTACTACAAGAAAGGACTGTAGATACAGTTTTCATGAAGGGAGAGAAAAAACCCCCTGTACAACAGCAACAATAGTACAATCAGCAACAGCCGCACTACAGTCAACCACCACCACAGTATAACCAGCAACATCTCCACTATAGTCAACCATAGTCGTTGTAAAATCAACCACAACCCTAGTATGGACAATCGCAGTATCATCCACCACAATATAACCAACAACCATATGGTCAGCCGTGAGGACTTTTCAGAGGAGGATTTCATGGAGGGCGAGGAGGAGGTATTGGTCGTGGAGGCGATTTTGGGCAAGTTCAAGGTCTAGTTATATGTTATTGTTGTGGTCAGGACAGACATTATCAAAGGGATTGTTCGAACCCACCTCCGTAGTGTACTTACTTCAGCGCAACGGACCACAGTGTTGAGGAATGTCCCCAGTTGATTGCAAAGTGGAAAACTAAAAATATGCCCCAACCTCAACCAAACCCGAATGAGAACAAAAATCTTCCACCGAATGTACATAAGATATCAGTGGAGATAAGAATTTGACCTATGAATGTTGCAGTAGTAACCAAAGGAGGAGCTTCGATAGGAGAAGACAAGCCGCAACCTACCATTCGACCTAAAGCGAGGAAACAAGTTCAGTTTGACGTAGAAGTAGAAAGGGAGACCTTTTTAGAAGTGAAGGATACAATGGGAAGGACTAAGCTGCCACCCATTTTCTAGAAATAACCCGTCTACGTGATGCCGCAGATATTTGATACAATGAATACGTAGAGGCCACCAAGAAGGATCAACACTTTAAGGGATTTCCTAGAAATTTGTTTGGCACTAGAAAAAGATCATGATGCATTAGCAAAAATAGCCAGCCTATTACACCACCAGGAGGATGCATGATAGGATCAGACAGTGAATCGAGTACATAAGAAGAAGACAGGGAGAGAAATGAGGATAACTACGCAAATTGGTTCATTTGACTTCGACTCCATCATTCTAGACTTGGGATCGGAAGTAAGTATATTGACGAAATAGGCATGGGAGACAATGGGGAAACCACAGTTGGCGTGGTCCCTTGTGCAACTTCAAATAGAAAATAAAAGCAATGCCACCCCCATTGGTCGACTATGCCATCTTCCAGTTGAAATAGGACCAAAGACATACGCAGACTTCGACGTTGTAGAGATTGTTGATAACAAAAGCCCCTATCCAGTGTTGTTAGGGATAGACTAGGCAATGGAGAATCAAGCTGTGATCAACTTTAAGAAAATAAAATTTTCATTTGAGAATAGTGACATGAGGGTAGTTGCACCCCTCGATCCATCAGAAGGGCAGAGGTATGTCTATCCAATGCGGGATGAATTCACACAAGGTTGGGGCAATGTCTACAACATCTCAGAGGACTACATCAATCCCACCGCCGATGGGGAATTGGTGTGGTAGAGTGTTAGATCGACATCAGATTCTAATGAAGCATTTGAGAATTGGAAAAATTAGCTACGCGAAGTATCATTCAGGAGGTGCGCACGAATCACTCAGTCGTTGAGATGGGTAGCAACGAAAGTATGTGAACTGCCAACATATGAAGGAATTCCTAGTTTAACTATATTTATCGCCGAATTTGAAGAAAAGGTATCATAACCACAGAGACTGCTGGCATTAGACGAAGCACTAAAGGCTACACCAGCATGGTTGTGGGCGATGCATAATTCAATGATAACAAACTGGCCACTATGTCAAAAAATAATGGAAGTCAAGTTCAGTGATAATGAAGGGTATTGTGGAAGAAAATACAATGGAAGAGGAGACCTGAGGTACCACCTAGAAGAGTGTCAAAGCAAATGGGGAATGCGACCAAAACAAGAATGGGTCCACGCATTCATTCACACATTGAATGAGGTACCACAAAGTTGGTATATCGCAACATAACTGCGACGTGGAACAACCACCTGGGAAGTGTTATCTGTCAGATTTAGCCAAAATTTAAGCTTCTCGGATAAGAAAGCCTTCATCCATACCACACTATAGGATATTCATGAGAAAGTACTTGAAGGAATTCTGACAGAAAAAACAATGGAATTACAGTGGATTATGACACCAGAAATGTTGATGGAATGCTACAAAGTAACGGGAGAACCTGATGATGAAGAAAATCCACGATCTGTTTATGTACCAAAGTCGGAAGGAAGCCGAGATGTCAAAGAACCAGAAATACCCTTCAAAAAATTCCAACATCCACTGCAAATTAAGAAAGTTAATATTGGGTCGGAGGAAAACCCTAGGTTCACAAGTATCAGAGATTACTGGGACGACGTGTCCATTGCAAAGATGACTGATCTGCTACACAAGTTTCAAGACTTGTTCCCAACAAAATTTACAGAAATGAAAGGCATTTCGCGGGACCTGGGAAAAATGAAGATTCCATTAAAACCTGATGCGAATCCCGTAAAGCAATGGCCTTACAGATTGAATCCCAGGTACAAGGAGTGTGTGAAAGTAGAAATAGAGCGAATGTTGGATGCAGAAATCATAGAGCCTGTGGAGGAATTTGAATGGATTAGCCCAATGGTTGTACAATATAAGAAGACCGGCAAGATCAGGACTTGTGTCGAACTAAGGAAACTAAATGATGCATGACTTCATGATCCATTCCCTACTCCTTTCACTGCTGAAGTATTAGAAGGAGTTGGAGGTTAGGAAATATATTCATTCATAGACGAATTCTCAGGATACCACCAAATAAAAATTATGAAGGAGGATCGACATAAGACAACATGGGTAAATCCCTGTCGACATAGCATGGTATAGAATCATTAAATGAGTCTAAAAAAAAAAAGCAAAGAAGTGACCGAAAAAGCAAAGTAAGGAAAGATTAAGTTAAGGAATCTACCGAAGTAGTTGCGATAGATTTGGAAGTAAGAAGTGCATCGATGGGAGAACTAAAATAACGAGGACAATGATAAGGATGCAATAGTATAAGAGACAAGGACAGGATTGCGACAAGGTTCAAACATCAACAAGGTAAAGACTTGTCGACGTCAAGCGGAGTAGGAACGGTTCAAGTCAAGCAATAAATGTAGTCATCAAGACACATCGAATGACGACGTGAGTGGATTAATCCACAATCCATAACCGCACAAGTTAGTATAAAGGAGCAATAAATGCATAGCATCGAGTAAATCAACCGAAGATTCAGTGAATTAGTGGAATATTTGGTAATTATTACCCATAATTAATTCGAGTCACACAGAGCGGGAGATGGAAGATTATAAAAGTAGGGTGCACTTAACCATTTGAATTATTGTGCATTCAAAGAGTAGCAGAGAAGTTAGAGTGAAGATTAGGCAGAAGGGTTAGAGGAAAGCTAATTGCAATGGCGCATGTAATTTCAAGTATGTGTACACTAGAGGAACCTTTTGCAAAGGAGAAATTCATAGAGGAACAACCAGAGATTGCATATGCACCATCCCATGGAGTCAGACATAAAAGGAGTAGCACCTGACCAGCGAGTTCCAATAGAAAACCTAAGAGAACCCGAAGTTCAACATGGAACACAGCAACAGCAGAAGGAGAAGGCACCTCAGCCACTGCAAGGGAAGAAACGACCGCGATTGGAAGGGAACCAAGACCAACAATAGCAGGCATTCCAGGATATGTGCCCCTGCAGAAGGAAGGTGCACAAGCTATCCGGATCGGGAATAAGACCAAGTATACCATCAAGGAACCAGTGGTCCCAAACGGGGTTTGCAGAACAAGTAATATCATACCGCAGTTGTGGAAACTAAAGTATAGTGACCGTGATATAGTGCTACACCCAGAATGCGCAAGAGACATATACATCAACGTCCTGCATGGTGAAGAGGGCTCAATCATGCAAGAAACTCAATAATGGGCGTTCGGACTAAAGAAGTCAGGTATGCTAAATCTAACTCACATGCCACATTTCGAAAGAGGGTCTGAAGTAAATGCATGCTTGAAGCAGTTGCTCTCCTGCTTTCATGGAGGTTTCCTATGGTTAGGAAAAAAGGTCTCATTAATAGTTTACATGATAGCGCAAATAACAGGGTTAACCAAAAACTTTACACCTCGGAGATTTACACCTCTTTGAGCCATTTTCAACCGCAGCTGAAAGACTCACTCATCCAATAGCAACAGGAATTCCGTGCACAACTCTACCCAACCGCAGTTGGAGATGTCTACGCACTCACAATTTCAACCTGATCTTAAGATGCTGCTGCTATGATACCACCTGGCGCAAGGTCGGGACCTGTCAAAACGTCTTCCTTAACAATAACACACAAACACACAAATTTCTCACATATACTAGATGTGAACTGGAACGCAAAGAAGTTGGATTCTTCTATTACTTGAATGAGTTACAAAGTTACGTGCACTCTATTAAACTAGTCGGACTTATCATGTTACAATTTACTGAATTAAACAGTGTGTTTCTCTCTATGTGTGATCCTCTCCTGCTCTCAATTTTTTGTTAAATGCAAGGACGAATGAGCGATGAGTGATGAGAAATTGCTTCCTCTATGCTTTCACACCGATCTTTGACTCTGCTCTGTTGCAGCTCTTGAGGTCAGTCTGTTCCCTCGAGGCATCCTCCCTTGTCCATTTCTCTACATTTGACTCAACGAATGCTGTAGTTGTCAGAGCCCTTGGTTGTGATGCACAACCTCCTCCTGTGGTGACACCTATTCTTGTTTCAACCACCTTCTTAACTGCCTTTAATTTCCTCAACAACCCCAACGGTTGTTTCCTTGAAGTTTGCACTTCTCTGACTTTGCTACAGTATTCATCCCTATCACTTTCCTCTTCGATCTGTTGACCATACTATACCTCGTCGATCTTCGACATAACTTTTTGGCTTCACTTAACCTCTACAACTTCTAGTACACCCCGTCCACTTTGCTTGGCCTTCTACCACTTTCGTTGGTGTCAATGTTAGTCCACGTCGACATCCCAACCCTTTGATCTCCATTCCTGTCGATGTCGACCTTTTCTCCCGTCAACTATACTTCGACAGCTTCCTAATTGACTACTTGGCTTCGACTACCAATCTTCTTCGCACCAGTGGTCATCGAAAATCCCCCTGGTCGACTTCTCATGTCAATCAACTTCGACTATTTCACCTAGGTCTCGATGCTCTTGCATCATAAACCTGGAAATATGACCCACACATGTTTAAGATTATGAGGCTCCCTCTTTGCATCAAAATCTACTTTCCAACTTTTAAAAATTAGTCCAAGCAAGCCGTAGAACCATATTTTATCCAGTAATCTTTGTTTGTCTAACTCAGAGTAGAATATCAATAGGATCCATCTTCGTGACAGAATGTGGAAAGATGGCATATTTTCTACCAACCCTCTCCAATTTGATTCCATCCAGCTTTCTAGGGATTTCTCTCTGAAAAATTTTCCATAGAATCTACCCACCAATGCAGAGTTGAGGTAAGCTAGAACTTCCTCAATTCCAATCTCTTTTCCCAACACCAGAGAAGCATGCTCTTTCCTTGTTTTTTCACCCTTCCTATGTCCATGGCCTTTCCCTAGACTAGCCTTTGTTGTACTGGCTCCATCAATAGATTGTGTGGAAATTGAATGTTGGTCAAGATTAAAATTATGATCAGGAAAGAAATCCGTCACATCTGCATACGCCTTCCTTCGACACTTGAATTCCTCATCATTCATGAATATGGATCAAACTAGAGAATGGTTGTCATAATCAACCTCATCCAGATCCATCTTGTGTCACTGAATACGCTCTTTCACTAATGATGTAATGTTAACACCCAAAAAGTGCTCACTAGCTCATTTCCTTATTCACATGACCCATTTGTCCACTTTTTCACCATTCGAGCCTCTAAAGCCATCAAAAGGTCACCAAAAGACCTTAATACACCCCTTTTTCCACTCAAAATGAATATTTTTCCTCAAAAAGGGTCCAAAATTCCCAAAAATATTAAAAAGAAAATAAAAATATTCAAAATATTCAAAAAAGGAAAAAGGAGGGAAAAAGTATCTAAACCATGTTGGTCAATACCATTGGTTTCCTCAAAACCATAATGGTATTCCCCACCACCAAAAACTATAAAAAGCTAGTAGGGGCTCCTCACTTTCCATCCATCCATCTTCCTATCCTCATGCTGTCAAAATCTCCCTTGAGCTTTTGACCATTGTAGCCATCTTGGAGAAGAGACTTTTGGAGCTTGGAGCTACTCACCTTGGAAGTTGCTCAACAATCTTCACCATTTGGAGGTATCACCATTGCAAGCACTTGCTTGCCCCTATTCTTAATACAAAGTTATTCTTTATTCTATTTCTTATTCTTGTTTTCAAATCTTTCAAAAGTTTATTATGATATGCACATGCTAGTTTAGTTTAGTTTAGATTTACAATTGTTTTTGCTTTAAATATTGAAACCGCTATCACTTGTTGATAGGTGCCCATATCACTAAGCTTGGTTGCAAAACCAAGCCAACAGTTTTTGGCGACTCCACTGGCTTCGAATTCTTAGATCTCAATTTTTTCTTTAGATCTTAGTTTTTGTTAGTATTAGTCAGTTTAATTCATAGATCTGCCATCCTAGACAGCAGATCCATTGCTGTTCTAGATTTTGCCCCTTTTTATTGCCATTAACAGCCTGAAATTTCCATTTTCGAGTTCATTTTTCGGCGTCTGTGTACGGCTTTCGCCTCGTGGCTTTTTGTCCAACAGTCGCGCGGATCATCGCGACTTCACGGCTCTTTTGCCATGGCTTCGCGGCCAATTTACACGCTGTACATCACGGCTTCGTGGCCATTTTCCGCGCTGCACATCGCAACTATGTGACGAAATCCGGCGCTGCACATCGCGACTATGTGACGAAATCCCGCGCTGCACATCGTGGCTTAGCGGCTAAAACCCGCGCTTCCCATCACGACTGTGAGCTAGAAACCCGCACGGTCCATCGCGGTTGTTCTGCCAAAACCCACGATGCAAGTTTTTTCAATTTGGCCAATCCGTTAAAAAAAAAGTAATTTTTTGCTGTATTTTCTGCCCATTTAGCTATTTTACAGTATTAAAATTCCTGCATTATTACAACCATATAAATCTTTTTACTATTTAGAATGCACCTTTGAAAAAGTCTTTTTACAAAATTTTCAGAAATTGAAAGAAGAATTTATTTGCGTTTTATCTAGATAAAAATTTTACTGTTTACTTCCTTGATATTTTGCCCATAGCAATTTTTAAAAGAAATCCATTTATTTCTTGAAGAATTCATATTATTTGTTTTCCTATTTCAAAGATCCTTTGTTTTTGAATAGTTTTTGCAAAGCATTTACATTTTCAATTTCAGTTTAAAATACCACACGTGCACCCACTCAAACACATAATTTAAACTGAGCCTTAAAATTTACCCTAACTTCAACCAACTTTTAACCCCACTTGGGGAGCACTTAAAAGAACTTTGTAGCTAGGTAGAATTGAGGGGATAGGTGTTCCAATAACACCCTTCAGTTATTACATTTGAGACATAGCTGTCATCCATTAGGGAACTAAAATCTCCTAGTATTTTTTGGCACAGTCACAACCAGTTTATCACAGGGCCTCTCCCCTAAAAGGGTTGAAGTCGCGAGGATGGTTCCGAAAGCCTGAGTGGAATACCAAAATCCATTCAGTAACCGAAGGCTACCATTCGCAGTTCTCGGGATATCCCTGTATGGGGGTATTGTGGTAAAAGGACCAAACGGCAGATTCACCTTTTCTGAACGTGTCATGAACGGAGTATCCTAGTTTCCATTCTTTAGGATTGATTACCCGGTGTCCCTCCCGGTAGGGGGATATCTAGCCGTTGATTCAACACTCAATATTTTCTGACTTGGATTTCATCACCTTGTAGAGAATATCGTTTGTTGACTCACAATACTTCTAGTTAGGTGATTGCATGATACAATCCACCTTTCGTCTAGTAGCACCTCTTTTTTCTAGAAGCTGTTTGACTGTTGGTATTCTGACCATTTTTGTTGCATCCCTCCACTTATTATAGCACAGCTGCTATAATAAGTGCTTTTTGAGGTTGATTTTTTGGCCTGAGAGCCTTTATTTTCACTTCCCTTTTTTGCACCCTTGGTTGCATTAGGGTTTCGAGTTTTTTATACATCACCATCTTACACTGAAATTTTTTTACAAAACATATTTCTCACCATTGAGAATTTTAGACGATCTCGTCGTCTTCAGGGGGAACCCCCAGAGTTCAATCTACTTGGCTCTCCCTTGACTCGACACGTCATCGGCCAAACATACAGTCATCCAATTCTGACACACCTCACTTCACATCTGATTCTCAGGCTGAATCCGAAAACCCTACGGAGTTATTACCAACCAACCTCATGGCTGGAACACAATTCGACCCACTTTTTACCAGTACCATTGGATATACATCCATAAACCCTTCCACTACTATGCCATCCATGGTAACAACAACCCCTCTAGTCATGCCTAATGTGGGGTACACTCCACCTTTAGGAATTCCCAACATAGGACTACCTCCTATCATGGGTATGCCAAATATAGGAATCACACCACCTACCATTACCACAACCCAGATCCCAAGAATTCCTGGTACTATTCCTAACCCTAGTGTAACCCATGTTGCACTTGGAAACGTTGGCCCATACCAAACCACAGCAGTTGGAGGACACATACCTTCAATACCTAGCATATCCTTAGGGGCTACTAGACCACTACATCATGCCACCATGAACAATCATGTCCCAGTCACTGTGCCACACCCATCTGCTAGTTTACCCTACATGGCGAGTCTGAACTTACCAGACTTAGCGAGGCTAACCAACAATCCTATCAGGCACAACCCTACATGGCCACCCATGCCTACGAAGCTCCCCTCGGACATACCCAAGTTTGAAGGAAAACCTGGGGAGGACCCTCAAAACCACATAATGTATTTTCACCTATGGTGTTCATCTAACTCCATAGTGGATGACTCCATTCATCTAAGACTATTGCAACGAACCTTCACTGGCTCTGTAGCCAAGTGGTACATCGAACAACCACATGGGACCCACCAGACTTTTACGTCTCTCGCCTCCACTTTCCTTCAGTTTTTTCAGCTACCTGTACGTTACGATGCAGGAGTTGAAATACTATTGTCTTGCAGACAAAACACAGCTACCCACATCACGGACCACATCCATGAGTGGCGCAAGCGTCGTAGCCTCTGTAAGATTAAACTGGATGACCATATATTTTTGGACTAGTTTCTTAAATCACTCCTACCCCTCATAGCAAAAGTCGTAGCCTCTGAACGACCCTAGTCAGAGGAAGAAGCTATCCTAAAAGCTCAGCAATTCGACCTAATTTACACCCAATCATGCTATCTCTACACCATCATACCGGACGCCCCACGAGGCGATTCTTCACGCGGTGACGCGCTGGGGGCATCATATGCCGCCGATGGTATTATTGGCCAGGTCACACCACAAATTAAACCTTTTAGCATGGTGAGCACCGTAAATGCCCCAGACCTCTCTAGGGATACATCTAATTCTGGAGCGACAACTTCCTACACTCCAACGAGTCAGACTCACCACACTCATGGACCCTCTTGTCCACAACATTGCTATGGGCAAGTTCCATCGGCATATGTCCCACCCACATACTTTAACCAACCGACCACCCAGAACCAAATTTAGTTTTCGCCACAACCAATATATTACCCACAGCAAGCTACAACAGCTAACCCAACACCTCCAATAGCTCAAGGTTACCAACAACCCCAGCAGGTAACTAGACCACCTCCAGCCCCACCAGCTTATTATCCACCGCAACCTGCTCCCGCACCTGCGGCAAACCAAAATCCTCTCGCTGCTCAAGGGCAAGTGTACACACAACACAATCAGCCCCAACATCAAAACAACTAGCGCAACTAGGGTGGGAAACAAAACCATGGAAGAGGACGTAACCACGGCAACAACCAATAGCATAATCAAGGTCCACCACCTCCCAATCCCCCAAATAACAATAATGTTGCTCCTCCCAACCAGAATCCAGATCGTCATCCTAGGCAGCCAAAAACAATAACCTCAGAACAAACCATCCTTGTTCTATTATCGGGGTCTATGGCCATTACACACATGCTTTCCCACATTTGGAGCGAGCTCGGCAACTCTGGATTGACGATGCCCATCGTCAAGGGAAAGCAGCTCCTCGGGCGCCACTCAACCCTCCACCACCTCAACATCAACCTTTGGTGCTACAAAACCCCTTTCCAACCCAAGGCGTAGTGAACACTCAACCGTTAGCTCCCCCTCAGGGAAACGCGCCACCACAACAACAAATCACTTATGCCGCTCCTGATCAACCCATGTTCGATTCAGATAACCACCACTTGTTAATGATGTCATCCGCAGATGCCAATCTCCAAACCCGCCAGAACCAATATGGCTCCACCCCTGAAGCCCCTCCCGCCGACAAGAACACTAATGTTCATCCCACGGATTAGACGTTATGGATACCTCTGACTCCACTCGATGGTGCTTCTAAAGCACCTCGCTTCCCACTTCGTCGCATCAACAATAGTCCCAATGCTCGTGCTGCATCGAATTACAGCATTGTAGATGACTTAGCCCAGTCTCCCGTAGCCATGTCTGCTTTAGAAGTCTTAAAAAACTATCCTTCACAACGCAAGACTTTGCTCTCTCCCATTGCCGATATTGACCCCAATGATTCACAACTGATGGCATTCGATTCAGACCAGTCCAAACCACGCTTGCCTTCCACTTTAGCATTCCAAGTTTTCGTTTCCGTTCGGAATCTTGTCATCCATCGGTGCATTATCTATGAAGGTGCCTCTACAGGCGTTATGTCCACATTCGTTTGGAAAAAGTTGAGATCTCCTACTCTCCAGCAGTCCACCACTACGTTGCGAGCCTACGACAGTCGTTCGGCTCAACTACAAGGTCTCTTAGCTAAAGTCCCCATCCAGCTGGCTGGTAAAACCGTGCTCATTGACATAGAGGTCATCAATGCCCAACTTTACTATAACCTCTTACTTGGCTGCAGCTACATGTATGCCATGCGGGATGTTGCCTCCTCCGTTTTTCATACCATGATGTTCCCTCATGACAGATGCGTGGTCAAGGTCAACCAACTCACCTATTACGATCCCAAGGCCCCGGCTGCACCTAAAAATGTTCTCCCTATGGTTGAACAACCTGTTTGTGGTGCAACTACCTCGTTTGTTTCCTCCGTGGGACCCGGACTTTACTCCGACGCATCGATGACTTCTACATTCCAATCCATTCCACCACCGTCACCGGAGACCCACGTCGCTGACCTCTATACTCTTTCACACAATACACAAACACCCAACAATCAACCATCCTTGTTACCTAAACCACCATTGGTCCCTAGTCACATTGGTGTTACACCCATCCACACAATCCCCTTTCTATTTCCTCCCTCAGGCGTAGTAAGCGCTCCAGTTATGGCTACCCTTAGTCTCCCTGGGTTAACATTGGGATTACCCATGTGGTATATTTCACCTCGCGTTCCCCCACCGACACCAAATTTCATCCTGCAACCGGTGCAACCCATTGTCACTTCTACTCAACCACCTCCCGGTATCACTACCACTTCGTCATCTACGAATCCCCCTCCTCTCATCAGGCCCATTGGGGGCAGAGGCCCACAACCATAGACTGCGGTACCCCCACCCAAAGCAGTTAAACCTCCCCCCGTGTTCCGTGCTCCTCCTAAATGCTCGTTGTGTGATGAGTTAGGCCATCCAACTCATCAATGTCCACAGTTACCTGCATTATAGGAACACATGCAAATGCTTGACGATGACCCCAACATACCGGTTGTCAAAATCGACTCAAACCCCAAGCCTCATGACAAATCACTACGTACCAACCACCCTTGTGCGATATGCGGTATTTACGGCCACTACTCACATCTCTTTCCTGATATCCCAGATTACAGAGCAGCGTTGTACGAGTTGAATAACGTCGACTTAGAAATATCTCCTCCCCTCATCGAGGAAATCTACCCTCCGAAATCATCCACTTCGGAATAAATCAATACCATCTATATGATTTCAACCACTTTCAAACCAGAACCCCTTGATTTATGGTCTGACTACTTCCATACTGATGAGCAAATTTTGGAAACACTCACTGCACCCGACTACCCTTGGGACGATATGCATCATCGCTCATACTTCCTCCCAGAGGCGTCTACATCCACCACATCTAACCAGCTATCGGTCGAATCGAAAGATTTCATACCCACTAAGGTCGATTGGTTCAAGCACCCCATCCCAGTACCGGATGTCTTCGAAGAAGGAAACATGTCCAACATTTACCCCATTATACAAATCGACATTTCCACCACACCTGGAAAACCTGAGCTCATCTCGCTAGGCGCATCTTGCACTCAAGCGGAAACTCAGGCATATAAAAAACTTTTCCAAGAGTTCCATGATGTCTTTGCCTGGTCCTATACCGAAATTCCTGGTCTTGACCCTGCCATTATAGAGCACCACGTTGACAAATGGCCTGATGTCCCCCCCGTTCGTCAGAAACAATGACCCATTCATCCTTCTAAGCTTCCCGCTATTAAAGCCGAGGTTGAGAAACTTTGCAAAGCAGGATTCATTTATCCTATTGCTTATACCACCTGGGTTTCAAACCTCGTTCCCGTCAACAAAAAACAAGGAACCCTTAGAGTATGCACTGACTTCCATGATTTAAACCGCGCTTGTCCCAAAGACAATTTCCCCATGCCATTCATTGACCAACTCATTGATGCGTGTGCGGGACATAAAGTCCTATCTTTCATGGACGGTTTTTCCGGATACAACCAGATTCAGATCCGTAAGGAGGATCAGTACAAGACTGCATTTACCACCCCATGGGGCACCTTTGCCAATCGTGTCATGCCTTTCGACCTCAAAAATGCTGGTGCCACATTCCAGCGGGCCATGACCTATTGTTTTCACGACTTGGTCCATATCCTGCTAGTCTATCTTGATGACCTTATAGCTCGTTCCCGGAAACGATCAGACCACCTTAACGACCTCCGGCAAGTTTTCCTGCGTTGTCGCAAATATAAAATCCGCTTGAACCCACACAAGTGTGTCTTTTGTGTTCTGGCAGACCGGTTGTTGGGTTTAATTGTTTCCCAGAATGGAATTACTGTTGATCCCCTAAAATTCAAAGCCATCTTAGACCTTCCCTCTCCGCGGAGGCTTCAACAACTCCAGAGTCTGCAAGGGCGGTCCAATTTCCTTCGTCGCTTCGTTCCTGATTACGCCACCAAAGTTCATGGATTCTTACGCCTAATTCGCACCCACATACCCTTTGTTTGGGATGAGCAAGCAGACACGGCACTCGACACCCTCAAGAAAGCTATCACAAGCCCCCTTGATCTCCCCTCCGGATTTCTCCCATGACTTCATCCTTTACGTCTCGGCATCCGAACATGCCGTGTACGGAGTCTTGGTCCAAGAAGATGCCTCTCACCAAGAGCATGTCATTTATTACATCAACCAAACCTTGTCTGGCCCACCCCTACGTTACCCATACGAGGAAAGATTATCCCTATCCGTAGTCTTTTCCATCCAAAAATTGCGACACTACATTCTGCACAGTCATACCACAGTTGTCGCCGACTCCAACCCAATGGTCTATCTCCTAAACTGGCGGCTCCTACAAAGTCGTGTTGCTAAATGGGTCATTATCCTCCAGGAATATGACCTCACTTTCAAAACTCCTAAGAGCACCAAAGCCCTCGTGCTTTCCCTGTTGAGATATTGTAACTTCAAAGAATATTATATTTGTACTTTATTATTCCGGAGATGTTTCATTCCTCCGTGAAGATCTTATTGTATATCCGGAGATGTTTATTCCTCCGTCGGAATGTGGTAACTCGGGTTATTAGACTTCCCTAGTGGGGGTCGGCCCTGTATGTGTCATGTGGGTCAAAGGGTTATTATACCACCCTAGAAGGGTCGGCCCAGTCAGTTGTAGTGGGGTATTTAACCCATTGGTTAAATACGAGCCTACGTGTACTTGTGTAAAAGATATGTCAGAGTAGTGTATAAATAGAGGAGGTGTGTTCCTCATTTGACACACTCACACACTTGAGGATAGCGCACTTGTGGAGGAGAGGTCTGCTATGGTGGAGGAGGAGATCATGTCTTTGGTTTGCATCTTTGTATATTGCTGGTCATCTATATTGAGGAAGCTTTACTGGGTTTTCTACCCCATGAGGGTTTCCCAGGATAAATCTGTGTCTCTTGTGTTTATGCTATGCTTGTTGTTTCTTCAGTGATCCTGTATATGCTATTATTGTGAAATGGAATGTAATGCTGCTATTTTCTATCTTATCATATTAAATCTTAACATGGTATCAGAGCTACCCTGAAGGAAGACAAGGTATGGCACTTACGACACTTGCTTTACTTACGACAATTTGAAGGTTAGGGTTTTACATAGAAAAAACCAGTCATCATGGAACTTTCGCTATAAATCCATTTTGGAGAAGGTTCAGGGTCTGAAAAGTTTACAGGTCGAACATAACATCCCCAGGTACCTTGTATCCAAAGGGCATCCTCAGATTCGTTGTACTTTGTAAGTTATGATCAGTACAAGTTAGGGTTTCTGACTCTTCTAGATCTCAGTCAAAATCAGGTGACCTTGGTAAAAAGGTCATAACTTGGGATAGGAAGCTCCAAATGAAATTTCGTAAAAAGTGACAGGTAGTACATAGACTGTACTATCGCAGAAAACATTTTCAGATGCCGAAGGTGAACCAATGACACGTGGCACGCCGTACAAGTTAGCTCTCCTGTTTTATCCCATAAACAGGTCACGTTGCGACACTTGGCATAATTTGGGCTAGGAAGCTCCAAATGAAATTTCGTAAAAAGTGACAGGTAGTAAACAGACTGTACTATCTCAGGAAACATTTTCAGAGGCTGAAGGTGAACCAGTGACACGTGGTACGCCATACAAGTTCGCTCTCCTGTTTTATCCCATAAACAGGTCACGTTGCGACACTTGGCATAACTCTCTCTCAGAAAATCCAATTGAGGTCAGACCTGTCAGGATGGAAAGATGACAGGTCAGGCTACTGTAGAAAAAGTTTTCAGACCCTGTGGAGCAAAAATTTCAGAGTTATAGAAGAAACAATCAGGTGCATATTTCTGTCAAAACAGAATTATTTTTGGAGCACCTTTATTCATGGCTTCCGGAATTTAGGGTTTCGGAGAAAGTTAGAATTTTTGGAATCGGAGTCCACGGATGAATGCTACTCAGGAAAATCAAAATTTAGAGACCAAGATTGAATTTTTTGGTTGGGTAGAAGACCGGGCTTGATCAAACCCTAGTTCGGGATTTTGATAAAAAAGATGGAAAATTAGGGCTTCAACAAAAGTTGGAATTTTTGAAGTCTGTAACCACGGCTGGAAGCTCCTCAGAAAAACAAGAGTTTAGAGCCTTGGATCTAACCTTTTGATTGGACAGAAGGGTGGGCTTCATCAAACCCTAGTTCGGGTTCCTGTCTAGAAGATCCAAAAGTTTCGAAGGCAATTTTGAGGGGTCAAATTTTGGAGATTTCAAAAGTGAAGTATGCTAGTTTGATCAGCTCAGCAAGACACATCCTTCCATCCATTCAGAAGCATGAAAGTCAAAGATTGAATTTTTAGGGTTTCTCTAGCGAGCCCTAATCAAGATCCAAATCAAGTTTCAGGGGGAGTTGAGGCTAAGGCCTTACATAAGAAGACTACAAGAAGTCTCGACAGGTATGACTTAAGGAGGTTCAGATACAGGTACATCACAAAAGACAAATCAAGTTCCATGACCATGACAACATGAAGACAAAGACTCATCCATAATATTTGTTCTACTTATGAGGTATGTATGACTTTGTTATATTATGCTTAACCTATGAGACATGCAGGTCCTAGCTCAGGATCTCTAAATGATTGAAGAGATTGTTTAGGTATGTTGTACATAACTAATCCAGATATGTTTTCTTATGTCAAGTTAGAATCTTACCTTGTGTTAGGATCCCTTATATAAGTATACTTGGTATGATTGGTTATGCTTATTCATAAAGTTAGTAATCAAGGGTTTATGCATATTATGTCTCTTGTCTTGATGATTTAATTAACCAGAAGAGTACTATGATCAAACAAGAATATGCATGAGTAAAAGAAGACTTCCTTGAAACCCTAAATACTAATGATCATGACTATACATATTCAAGATTATTTAGAATTAGAATGTTTGGAGAATATACTAATGAACGTATGTTTGTGTATGAGATCATGAGGATGACACTAGTGCACACTTGAGCATGCACAGTGGTACAGAATGAATACAAGTTCAAAAGACATATAGAAGATCAAGCGGGAGGCAACCACACAAACATAAAAGATAAGTATTTGAGTTGTTATTTGAAATAGTAAATGATATTGCTTGTATGCATATTTGTATTCCTAGAATATATCATGCTGAGTGTAAACATTCATAGAGCATTGAACAGTATACTACTAATATGCATATGATTGGTAAGTTGGACAAAACATTCCGTTGTTGCTTGTCTAGAATGAAACCTCTTTGATGACATGCTGAGAGCTGTGCACACTCTCGATAGTATGTTCTAGTAGAGATGGAAGGCATCTGGATAGCCACTGTATGCATACAGGATATGGTAAAGTGTTGTGCCAAAGTATTGGTCAAAATAGTTGCATAACTATGTAAATGATATCTGTATGCATAATAGGTTATCATGTCAATATGATTTGATGATTATGAAGTATTACTAATCATGTACTTAATTTTGATTTGTAGGAAAGATCATCATGAATGATGAACACTGAACAAGTGATGGATGTTAAACAAAAAAAAAGATTTTCAAATCAAACACACTATAGAAGGCTTGTGGCTAGAAGATTCTCTTAGAAAGAAGAAAAGAAGCATGATGAGATGTTTGCTCCAAGTGGCTAGATAAGACCATTCTCTTAATGGTGTAATTAAAGAAGAAGTGTGAATCAGGTTCTGTATGGGTTCCCAGGATCGATAGTAATTGATGAGAATACATGTGAGGATTGCATCATCCTTGAACACAAGTTCTAAAGTGAGCCGTAGACAAGTGTCTCCGAGAAAGAAGAGGGATTGTATCATCCTTGAACACTTGTTCTAAAGAGAGCCGTAGATGTATGTCTTCGAAAATGAAGTCCTTGGTGGACATGAGGGGATTGGATCATCCCTGGACTTCAGTCCGAAAGAAGAGCCGTAGACGTATGTCTTCGAGAATGAAGTTCTTGGTGAACATGTGAGGGGATTGGATCACCCCTGGACTTCAGTCTGAAAGAAGAGCCGTAGACGTATGTCTTCGTGAATGAAGTTCTTGGTGAACATGTGAGGGGATTGGATCATCCCTGGACTTCAGTCCGAAAGAAGAGCCGTAGACGTATGTCTTCGTGAATGAAGTTCTTGGTGAACATGTGAGGGGATTGGATCATCCCTGGACTTCAGTTCGAAAGAAGAGCCGTAGACGTATGTCTTCGAGAATGAAGTCCTTGGTGGACGGTTGAGGATTAAGTCATCCTTGGACGTGGTCCTAAATGTACGGTGGAGGATTAAGTCATCCTTGGACATGGTCCTAAATGTACGGTTGAGGATTAAGTCATCCTTGGACGTGGTCCTAAATGTACGGTGGAGGATTAAGTCATCCTTGGACGTAGTCCTAAATGTACGGTGGAGGATTAAGTCATCCTTGGACGTGGTCCTAAATGTACGGTTGAGGATTAAGTCATCCTTGGACGTGGTCCTAAATGTACGGTGGAGGATTAAGTCATCCTTGGACGTGGTCCTAAATGTACGGTTGAGGATTAAGTCATCCTTGGACGTAGTCCTAAATGTACGGTGGAGGATTAAGTCATCCTTGGACGTGGTCCTAAATGTACGGTGGAGGATTAAGTCATCCTTGGACGTGGTCCTAAATGTACGGTGGAGGATTAAGTCATCCTTGGACGTGGTCCTAAATGTACGGTGGAGGATTAAGTCATCCTTGGACATGGTCCTAAATGTAAAGTTGAGGATTAAGTCATCCTTGGACATGGTCCTAAATGTATGGTTGAGGATTGAGTCATCCTTGGACGTGGTCCTAAATGTACGGTTGAGGATTGAGTCATCCTTGGACGTGGTCCTAAATGTACGGTTGAGGATTAAGTCATCCTTGGACATGGTCCTAAATGTACGGTGGAGGATTAAGTCATCCTTGGACATGGTCCTAAATGTACAGTTGAGGATTAAGTCATCCTTGGACGTGGTCCTAAATGTACGGTTGAGGATTGAGTCATCCTTGGACGTGGTCCTAAATGTACGGTTGAGGATTGAGTCATCCTTGGACGTGGTCCTAAATGTACGGTTGAGGATTGAGTCATCCTTGGACGTGGTCCTAAATGTACGGTTGTGGATTAAATCATCCTTGGACAGTAAATCCAGTAATTCTGAAAGGAAGGATAGTCCTAAATGAATTGAGTGGATTAAATCATCCTTGGATAGTAAATCCAGTAATTCCGAAAGGAAGGATAGTCCTAAATGAATTGAGTGAATTAAATCATCCTTAGACAGTAAATCCAGTAATTCCAAAAGGAAGGATAGTCCTAAATGAATTGAGTGGATTAAATCTTCCTTGGACAGTAAATCCAGTAATTCCGAAAGGAAGGATAGTCCTAAATGAATTGAATGGATTAAATCATCCTGGGATAGTAAATCTAGTAATTCGAAAGGAAGGATAGTCCTAAATGAGATTGAGTGGAGTAATCATCCTGTAAATAGATTGGGATTGCCTCATCCCTAGACATGGTGAGATGTCTTAAAGTGATAAGGACTAATCATCCTGTAAATAGATTGGGATTGCCTCGTCCCTAGACATGGTGAGATGTCTTAAAGTGATAAGGACTAATCATCCTGTAAATAGATTGGGATTTCCTCGTCCCTAGACATGGTGAGATGTCTTAAAGTGATAAGGACTAATCATCATGTAAATAGATTGGGATTGCCTCGTCCCTAGATATGGCGAGATGTCTTAAAGTGATAAGGACTAATCATGCTGTAAATAGATTGGGATTGCCTCGTCCCTAGACATGGTGAGATGTCTTAAAGTGATAAAGACTAATCATCCTGTAAATAGATTGGGATTGCCTCGTCCCTAGACATGGTGAGGTGTCTTAAAGTGATAAGGATTGATCATCCTGTAAGTTTATCTGGATTGCATCATCCATAGACATGAGAGTTGTCTTAAACCAAGAGGGACTAATCATCCCGTAAGCGGATCAGGATTGTATCATCCTTGGACCTATGTCCTAAAGTGAGAGGGATTGATCATCCCGTAATTGGATTTTGTGTGTTGTAGGGTATGCTGCTATTGTGTATACTTGTATTGATGAGGATACTTGTATTGATGATGTGTATACTTGTATTGATGAGGATACTTGTATTGATGATGTGTATACTTGTATTGATGAGGATACTTGTATTGATGATGTGTATACTTGTATTGATGAGGATACTTGTATTAATGATATTTATACTTGTATTGATGATGTTGTTTATCGTGATGATCTAGATGACGATGTTGTTGATCGTGATGATCTAGATGACGATGCTATTGATCATGATGATCTAGATGACGATGCTGCTGATCGTGATGATCTAGATGACGATGCTGCTGATCGTGATGATCTAGATGACGATGCTGCTGATCGTGTGATGACGATGCTGATGATCATGTGATGATGATGCTGATGATCGTGTGATGACGATGCTGATGATCGTGTGATGACGATGCTGATGATCGTGTGATGATGATGCTGATGATCGTGATGTTGATGACGATGTTGATGATCGTGTGATGACGATGCTGATGATCGTGTGATGAAGATGTTGATGATCATGTGATGACGATGTTGATGATCGTGTGATGACGATGCTGATGATCGTGTGATGATGATGCTGATGATCGTGATGCTAATGACGATGCTGATGATCGTGTGATGATGATGCTGATGATCGTGAGATGATGATGCTGATGATCATGAGGATCCAGATGTTGATGTTGCTGTAGTTGTTCGAGTGTTGCAGAAGATAAAGACTCAGTACTGAAGATGTTGATGTTCCAGTATTGAAGATGTTCCAGTAACTGCTTGAGTTACTGATGATTTTGAGAAAGCTTCCAATGATTTATAGATGTATCATGTATGATGTTGATGACTCCTTGCTCGTGCAGATGCTGTTATAATATCCTTCTCGTTAAGGGGGAGTGTTGAGATATTGTAACTTCAAAGAATATTATATTTGTACTTTATTATTTCGGAGATGTTTTATTCCTCCGTGAAGATCTTATTGTATATCCGGAGATGTTTATTCCTCCGTCGGAATGTGGTAACTCAGGTTATTAGACTTCCCTAGTGGGGGTCGGCCCTGTATGTGTCATGTGGGTCAAAGTGTTATTAGACCACCCTAGAAGGGTCAGCCCAGTCAGTTGTAGTGGGGTATTTAACCCATTGGTTAAATACGAGCCTACGTGTACTTGTGTAAAAGATATGTCAGAGTAGTGTATAAATAGAGGAGGTGTGTTCCTCATTTGACACACTCACACACTTGAGGATAGCGCACTTGTGGAGGAGAGGTCTGCTATGGTGGAGGAGGAGATCATGTCTTTGGTTTGCATCTTTGTATATTGCTGGTCATCTATATTGAGGAAGCTTTACTGGGTTTTCTACCCCATGAGGGTTTCCCAGGATAAATCTGTGTCTCTTGTGTTTATGCTATGCTTGTTGTTTCTTCAGTGATCCTGTATATGCTATTATTGTGAAATGGACTGTAATGCTGCTATTTTCTGTCTTAGCATATTAAATCTTAACATTCCCATCTCATCACAGACCTCCCATCCTCTTCATCATCACCCACTATCCAAACGGATCTGATTGATGATCACATCTTCATCATTTCGTCTGACGACCCATGGTACAGTGACATCTTAATTTACCTTCGCACGCAAAAATTTTGACCCCACATCGATCGTGATGGATGCCGTCGTATCCGACACCACGCCCCTCGATACCTCTTGTTAGGGGATGTACTTTATCGACGCGGCGTTGATACCATCTTATGACATTGCTTATCTCATAGTGAGGTAGAACAAGTCCTTGATGATTGCCATAGCGGTGCCTGCGGAGGCCATTTCTCCGGCATGGCCACCGCCCAAAAGATCATTCACGCAGGTTACTTTTGGCCATCATTATTTACTGATTGCATCACCGTAGTCAAACACTGTCAAAACTGCCAACTTTTTGCCCCCAAAGCAAGAACCCCACCCGCCCCCCTTCATCCAGTTGTCACTGCCGAACCATTCTGCAAATGGGCCATCGACTTCCTCGATTGCAATCCCACGTCAGTCAGTGGTCACAAACACATTATTGTGGCCGTAGATTATTTCACCAAGTGGGCGGAGGCCATGCCAACTTACAATTGCAAGGCCGACACCGCAGCATGGTTTTTTCTCAACCATGTTATCGCTCGTTTTGGAGTGCCAAAGCAACTCGTCTCAGACCACGACTCTCACTTCAAAGATGCCGTCTGGAGAGAACTATCAACCTTACTGAAATTTGAACACCATTTCTCCTCTGCTTACTACCCCCAAGGAAACGAACAAGTCGAAGCAATCAACAAAATCTTGAAAACCATCCTCCAGCGCACTATAGACAAACACAAATCCAATTGGCACCACATGCTCTTCCCAACACTATGGGCATACTGCACATCAACTAAAACCACCACTGGTTTTACCCCTTTCCACTTAGTTCAGGGTGTCGAATCCGTCCTCCCCATTGAGTGCCAGATTCCAACCCTACATATGGCCGTTGAACTCCTACCGGACACTGCCCCAATTGAGCAACGCTTACTACTCCTAGAGCAGGCCAATGAAGATCGGCGCACAACCCTCCAAACCATGGAAGCAGCCAAGAACCGGTCCAAATTAAATTATGATAAACATGTCCACCCAAGAACTTTCTCTGAAGGGGACCTTGTCCTCGCCTACGATCAGGCTCATGACAAAACCGGGAAAGGAAAGTTTGTGTCCATGTGGCAAGGCCCATATATTATACACACTTGCCTCAGACAGGGGGCATACATTCTGACCGATTCAGAAGGCAACACCCTACGCAACCCACGCAATGGGTTGTACCTCAAGTGATTTTACCCATAATAAATCGGATGGATACCACCGTCCATTATTGTACTTCATGACAGTTCTTTCCTTTTCCTATTTTCACCAAGTCCATTTTTTGACCATTTTTTACACACCCTTGTTGCCTTGGTTTACGTGCCACATCGGCCGTCGTCCATTTTTGACAAGTCTTATATTGTCGGATTCAGTTTTTCGCGCTCGTGATGATGATTGAGATCATTTCTTGCTCTCATGCCCATATTTTTTGGGAACTTTTTCAAAATTCCCTCTCATCGCCTCGGTTTGCGTGCCACATTGGCCGTGGCCCCCTTTTGACAATCTTTATGTCACCAGAACCAGTTTTCCGCACTCATGATGGTGCTTGAGACCTTTTTCTCACTCTCATCAACCCCTTTTTGTTCAGTATAATTTTATCCCTTTTTTGGGCCGAGCAATCCCTTTTACGAAAAAGGCACTTAGGGAATTTCAATTAAGCTCTTTTCTGACTCCTAAAACAATGAAAAGATCGCCGAGCAACCTTGCTTCCTTTCATGCTCGCTAAACGTATTTGAAAGGGCGTCTACCTGGTATACATTTACCCCTTTTCCGGACCTTGTAGACTAACTACGAAAAATGAATACTCTAGTCACATCGACTAGAAGAGTTCTCCATTTGCATCATTTTATGCTTTTTCGGGCCTTGGAGACTAACTTACGAAAAAGAACATCAATGGAGTCCACTTACCGCTTTCAGACTCTCTAAACATGAAAGAAACCATGAGCAATCACCATCTTGGGCTTGTAAAAATCCACAAGACGGTACTCACAACCACTACAGAGTCTTCTTATCATTTTCAGACTCCTTAAAAATGAAAGCACACATGAGCACGAATAGTCCCGGGCTCGCAAAATCCATAGGATAGTACCATTTCATAGCACACTTTTATCCCTTCTTGGAGCTCATTAAAACTATGAAGAAGGACCCAATGGTGCTTCTCGACGCTAGAACAGATCACGTCTACTCATATAGCAGCTTCCCCATTTTGGTTTCCTTTGTTCAGAGTATTCTGCAGTATGTCACCCTGAGAATCCCTCAACAGCACCCATCAGCTTGACACCCCCCGAGTCAATACATACCCTTTAGTCCTTAAAAGATATGATCCCCACACCTACAAGTCAATTCTCTACGCTGCTAGGTCAACCATGTCATCATGCTTTGAACAAAGAAAGTTTGAGTTTGCCCACAATATGACCCCAGTTACTTCCCATCCCGACAAGTATGTCAGTCCTACCATCAGTACTACCACACTTCAGTTCTACACCTCGTGCTCCTATCAAGGAAACATCATTGCCATGTTAGTTGCTGGTCTCCCTCTATCGACAACAACCAAATTTATTCCAGAGGATAGACCTAGAGGTCCCTGTGTCTTGGACTCATCACCATTTATGATGAGTGCCTACGAATCATTTCGAGAAGAGTCCTCAGTGCGTCTCCAAATGGTTGTTTCTCACATGCTCGACTTCAACACCTTGATCGCATCGTTGAGACTCGCACAGGGTATTGATCCTTTCTGTTTTTAGTTGAAGACCCTGGATACCACCTGAGTCTTCCACATTTGAGAGTCTACCTATGGAAACGACCAGTTACATTTTTGCTATAGATATCTGGGTTGCGCATGGCAACAGCATTGAGATGTACCCCAGTTTTATACTCCCTTGAGTATACAATTACATATATTTCTCGGAGATGACTCACATTCATTGACTCCCTACAGATGTTGGACACCTTCAGTTTCAGCAGCTCATCATTTATTGTAGTGTATCAGTTATTCAGATCAGTCATGTTATGATCATGAATACATCCCAAAATAATGTCCCCTCTGGACCATTATGATGTACCAGTATATTTTTTATGTATTTTTTAGGTCCCCCATTCTTGAGACTAATTTTTATGTATATATATTGATACAAGCATGGGTATGCCCCCCTCTTCCATTATCAGAGATTATTCCTCATTCATATTGAGGCCATGTAATATTTTTTGTTTTTTGCAGCTTCCAAGGGCCGTGGATCCAGTATCCAATCGGTCTCTTCTCTTTCCAAACCCCAGAAAAATGACAAAAGAACTATGATGTCTATCGGCCATACGATGAGCTCCTGCCCTCACACATCAGGGGGCAATTTGTTAACACCCAAAAAGTGCTCACTAACTCATTTCCTTATTCACATGACCCATTTGTCCACTTTTTCACCATTCGAGCCTCTAAATCCATCAAAAGGTCACCAAACGACCTTAATACACCCCTTTTTCCACTCAAAATGAATATTTTTCCTCAAAAAGGGTCCAGAATTCCCAAAAATATTAAAAAGGGAATAAAAATATTCAAAATATTCAAAAAAGGAAAAAGGAGGAAAAAAGTACCTAAACCATGTTGGTCAATACCATTGGTTTCCTCAAAACCATAATGGTATTCCCCACCACCAAAAACTATAAAAAGATGGTAGGGGCTCCTCACTTTCCATCCATCCATCTTCCTATCCTCATGTTGTCAAAATCTCCCTTGAGCTTTTGACCATTGTAGCCATCTTGGAGAAGAGACCTTTGGAGTTTGGAGCTACTCACTTGGAAGTTGCTCAAAAATCTTCACCATTTGGAGGTATCACCATTGCAAGCACTTGCTTGCCCCTATTCTTAGTACAAAGTTATTCTTTATTCTATTTCTTGTTCTTGTTTTCAAATCTTTCAAAAGTTTATTATGATATGCACATGCTAGTTTAGTTTAGTTTAGATTTACAATTGTTTTTGCTTTCAATATTGAAACTGCTATTACTTGTTGATAGGTGCCCATAGCACTAAGCTTGGTTGCAAAACCAAGCCAACACGTAAACAAAAAGATGTATGTTGGATGACAAGGGTTTCAACCTGTAACGATAGAAGAGGAAAGAAGCGAAAAAGGGAAAGAGAATTCGCCTTATCCATCTCCTTTATTCCTCATAACTTCGAACTTCAACCTTCGGTCCTATCCCTGTTGTGTCGTAGACCTCCATGGTGCCCCCCCCATCTAGAAGAATATATATATATATATATATATATATATATATATATATATATTGAGCGCAAGAGAACATTTTCCAGAGAACAAATAGAAAAAAAAATCCACCTCGGGCATAGCTAAAAATGTAGGATCAATCATACTCCAATTAGATAGTCACTTACTTACCCCAATTTCTATATAATAGCTTAGTCGTAAGGAAAAGATAGTTGATTATCCCGATACATGAGCAATGAAAGAAGGGAACCTCAATCCAATCCCAAAGGCCAAAAACCAAACATTGTGGGGTTATCTTTCATAATGTGAAGAAAAACCATTAGACAAGTGTAAGAACCTAGATATAAACCCAAGCCAATCCTTAATGAATATGATGAAGTTACCATATTTGATTTTAAAGTATTCATAATAAAAATGAAAAAGGGAACAAATGGGGAATGAAGTAGAAGGAAAGAGTTGAACTAATCTTTTTTTTTGTTTCCATTGCTCCATGATTGAAGCAAAACAAAACTTCAAGGAAAGCATTACTGCAACCCAAATTTACAGGATAAAAGAACGACTGACACATACAGACTGTAAATTTCCCATAGATCTTCCTCTGGCCTAAGATTTACCTTGACAGGGTATGAAAAGATGCATTCCTAAGGAAATATTAAACTAAAATGCAATCCAAATGTGTAACACACCCCTTCGAAAAATGCATTTTATAGTGCATATTGACTATGAAACGAAATAGCGGAAGCATAAAATATTTCAAAAGACCCATTAAATCTTTTACGAAATGCATAAAAATTTTAATAGGAGAAACAAAGACTAATCTATGACACATTTGTTTAATAAAATTCATACAAAATAGTTTAATGCACAAATGCAAAGTGAATAGTAACCCTCGTATAGTAAGAACTGTGTAGTAAAACTCATGTTTATGGACTATATGTAAAACTACACAAATTTAGAGCATAGACATTTTAAAATTTTTAATTTAACATGCCTATATTTATTTGTCTACCCATTAATTAGGTAACTTCGACTTATCCTTTTACTTTCAAAACTTATGATACAGTAAGTTTCATGTTAAATAAAAATATTAAGACATATATTTACACACCCATACTAATAGTAAATTATGGTATTTTGATTAAATAAGTGTACTCGACCACAATAGATTTTTGGCTGAGAAATAATATTTCTAAATCTTTCGTTATGAAAAATTACTCTTAGAAACTCTGACCATTTATCATAAATTATGTTAGAGGAGTCTAGTCGATTGGCCGACTACAGTCGAGTTCTGACTAGGGTCGATTCAATGTGGTTGGTCAATTAACCGACCGACAAGACAGTTGTGGACAAGGGAGTTTCGACCATTGATTTTGTGAAATAGTGAGCTTATATATATATATATATATATATATATATATATATATATATATATAGAGTCTACTTCGACTTAAACAAATATTTGTCTAAATTCGACTAAACATATATTTATAATTATTCCAAATATTTCTTTAAGACAAGGAAAAATCATTATATTTCCTAAATATATGCATATTTCCATTTCATTAAGTCCAGGAAATATTACTTCAAATCTCTTACTAAACTATAATAATTAAAATTACCAACCATAATAACTTAGTCCATTAATTAAATCCATCACCTCTTTTTAACTAAATTAAAAAATATTACCGACCATAATAACTTAGTCGATTATCTGACTAATTCCTCCACCGACTACGGTGGAATTATATATCTGACTAAATGCATTACTTTTTTTAACTATATTAAATAATATTACCGACCATTATAGCTTAGTCCATTTTCCGACTAATTATCCATCCTTCTAATTTTCCAAGCTCTGTTCTCATCAACTGATTTTAATTAAACATTGCATTTTCAAACTGGCAAATTATCATTTTGTAAAGGAAATAAATTTAGACTTTGACTTAAATAAAAATAAATCAGCTTGCATAAAATCAAGATGGCACAATTAAACTTGTACTTATTCCCTGCCCATGAATTAATCCAAATAAAATGTACATTCCTATCTTAAAACCAATTTTAGGATATTTTAACAAGAAAATCATGCAATTATTTAACCGACAATTAATTAAATAACATCTTAGAAATTAAGATAGAATTGCCATGTTATAAATTTATGTGCAAAATAATTGAAATGAGCAACTGGCTTCGTGGAAGCCACGCTCCACCCAACCGTAGGTCATTCTGTTCTTTAATCTCTCAGCAGAACTCCACCACTAAGCCGAGACTCATGCATTCACCATAGGCTCTCACCAATCCCAAGTTTCTCTCAAGATTTCCTCTCTTGGAAAACAAGATTTATTGGTTTTTTACCAAATCCATGCCAACTATGCAATTCTTTCTCTGAACTTCATTCTAACTATCACCATAGTGAAAATCCATCACTACACTTGTGCTTAGAATTATACTAAAGTAATTTCTCACACCGTTGCCATATCTCAGGTGCAACCAGAAGCAAATCAAGTGTAAATTATCAACCAGAAAGTTAACAAAATAGGCTTGGGATTACATGTACTCTCGACCAACCCAGCTTCTAGAGAATTTGGATGAATGGGACACTTTGTTATGGAATTGGACTTATTACTCTATCCTCCAACAATTCCAATTAACCATTTAGCCCCAATTTCCTTCAATGCTACGACATTCTCATGTTGCCCACTGCGTTCCTTTTTTTTCTCTTCTCCCTTTCCTCATTTTCTATTTTTCCTCTTTACATTCTTTTTGTTGTATGCATGTTTCCCCAGCAACACTTGTCAATTTCCCCAGCAACACTTGACAATTTTCCATTAATCTCTTAATTCCCCTTTTAACTTCAAAAACAAGTTTAAGGAATTAATCAGGAAAAAGTATGGGTTTATCGAAATTATAAGGTTAGAAGGGTTAAATAGGGTCATACATAGCTTTTAGGTTATATGCCAACCCCCCCTACTGACGTAGGTGAAAACATGAGTCCATGTTCATTCAGCATGTTGGCTCTACCACTGCAAGTTTAATTTTTATATTAACAGAGAAAAATACAACATGAGTTCTTCCTCATAAGCACTCCTAGTCTTTTACAAAATTATACTAACAAATAATGGAGTTTAAACTAGGGGTGTTACAAAATGCACATTTAACTACAAAAGTTCGCATTGAAATAAATATTGTGAAAATCGTGAAAACCTCAAGGTTCAGTGAGGGCCGTGGAAATGACAATTTTAGGGATAGATTTAGGGGGGAAAGCTCGAAGCAGTGCCATTTTTTTCATCGAAGTTCAAAAAAAATCACTTGAAGGGGACATAACGTAACTTACGTGAGCTTTGGATGTACATATCAAGTGGAAGATAACCAACCGAAGAATACTTCAAAGGATCCAATAGTAGTGGCCACTTATCCAAGCGAAGAGCAATTTCCTTGAATAAGAAGGAAAAGTGAGCGTAAAGGAAATATGAATCTCAAAATAAATAAAATAAGTAAACAAACAAATAAATATAAGGAAAATTCATTAAAAACTGATAAATATAGAGAGCAAGGTAAGGGTACTTCCCGCGAGAGGTAATGTTTGTTTTGTTTTTGTTTTAATTAATTAATTAATTAATACGATATATATTATACTATATTTATTTGTTGTTTATTTATATGATATAAAATTTAATAATCAAAATAAAATTTAAATTAAAAAAAATGATCAAGACTTACAAGGTTCATAAGTTAAGACTAAACTCAAGATTCACAATGGTTCATAAGTTAAGACTAAACTCAAGATTCACAATGGTTCATAAGTTAAGACCAAACTCAAGATTTACAAGATTTATAATATATGATTTGTATTAATACTAGTATAGATCCAAATCTTAGGCTCTATCAAGCGTTGAGAGGGATCAAATCTCCCGAGCTGCAAGGCTCTCCATGAATAGCTCCTTGAGTGCAATACCTGAGCCACCTAATCCCAAGCTCTAATGTCTCTAGTTTAAGTCTCATATGTACTTTTTACTTTGGATTATTATTTTTGTGTTTATGGGCAAACATAATATTTATTACTTTTTATTTTGTATTATTCTCTTTTGTTTACTTTGTATTATTTTGTTACTCAAACACTTTAAAATCTCATATTTACTTTTTACTTTGTATTAAAAGTAAAAAATTAAAGTCTCTAGTTTAAGTCTCATATTTACTTTTTAATTTGTATTATTCTTTTTTGTTTATGACTGACCTAATATTTATCACCTAATCCTAAGCTCTAAAGTCTCTAGTTTAAGTATCATATTTATTTTTTACTTTGTATTATGATTTTTTGTTTATGGCCGACATAATATTTATTACTTTTTACTTTGTATTATTCTTTTTTGTTTACTTTGTATTATTTTGTTACTCACAACTACTGGACAAACACACACATGTTACAAGATCTCCCTCATACTGGGATGTAGAGCGCCTCTCGGTGCACTAAAAGTTATATATTGTAAATTTTTATATATTATAAGTTTTTAATACATATTTTAATGATCAAACAAAATGGGTATGGGGATATTGTCAACATAGAATGGCCAGGATTGAGTTCATGTGAATTGAATCTATAATTTTGAGTGCTTATGATGATGAAAATATTGCACTTACAGAAGAGGCTTGAGGCCAGCGAACACATCCACCAACATCTAGAGCCATAGAGACCTCATTGGATTTCTTGAAAGAATAAAATTTTATCGAGTGACACAGGGGATCCCTCATGAATCCATCTACAGTGTTACAATTTACTAAATTTTAACACTACATATGGATTTAGAGACCCCTTGACCCCTTGGGAAGGGGCCTCTGAATCCATCTACAATGTTAAAATTTAGTAAATCATAATAATTCATTGTCAAAATTGCAATTTTTCATTGTCGAGTGATACAATTAATGTCCTCAGGTCTCTTAATCCATCTAGAATGTTACAAATTACTAAATTTTAACACTGTAGATGGATTCATAGACCCCTTTATAATGGATCCAATGATGCTAGAATGTTGCAAGAAGCCCGGACTAGGGTTATGTTTCCCTTTTGATGAGATGGAGTAAGCATGTAGACCATGCATGAAGCCTGATCCATAATGTGAGTTGCCTCCTCTAGGAAAATTCACCCATGTAGTAGATGGCATCCTCTGAAAGGTGAAGTGGATGATAACTTGATCCTGGATTTGGATAGGAAGCTCGTCTTCAAGGATTAGGGAAATAATGGTGCTCTCAGAAGGATGAAGTTGGCATGTAGATAGAAAGATCACTGTGTGATGAGATATGAAGATGCCTCACTTGATCCTTTATAAAGCTTGAACCCTACATAATGATGAAGAATGATACCTGATGATAGTAGTAATGTTGAATCTGGATTATCTAACCCTAATAGTGACTAGGACAGATAGATTGTGCTATCGAAATAGACAGAATGGTTGAGTGGTGTTCCCTCAACCCTACATGGCTTACTAAGCTCTCCAAATCGACTTCTCAAATCAATAAACAAATAATAAGACCTTACTCACTCAATTTACCTTTCTTTTATAACTTTCACTTGGCATGACCGAACTTTTGCATGACTAGGTTGCATTCTCTTCTAATTTCTAGTTGACTAGCATGTAGTGCTTCATGTATGCATGGAAGCTCAATAAAGTGTTTCATTACATGCAACATGAAATATGGCCCGCATGTCATGCATGCAAGTGGCCCCTATTTCCTCTAGCCCTTTTTTATTTGATGATCTAATAACCATGATTAAGATCTTCTTATGCTGTAAATGGCATCAATCCTCAGTCAACTCCCTGAATGTCAGTTCCCGCTCAAACCTTTAGAATCAAATAGGTTAGCAGGATGGTCCTCAGTGCTTAAGCAGAAGAGGACATTACATATTTATTGATGTAACTATGGACTAGTGAAGGGAAATTCCTTCCTTTTGTTGTGTAGGGAAATTGGAAGGAGTTGCATGGCTGTGAGACCCCTATAGAGCTCTGTTGGAGATTTTGGCTAAACACATAGAGCAAAGTGGGTTGTGGGCCAAGAGAGAGAAGCTTGTAGGTGTAACCTTCGCCCTAATTGCCTCATAGCCCAGCTTGGGGGTGGCCTCTTAGTAGAAAGAGTATATGCTAGATAGAGTGCCTATGGCTAGGTGGAAAAGCACTCTTACACAACCAGTTACCTAGATCTTCTTTGTTCAAAGATAAGTATTCTTATTTATCTAATGTGCAATGATTTTTATTTGTATTCATGTGATAGTTATTCCTGTAAATTGCACGTTGTGTGTGTGGATTGTGTTATTTATGATGTGTTCTTTTATTTTCATATCTTTACATGCATTTTAGCTATTTTAAATTAGTATTATGGTTATGAGGTGAAATTAAGAGGCCCGGAGTTAGTTAATGTTGCCTCTATTGGTCGGATTGAGAGTTGGAGACGTTACATAATAGTAAGCTAGTTATATCCAAACAAGATAATTACAAAAGTTGATGACAAATGAAGGGATTGCTCTATATGAGAAGAGATGAGAGATGAGACATGGATTCCATGACCTTTTTCCTAGCAATGTAAATAGTTTCTAACATAATGGGAGGATGAAAATGCCAATGGTGTAAATGTAAATATATTATGCACAATTAATAAGAGAAGAAGTCGATATTGGAGTGGATTTCCCAAATGGGGTTCAACTATAATCTCCTTGACGTGTGATGATGCTACTCTCAATTTCTGTGTAGTTGTTATAGTGTTAGTTGATGCTTGAGAATTAAACCCCATATGTAGGCATATGCAGTTTCGTTCCTATCTAGGAATGGAGTTACGTTTATAAACATTGCACATTGTCATAGAATAATCTTGTTGTTTGCAAAAGGCATTATCCTTATAGACGTTTCCATTGTGTGCATTTTAATTTGTCATGGGGTATACTTGCATGGTTTAGCAAAGCTATCTCAACACTCTATATCATATTATTTATGTGGTAAACAAATGCTAATTGCATTTAGAAAGGTGCATTATACAAACCAATATAAGGTAGATATGTAATGTTGGTAGTTGGTCCAAAAATTAATAATTAAAATAATAATTGGATCTATCTTAATCTCAAATCTATCAAGTGATCAAAAAAATCAAATTCTCTAAGGTGAAAACCTTTCTTGATATTTTTGCATTACAAAACAAAATTACATCTCATAATACTTATTGACCAAATCAAATTCCCTAAGGTGAAAACTTTTCTTCTTATTTTTGCATTACAAAACAAAATTACACCTCATAATACTTATCTAGCCTTTGATAAATTCACAAATAAAATAAATCTAAATCTAATTTTATTTTTAATATATCTTAAGAATTCTACTGAAAATTTAAGTTTTTTGTTTTCTCTTAAACTTGACACAATTGTGTTTATTTGATATATGCATAAATGATGCACATAAATATCACCAAAATAAATACTGAAAAAAAGTTAAAGAAAAAAGAAAAACCTATTAGAATTCCAATTATTTTGGCCATCACCTCATTGTAGTTGTAGTTATTCATTATAGTTGTAGTTATTGGAAATTCTAACCCTACTTTTTTCCACACACTAGAAGGCTATACTTAATATTCAATTTGAATACACTAGAAGGCTATACTTAATATTCAATTTGAATCAAAGTATACATGCGAGTTTTGATACAAAATAGGTATCATCAAATCCTGAATAGACACACCTCCATAGGATGACCAAAACCTACATCGACACAGGAAGTTTCATAGATTAACAGCTTAAATTTTTTTAACCTATTACGGGGCAACAATAACACCTTTACAAAAAACTGCTACTATATCGTACATTAAATTGCGCACAAAAAGCTAGAATAAAGCCATGGAAAAAGGACCATATCGAGCAGAAAAGCAGAGACGGAGAGCCAATGCATCAAGCTCAGAGGTAACTCATTAGCAGCAGAAACCCCAGCTAGACTCTTGCGCATGCTCCCATGGGTTCTTTGCATGTTCTCCTGTATCCCTGCGCGAGCTCGAAGAGAAGGAAACATTCGACTCTGAAACTGGTCAAAATAAGCCACGATACGACTCCAACACCATTGGAGAGTGGAGGGAGGCTCTTTAGACATGGAAACTTGTAATGAGTGAGAAACCCAACTCTCCCTGTTAGTCTTAGCTTAAATTTTTTGCACTGACTAGTAATGCTACTGTCAATATTATTCAGTGAGAAGAGGCATCTCATCGGACAGGTCGTGGAAGGAGTGTTAAAAACCGTTAAAAACCCACTCCATGTGTCCTAATATCCAGTTGATTTCTGATAATTCGTAATTTAATAATTATATTACACCGTATTTGCACAGCATTTACAAAGTATATCGTGGGCGACCATGTCGATTCAAGGGCAAAGGCACTTCAAAGGCTGAGTGCAATTCCAGAGCACCGAGCTTTTTCTCAATATCTTCCAACAGCGCTCTGTACACAGCGTCATATTCACTGTCTATATCCATACTGTCACAATCGTCTTCGAAATCAGAGTCGAATTCACGGAACGGGACGGAGGATTTGCCGGCGGGAGACGGAGAACACGGCGCCTTCGTGTGCGTACATTCATCCCAACGTCTCAGGCACCAAAACGTCAAATTGATATCCGGCGGCTGGCTGACGATTAACGGAAAATCGGCCTTGGGATTTCCCTCATGAGACGTCTCCATTTCAATTTCTCCGTGATGTTCCATGGAATATTCCTCGTTCCTGCGGCGTCTGGTCCTTCCTCTGCTACAAAAATTCCGCCGTGCTATCACGGCGTCAGGATATAACAGAGAAATATTATTCCGAGCCGGCCGTCGTCCGACGTGAATTGCAGAGTTTTTCCGCAAGTTTAGCGGCGATCTTTGCTTGATCGTTGCATCAATATTTCCTGCCATGCACACCCCTTCGTCTATCTCCATTGGACTGGGACGATCTACGCCCTGCTTTCTTTTTGTTTTGGTGAATCTGTGGCGATTGGGATAATTTGGTCTCAGCCCTCTTCCTGTAGTGACTCCGCCATAACAAAAGCCGAGCGCGCGAAGCATGGGCATCCATGGCAGCTGCCGAAGCTCTTTCAATGGCGTTCAAAGACTTAAACACAGAAGATCGTGGGCACTTCATGTTTCCACCTGCTTCTAATTATAATCTCAAATAACCACCTCGAGAGTAAGAATAACTTTCTTACTTTCGTAGTTTGAACATTCATAGTTTTCAAAAGGGTTTTAATAGTTTTTAGTAGTTAATAATTCCGACATTTGTAGAGAGAGGAGGTCGGTTAATTGTGATAACCTCGAAGAAGGTCTTGGTTTTTGGTTTGTATTTTCATTCTTAAGTCGAAGGCGTTCTTTCTGCAAAGATGATCCTTGTTCTTGTAGCAGGATTCTTCGTCTATATAAGACGAATGGAACCTTGCTAGGTGACTTCACACCAAATTCACAAAAAATTTATCGCGTCTATCATCTTTCTGCCCAATTTGCAAAAATTACCTCGTGTGGTCTCTTTGAACAGTCGTCCACCCTACGAGGTTCTGTGACCTGTCTTTTTTGGTCTTTTCCGCCAAGTTTTGTCAAAGCTGCAATCCCCATTCAGGATTTTTGTCAGAGCTATAGGATATCCTCGGGATGCACCTCTGCATTTTTTTCAGAGCTGCAGTCCTCGAACCGACATATTTAACTTTTTATCATATTTTGTAGTTCATCTAAGTGTTGGGGAGTGGAGATTTTACCCTAACTCCTCACACGACTCTGGAGTGCGAATTTCTGCAAGTTTTTACAGGGTCAATAACGATATTGCAGCCTGGAGCTTGTGAAGAAACTTCCTGAACACGTTTTCTTAAGCTTATGCACGAAACTTGTGCAAGAAACCCTGAGTTTGTGCACATTTTTTTAAGCTTATGCAAGAAACCCTGACCTTTTCGTAAACGAAAGAGAGGCCACCCCAGTCATCCTTGCCGCTCTCGGGGCCGAACATGGGATGAATGCACAACAAATTGAATTCGGCCGGCAAAACCTGCAAGAACAGCCGGCGCGGGAACTCTTTCACAGTCAGGACGTTCGCAAATAGTGTGCTTCTCTTCAGTCGTTGTGTCGGCAGCGATTTTAGCACGACCTTTCCTTCTTTCTGCTGGCAGAGCACCTGACAAGATGCGTTATGGAAGAATTTATTCCAACATTCATTCACCTACTATGGGGGTGATGATTGATATGGATAACCCTTTGCTTAATCGAACACTTGATGGATTTCTCAAAATTGGAACTGTATTCACCTCTACTTGCATTCCATAAGTTGTAGGAAATGTGTTAGTCTCTTTAAGAGTAAATGTCTATTTTTGCATTGGTATGGATGACTTTTTGAATGTTTGATCCTCTTGTTTGCGTGGAATTAATGCGCAGAACCGCAGGTCATATGACAGTGTTTGCAAAAATAATTTGGCATTTCATGCATTTGCTAGGTGGATGCTCCGCGCGTCGTTGTTGAAGAGACTTACGGCTGTTTAAGTATGTCATTTGCCTTCATCATTCCAAAGAGGATGTGAAGCATTGTTGATCTCTTGGTGAACAGATATGGAAAATGGAGGCCTCCATTCGAGTTTGGTAACGGTGTTCTTTCTGGTCAGATGAAATTATTTTTCACTGCATTTCTTTCTAGAAGAAAATTTTATGCATATATTTCGGATCTGTGCACTGCTAGTATTTTTTTCTGGGTTAGTTTGAGGTGAGGGTCCTGAAGGGCAGCTTGAACTTTCTACTTTTATTGTTGGTTTTTATGTGTTTCTAGGTTGCAATATATTTTCCAAGATTTGCCCTCTTTTATGTAGAATTTTGTGGGTTGCAGATGTCTATTTTATCAGACCTGCCTTGTTCGAGGGTCTGTCAGGTTTAGGGCTTGTTGTTGGGACTGTGTAATTGTTTTGGAATGAGGATATTATTGGACAGTCTTTTGCCACTTGGTTGTGTTTTTGTTCCTCCAGAAAAGTTTGGTTTTTTCACTTCAATGCATAAAACAGAGTAGAATATTTAGGTCCTCATCTTTTGTTATGAAATACTTTAATCACTTTTTCATTCCATTTGCCTTCAACTTGAACCTGTATTAAGGATTGAAATTTGAAACTTATAAAGGCTTTTATTGAATGCTCGCCATAGTCACTTGGATTATACCTGAACATGTTAACCAATATATATAATCAAATTTTATTTTCAGGTATTCTTTTGTTAAAGTGGTTAATGAGCACTCGTTGATGTAATGTCCCTTGTGTTAAATGTGTATGACTCAATACATGGTATTGAGTCCAAGGTATTGATCCAACCATGGTTTTGTGATAATGGTTTGATGTACTTGTATGTCTATATATAGGCACTTAGTGTAATGAAATTAGTTGACCTTTATGGGACAACATGGCTACCTAACTGCCTGTTTATTGTGCTTATGTGCCTATTGTTAGTACATGATTGTTCTCTTTTGTGATATGGCTAAAACTCATTTCTTTCATATCAAAAAGTTTCTTTTAGATAGTAAAGTTCCTCTAAGTTGTGCCAAACAAATGCATATCAACTCTGAAATATAATGGTCTAACTGTCAAATAGTATTGGAAAAATGAAAGGACAAAGCAAAGAATTCACTATTGTGATGCTAGATTTCAAAGTGTAGTGGAAATTTAGTTAATGAATGGGGCCATTTGAAGAAACTCTTATTAAAAGAGAAACATACCTATAGATGTTATTTTGTCGCTTCAAAGAGGAGACAAATCATTGATTATTAGATGTATCCATTAGATAAGTTAGACATTAAGAAATTTACTTGTTCCCTGCCATTGTTTGAAAAGTTCTGGTGTAATGTCCCTAATTTCAACCAACAATATTCTCTTCTTATTAAGTAGATGTTGTGAGTGGAATGTTCTACTATTCTCATTCTGACCGCATCTACCATGAGACACTTTTTGTTGTTGTTTGACACTTTAATGGAGAAATTCTCGTTGTAGTTAGTTCAAAATTTAGACATTGTGATGATAAAAAGCCATTTTGTAGTGGAGACCACTTTGAAACCCTAGATATTTGACTATAAAATGGATTATGTGATGCATAAGTCAATAAAATGGAACAAGGGTGCACTGTTAATGGAGAGGAAGAGGTAATTTTATAGACATTTGCAAATGCTTTCATTATTTGAAAAGAGGGGAAGAGTTTCCACTAGCCAACTCTAGCTTGTTGAAGGGCCACTTTCCAGAAGTTTGAGATGGACCATTTTGAAGGATATGATGAATAAAGAGTAGATCATGGTTCTTATATAGTTCAAGGCTATTCATACTTTATAGATGAACTTTTCTCTCATAAATTTGTCACATTAATAGTACAACTAGAAGACTATCTTCAAAGTTATTCATATCTTATTTGTTATTCAACTGATCATTGAAAGGTCTATGCGAGTGTTATGAGAATCATGGAAGACTCATGAGTCTTCATGAGTTTTACCAAGTCTCCCTTCCTAGGACTGCTATGAGAACTCTCCACTCGGTCAAAGCTTGCCAAACTAGCCCAAGACTTGCCAAACTTGCTTCAAAACTTGTCAAACTCACCCTTGACTTGCCAAACTTCCCTCAAACTACCATTTATAGATTTTATGGATTCGAATTGTTAGTATTCATTTTTATGCACAAACTTTCTTGTATGTTGAGCTTTTTCCTATTTTGGAGAGTTTACTCAAGTCTTGAGTCGAGCTTTCTTTGAGTCCGAGTCTCACAACTTTGGTTTATGTTCCCAAAACTATATGACAAGTGTTTGTCTAGAATAGTCAAATGAAAAGCCGGAATTTATTGGAAAATTTGTACAAATGTGGTAAAAGTTTAAGAAAGGTTGATGCAATTTTTTTTTACATGTAAGATAATAATGTAAGCAGGCATATGATTGTATTCCTTGTATATGCATGCATACCTAGTAGAGAATTTAGTTGAGATTACATGAAGGTTTGTTTATGGTATATTAAAAATCAAAACTTTGGTAGTGGAATGAAAAGTTGGAGTCATTGCACTTGTCATGGTGTCACGATATCACAATCCCCTCAGATTCTACTGTCATTTTCAGCAATTATTGTTGACATATTTTGATTGGGAACATGAGGGTGTTTGGAGCTGATTTTCTACCCTTGAATGTAGGATACCAACACCAAATCAACACTTATTTTCTATTGTTTTACCTCCCTTCCAAGTTCTGACTACTTTTAAATGTTAAAACATCATATAGAAAGTTGGTATGGAGATGTACTACTTTGTTAACATTGTCCATAATTATCCATTAAACATAATTATAATGGTTGTATTTGGAATTGTAGGAGGTAAAAATAAAAACTACATGCATTTCACATTTCTAGAAGTCATGTAAAATTGAAATCATAAATCATACTTGTATTGAAGCCTACAATTTTAGGTTATAAGGGAATTTTTAATAATATTTTAAAAGAAGTAATTTGTGTGCATTTGCGAATCATAAAAGCAAGTGAATCCCTTAGAGAGAAGGTACATACATCTATACATTCTTTAATGATTGCATGATAAACGTTACTCCATAAAATGTACTGCTAAAACAATCATTCTCTTTACAACCTTACTTAAAACAGTTGTAAATGATCAAAATATACTTTGAGGACATTTGTGCCATAGGATTTAGACTCTAGAGAGTGCCATTATTGCTAAGTTTAAAATGTCTACTATGAATTGCAACAATTTTCCCCTTTTGAAGTATATTTTAGTGCCCTTTTCCTTCATTGAATTCCTTGTATGTGTATAGAAAAATGGTGTAGTTTTATGGAAGGATGCATGAAAAAGAAAGATACTAATTGACAACAATTAAAATAATGAACTTTGAATGCAAATCACATTTCCACTTAACTATGGATTTGATCATCATGTAATCCACATGTTTGTTGGGTAGGTCATTTTGATTTTGATGTGTTTCCATGGTCGACTTATTTTGTTGGATGACATTATGACTGCATAATGACTGCATAGTGTTATTGTTTCTCAAATTCCATCCCTTTTACTTTCGCATATAATATCTACTCATGCTTATGATCACTTGTTTAAGAACATGAAGCACTTAACATGTTATTTGATGTTCCATTCTGTTTGTTTGACCTAGAGGGATCCATGCATGCCAATCTAAGCCTTGGCTGAATAACAAGTGGTCCATATGCCATTTTCTACTTGTTAGTGTGAAGTTGGGTTGTGGCATTGTCTTCTATCTATATTATTTGTATGAAAATTTTCCCTCACCCCTAAATCAATCTCTTTTCAATCGTAAGGAGAGATGTTAGTGTATAATATTGACTTAGGTATTATTATCATTATATTATTATTATCATCATTATGAATATATATAATATTATTATAAATGCTAATATATATTATATTATTATTAGCTCAGCGGGCTAGCTCAAGTGGTTGAGTGTTGTAATTTGTGACCAGAAGGTATCGGGGTCAAATCCCCTGGTGGCTATACATTTCTATATAGGGCCTCACTTGTGTCCCCATCAGGTTAGCTCCATAATTAGAGCGAACGGGGTGTGGCTCCTTCAGTTGCCCCCCGTGATTCCTTACCGTGGATGTAGCATCCCCATTGGGGGGTTTGTGAACCACATGTGAAGAAAATATGTTATATTATTATTATTAGTTGCTATTACTATATACTTGGAATATGCTAGAATGGACACAATATATTTCCATTTTGCACTATATAGTATATACTAGAGACATCTCCCATTATATTGATGTTACTAATGGAATTTAGTGCTCATTGATATATTCATCCATGCACACTCTTGAAATACTTGTTTATATTATGATAATCCCTCCTTAATGACAATTTACTTCATCTCGTGTATACAAAGATGACATGCAAGTAAGGAAAATGAAAAAAACACATGGTGTACTACTGCATGGGAAACAATCCACACACTCCTAGATGTAAAAATGCCTAGACACAGCGTACCACATGGGAGACAATCCACACACTACTAAGTTTATGTAAAAACTGATTTTACTAAAGGATCAACCTTTGATTTGTTGGAAAGGTTGTTAGTTGAGACCATTTTGACCTTTATTCACAAGGTGACAGTTTTATCCTCTTGTCAAGGAGGTTAGAAACCTTTGATTTGTTGACAGGGCTATTATCTAAGATCATTTGACTTTTGTCCATTGAGTTGATAGTTTTATTCTCTTGTTAGGGAGGTTATCATAATTTCACTTTTGGTCTTCCTCTTCAATGGATCTGATGTTGGTGTGCAACTTCCGGTGAAGAGATATTCTTCCACACTATCAAAGTCGCTAAGCTTGAGAGTGTATAACTATTTTTGAAGATGATTTATTTGGGAGATATCAGTAGTGTTGAAGAGTTCCTTGAAGTTATTTCAAACTTTCATCAGGTCATTTTCTCATCATACTCGTATATTAATCATTCTTTTGTCATCAGAGTAAGAATTGCATGTATCCTCTCCCTATTTTCTTGCTTTCAATTTTAGCCTTGGTGTATCTTTTGGTGGTGTATTATATTTTCTTATGTATATCCATAACTTTTGGTGGTTTTGGACCATCCATTTGGATTTTCCAAGAGTTAAAATTTGACCTAGTAAATATTATCCCAACATTCCCCCTTAATATGCACATGGGAAAGATGGGGTATAGAAATTGAACAAATTTACAATTACTACCCCTTAGAGGTAGATCTCGAGGTCCATTCAATATCTATAGAAGGAAAATCTAATTTGTTATAGACTCTGGTACCCTATACTAGCTAGGAAAATGAGTCATTTTCTTATCCATTATTGCAATAGATTAGGTAAATCATTTCTTCTACATGCCATGCCATACATTCAAGTGTTGTTTAAGGGTTACTGCTCTAATGAAAACCATCAAAATTACATATGGGATCATAACAAAATAAGGCTTCATTCCTTGCTTTGAATAATTGTTTGAAACTTGGGAAATGTAGTTCCAAGCTGTCAAATGAACATAAAGGAACAATTTCATTGGGCCATAGGGAGGAATGATATCAACAACCATTTGGATTCACCCATGTTGAACTAGCACAGATGCTGTGAATGAACTCAAGTTTCTATCTACTCTTTCTCTCAATAATTTACATAGTTTTGTGTTTTAAATATATGTTTCCTTCCCACTACTCTCAAGTGAGCGGTCTCTACAAATACACTATGATGTTTTACTCCTATAAAAAAATTACCAGATATTTTCAGCATGAAGCTCTTGTAAGTTATTTAGAGTCTTAGACCCACTCTAGGTGATAATAACTTTGTCATCATCATCATTTACAATCTATTGGCAATGAGCAACTTCTACCACATTGATAGTTTAATATAGGTATATTGCGAGGACAACAAATGTTATATGCATCCTTCTTTTGTATCCTTGTAACTTCCATAATTCAAACTGTTCGATCCATGTCTTGCTATTTGTTGGGATTGATGCATTAGGGATAAAAGTCAAGAAAGATCCTCCAGGTTGACTCTACAAAGGATCAATCATAAACAGTATGAATTACTATGAGTGACATTTGATCATCAAGATATTTATCTTTTTTTTTAATTTTAATTTCTTCTTCTTAAAACATGAAGGGTCATTACAATAAATCGCATAACCATTTTAAAGATAGAATTGTGACTTGAATTTCTAGAGATGTTCATCGATGTAAGGAGATGCCTTCTACAAGTAATCCATAAATGCAATTGTGGAATTAACATAACCATACCAATTGTTGCAATGAGTTCAACTTAAAGACATAGTTGATATTCTATGATGTGATAACTACTTAAATGAATCACATAGAAATAGAATTTAATTCATAAATCATTTACATGTTGGCTTGATAATATGGGAACAACTCAATTCCCAATTGTCATTATTGAAGTATCTACAGTGACAAAATGATATGAAAATGTGGATTTAAAATAAGATTTGCAAGCTACTACTAACCACTAACTCAATCACAATATTAGGGTGGTCTAAAAAGAATCTTCAAAGGGAATATGAAACAAATTGTTTTTTATATGTTCATGTTCCAAGTTATAGTGTACACAAATGAAGAAGATGAAACAAAGAGAAGAAGTTAATTTATTGTAACTATTGGTCTTTTAAATGCAACTACTAGTTGATTTGTCCATCCATGCATGTGGTCTTATGTTACATTGGGTCGTGTGTCTACAATGAGGGTGCACATGCCAAGGTACCACAACAATTTATAAGCATGAGAAAACATTGGAACTACACAACCATGCCATAGTGCTAGAACTGCAAGATTGAAATATTAGCACCTATTCAACAAAATGCTAAACTGTCACTCTAATCTGCACATCCCACAATGAGTTCAACATACAGGTTACAACTCTAATACAATGAACAAAAGGGTGTCCATGCTTTGACAATTTTTTAAACATGAACTTAAACAATCTTTGATTCCTTCTAGGATCAAATATCCTTGCCTAGGAATTGGCCCCCAACAATATTCTTCTAGTTGGAGAAACATAGCTTGAATTTACCACTTTCAAGATCGGGGCAACTATGCTTTTAGCTTGTTTTGATAAAGTTTCAAGGCCTTATCTCTAATGACCACTCTTTACATTGTAGACTATTATTTTCTTTCATCACCTCATCAACTTGGATGATAATCTCTTAAGAATTGATGTGAAAGACTTGGTTTAATTAACATTGAAGACTAGATGAATGCCCATGAGGAGTAGTAGGTATAACTTGAACATGTTCTCACCCCTATGCCTTGGAAATAGTGCCATTTCTAAAAGTGAAAATCCTTCATGAAAGCACATAATCTAATCTTGGAATAGTTCCTCTCTCATTTGCATTTCTATATTTAGAAAATTGTGCTCAAAATAAAACAACTCTAAGTATGAATAGTTCTAAAATCAGTTTCAAACTAAACAATGAACAACACTAAAAATAAAATTTATGGGAAAAATACTTGTTCACTCAATTTGATGAGCCATAAACATTGCTTTCTTTGAAACACTCTTTTATCAACCATGAAAACGAGTGGGAGCATAGATATACTAAGTTGACTGCAAGTATTAATTTGGGACAATTGTCCACAAATATATTCATGGTCTAGGTATATTTTCCATATAGTACCTACATAGACTATTCCTCTTAACTTCAAAAATATGCAAAATCCACAACTAATTGATTCTTGGGGTAGTAATAGGGAGGGCATATTACTCCGAGATTAAAGGGTAATCATGTTGGGATTTGCTCATGTTAGAAAAAAATTGTTTGAACCACCCTTAGACCACTCAAATGAAACCACATAACAAGTTCCTCATAGCATTTGCTTCAATACTCTCTTTTTTGCTTCATTGCATCTACTTTACGTCCAGGGTATTTTTTAAGGATTCTAATATTATACCTAAGTATAGTATTGTAGGCGATTATTTTGAATTGAAAAAAAAATGTATATAGATAGGTAGGCGAATATTAAATATGAAACATACAATTTACTACTGAAATGTGTAAATTTGGGCAAATATTATGATAAAAAACCATATTTTATGTAAATATAGGCGATATTAGAAGCTAAAAATGACCAAATAACGAATTTATTTTTTGAAAAAAAACTCAAAAAATAGCCAATTGGCGAAATTTCGCCCCTAAAAATTACCCTGTTTACGTCCCATTTTTTTTTCCTTTCAGCGTCCCTTTGCACCTTTTGGGGCAATTGCTAGTTATATTATTTTTATAAAATACTTATTACGGATTAGTCTCTTATATATATATATATATATATATTCAAAAGGGTTTTAATAGTTTTTAGTAGTTAATAATTCTGACATTTGTAGACAGAGGAGGTCAGTTAATTGTGATAACCTAGAAAAAGGTCTTGGTTTTTGGTTTGTTTTTTCTTTATTATATTATTTTTATAAAATACTTATTATGGATTAGTCTTATATATATATATCAAAATACTTAATAAGTTGGATAAGTATAGTATATATGCATATTGGAATGGTTTCTTATCAAACTAATTATTTTGATAAATCAATAAATTTGAGAGTTTTGACTATTTATATTCTATAAATTTATGATTTGAATTTGGAGTACTTAGTTTGGGGTTAGAAGTGTATTGAAATGTGATAATGGACATGTTTCCATATATAAAAAATTTAGTGATTTATTTAACAATGTATTTGTGTATATATGAATACATAAAAGTTTGTTTTAATATAGAAACGTTATCTTGTCACATTAATATGGTCATGAGAGAATATTTCAATCATGCTCAATTTAGTAGTTAAATTAAATAATTACGAGTCTAGATTTATCTTAACTTTAGATCTATCACGTGTCTAGAAGGATTATATCTCTTGAGGTTGTAAACCATTTTTAGAGTGGAAAAATTAATAAATTTTACGTTTCCACATTATTTTTTTATAATGATAATCAAACAAAGTAAAGAAATCTAATGGCTTTTGAATTGGCATCTTGTCTCAAAAACCTTACTTAAGTAACAACGTAAAGATCTTCTCTTATATTCAAATTAATCCTTTTTGTTTATATATATATATATATATATATATATATATATATATATATATATATATATATCTCTTTGGTTTTAAGATTTAGGTGAGAGCCAAAATTGTATTTTTTTTTGGTTACTTAGTACTTTAGTATTTTATTATAATGCTATGTCTGAGCTCTACTTTGAGCAACTAATTACACTTATCCTTCGTATTAGATTGTAGAAAACATTTATCGATGCAATAATATTTTATTATACTAGATCTAACCTCCTAAAACAAATACAAAGATCATTTACCTAAAAACACACTCTACATCACATGACCACTACATCAACAAATAATGTTAGGTGCAAGTTCAGAATCCCTTTTAGAAAGTTATAAGAGGTGCTTTAACGAGAAGTAAAAGTGGGTATCACTACTTTACTATGGAGAAGCAAGAATATATGATAAAAGGGATGCATAGTTTTGACTATGTGCATGAGGGAAATAAAGAAGAAAAGCACAATGGATGGAACTTTACTTAGAAGTGAGTCAAAGGGAGTAATTTCATAGGTACATATACACAAAAAACATATATGTTAGAGATTATGAAGAATGTATATGGAACAACACTAGACAACAAACAAACTAGCATGAAAGGAAATACTTTCGAAAATAAAACAACACTAAAATAAGTTTAAGTGAAGTGTTTTAAGATTAGCCTAATTTCACTACCAAGATCACTGAAAGAAACAAAATCACAAGATAGACAAAGATTTACCCTGGGAAACCCTCATGGGGTAGAAAACCTAGCAAAGCTTTCCTCAATATAGATAATCAACCAAATACAAGATGTAGTCCAAGACTAGAGCTCCTTCTCCTCCTATGCAGACCTCTCTCTCACTTGTGCGCTACTCCCAAGTGGATGAATGAATGAGATAAGTGAGGAACATCCTACTCTACTTATACTCATCTCCAAACTAAATTTTACGCTAATGGGGTCGACCTCTCCTAAGAGAGTCTAATAACCCCTAATAAACTAACTCAAGGCTGACCCCATATGGGGGATCTAATAACCCTAGTTACCACAATCCATCGGAGGAATAAACATCTCTGGATACATAATAAAGTCCTGTCGGAGGAATGTAACATCTCTGGAATAATAGAATACAAATACAATATTCTTAGAGGTTACAATATTTCAACACTCCCCCTTAACGAGAAGGGTATTATAACAACATTTGCAGGAGCAAGGAGTCATCAACTACATAATACATGATAAATCTATAAATCATTGGAAACTTTCTTCAGTAACTCAATCAGTTACTGGAACATCTTCAAGATATTCAATACTGGAACATCAACATCATCAGTATTGAGTCTTCATTTTTTGCAGCACTCGAGCAACTACAGTAACATCATCATCTGGATCCTCTCGATCATCAGTATGATCACCAGCATCGTCATCACACGATCATCAGCATCATCATCACATTATCATCAACATCGTCATCACGCGATCATGAGCATCGTCATCTCACGATCATCAGCATCATCATCACATGATCATCAGCATCGTCATCACACGATCATCAACATTGTCATCACACAATCTTCAGCATCGTCATCACACGATAATTAGCATCGTCATCATACGATCATCATCATCGTCATCTCATGATCATCAGCATCGTTATCAACTGGATCCTCTCAATCAACAACACAATAGTAGCATACCCTGCAATACACATGATCTATTTAAGACACCATATCATGTCTAGGGACGATGCAGTCCACTCGTCAACTTAGACAAAGTCTAAGGACCACTCTCAGAGACATTTGTCTGTGGATTAGTTTAGGACTGAAGTCCAAGGATGATACAATCCCCTCACTCTCGGAGACATATGTCTGCAGATCAATTTAGGAATGAAGTCCAAGGATGATAAAGTCCCCTCACTCTCGGAGACATCTGTCTGCGGATCAGTTTAGGACTAAAGTCCAGGGATGATAAAGTCCCCTCACTCTCGGAGACATCTGTTTGCAGATCAATTTAGGACTAAAGTCCAGGGATGATACAATCCCCTCACTCTCGGAGACATCTGTCTGCAGATCAATTTAGCATTGACATCCAAGGATGATATAATCCCCTCACTCTTGGAGACATCTGTCTGCGGATCAGTTTAGGGATGAAGTCCAAGGATGATACAATCCCCTCACTTTTGGAGACATCTGTCTGCGGATCAGTTTAGGACGGAAGTCCAAGGATGATACAATCCCCTCACTCTTGGAGACATCTGTTTGCGGATCAGTTTAGGATGGAATTCCAAGGATGATACAATCCCCTCACTCTCAGAGACATTTGTCTACGGATCACTTTAGGACGGAATTCCAAGGATGATACAATCCCCTCACTCTCGGAGACATCTATCTGTGGATCAGTTTAGAACTGAAGTCCAAGGATGATACAATCCTCTCACGTTCACTAGGGACCATTCATCGACCTCATCGTCGGAATAGGTAACCTCACCATCGACCTTGTCATTGAAACAGGTAACCTCATTATCAGTACAAGTATCCACATCAATACATCGACAATGCATTATCCTCATCAATATAGTATCCATATCCATGATACAGTATCCTCATCAATACAGTATCCACATCAATAATACAGTATCTATGTCAACGATACGGTATCCTCATCAATACAGTATCCACATCAATGACACAAGTATACTCATCATTGATACACATATCCATATCAACACAGGTATCCTCATTATTGACCTTACTGTCAATATAGGCAATCTCATCATCAATACAGGTATCCTCACTTTTACTAGTATCCAAGTATCATCATCGATCATATCACTCCCACTTTCGAGGAGGGTCTTTCTGAACTACACCAAGCTTGTCTCAAAAATGTTCAAACTTTACTCGATATAGAAGTTTGTTCAATACATCCGCAACTTGTTCGTCAGTGCTCACATACTCGAGCTTGATAGCTCCTTTCTGCACCATATCTTGTATATAAAAATATTGGATCTCTATATGCTTTGACTTATCATGGAACACTGGATTCTCTATCATCTTGATACAACTCTGGTTGTCACACAGGATCATAGTGGGGTCCATCTCTAAGTTAAACAGTCCTGATAATAACTTTCGAAGCCATATCGCTTCACAACTAGCAGAGCAAGAAGCTATATATTCCGCTTCAGCTGTGCTGAGAGCCACACTGGACTGCTTCCGACTATACCACGAGATCATGGCAGATCCCAAACAGTAACATCCTCCCGATGTACTCTTTATGTCTGATACACTTCCTTCCCAATCAACATCTGTGTAGCCATACAATTTGAAGTCATGATCTCCAAGGTAATGTAGACCAAAATCTATTATACCCTTTAGGTACGTCATCACATGCTTTGTAGCTATCATGTGAACATGTCTAGGTTCCACTAGATACTCACTCAAGGTGTTCACAGCAAAGCAGATATCTGGCCTAGTGTTTCTCAGGTACATTAATGATCCAATGATTTGTCTATACAGAGTTACATCCACTAACTTTGATGATTCATCTACTAATAGCTTCAGGTTTGAATCCATGGTAGTGGCCATGGCTTTACATTCCAACATATCAAATCTTTTCAAGATTTCCAAAGCATACTTTCCATGATTGAGAAAGATTCCTTTTAGACCTTGCCATACTTCCAGACCTAGGAAGTAGTGCATCAATCCGAGATCTTTCATCTCAAACTATAAAGAGAGCTTCTTTTTGCATTCGACAATCTGCTTCTCATTTCCAGTCAGAAATAGATCATCCACATATAGCAACAAGATGACAGGTTCATCATTCATAACTTTGAGATAAAGATAAGGATCAGCTTTACTCTTGGTAAAGCCCAAGCTAGTTAAGAAACTGTCAATCCTTCCATACCAAGCTCTGGGAGCTTGTTTCAACCCATACAGAGCCTTCTTTAGTTTGCATACATGGGTTCTTCTGCCTTCCACCTTAAACCCTTGTGGTTGTTCTATGTACACTTCTTCTTTAATTACACCATTCAGGAAGGCTGTCTTCACATCCATCTGGTGTAATTTCCACTTCATCATGGATGCAAGTGCCATGATGGTTCTAATGGAAGTGTACCTTGAAACTGGTGGAAATGTCTCTTCATAGTCAATTCCCTCTTTCTGAGAGAATCGTATAGCTACAAAACTTGCTTTATACTTTTCAATACTGCCATCCACAGCATGCTTTATCTTGTATATCCATTTGAAGGATACCACACTTTTGTCCTTTGGTTTGGGAACTATGTCTCAAACATCATTCTTCATTATTGACTAGTATTCCTCTGTCATTGCTTCTACCCATTCTTTCTTATGAACTGCCTCTTCATAACTAGTAGGTTCTTGATCTACAAGATTACACATCAAAGCTATATAGTTGGAGAATGGCTTTGGTTTCTTGCTCACTCTAGTGGATCCTTCTGGAGCTCCATATTTTTTAGCTCCCAGTATAATGTCTCTAGCCCATGCTAGCTTTCTTTTTCTTAAAATGTTTGTAGTGGGGGGTTCTTGTGGTTCTAACATGTCATGGTCTTCAAGAGATGGTACAACTTCTGCAATTCTAGGAGGTGCATCTTCCTCATATACTTCTTCATATTGGCACTTCCTAGACCTCTTCAAAGCTGCTTCTTCATCAGATGTCACATCCCTACTGATTTCCATATGATGGAATTTTGGGATGTAAATCCTGGATACTTTGGATGTTTCACAATACCCAAGAAATATTCCCTTCTTCCTAGAAGGATCCAACTTAGTTCTCTTTTCCTTAGGTATGTGAATATACATAGGGCACCCAAATATCTTAAGGTGACTTACCTGAGGATTCTTTCTTGTGAAGACTTCTTCTAGAGTCTTGAATTCAAGGGCACTGTGAGATAGTCTATTTTGCACATAGACTGTTGTCTTGGCTACTTCATCCCACAAGTACATAGGTAAGTCTTTATCATGTAACATTGTCTTTACTGCTTCCATGATGGTTCTATTCTTTCTTTCCGCAACACCATTTTGTTGAGGATTGTAGGGAGTGATTAGTTCCCTCTTGATTCCAACTTCTTTGCAAAAGGCTTCAAAATATTTTGAAGTATATTCTCCACCATTATCAATCCTGAGTATCTTGATCCTCTTTTCTGAAAGGTTCTCTATCAAGGCTTTGAACTCCTTGAATCTTCCAAAGACTTCATCTTTTCCCTTCAGGAAATATATCCAAGTCTATCTTGAATAGTCATCAATGAAAGTTAGGTAGTATTCATATCCACTCAAGGATGTGGTGGGCATGGGACCACATACATCTAAATGGATCAATTCCAAAGTACTTTTAGTCTTTGTTTCACTCTTTGGAAAAGGATTCGTGATATTTTTCCCTTTTGCACAACCCTTGCAATTGCCTTCATGTTCAATCTTTAGATTTGGTAGTCCTACAACTACTTTTCTCACTTGAGGTGGTGCTTTGTAATTAATGTGGGAAATCCTTCTATGCCATAGCTCACTTGGACTAGTGGCTACATGAACAAGGGCAACTTTTGAATGACCCTTGAGTTTGTATAGACCTCCTTCCTCTTCGCCAATAACAATTTCATCCTTAATAGATTTACCTTTGGACCACATGAGTACTTGTCAATCAATGAATGCAACCCTATAACCTTTCTTATCCAAAGATGAGATGGAAATCAAGTTCTTCTTCAACCCGGGTACATACAATACGTCCTTCATCTTCATGGGGGCTCCAGAGTCAAGTTTGTAGTTTGCTTCACCAATTCCCTTGATGGGATATTGATAGTCATCTCCTAATGATACTTTCTGTGGGGAGGTCTTCTCTTCCAGTTTTGAAAGAGTTTTCTTTTGTCCAGTCATGTGCTTTGAAGAACCACTATCAATAAGCCATGTATCCTCTCCAGGTATTATGGATCCAGAAGTGCAAAGAATAGAACATACTCTTCTGCATCTTCTTCTGCATCTTCTTCTTCATCTCTTCTAGATGTTCTCTTGAGGAAGGGCCTTTCTTCCTCTTCTTCTTCTTCTTCACTATCATCTTCTGCAAGATGTGCTTGATGTCTTTTATGGTGAATATCTTTCTTCTTCTTTGAAGGACAATGTCTAGCAATGTGTCCTATTTTGTGACAATTGAAAAATTGGAAAGAAGAGTGTTTTCTTCCCCTTCTCTTCTGAAATCTTTGAGGAGATTTAGACTCCTTGTGACTATCCTTCTTGAAGTAGGATTGATTCCTTCTTCTCTTGATGTGTGTGTCCAAGGCTTGGTCATCTTCTTTGAGCAGGACTTCTCTGTTGGCAACCCTAGCTTTGTCTTGAATGCAATCCTCCCATACCACATCAAACTTCATACTTTCTTTTCTAGCATACATAGTTTGGATGAATGACTCCCAAGGTATAGTGAGACCATTTAGAGCAATCATGACAAGTTCATCTTCATCAAGGGTATCTCCAATAGCATCTAGTTCTTTTTTGAACTGGGAGACCCTTGAGAAATAGTCTTGAACAGATTCTCCTTTATTCATCTTTGTGATCTTCAACTGAGCTCTCAGATTCATCTTCCTATTGATGTTCTTTCCCTCATACATTATGGAAAGGGCATCATACATTTCCTTTGGATTCTTCTTAGATGCCACTTGGGGAATCAGGTGGTCTTTTATAGAATCAACAATGATTCTCTTTTCCCTAATCAAGTCCTTCCTATACTTCTCTTTGGCTTCATCTTCTTCCGGTTTTGCAATCTCATCCTTGATATATTGGGAAAGATCATTCTCTTCAAGAATGAGACCAATCATATATTTCCATGCCCGAAAATTCTCTATACCCTCTAGCTTGTCTTCAAGCTTAGTGCTTGGATCCATCTTATTTAGGGGGGTACAGAAATTGAAGTTTCTCAAGAGATAGAATAACACTTACCAAGAGATGTGCTTGAATGAGTTGAGATCTGGTGTGTTCTACTTCTGGAAACTTTAACTTTTCACCTTTGGGATCTGCAACATAATTTCTGGTCTTCTGGTCTTCTCTTTTTCTGGATTTATGGTGCACAAGTTGGCAGCTTTTCTGGTTCACTAGTGCACAGGTGCGCAGCTTTTCTAGTTCTCTGGTTTTCTGCACTTTTGGTCAAACTAAGGTTTTAGTTTCACGAAGTTGTACCCAACCAAAAATCTCAATCTAGGGATCAAAACTTCAATTTTGAGGAGGGCTATCCAGCCATGAAATCGGAATTTAAAAATTCCAACTTTTTGCAAAAAACCTAATTTTCACCAGAGGAGGAGAGAGAGGTATTTTCACCTTGTGAAAGATGTTCTATTCAGGATAGCTCTGATACCATGTTAATATTAGCGTAATTTCACTAGCAAGATCACTGAAAGAAGCACAATCACAAGATAGATAAAGATTTACCCTGGGAAACCCTCATGGGGTAGAAAACCCAGCAAAGCTTTCCTCAATATAGATAGTCAACCAAATACAAGATGTAGTCCAAGACTAGAGCTCCTTCTCCTCCTATCCAGACCTCTCTCTCACTTGTGCACTACTCCCAAGTGGATGAATGAATGAGATAAGTGAGGAACATCCTCCTCTACTTATACTCATCTCTGAACTGGCTTTTACCCTAATGGGTCCGACCTCTACTAAGAGAGTCTAATAACCCCTAATAAACTAACTCAAGGCCAACCCCACATGGGGGATCTAATAACCCTAGTTACCACAATCCATCAGAGGAATAAACATCTCTAGATACATAATAAAGTCCCATCGAAGGAATGTAACATCTCCGGAATAATAGAATACAAATATAATATTCTTAGAGGTTACAATATTTCAACAAAGTGTTTCAGAAGGAGGATTATGAACAACTAAAAATGAAAGATTAATATATAATGTTCAACGAAGAGAAGATACATCCAAAACACTCCAAAGGGCTAAATGTGAACATTCAAGGGGATAAATAGTTAAAGATATAGAAAATATGAGAGTTCTAGTAGACAAAAACACAATAATTAAGTTGAGTAGAGTGTACCAAAATCCAAGGGAGTAAAATAGTGAAGAGCTTGTGAAATTTATATTATCTAAATTACGTACTTTTATTTAAAAACTAAGGGAAAATAATTGGCTCTAGGTCAAATATTTTGTGGTAATATTTTCTAACCTAAGTTAAATTCCCTTAAAAAATATACTATGTTTTGTTCTATGAAATTATGAAAATCAAGAAGGGTCAAACATTTTGTGGTAATATTTTCTAACCTAAGTTCATTTTCTTTCAAAAATATAATATGTTTTGTTCTATGAAATTGTGTTTAGTTAAAGTATTTTCCCATATTTCATTAAATTTACTTTTTTATAACTCTCTTAGAAGTGTTATGTGGCATACTTCAACTCAATTATACCAGTATTCATCTCATCATACATTATATTGAATCCTTATGAACTAGAGTAATCCATGCAATCCAAATATTGGGCATTTTTTATCAACAGAGATCCTTTTTCTAACAAATGATGATGAACCTCATCATTGCATATGTAAATGAAAGCAAACTAAGAGCTAATCTCTTGATCAAAAATAAATTTACACATGAGCTTCCACAAAGAAAAGAGCACCAATTTCCTAATGTAATGCTAAAGCTCTAAAAAAGCACCATAAACAAGAGGTCATTGTTAGAGCATTATGACCACCTAGGACCATAGTCACATCATATTTGTTTTAATGATTGTTGGTTCAAGCTTGGATAAATTGTTTCCCTAAGTTTGTTAGATACATTTGACATATTCCACTCAGATTGGCACCCAAAATCAGCCTCCTTGTGGATAAGGAACCTGATTTATGGCCACTAAACCACTAGGGTGAACCTCAACCTATTATTTATGGTTGTGGCATTGACCATGGCACTCACATGCATTGTATGTGAACATTTTGCCTCTTTTCATAAATTTTATACAATCCTAGGCCACCTCCACTACGCTATTCTCTCCACCACTCATGGCACACCATTATTTTCAACCACTCATGCCATCCCAATGTTCATCTCAACCTTTCGTGGGATTTTGGTGTCATTTGGGAGCCTATTGGTCAACCTAGGAAGGAATTTGGATCAATGTAACCCTACCACTTGTAGCTCATCCGAATTCCCCCAAAGGATAATGATTTTATCCTATTGTAATATAATCATGGTCCCAACACATTTTGATGTTGGACAGTAATAGAAACTTCAACTATTTGCACCATTCGTTTGTGTTCTTGAGCCTCTTTTTCACTATTTGCATGCAATACTTAGACATATTCTTGTCTCGTGAGGAAATTCGTAGTTATTATATCCTGCTATGTTTAGAATTTTACATGGTAATAGAACTTAAGGAGATCCCACTAGAGCCAATATTACTTCGAAGGTGCACTATAAGCAGTAGAGAAACCACATAAGTCCTAGGGTTTGTGCATTGGTGCCCTTAGGGGGCCTTCCCAGGTGTGATGCACTCTCCAATGTGCCCTTTATCCACCCTCTATCAATGCATGGTTTGAATTGGATATCTAGGGATTCCTTCTGAGTGATTGAGTGTTTGCATTAGCAGGTTTTTAGTGATTCTTTGTCACCAAGGGCGCAACAAAAAAGATGGAGTAGTCTCATGTCACCTTGCTCACTCCATTCAACTACTTTGAGTGGAAGGAAAAGATGGTAATTCGAATGAGATCTAAGGGTCTCTTCAGAGTTACTATGGGGACAGAAAATGAGTCGATCTCTATTCTTAAGAAGTCCAAGTTTTTCAATAGGATGGTTGAAGCCTATGGCATGTTTTGTCGGAGTATATCAAGATACCTCTTGTTTCATGTTGACAATCTTACCACTCCAAATGATTTTTTTCTCAAGATCGAGTCATTATTTGGAAAAAATGATGAATTAAGGGGCCATCAACTTGAGAATGAGTTGATCTCTCTGAGCCCTAGTAGTTTAAAAACCATTCAATAATTTTTCACCAAGTTTAACGATTTGGTTCTTTATCTCAAGCAATGTGGAATTGAAAAGAAGGATGAGGATATGATTTTTTCCATACTTTTGAAGTTGGAACTTGAGTATTGTGTCTTTGTTTCGAACTTCCATTCCACCAAGTTAACAGTTCAAAACTGGAGGATGTCGTCTTTCGAAGACTTCATGGATTATCTTACTCAAGAGCAGGACAAGTTGGTCCAGATGGGTTCCATCAAACCATCAAAAGACTAATTCCTTACAGGTGGTGATTTGAAACAAACAAAGGGAAAGAAGGAGGCCAAATATTCGAAGTAGCCACAGAAGAAGAAAGAAAAGAGGAAATCCAAATCCTTTGAAGGGGTTTCGAATCCTGGCAAGGAGAAAGGAAAGGAGAAGGATAAGTCGAAATGCACCTATTGCCATAAGGGTTTTCACCCTGAGAGTACATGCATGAAGAAAACCATAGACATGATGGTGCATCTCCTAGAGAAGAACAATATCCCTCTTCCAGATGGTTCAGCGAATTAGGATTATGGTTCAAAATTTGAAGACAATGAGAGATTCCATGCATTGATGGCTAGAAATTATGTATCCTCCTATTTCATCATTGATTCGGGTGATTCAAGGAACATGGATTCTATGAGAGATTCATTCTCTACTCTTGAACCCTATGATGGACCTTCTATTCTAATGGGTGATGACTTAGAGATCCCAGCAAAAGGAATTAGAAGGATCAGTCTTGACAATGGGTACTTCAACAATGTGTTATATGTGCCTAATATTGAGGCAACTCTTCTCTATGTTTACCAAATGACTCATACTAGTTCGGCCAAGAGATTCACATTCACTCAATAATATGTGGAAACTTATGAATCTTCCACTAACAAAGTGGTTGCAGTTGTTGTTGCAGATCATGAGTCAAGGATGTATAAGTTTTCATACTTTCTTCCTTACTCTTCACCTAATGTGCTTCTATCACATGATAATGAGGTTAGTATACTGTGAAATGAGAGGTTTGGACACCTCAACTACATATATATTCAATATTTGAGAAAATAAAATATGGTTGAAAGACTTCCAAGCATCAAATTTTCCAAATGAACCTACAAGGGTTCCATTCTTGGGAAGCATGAAGAGCGCAATTTTGAGAAGGGGAAGGCAAGGAGAGTTGCTCAACCTCTCGAGTTGGTCCATTCATATGTGATAGTACCTCTTCCCACACCCTCCTATGGAAAATCAAAGTATGTCCCAACTTTCATTGATGATTTTTCAAGCTATCGTTGGGTATTCTTTCTCAAGTTAAAATCTGAAGTTTTCTAAACATTTAAATTTTTCAAAGCTTCTGTTGAGAAATTTAGTGGGAGGAAGATCAAGGTCCTAAGGACTGATAATGGAATGGAATATGTCAACAAGGATTTGTAGCATCTATGTGAATAGGAAGGAATTCACATGCACCATTATATTCCCTACACACCTCAACAAAATGGTGTGGAAGAGTACAAGAATAGATCATTGAAGGACATGGCTACCTGTTGATGTATATGTAACTTTGGAATGTATTTCATATATGTATATTGTACTCCTATAGAGATGGTATTATTCCTCTATACGGAAGTGTTTGTATTCCTATAGAGATGTTATTATTCCTCTATATGGAAGTGTCGTCATTTATATTGTAAGTGTCGTAACTTATACTCGATGGGTTATTAGACCACCTTGTTGGGGTCGGCTTTGTATAAGTCATGTGGGTTGAAGGGTTATTAGACCACCCTATTGGGGATCGGCCATGTGGGTCAAAGGGTTATTAGACCACCCTATTGGGTGTCGGTCCAGTCAGCATTGTGTTATGTGGTTAAGTTAAGGCCGACCTAGTAAAGGTTATTAGGCAATTCAAGTCAAGTATAAATAGAGTGCGGGAGGCACTCTATTTCATCATTCTATTCTCTCTCACACTCTCGGGAGAGTGGCGCACTTGTGGAGGAGGAGAAGATATTGCTAGGAGATTTATATCTCTTATGCTTGGGTTGTATCATTTCTCTATTTATCTTTGAGAAAGTTATTGGGTTTTTTCACCTTTATGGTTTTCCCCAAGTAAACTCTGTGTCTCTTGTGTGCTTGCATTATTGTGTTCATGATTGATATGTTGTATATATGTTGTACATGTTGTTCTCTCAGTAAAGATCCTAGATCATATTGAAGTAAATTCTGAAAAATTAACATGGTACCAGAGCTAGCCTGAAAGAAGGCATGGTATGGCATGTATGACACTTGTTGCAATTGCAAAGCTAGGGCTTGATATAGAAAAAACCATTCATCGTAGCACGTTCTATATAAATAAATTTTGGAGAGGTTTCAGGGTTTGAAAATCGTACAGGGTGAAGATAAGATCCCCATGTACCTTTTGTCCAAAGGACAACCTCTAATTCGTTGTACTTTGTCATTTATTATCTGTACAATATAGGGTTTCTCCCTCTTCCAGATCTTAGTCATAAACAGGTGACCTTGGAAAAAAGGTCATAACTTGGGCTAGGAAGCTCCAAATGAAATTTAGTAAAACGTGACAGGTAGTGCATGCACTGTTATTTCTTAGGTAATGTTTTCAGAGGCCTAAACGAAACCAATGACACATGGCACACCGTACAAGTTCGATCTCCTGTTTTATCCCATAAACAGGTCACGTTGTGACACTTGGCATAACTCTCTCTCAGAGAATCCATTTGAGTTCATACCTATGGGATTGGAAATATGACAGGTCGAGCTATCAAAGTAAAAATTTTTAGACCATGTGGATCAAAAAGTTTGGAGTTACACCAGAAACAATCAAGTACATATTTCTGTCAAAACATAATTCTCTTTTAGCACCTTCATTCATGGCTTCCGAAATTTAGGGTTTCAGAGAAAGTTGGAATTTTTGTAATCATAGACTATGACTGAATGCCACTCATCAAAATAAAAATTTAGAGACCAAGATCAGAATTTTTGGTTGGGTAGAAGGCCATGCTTCATCAGACCCTAGTTCGGGACTTTGATTGGAAAAGTGGAAAATTAGGGCTTCTGCAAAAATGGAAATTTTTGAAATCTGTGACCACAGCTGGAAGCTCCTCAAAAAAATATAAGCTTAGAGCTTTGGATCTAACCTTTTGATTGGGAAGAAGGGTGGGCTTTATCAAACCCTAGTTCGGGGACATGTCTAGTGAATCTGGATGTTTCAAAGGCAAATTTGAGGGGTGAAACTTTGCAGTTTTCAAATTATGAGTATACCAGCTTGATCAACTCATCAAGGTGCATATTTCTATCATTTTGGAAGTTTGAAATTCAAAGTTTGAATTTTTAGGGTTTCCCTGACAAACCCTAATCCAGCTCTAGATCCAGTTCCTACAAGTCAAGTGGATTGGGTTAATCCTAGAAGAGAATGGATTGGTCACCTGCATAAGTGAAGAAGTTCCTATTTCAGAGGGAGATGAGGCTAAGGCCTTACATAAGAATATTACAAGCAATATCGACAACTATGTTTCGATATTTGTTCATGATTAAGTTTATGGTATGTTTGTCTTCATGTTATTATGGTTAGTACAATCTTGATTAAATTTAGACTTGTCGTGTCACCTTAATAAAATATGAATGCATGATAGAAGATATTCATTGATTAGGGTGTTGACACTTATGATTGTACTAATGCATTATGGTGTTGTATGAGGTTTATGTTGTCTACTAACATGAAAGGTACACCAAGAAAGACAAATCATGTTCTAGTTCAAGAGCATATGATCATGATGACATGAGGACAAAGATTCATCCATTGTCATGAATCACTTAGAAGATCTATATGCGAGGTATGTATAACTTGGTTCTATAATGGTTAACCTATGAGATATGCAAGTTACTAGCACAAGTCATTGAAGAGAACAAGAAGACATCATGTGGGTATGTTAGACATAACTAGCTAACATACCAATCCAAGTATGTTTTTCCTATATCAAGTTAGAATCCTACCTTGTGTTAGGATCTCTTATATAAGTATACTTGGTATGATTGGTTATGTTTATTCATAAAGTTAGAAATGTAAGTAATCAAGGGTTTATGCATTTTATGTCTCTTATCTTGATTAATGATTTAAATAACTAGAAGATTCCTATGATCAAATAAGAATATGCATGAGTAAAAGAAGACTTCCCTAAAACCTTGAATACTAATGTTTATTATCTGTGTTTGAAATCATCATGACTATACATGTTTAAGATTATTGTGTTTTGATAGTATTAAGATTATACTAATGAATTTATGATTATGTATGAGACCTCGAGGATAACACAATGATGATACTAATAAGCATGCATAGCGATGGATATAAGTTCAAGGACAGGTAATCCGAGAAGCAAAGATCAAGAGGGAGCACACTTCAGTAGTTTCTGCAAAGATGCAGATATTCAGAGGGAGTTGACCACTTCTCACAATCCACATCAGAATGGAGTTACAAAAAAGAAGCAAAGATTGGGAGGGATTCAACCAAACAAACAAACAAAGATAAGTATTTGAATTATCAGTCCTTGCATATTTTATTGTTTAAATAATACTGTTCAATAATGTATATACTCATGTTCCTAGAATTAGGTTGTGTATTATGCATATTAGAATAGTTGCATTGATGAATAGTATACTACTAATATACATGGGTAAGTGGCCTACGAAAATGTACAACATTCCATTGCTACTTATCTAGAATGAAAACTCTTTGCTGACATGTTGGGAGTTGTGCACACTCTTAACAATGTTCTGGTAGAGATTGGAAGGCATCTAGAAAGTTATGTGATATGGATAAATGTTGTATTGAATAAATGGCTAAGATAATTGCATGACTATATGACATATTTCTTTATGTGTAAGAATTTGTTCTGAAAACTATGAGATGTTTTCTAATCATGCAATTTAATGTGTTGTGTAGGAAAGATAGTATACCATCACCTACAAAAAAAGGACTACAACATTTGTTCAACAGCAAAGTTATCTATTGAAAATATTGAAGATATTGAAGTTCCCGGGATCTGGGAAGAATGCCATGATCGAGGAGTACCAGTCGGTCATGAAGATGTTTGGGATGCAGTCCCAAGACCTGAAGGGGAGTTTGTAGTGACTTCCAAGAGGATCTACAAGATCAAGCATGCCGCAGGTGGTAGCATAGAGACTTTTGCTCCTGTAGCCAGATACACTTCCACTAGATCCGTACTTGCTTTGGCTGCAGTGATGAAATGGAAGATACACCAGATGGATTTCAAGACAACTTTCTTGAATGGTGTAGTTGAAGAAGAAGTGTATGTGGAGCATCCACTTGGTTCTGAGACACTTGACAGGGAGTCATATACGTGCATAACTTGTTATGGTAGGATAGACAGCTTTCTATCCAGTTTGGGATTTACCAAGAGTAAAGCAGATTCCAACCTTTACTACAAGGTTGAGGAAGGCAATCCAGTGATACTACTTTTGTATATGGATGACCTATTTATTATAGGTGAAGATAGATTGATTTCCAACACGCAGCGGAAGCTTGCTGCCAAGTTCGAGATGAAGAACTTGTGGATCATGCACTATTTTCTAGGTATGGAAGTGTGGCAGAGTGCAGATGGAATCTTCCTTGGACAAGGGAAGTATATAGTAGAGATCCTGAAGAGGTTCAGGATGATGGAATGCAAGGCGATGACCACACTTCTGGAATCAAACCTAAAGCTTCTGTGTGATGCTTCATCTGAACTGGTTTATATCACTATGTATTGTCAGATGATTGGGTCCTTGATGTACCTGATGAACACGAGACCAGATATTTTCTTTGCGGTGAACAAATTGAGCCAGTTCCTGACAGATCCGAGGAGTGTTCACCTGGTTGCTATAAAGAATATTCTGAGGTACCTAAAGGGTACAATTGGTTATGGGATAAAGTATGAAGCGAATCAAAAGTTTAACTTGCAGGGTTATGTTGATTCAGATTGGGCAGGTAGTGCTGCAAATAGGAAGAGCACATTTGGGTGTTGCTTCAGTATGGGATCAGGTGTGATCTCTTGGTTTAGCAGGAAGCAGTCCTGCATAGCACTGAGTACAGCCGAGGTAGAGTATGTTGCATCCTGTTTGGCTAGTTGTAAGGCAGTATGGATTCAGAAGCTACTGTCTGAGTTATTTGATCTCCTGTTGGAGGCTACTAGTATATTTTGTGACAACTAGAGTTGTGTGAAGCTGTCTGATAACCCGATGTTCCACGATAGGTCGAAACACATAGAGACCAAATATCACTATATCATGGATATGGTGCATAAAGGAGTAGTGAAGCTCCTGTATGTTGCAACGGATGAGCAGATGGAAGATGTACTGACGAAGCCACTAGCCAGAGTGAAGTTCGAATACTTCATAGAGGGGCTTGGTGTTCTTCAGATCGATGACACTTCTAGCAAGAAGTGATGGAGACATTTACTGTAGACATTCCTAGCATGGTGGAAGGGGGATCCTTCACATGGCTATGGATGTAAGTGTTGGATGATGAGCATCAGGATGATGCTCCAGTTACTGCTCTGTATGCAGCATGTTGGATGCTGGATATGATCAGTTGGATCATTTATATGTATGTATGTACGCATCATGTTGATGCTGGATATGATCAGTTGGATCATTTATATGTATGTATGTACACATCTGTTGATGCTGGATATGATCAGGTAGATCATGTATTTGTATATGTATCAGGTCAATAATTGTATGATCAGTGTGATCATGTACTTATGTATGTATCAGGTAGATACTTGTATGATCAGTGTGATCATGTACTTATGTATGTATCAGGAAGATGCATTATGTATATCAAATGGATGCATTGTATGATTAGGTGGATCATGTATGATATGTATCAGGTAGATACAGTGTATGCAACAGATGGATATATTGTTTGATCAAGGTGATCACAGATGACAAGCTTCAGGATGTTGCTCCAGATGATATGCATCAGGATGATGCTATGATGATCGAGATGATCACAGATGATGAGCTTCAGGATGTCGCTCCAGATGATGCACATCAGGTTGATGCTATGATGATGATCAGGTTGATCATGTGATGATGTACATCAGGATGATGTATGGTGAGTATCAGTTTGATACTCTGTGGCCGTGGACAGGTTGTGCAGGTAGCATAGAAAAGATCCTGGGAGATGCTATAGTTTGCACTAGGATGCTCTTTCAAGGTTTTGCTATAAGTAGCATAGAAAAGATCCTTTAAAAATCGGACAGGTAGAGAAGTGTGCTCGTAACATCTTGGGTTGCTCTATCGAGATCCTATAGTCTGCGCTAGGATGCTATGAGTAGGTTTTGCTATAGTTTCGCATAGAAAAGATCCTTTAAAAACTGGATAGGTAGAGCAGTGTGCTCCTAACATCTTGGGTTGCTCTATCGAGATCCTATAGTCTACGCTAGGATGCTCTGAGTAGGTTTTGTGAAAGTTCACATAGAAAAGATCCTTTGAAATCCGGATAGGTAGAGTGGTGTGCTCGTAACATCCTGGGATGCTCTTTCGAGATCCAGATAGGTAGAGTTGTGCACTCGTAACATATCGGGATGCTCTAAGTAGGTTTTGTGAAGGTCAACATGTAAAAGAACCTATAGTCTATGCTAGGTTTTGTTGACGGATGTAATCAATCCTAGGATCCACAGTATGGCCATTGATGATGAAGACCTGCAGGTGGTGGGCCTACATCCAGTATGAAAAAGGACTGGCTTTGTAGAACTTCCTATGATGAGTAGATTCAGAGATTGATTGAGATAGAAGCAGCAGTGACGATGACAATTATCCAATGACGATGATGCAGAGAAGAAGACTTGTGCTAGAAGACCTGTGTCGAGAAATACCTTTCTAGTTAAGAGGGAGTGTTGATGTATATGTAACTTCAGAATGTATTTCATATATGTATCTTGTACTCCTATAGAGATGGTATTATTCCTCTATACGGAAGTGTTTGTATTCCTATAGAGATGTTATTATTCCTCTATACGGAAGTGTCGTCATTTATATTGTAAGTGTCGTAACTTATACTTGATGGGTTATTAGACCACCCTATTGGGTGTTGGCCCAGTTAGCATTATGTTACGTGGTTAAGTTAAGGTCGACCTAGTAAAGGTTATTAGGAAATTCAAGTCAAGTATAAATAGAGTGCGGGAGGCACTCTATTTCATCATTCTATTCTCTCTCACACTCTTGGGAGAGTGGCACACTTGTGGAGGAGGAGAAGCTGCTACTAGGAGATGTCTATCTCTTATGTTTGGGTTGTATCATTGCTCTATCTATCTCTGAGGAAGTTATTCGGGTTTCTCACCTTTATGGTTTTCCCCAAGTAAACTATGTGTCTCTTGTGTGCTTGCATTATTGTGTTCATGATTGATATGTTGTAGATATGTTGTACATTTTTTTCTCTCAGTCAAGATCCTAGATCAGATTGAAGTAAATTCTAAAAAATTAACACTACCTACATGCTGGAGGCTAAATATTTGTCTCCTAATCTATGGTATGAAGCCATAAATTCGGTTTAATATTTTTATAACATAGTTCCACACAAATACATGGAATACATGACACCATTCGAGGCTTGGACATGACATAAAACTGATGTGTCTCGCTTCAAGGTGTTTGGCTCAAGGGCATGGGTTAGAATACTTCCTAAGAAAAGAAAGGCCTTGGAAACCCAAAGCAAGGATTCCATAATGGTTGGGTATGCTGAATATTCCAAGAGATATAATCTATTTGTTACCTCATATCAAAATACCTTCATTGAAAGGAGTGTTCAATTTGAACAAGATCCCTTGCAAGAAGCTTACCAAGAAGAATAGGAATGCTCAAATCCTCCACTTGTTGATGATGTAAGTGATGTTTCTCGATATGATTTTCATGATCTTGATATTGAAGATGAATATGATGTGCATGCATATAATGATCATCCTACAAGGCCGAAATGGGATGGTAAAACCATAAAACTTGCTGGTTAACTTGCAAGAGATCCACAAGACACTAGGAAGACTAGGTTTAAATTTCACAATTCATTTTATTCTAGTGAAATGAATATTCCTGTGACATGTTTGTTGATGGTTGGATCTAATACAAAATAAAATGAAGAGGAATTGCATGGCCCAATATGGAAATATTCCATGGAATAATGTTGACACAAGCCCAGTCGACAGGGGTTCCCATCACTGTTGACACCAACACATCGCGATCTCCCTGAGCACCATCCTAGACAAGTTTTACCCTGCCCGAAAACACCTGTATAGAAGATGAGGTCTCACTCGAGGCGATCAAGGGAGAGTGGACAGAACCATGTTTCCGTCGAAGGAAGAAGGATGTTGTGACATGAGCTAGTTAATCTTATTTCAGCATTCAATGATAAATCTATATATTCACTTCGACATTATTGTACTCATAGCATCATTTAATGGAAACATTCATTGTTACGGCAGATTATGACAGTAAAGCAACTATTGCATCAAAGAAACATTGCATTATCATCAAAAGACAGAATATACATCAGGATTGCACATAAACAGTTTCAACACATCATATTATTACTGCAGAAACCTAATACAATGCCTCTGTAGATTGCAGACTTCAGCAATTCTGCACCAAAACATACCAAAATATTTCTACTTGATCTCTCTCTTCTTAATCTATCCCTGCTTCCCCATCTATCCCTTTTGATCTAAAACTTCCTTTCTATATATAGGATTCTGCCTTTACAATGTTTGTCCACTTACTAACCACTTCCTAACTGACTTCTAGACAAATTACTCAAAATCTAACTAACACCATCCAAATGACCCAAAAAACCCACCTATTGTGGTATACTTAACTCGAAATTACATCTCATGTGGTCCAATGACCCAAAAACCTGCCTATTGTGGTACAAACGACTCAAAAAATACTTAAAATAATAGAGACTTCTTCCTTCCGCGACCTTGTCTGACGAATTGCAGCATCGATGATGCTGCGATTATTCCTTACCAAACTGCCTCCCAACAGGCCCCCAACGCAATCTTGTGGCTTTCCCTCGAGCCACATCAACTAGACATGGTGAACTCTGTGGTCTTCATTCTACTAGGGCTAAACTATATTTTTGCAATTGTTCTTGCTATCTGAATCACGCAATGTTGTCCTGCTCCCTTTGCTACACTGATCATCTGCTTGCTGTCATGTACTTCTTGCCCAAAAGTGGACTCTTACCAACTTATTGTCGCAAACCTTGCAAACTCATCCTCTAGTCTCAAGAGATCGATTTTAGATGGAGAGTAATTTTACAAGCAACGTCAGGGTGTAAAATAGGCCAGTAGTTCTGGCACATCTATGTCGCACCAATAAGCATACGTTATAGGGACCCAAGGGCGATGACCCCCCCTTTTTGTGTGGTCGTAGGGACCATGAGACTTCGAACCATCACCAACTTCCTAGACATCTCGGACAAGACCTCATGCTCATAACCCGTGAGTGTCTAAGGCCTAGCTTGCTCTAACTGCTCATGTAAACTCGTGGTTCAAGCCCTCAACTGTTGATGTATATGTAACTTCGGAATATATTTCATCTATGTATTTCATATATATTTATTGTACCCTTATAAGAGATGTGTTATTCCTCTATAAGGAAGTGTTGTCATGTGTATTGACAAGTGTTGCAAGTGTGTGTACTTGCCGATGGGTTATTAGACCACCATGTGTGGGGTCGGCCTTGAAATATATATTATATTGTGGATGTACCTAGCTAGACAAGTCGGCCCCATAGTGTCACTGGGAAAACAGGTTAAGTATAAATCGAGATCGGGAGATATCTATTTGATCACTCATAAACTCACACTTCTCTCACTCAGAAAGTGGTGCACTAGTGAGGAGGAGGATCATCTGCTACTAGGAGACTATCTCAGTGTTTTTTGGTTGTACTTTGGTTGAGCCATTACTCTCTCTATCTCTGAGGAAGTTGTGGGGTTTTTCACCTTAGGGTTTTCCCCACGGAAACTCTGTGTCTCTTGTCTCTCATTCTTTTGATTCTTATGATGCTTGTTATCCTTGTTATGATTGATATGCATTGATATACTGTACATGTTATTCTCTCAGTAAATATCCTAGAGTATTGTGAATTAATGCTCAAAATTTACATGGTATCAGAGCTAACCTGAGAAGAAGACATTGTGCAGTGACAGAAACTAGGGTTTCTTGTTTATTGGGTTTCTCTCCATAGATTTTGGAAACACATTATAGTAGATTGACTCTACTCATCAAGGAGAATCTATCTGTCCAATCAGAATTCAATTCTGAGCATTTTCAGATTTGGCCCTAAACATTAGGGTTTCCACAAAAATAGGAATTGCTAGAATCTGAAGACATAGCTAGAATCTCCTTGCAAAAATCAAAGTTTAGAGCTTTGGATCAAGGTTTTTTGCTGAGTAGATCTCCGAGAAAATCAAACCCTAATTCAGGGCTCTCCTTAATGAATCCAGGAAGACAAGAAGGCATTTTTGAAGGGTGTAGCTTTACGAATCTCAAATTCTGATTACACAAGGCTGATTAGCTCATCAAGGCACATATTTCTATCCTTTTAGAAAGTTGAAATTCACATTTTGAGTTTTTAGGGTTTTTCCAACAAACCCTAATCCAGGACCAGATCCAATTTTTAGCAATTCAAGTGGTAAGACCTAAATCTTTTCTATTCCATTTGAAGTACTCTTTAAGATGTCTCACCACACCAAGCTTGAGGATAAGTTTAAAGGGGATGATAACTTCCGATCCTGGAAGTATAGGATTGGGTTAATCCTGGAAGAGAATGAGTTGGACTCATATATAAAAGAAGACATCCCTATCCTAGAGGATGAAGAGGCTAAAATATTGCATAAGAAGAATTTGGTCAAGGCAAAGAGAATCATTGTTGATTCTATCAAAGACCATCTCCTACCACATGTGTCATCTCTGAAGACACCCAAGGTGATGTTTGACTCCTTGACCAAGCTATTTGAATGGAAGAACATAAATCAAAAGATGACCTTGCAGAATCAATTGAAAGGGGTCAAGATGTCAAATGGAGAAACCATTCAATCCTATTTCTCCAAGGTCTCTCAGATCAAGGAACAACTTGAAGCTGTAGATGAAATGGTGGAGAATGGTGAAATTGTTATGACCACTTTGAATGGCCTACCCAGGTCATGGGACTCTTTTATCCAAGGGATCTGTGCAAGAAAGAAATTAATCTCCTTCAGTAGATTGTGGAAGGAATGTTCTCAGGAAGAAGCAAGGCTTGTGGCAAGAGAAGAAAAGATGGGGAATGAAGATCAAGCTCTCACAGCTCACACTAAGAAGGGCAAGTTCAAGAAGGAGCCATCCCATCACAAAAAGAAATCTTCTCATCATTATCACAAAGAAAAGAAAGATCTAAGGTGTTTCACTTGTAATGAGAAGGGTCACTTTGCTTCAGAATGTCCCAAGAACAAAAGGGACAACCACAACAACAACAACTCCAGCAAGAAGAAGAAGGGCAACAAAAGAAGGTACCATGCTCATGCTGCCGAAGATGATGAACCTCCAAAGAAGAAAGCTAGGGCAGAAAGTGATGATGACTCATCAAGTGAAGAAGAGTATGTCCTAATCTCTGCTCTCACAAGTACAATCTCCCATGGTTGTAATGATTGGTTAATTGACAATGGGGCTTTTAAACACATGACTGGGATTAAAGAATCTTTTGTAAATCTGTCTAAACATGAATCACCCCATAAAGTAAAACTTGGGGATGATTATCAATACCCCATCAAAGGAAGTGGTGAAGCCTCCTACAACCTAGATTCTGGAAAATATTTGAAGATGAAAGAAGTCCTTTATGTACCTAGGATCAAGAAGAACCTACTCTCCATCTCTGCATTGGATGCAAAAGGTATGAGGGTTGCATTTGTGGATGGCCAAGTCCTAATGTGGCCAAAGGGAAAGACCATAGATGATGCAGTGGTAATTGCAGAGAAAGAGGGAGGTTTGTATAAATTGAAAGGACAACTTGAACATGCCATGGTGCATGATTCCATGGAGCCAAGTGAACTTTGGCATAGAAGACTTGCACATATGCACTACAGGGCATTACCAATTGCAAGTAAGGCTGTAGAAGGTCTTCTTGAAATCAAGACCAAGCATGAAGGTATTTGCAAGGGATGTGGAAAAGGTAAGAACATTAAGAAGGCTTTCCCAAGCAGTGAAAGCAAGGAAAAAGGTATCTTGGAAATCATCCACTCATATGTATGTGGTCCTATGTAATCCAGTTCTCTAAGTGGGTATGTTTATTATGTCTCTTTCATTGATGAATTCTCCAGGAAGACTTGGGTCTACTTCTTGAAGAACAAAGATGAGGTGTTTGACAAGTTCAAAGAATTCAAAACCTTGATGGAAAATCAAACTGACAAGAAGATCAAAACATTCAGATCTGACAATGGTGAAGAATTCACCTCAAGTGACTTCAAGAAGCCTTGCAGTGATTCTGGGATTAAGAGGGAGTTGACTGCTCTTTATAATCCACAACAAAATGGAGTTGCAGAAAGGAAGAACAGAACTATCATCGAAGCAGCAAGGGCAATGCTGCATGACCAGGATCTACATATGCATCTATGTGCATAAGCATCTAGAATAGCTGTATATGTGCAAAACAGAACACCCCAAAAGATATTGGACAACAAGACACCAGAAGAGGTCTTTTCTGGTAAGAAACCTAAAGTTAGCCATCTCAAAATATGTGGTTGTCCAGCATACACTCATGTGCCAAAGGAAAAGAGGACCAAACTAGATCCTTCAGGAAAGAAGGGTATTTTTGTGGGTTACAGTGAAAGCTTGAAGCCTTACAGAATATACTTTCCAAGGTTTAAGAAGAATGATGTCAGCAGGGGTGTAACATTTGATGAAAACTCAACATTCATCAAATCAAGGAAGGCACCTATCGAAGTTTATGAATGTCCTAAGGAAACTAGATTTCAATACACTACCATGACAGAAGCAATTCCAAAAGTTGTCCGTGAGTTTGAAGATCCGCAAGAACCTATAGATCCACCCTGTGAGGATAACTCTCACAAGAGGAAACCTACATGGGCTAGAGAGATCATTCAAGATGCAAAAGGATTTGGCATTCCAGAAGAAGAACATAGAGCAAAGAAGAGAACCAGATCACATACTGGCTATGTTGCTTTACTGTGTGACATTATGAACAAAGAACCTTCCAGGTATGAAGAAGCAGCGGAAAACAAAGAATGGAAGGATGCCATGTTTGAGGAATACCAATAAATAATGAAGAATGATGTTTGGGATGTTTTCCCAAGACCTAAAGAGAAGTCTGTTGTGACTTCCAAATGGATCTACAAAATCAAGCATGTTGCAGATGGTAGTGTAGAGAAATACAAGGCAAGATTCATAGCTCGTGGCTTCTCTCAGAAAGAGGGAATAGATTATGAAGAAACTTTTGCTTTTATAGCCAGATACACTTTCATCAGAACAATACTTGCCCTGGCTGCAGCAATGAAATGGAAGATACACCAGATGGATGTCAAGACTGCCTTCTTGAATGGCGTAGTTGAGGAGGAAGTGAATGTGGAGCAGCCACTTGGTTTCGAAACACATGACAGGGAGTCATATGTGTGCAGATTGAAGAAAGCCTTGTATGGCTTGAAGCAAGCTCCCAGAACTTGGTACGGTAGGATGGACAGTTTCCTATCTAGCTTGGGCTTTACTAAGAGTAAAGCGGATTCCAACCTTTACTACAAGGTTGAGGAAGGGAATCCTGTGGTTCTACTCCTATATGTGGATGACCTATTTGTAATAGGAGATGACAAATTGATTGCAGATACAAAGTGGAAGCTTGCTTCTGAATTCGATATGAAGGACTTAGGGATGATGCACTATTTCCTAGGTATGGAGGTGTGGCAGAGTACATATGGGATCTTCCTTGGACAAGGGAAGTACACTGTAGATATCCTGAAGAGGTTCGGATGATGGATTTCAAAGCCATGGCCACACCTATGGCATCGAATCTAAAGCTTCTATATGATGCTTCATCTGAGCCAGTTGATATCTCTATGTATCGTCAAATGATTGGGTCCTTGATGCACTTGATGAACACGAGACCAGATATTTGCTTTGTTGTGAACACATTGAGTCAGTTCCTGACAGATCTGAGGAGTGTTCACCTGGTTGCTGTAAAGCATATTCTGAGGTACCTGAAGGGTACAGTTGATTATGGGATCAAGTATGAAGCGAATCAAAAGTTTAACCTGCAAGGTTATGTTGATTCAGATTGGGCAAGAAATGCTACAGATAAGAAGAGCACATATGGGTGTTGCTTTAGTATGGGATCAGGTGTGATCTCTCGGTTTAGTAGGAAGCAGTCCTGTGTAGCACTGAGTACAACTGAGGCAAAGTATGTTGTAGCCTGTTCAGCTAGTTGTGAGGTAGTATGGCTACGGAAGCTACTGTCCAAGTTATTTGATCTCCCATTGGATGCTATTGGTATCTTCTATGATAACCAAAGTTGTGTGAAGCTGTATGAGAACCCATTGTTTCATGACAGGTTGAAACACATATAGATCAAATATCACTATATTAGGGATCTGGTGCATAAAGGAGCAGTGAAGCTCCTGTATGTTTCTATGGACGAGCAGATTGCAGATGTGCTGACGAATCCACTAGCCAGGGTGAAGTTCGACTACTTCAGGGAGAGGCTTGGTGTTCTTCAGATCGATGACACTTCGAGGAAGAAGTGATGGACACATTTGCTGAATCCATTCCAAGCATGTTGGAAGGAGGATTGTTCACATGGATGTGGATGTTAGCGCTGGATGATGAGCATCCGGACGATGCTCCAGTTACTACTCTGTATATGCATCAAGATGATGTTGGATATGATCAGTTGGATCATTTATATGTATATGTATGTATGCATCATGTTGGATGATGGATATGATCAGTTGGATCATTTATATATGTATGTACGCATCATGTTGGATGTTGGATATGATCAGTTGGATCATTTGTATGTATTTTGTATATGCATCATGTTGGATGCTTGGACCATCTATCTGTATCTGTATCAGGTGGATACATTGTATGATCAGGTAGATCATGTATTTTGATATGTATCAGGTATGATCAGGTGGATCATGTATTTGTATTTGCATCAAGTGGATGCATTGTATGATCAGGATGATCATGATGTGGAGCTTCATGATGTTGCTCCAGATGATATCTACCAGGATGGTACAGTGATGATGATCAGTATGATCATGGGCGTCAGGATGATGCCTCATGAAATGATGATCCGTTGGATCATGAGTATCAGGTTGATACTTGAAGGTCAGAGATGATATGTGGCAAGTTGTGCAAATAGCATGTAATCAGTCCTCAGATATCTGATAGGTTGAGCTGTGTGCTCATAATCAGTCCTGGGATGAGGTATTACTATGGAGACATGTAATCAGTCCTGGAGATCCAATAGGTTGATATTTGTGCTCGTAATAAGTCCTGGGATGCTCTTTAGATATCTTTCCGGTCGTTTTGTGACACATAAATGTTCCTGGGATGCTCTTTAAAGGTTTTGTATATCCACATGTAATCAGTCCTGGAGATCCGAGAGGTTGAGCTGTGTGCTCGTAATAAGTCCTGGGATTCTCTTTAGAGATCTTGTCGGTCCTTCTGTGGCACATAAATGTTCCTGGGATGCTCTTTAAAGGTATTGTGGAGGAGATGCATGTAATCAGTCCTGGGAGATCTTATCGGTCGTGCTTAGGCACAAAAATGTTCCTGGGATACTCTTTCTGGTATTGCATCCACACATAAAATTAGTCCTGAGAGGCCACCTCTATCACACCGTTTGCACAGATGATAAAGACCTATAGGTGGTGGGCCTACATCTAGTATGAAAAAGGACTGGCTCTGTAGAACTTCCTATGATGAGTAGATTCAGATGTTGGTTGAGATAGCAGCAGCAGTGACGACGATGATGACGATGATCCTGAGAAGAAGACTTGTTCTAGCAGATCTGTGTCAAGAAATACCTTTCTAGTTAAGAGGAAGTGTTGATGTATATGTAACTTCATAATGTATTTCATCTATGTATTTAATATATATTTATTGTACCCTTATAAGAGATGTGTTATTCCTCTATAAGTAAGTGTCGTCATGTGTATTGACAAGTGTCGCAAGTATGTGTACTTGCCGATGGGTTATTAGATCACCATGTGTGGGGTTGGCCCTGAAATATATATTATATTGTGGATGTACCTAGATAGACAAGTCGGCCCCATAGTGTCACTAGGAAAACAAGTTAAGTATAAATAGAGATCGGGAGATCTCTATTTGATCACTCAGAAACTCACACTTCTCTCACTTAGAAAGTGGCGCACTAGTGAGGAGGAGGATCATCTACTTCTAGGAGACTATCTCAGTGTATTTTGGTTGTACTTTGGTTGAGCCATTGCTCTCTCTATCTCTAAGGAAGTTGTGGGGTTTTTCACCTTAGGGTTTTCCCCACGAAAAATCTGTGTCTCTTGTGTCTCATGCTTTTGATTCTTATGATGCTTGTCATGCTTGTTATGATTGATATGCATTGATATACTATACATGTTATTCTCTCAGTAAAGATCCTAGAGTATTCTGAATTAATGCTCAAAATTTAACATCAACACACCTGGTGTGCTCCCATAGGAAATAAAATGGATCATTTCCACAACCGCCTTGGAATTCCTAACTTAGCTAGATGCCCGAGCATCTTGTAACATAACCCCTCTTAACTGAAACAACCTATGTGCTCCTACTATCCTTGGGTCCTATATTTATACATCGCATTCAACCATTCATTTTCCTTGGCAATCCTGTGCACCACCTGCTCACACTTCCAAGGTAATCATAAGATTCCACTACTCGAACGTCGGAGGTGGGCAGAGCGATCATAACCATGCCTATCGCCCTATGTTGAAAAATGTGCAAAGTAGTCCTTCGGCCATGCTGCCGTGGTGGATGCCTCATGCCAACCCTGCAAACCATCCTTCCAAGTGTCATCAGTCATGCTGCCTCGGTGTATTCCTTATTCCAAACGTGTGTTCTTCTGACATGATCTGATGCGACTAACGATCATATCTTCCCCAAAAGGAAAAAGTGCTAGCTACATAATGATTTCTGATGTGACCCAATCCCAGCGCTTCCACTTGTCGCAGACCGCTCCAAACTTGCGACAGAAGCCTCCCTGCTTCCGCATTCCGTCCCTGTTGGTGTGCCATCCTTCCACCAATCAATATACACTATTTTTTTTTCCCGATGCGACTCAGGCATCGCGTTGTTCCAAGCCTGACTGATAGGGCTTCAACCTACTACCATTAATCATCTTGGGGAGCATCGCCCCATCCAACCGCTGCAACAGGACCACTCCTCCTGAGCTAACGCTACTAATGCGATACGGACCAAGCCAATGCATCTGCAATTTTCTTGGATGTTTCATAAACTTACTGTCATATAACAACACTAAATCTCCCTGTTGAAATGGTTTATTCTTGATATGGCGATCATGCCAAGATTTCTGGCAATCCTTCTCCACACCCTAATGGAAACCGACGATGAAGCAATCTTCCTCTAGCTCTAATAACTGCACAAGAAATTCGTCTAATGCTGCTATATCATCCATGCCAGTTGTTTCCGCTATGAACAGAATCAGAATGATATATTCCGTAGGCATAACCGCCTCTGAATGAAATCTTTGAATGTAGCAACGATAACCCACCAAAATATCGCAGGTTCATTCTTCAAGCCGAACGACATCACAGTGTACTGCAAGCAACTTCATTCAGTAACCAAAGTTGTCTTATGGTGGTCTTATTTTGCAATGCAGATCTGATGGTAGCCAGAGAACCCGTCTGTGAAAGAGTACATCTCTTGGCCACCCACACCTTCGAGCACTTTGTCAGTAAATGGGGTTGGGAATAGATCGTGCAAACATGCATCATTTAGCTTCCTGAGGTCAATGCAAATGCGCACCTCACCAGTCTTCTTATCCTGTACCACCATAGGACTAATCCATTTCAACTCTTCGACTGGTTCAATGATACTAGTGTCCAACATGTGATCCAATTCTACCTTGACCTTTCACGGATCATCACCATCTTCTGGACCACCACTGATATTGAAGCATTCCATGAGAGACTGCATCTGGTAGTGCGTATGCAGATCCGCAAGATACGCCATCAGGACAATCTGCAAAATTACATCACAGATGAGTTGTAATGCATTATTGACCTCTGGATCGACAACTGCAAAACTCAATCTATGGGTAAAACACATTGTGAGCTCCAACCAAGTAGAAATTTCCCCTCACAACTCGGCTGTAGTATACCATGATCATGGCATCTCATCCAACCTATGGATAAAAGCATGGATCCATTCATCTTTTGGGCGCGATACCCATAACCGCTGACATTCCATCAAGTGACCACCAGGATCGTTCCGACCATCATAATTCCCAGTGTGGAAAACCTCGGTATCACCGAAGCGTACCATCATCAATCTTCTGCATTTCGACCATCCATCAATTGATGCCTTGTGTGTCTCCCACCATCATGTTGGAGCAGCCTTGAGTGCTTCGTTCAATGCCCACAACCGTTGTGGTTCGAAAACGCGTTCCTCGAACTCTGTCAGAAAGTCAAATAAGCCAGGAAGTACTTCATATATTGGTAGCGTAACCATTTTAGTTGCAACATGGAATAATGACTGTGTGATCAACCTGCACCTACGGAGCGACACCTTGTGCAAGCAGTTCTACCAATATTCTAGCACATCATCAGAGTCGGAATATGCAGAGATGTCACTGCGCCATCCCAGCTCACCGTTGGTAGTTGGATGGATATAATCTTCAGAGATATTGAATGCATGGTCCCATTTGCTAGGATCATCGTCCTTCACTGGGTCTATCTAGCGATGGCCGTCAGCCGGATCCAACGAGGCAATAACTCTGAGATCGTGATTTTCAAAAGTCATCATCCATCGCTTGAAGTTGATTACGGCTCCACTATCATTATCCCATCCAATCCCCAATAGTGCTGGATAAGAGCTTCCTCCCCTTACTACTTCTATTACATCAAAGTCGGCATATGTTTTCATTCCCTTAATGTCCACCACCATTCGTGGAACTCTCCCAATCGGTGTCACCTTAGCGTGATTAGCTAACCGGAACTGTACAGGAGACCAACTCAATGGGGGACTCCCCATCTTCTACCAAGCCTGCTTGGTCAAGATGTTGACATCCAAACCAAGGTCCAGAATAACCGAATCAACATCGTAGACTCCAATTTGAATATTCATCCGCATCTCCTTACCCGTCTTCTGTTGTTGTAGGGAATTAACCGCAAGCTCTTGTCAATTCTGGACTGGTCATCGCAACAAAGCTTCAATCGCAGCAAGAGCATCAGGATCTCTTGCAAGGGATAAAAAATGTTCAAAAAATGCTTGAAGTGTACTGGACTGCTGCGACGGGCTAGTCTCCAAAGTAGTATCAAAAGTAGGGGGCATGTCGTACACAACAAATTTACCTCAGTCGTTTTCTAGTGCACGACGGGCTTGAAGAAATGATTCCCGCTTTGTATTATTGTCAAATGATAACTTCTTTTGTTCGGCTAACCGGATCAGTGAGCTGTCTTCCCCAGTTGTCTTTCCTTCGCGAGTGACCACAACAACGGAAGCATCTTGTGGTCTTGGCTCTGCAGAAATTGTTTCGATATTCGCACTGTTAGAAAAACATGATTGCATAGCAATAACAATAAACAGAAATGCAAATATAATCACACACACATTACAAGAGAGACACATATATATCATGGTTCACCCCAACTTGGGCTACGTCCACAGTAACGTTTCCATTCCTTATTATTATTCCATCCAGAAAATTGAAGGAATACAACCTGCAGCACAACCGCTTCACTTCCTCTTCATTGTCTCACAGTGTCTCTTCATAGATCTTAGAGAGCTTTACAATGCATAAAACCTAATAGATCATTCACCCTATCCATGTTACAATGCCTTTCTTTTATAAGGGAAATACAATGGGAAAATACCACGGGTTACCCAAAACCATGGGCCCGAAAACTGGTAGCAAAAACAACCCCAAAAATTTTCCTCGGGGGACTTTCCCCTGAACCCCCTTCTTGGGGGCTCTACCCCCAAACCCCATTTTTCAGTTTCAGAGGCCCGCTGGCCTCCACGCCTACCATCCAGGGGGGGTTGAACCCCCCTCGGACCCCGTGAGCATCGAGCCGGGATCATAACCAAACATGGGGTATGGACACGAATGAATCATCATATATGAGACTGGAAGATCTGACTCCACAACCAACAATATCGCACTTTGAGACTAATCACAACAACTCCGCCACTACTATACTTGTTGGACCTTGGACTTGGCAACTTTCTCATCTTCACCTGCATGCTAGAAGGCCAAGTGAAATCGAGTAGGACTCAGTTTCTCGCTGGTCACTACCTTTGTGAACATGTCTGCAGGATTCTGGCTGGTATGTATCTTTTCTAGCTTCAACAGTTCATCTTCCAGAACATAGCGTATGAAATGGTACTTGAGTTGTATATGTTTAGTCCTGGAATGGAATGGTCAAATCTTTACAAGATGAATGGCACTCTGGATGTCACTATACAACCTGCTATCCTTCTGCTTCGTAACCACTTCCTCCATAAACCTCTACAACCAAATCATCTCTTTACTAGCCTCTGTAACAACAACATACTCTGCTTCTGTTGTTGAAAGTGCAACAACCTTATGCAGTCTCGAAATCCAACTTGCTGTTGTTCCACCTACAGTAAACACATACCCTGTGGTGCTCCTCCTGCTATCCTTATCACCTACCATATCTGCATCAACATAACCCTATAGAACAGTGTCTAAACCTCCAAAACATAATGCTTGAGTGGTGGTACCTCTCAAATATCTAAGAATACACTATACTACCTTCCAATGTTCTTTACCTGGATTGTTCATATATCTGCTCACAAATCCCACTACTTGTGCAATATATGGTCTTGTGCACACCATAGCATACATCAAGCTTCCAACTGCTGATTGATAGGGAATCTTGGACATGTAATCTATCTCTTCCTGTGTCTTGGGACACATTTTCTTGCTTAGACTAAAATGGCTGGCCAACGGTGTACTTACTGGTTTTGCATTTTGCATTCTGAACCTCTCCAACACCTTTTGTATGTACTCACTCTGAGACAATGTCAATTTGCGATTTTTCCTATCTCTTGTTATTCTCATACCAAGGATTTGCTTTGCAGCACCCAAATCCTTCATCGCAAATGAATTAGCTAGCTTTTTTTTAGTACATTTATATCCTGCATGTTAGATCCTGCAACAAGCATGTCATCCACATACAGTAACAAGAAAATGTATCTTTCATTATATAGCTTCTGGAAATAAACACAATGGTCAGAATGACATCTACTATAACTTTATTCTGTCATAAACCTATCAAATTTTAAATACCACTGCCTTGGAACTTGCTTCAAACCATACAAACTCTTTTTCAACCTACATACCAAGTTCTCCTTACCTTTGACCTCATACCCTTTTGGTTGCTGCATATATATCTCTTCCTCCAAATCCCCATGGAGAAAGGTTGTTTTTACATCTAACTATTCAAGATGCAAATCTTCTACTACCACTAGACTTAAGATAGTCCTAATTGAAGTCATCTTAACAACAGGAGAAAATATTTCATCAAAATCAATACCTTTCTTCTGTGCAAACCCCTTTACAACAAGTCTGGCCTTGTACCGCTTCTTACCTCCTTCTTCTTCCTTCAACCTGTCAATCCATTTGTTCTGCAATGCTCTTTTACTAGCAGGCAACTGAACCAAATCCCAAGTCTGATTTCCTACCAATGAGTCCATATCCTCATTCATGCCTTGCTCCCACTTCTTTCTAGTTTCCACCTGCATTGCTTCTTCATAACATTCTGGTTCACCAGCATCAGTCATCAACAAATAATACATTGAAGGAGAGTATCATTCAAGGAGTCTACTTAACCTGGTAGATCTTCTTGTAATTGTAGGAGTTTCAGGTACTTGCTGTTGTTCTTGATTTTCTGGCACCTTTGGAACCTCATTTTCTTGAATTTCATCAAGTACTGTGAACTTTGTGGTTTCCTTTTCCTGTTTCTTTCCTTGTAGCTGATCTTTATACATGACCTTTTCATTGAATATCACATCTCTATTGTTGATGATTTTGTTATTTTCACAATCCCATAAGCGATAACAAAATTCATCAACCCCATATGGAATAAAGGTACATTTCTTGGATTTAGCTTCAAGCTTTGTTCTATTTTCTTTATCAATATGCGCAAATGCTTCACAACCAAACGTTCTAAAAAATGAGTAGTTTACCTTTTTATCTGTCCATGCCTCCTCTAGAATACCACCATCCAAAGCACTTGAAGGTCCTCTATTTATTAAATAAACAACAGTATTTACAGCATCTTCCCAAAACTGTAAGGGAAACCCTACATGCAGTCTCATACACCTTGCACGCTCCATGATCGTTATGTTCATCCTTTCTGATACACCATTTTCTTGTGGTATTCCTGGGACTGTCTTCTCTCTATGAATCCCATGGTTTGAATATTAACTATCAAACTCCTTGTTGTAGTACTCACCTCCATTATCAAATTTGAGACACTTCAACCTTTTCCTTGTCTCATTCTTAACCAAACCTTTCCACTTCTTAAAAGTAGCAAACACATCAGATTTTTGTCTAATGCAATAAACCCAAGTTTTCCTAGTTGCGTCGTCAATAAATGTCACATAATAATGAGAGCCACCAAGAGATTGTACCTGATCCGGTCCCCATACATCTGTATGCTCTAGCTCTAACTTTTCATTCTTCTTCTGTTTCCCAAACCTGAGAAATCTGACTCTCTTCTGTTTTCCATAAACACAGTTTTCACAGAATTCCAAACTTACCTGCTTCAAATCTGGCAGCAACTTCCTTGAGTGGAGAATTTGCATCCCCTTCTCACTCATGTGGCCAAGCCTACGATGCCACAATGTTGTATCTGTTCCTGTGGAAGCTAAAGAGATAGAATGGTCAGTATTATGAGGACATAAATACAACGTACCTATCATGTCTCATTTTGCTATCACCATTGATCCTTTAGTGATCTTCCATCACTTTTCTCCAAATGTAGATAGACAACCACCATCTCCCAACTGCCCTTTTGAGATCAGATTTATTTTCATAGCAGGAATATGCCTAACATCTTTCAACAGCCAATTAGTTCCATTATTAACTTTTTTCCATACCTTACCCATTCGAACAATTTTACATGGCTTATCATCACCCAAGAAAACATGTCCAAAATCGCTTGGAACATAATCATGAAAATATTTCCTATGGGGTGTTGCATGACATGAAGCCTTTGAATCTACTACCCAATAATCACTAGTATTATCTAATGCAAGAATCAAAGCATCTTGTAACACATCACCTGCTACATTTGCTTCCTGGGTAGTTTCCTTCTGTCCATCTCCTTTCTTCTTTAGAGATCTGTAGTCTTTCTTTAGATGTCCTTTCTTTCCACAGTTCTAGCACTCTATTTTTCCCAATCTGGACTTGGATCTGCCCATTTTAGACTTGCCACAATTACCTTGGCTCTTTCCTCTCTCCTTTTGTCTTCCCCTGCTCTCCATGGTCAACACATTACCTGATGTCTCATATGTACTTTTTCTTCGCATTTCCACGCTAAGAATAACACCAATTGTTGATGTATATGTAACTTTGAAATGTATTTCACATATATGTATATTGTATTCCTATAGATATGTTATTATTCCTCTATACGGAAGTGTCGTCATGTATATTGTAAGTGTCGTAACTTATACTTGATGGGTTATTAGAACACCTTGTTGGGTTCGGCCCTGTATAAGTCATGTGGGTCGAAGGGTTATTAGACCACCCTAGTGGGGGTCAGCCATGTGGTTCAAAGGGTTATTAGACCACCCTATTGCGCGTCGGCCCAGTCAGCATTGTGTTATGTGGTTAAGTTAAGGCCGACCTAGTAAAGGTTATGAGGCAAGTCAAGTCTAGTATAAATAGAGATCAAGAGATCTCTATTTCATCATTCTATTCTCTCACTCACAATTGGGAGAGTGGCACACTTGTGGAGGAGGAGGCTCTGCTACTAGGAGAAGACTATCTCTTGTATTCTGGTTGTATCATTGCTCTATCTATCTCTGAGGAAGTTATTGGGGTTTTTCACCTTTATGGTTTTCTCCAAGTAAACTCTATGTCTCTTGTGTGCTTGCATTATTGTGTCCATGATTGATATGCTGTAGATTTGTCGTACATGTTGTTCTATCAGTTAAGATCCTAGATCAGATTGAAGTAAATTTTGAAAATTTAACATGGTATCAGAGGTAGCCTGAAAGAAGGCATGATATGGCATGTATAGCACTTGTTGCACTTACGATGCTAGGGCTTGATATAGAAAAAAACCAGTCATCATAGCACTTTCACTATAAATCCATTTTGTCAAAGTTTTCGGATCCAAAACTTTAACAGGTCGAATATCAGATCCCCATGTACCTTGTGTCCAAATGAAAACTTCTAACTCCTTGTACTTTGTGATTTATGATCTATACAATATAGGGTTTCTGCCTCTTCCAGATCTTAGTCATAAACAGGTGACCTTGGAAAAAAGGTCATAACTTGGGCTAGGAAGCTCCAAATGAAATTTCATCAAATGTGACAGTTAGTACACAGATGGAACTATCTCAAGGAAACTTTTTAGAGGCCGAAGTTGAACCCGTGACACATGGCACTCTGTACAAGTTCGCTCTCCTGTTTTATCCCATAAACAGGTCACGTTGCGACACTTGGCATAACACTCTCTCAGAGAATCCAATTAAGGTCGGACCTATCAGGATGGAAAGATGATAGATTAGGCTATCTTAGAAAAGCTTTCATACCATGCAGATCGAAAAGTTCAGAGTTACACCAGAAACAATCAAGTACATATTTCTGTCATAACAGAATTATTTTTAAGCACCTTCATTCATGGCTTCCGGAATTTAGGGCTTCGGAGAATGTTGGAATTTTTGTAATCGAAGACCACAGCTGGATGCTACTCATCAAAATCAAAATTTAGAGACCAAGATTATATTTTTTGGTTGGGCAGAAGACCGGGCTTGATCAAACCCCAGTTCAGGACTTTGATCGGAAAGATAAAAAATTAGGGCTTCTGCAAGAATTGAAATTTTGGAAATTTGTGACCACAACTGGAAGCTCCTCAGAAAAAATCGAAGCTTAGAGCTTTGAATCAAATCTTTTGGTTGGGTGAAGCTCCGGGAAACTGAAACCCTAATTCAGGGTCCTCCCGAGTGAATCCGGAAATCTAAAAGGCAATTTCAAGGGGTAAAACTTTGCAGTTTTCAAATTTTGAATATACCAACTTGATTAGCTCATCAAGGTGCATATTTCTATCCTTTCGAAATTTTGAAATTCAAAGTTTGAATTTTTGGGGTTTCTTTGACAAACCCTAATCCAGCTCCAGGTCCAGTTCTTGCAAATCAAGTGGATTAGGTTAATCCTAGAAGAAGATGGATTGGTCACCTGCATAAGTGAAGAAGTTCCTGTCTCAGAGGGAGATGAGGCTAAGGCCTTCCATAAGAAGATTACAAGCAATCTTGACAGATATGGCTTACAGGTGTGTTTCATGGTTAAGTTTATCATATGTTTGTCTTGTTTGGATATCCACATCATCTTTTTTAGGATCTTGCATGCAATTAGGGTTTGCATGCAAATTCTAGGGTTTGCATGCACTTTGCATGCATCCCAGTCACCAGGTTGATGCCTCCAGCACCTTAGCCACCTCTTTCTAGCACCCGAGAGCCACTTACTTCAGTTCTTTAGCCCTCCTAGTCTGAAAGGCACCCACTTCTCACCTACTGCCAGAGAAGGGCACACTTTATCACCTACCACTGCAGTTTCACTTCAGTTACATTCAGTTAGCTTCGATTCTCCCTGATTTGAGGCTAGTTTCACTCTCGACTGACTGTTTCACTTCCGTTGGACCTCCAGATTGACTAGATGACTTGTTCTGACTTCAGTTAGCCTCCCATGCACCCCCCACTGAGCTTCCTTCCCTTAATCAGTGCTACACACTTCAGTTACACTTGTTACACTCAATTAGACTCAGATTGACACATAGATGACTAGTTCTTGTGCATTGATGAGCACCACCGATTGATGATGAGGACTCCTAGTTGGAGTCAAGCTACTCCATTCAGTGATTCGAATGGCCTACTTAGTCAATTCGAATTGCTCACTCACATTGTCAAATTGTATTGTAATTATTCACCCTTATTGGGATATTGAGCACTGCTGCATGTTTTGCACAGTTTTACACCATATTTTCTATGTTCATCTGTTGTGATTGATTTACTTGTTCATTAGATCTATTGTGACTAATTTTACATGGTATCAGAGCCATTGCAGGGACAAGATCTCTTTTCTACAGGTGGTTCTACAAGAAGATTTGAGTGAATTGCTCAAAAATTGCAAAAAGTTTTGGCATGAAATATCTCAAGGGCATTCGCTCATGTGCATGCAAAGCTTGAAAATACTTCCAATACCACTCCAGAAGCTTGAGTTTCCACATAATTCCTGGATCTAATACATTGGACCCATTCAACATTGTTTGATCTCCAATCCCAGGTGTGATGCAACTCTAAAAGGGTGGATTGTTCGACCTCATTGTTCTTGGTTTATTGTGATTTGCAGGTTTATTGTCTCCATCAATTGCATTCGCTACACTGTGCATGCAAGCTCCTCTACAACAGTGTGCACTTGCTCCTAGCAATGGAATACTCTTCTTCAAAGCCTATCCTCACCCCATTCAATTATTTTGATTGGAAAGATGATATGGAGATCATATTACGTTCAAAAGGTTACTACCGAGTCACTGTTGGTCTTGAATTGGAGCCAAACAATCTGTCAGATAGAACCAAACACTACAACAAGCTTGATGAAGCTTATGGTCTTCTTTGTCTCTCCATCTCCAAAGATCTTCACTTCCATCTCAACGGATTGAAGACTCCAAAAGCTATATGGGAGCAACTTGAAACACTATTTGGCAAGCAGGATGAGCTTAGGGCCTTTCAATTAGAGAATGAATTGATTGCCCTTAGTCCTGAGAATTTCGAGACCATCAATGAATTCTTCACAAAATTCAAGAACTTGAACTTGCAGTTGAAGAACAGTGGAGTTATCAAAGAGGATAAACAATTGATCCTCTCCATTCTAAGCAAGCTTGGTAAATATTATTCGGTATTTGTCTCTACTTTCAATTCCGGTCGGCTAACTACCTCGAATTGGAAGATGCCTACCTTGAATGCCTTCATTGAGTCCGCCACAAAAGAGCATGACAAGTTGATTCAAATGGGGTCCATAAGCTCCAAAGATTCATCCCTATATGTTCAAGGACCCAAGATCCTGAATGGTAAAGGAAAGCAAAAGAAGGAGAAACCCAAATTCGAGCCTCACAAGCAAAGAGAGAAAGGCAAACAAACAGATGCACCATCCAGTTCGAAGTTCAAGCAAAAGGGAAAAGAAGGTAACCAAAAATCTAAATGTACTTATTGTAACCGTGGATTTCATCCCGAAAGTTCATGTATGAAGAATACTATAGATCAAATGGCCCTCCTTTTGGAAAAGAACAACATAACCCTTCCTGACGGTGCAAGGAAGAAGGATAGGAATGATGATCATGAAATAGGACAAGCACTCATGGAAACTGTTTCGAAGCCCACTACTCTCTTGATAGATTCGGGTGCATCGAATCATATGGCTGCAAATATTGATTCTTTTTCTTCATTCGATCCAAACAGCTCCATCCCCATCCATTTGGGAGATGACTCAAAAATTTATTCAAAGGGCAAAGGTACGATTCATGTAGATCATGGAAGCTTTCAGAATGTTCTCTATGTGCCTTCCTTGGATTCAAATCTTCTTTCTGTGTATCAAATGGAACACACTGATGAACCGAAGCAAGTTACATTCAGCCCTAATACAGTTGAAATTTCTAATATCAAAAGTGGAAGACTTGTTGCAGTCGGAAAGGCAAACCACACTGCAAAATGCTATGAGTTTTCACACTTTATTCCGCTTGCAAAGCCCACTGCTCTTCGCACACATGGTAATGAGGTTAGTAGGATTTGGCATGAAAGATTTGGACATCTTAATTATAAGTATTTTCTGCTGCTATCAAACAAATCCATGGTAGATGGTCTTCCACAACTCCGTTCCTCGAAGGGAATATGCACTGGTTGCATCATTGGGAAGCACCCCGAGCACAAATTCGACTGCGGCAAAGCTAGCATAGCTTCTACTATTTTGGGGTTGATCCATTCTGATATCAGTGGTTCGCTGCCCCATATGTCATTAAATGGTTCAAAGTATGTTTTGACATTTATTGATGATTTTTCCCGCTTTACATGGGTATTCTTTCTCAAAAACAAGTCAGAAGTGCTTGGAAAATTCAAGGATTTTAAGGCTTCTGTTGAGACCGCCACTGAGAGCAAGATCAAAGCTCTTAGATATGATAATGGTGGAGAATATATTAAGTCCGAGTTGCTGCAACTTTGTGCCAAAGAAGAATTCAGATCCAACATACAGTTCCCTACACACCCCAGCAGAACGGTGTAGCGGAAAGGAAAAATCGGTCACTGAAAGAGATGCCTACATGCATGATTGAATCAAAAGGTTTGGCTGCAAATATTTGGGCTGAAGCAATCAATGTTGCTGCATACATACAGAACCATGTTCCACATTCATCCGTGAAAGGTATGACTCCTTTCGAAGCATTCTTTTGTCACAAACTGGATGTGTCAAATTTGAGAGTTTTTGGCTCTACTGCATGGGCTAGAATTCCTCCCAAGAAGAGACGAGCTTTGGATCCACAAAGCATCGAGTGCATACTGATAGGGTATGGGGAAGAATCAAAAGCATATAAACTCATGGATATCATATCTAAAAAGATATTCATAGAGCGCAGTGTGCAATTTGAAGAACCGCTTCAAGAATTGCAACTAGTCGAGGAAGAGACTGTTGATTCACCGCCTTCACCAGAAGAAGATCCGTGCAGCGATAATGAAGGTATGAGTTCTAATATTTCTGATATTTCAGCATCATATGATAATCATGACATATCAGGTTCAGAATCCGACCATTATGATCCTCCTCAGTTACCGAAGTGGGCCCAAAACACTCTCCAATCTGCTGGTTCGAACCTTGGAAATCCTGATGATCCGAGACGAACAAGAGCAGGTATGGCACTTTCTATTGCTGATCCATTAATTCCTGAGATTTGTTATTTGATGGCTGGTTCATATCCCACATCATACTATTCTACCCACCAAGATCCGAGATGGAAAAGTGCCATGGATGAAGAGTACAGTTCTCTTCAACAGAACAACACATGGGAGCTAGTTTCTCTTCCACCTGGAAGAAAATTAGTGAAGTGTAAATGGGTCTACCACACGAAAGTTGCTGCTGATGGCTCTATCAGCAAATGCAAAGCAAGGTTGGTGGAAAAAGGTTTCTCCCAATTCCAAGGAGTGGACTACACTGAGACTTTTGCACCAGTTGCAAAGATGGATTCCATCCGCCTTGTTTTGGCTATTTCTGCATCCAAGCACTGGGAAGTGCACCACATGGATGTGAAGAGTGAATTTCTACATGGAGACCTTGCTGAAGAGATATATATGCAGCAGCCAGAGGGATACACATCATATCCATCATTAGTTTGCAGATTGAAGAAATCTTTGTACGGATTAAAACAGGCCCCAAGAGCTTGGTACGCAAAGATGGACTCCTTCCTTCTTTCTCAGAATTTCCAAAGATGCAAATCTGATCCGAATGTGTATCTTCAGCGAGTTAAAGGTAATTTTTTGGTTATTGTACTTTATGTTGATGATCTTCTCATTACTGGTAGCACTCTTACTTCAATAAACAAGCTAAAAACTGCCTTAAATCTAGCTTTAGACATGAGCGATTTGGGCTTGCTGAGTCACTTTTTGGGCTTGGAGATAGCTCAAAATTTTGATGGGATCACTATATCTCAGCAAAAATATGCTTTCGACTTGTTATTGAATTTTAATATGGCTAAATGTAAGGCAGCCCCATTCCCATTCCTCTCAGGAATCAGTCTTGAGGAGGGAGATTCTACACCGCTTGTAGATTGCAATATGTATCGACAGTTGATTGGTTCACTACTTTATTTGACACACTCAAGGCCTGATATTTCATATGCCATGAGTGCCGTGTCAAGATATATGTAGAAGCCACATGAGCTTCATTGGCGAGCAACCAAGCGGATCTTGCAGTATGTGCAAGGTACGAGACAGTTTGGCATACATTATGCTGCAGATTCTGAGCTTGATTTCATTGGTTTTATTGATTCAGATTGGGAAGGTGATAGCATTGATCGGAAGTCCACTTCCAGTTATGTTTTCATGATTGGTCATGGTTCTATTTGCTGGTCTAGCAAAAAGCAAGCAGCCATTGCACTTTCTTCAGTAGAGGCAGAGTATCGAGGGGCAGTCAATGCCTGCATTCAGGCAGTTTGGTTGCAGGGTATTCTTTTCGAGTTTGGTTTTGGTGGCACTACTTCGACTGTCTTATTTTGTGACAATCAAAGTGCTATCAAGATCTCCACAGATCCAGTTCAGCGGCAGAGGACCAAACACATTGAGATTCATATGCATTACATTCGACAGTTGGTGCATGACTGCACCATCATTCTACAATATTGCCCTACTGATGAGCAAATTGCAGACATCTTCACCAAGAGCTTCACTGAGAAGAAGTTCTCTTACCTCCGTTCACTGTTGAAGGTGAGTTCCATCATGGTGGAGACAAATTGATCCATTATTATGCTTTAGCTTGAGGGGGGGCTTTCTTCCCACTGGGTTTTCCCTCTTTCCTCACTTAGTTTATTTTCAGCATTTTTTTGGATTATTGTATTGGGGTGACCTTTGGTCTTAGTTGCCAGGGCCCCACATTATTTTTTGCACATCATAGTCTAGCTTGAGGGGGGGTGTTCGGATATCCACATCATCTTTTTCAGGATCTTCCATGCAATTAGGGTTTGCATGCAAATTCTAGGGTTTGCATGCATCCCAGTCACCAGGTTGATGCCTCCAGCACCTTAGCCACCTCTTTCTAGCACCCGGGAGCCACTTACTTCAGTTCTTTATCCCTCCTAGTCTGAAAGGCGCCCACTTTTCACCTACTACCAGAGAAGGGCACACTTTCTCACCTACCACTACAGTTCCACTTTAGTTACATTCAGTTAGCTCCGATTCTCCCTCATTTGAGGCTAGTTTCACTCCCGACTAACTGTTTCACTTCCGTTGGACCTCCAGATTGATTAGATGACTTGTTCTGACTTCAGTTAGCCTCCCATGTGCCCCCCACTGAGCCTCCTTCCCTTAATCAGTGCTACACACTTCAGTTACACTTGTTACACTCAGTTAGACTCAGATTGACACCTGGATGACTGGTTCTTGTGCATTGATGAGCACCACCGATTGATGATGAGGACTCCTAGTTGGAGTCAAGCTACTCCATTCAGTGATTCGAATGGCCTACTTAGTCAATTCAAATTGCTCACTCACATTGTCAGATTGTATTGTAATTATTCACCCTTATTGGGATATTGAGCACTGCTGCATGTTTTGCATAGTTTTACACCATATTTTCTATGTTCATCTGTTGTGATTGATTTACTTGTTCATTAGATCTGCTGTGACTAATTTTACATGTCTTCATATCATTACAGTACAATCTTGATTAATTACTAGACTTGTCGTATCACCTTAATAGAAGATATTCATTGATTAAGGTTTTGACACTTATGAATGTACTAATGCATTGTGATGTTGTATAAGGTTTATGTTGTTTGCTAACATAAAAGGTTCACCAAGAAAGACAAATCATGTTCTACTTCAAGAACATATGATCATGGTGACATGAAGACAAAGATTCATCCATCATCATGGATCACATAGAAGATCTACTTTCGAGGTATGTATAAATTGGTCCTACAATGGTTAACCTATGAGACATGCAAGTTACTAGCACAAGTCACTGAAGAGAACTAGAAGACATTATGCAGGTATGTTAGACATAACTAGCTAGCATACTAATCTAGGTATGTTTTTCCTATATCAAGCTAGAATCCTACCTTGTGTTAGGATCTTATACTATTGTGTTGTTCATGATGTCATAGGTTTGAATAGTCATGGTTGTATGCATATTATGTTTCTTACCATAATTGATGATATGACTAACCAGAATAATCATGAAGGTATAGGTTTGAGTAATCACAGGTTTATGCATTGATGATTTAACTAATCAGAAGAGTCCTATGATCAAATAAGAATATGCATGAGTAAAAGAAGACTTCCCTGAAACCTTGAATACTAATGTTTATTATCTATGAATGATCATGACTATACATGTTTAAGATTATTGTGTTTTGATAGTATTAATATTATACTAATAAATGTGTGATTATGTATGAGACCTCAAGGATAACATAATGATGATACTAATAAGCATGCATAGTGATTAAGGATGGATGTAATTTCAAGGACAGGTAATCCAGGAAGCAAAGATCAAGAGGGGGCACACTCCAGTTGTTCAAGGAAGAAAGCAAAGGAGCACACTTCAGTAGTTTCTGCAAGGATGCAGATATTCAGAGGGAGTCCACCCAGCAACCAAACAAAGATAAGTATTTGAATTGTCATTTCTTACATAATGTTATTCAATGATGTATATGCTTATGTTCCTAGAATTAGGTTGTGTATTATGCATATTAGAATAGTTCCATTGATGAACAGTATACTACTAATATACATGGGTAAGTGGCCTATGGAACTGTACAACATTCCATTGCTACTTATCTGGAATGAAACCTCATTGCTGACATGTTAGGAGTTGTGCACACTCTTAACAATGTTTTGGTAGAGATTGGAAGGCATCTAGAAAGTTACGGAATATGGATAAATGTTGTATTGAAGCATTGGCTAAGATAATTGCATGACTATATGAAATATTTCCTTATGTGTAAGAATTTGTTCTGAAAACTATGAGATGCTTTCTAATCATGCAATTTAACTTGTTGTGTAGGAAAGATCGTATACCATCACCTACAAAAGAAGGACTACAACATTTGTTCAGCAACAAATTTATCTATTGAAAATATTGAAGATATTGAAGTTCCCAGGATCTAGGAAGAATGTCATGATCGAGGAGTACCAGTCGATCATGAAGATGTTTGGGATGCAGTCCCAAGACCTGAAGGGGAGTCTATAGTGACTTCCAAGAGAAGCTACAATATCAAGCATGTTGTAGGTGGTAGCATAGAGACTTTTGATCCTGTAGCTAGATACACTTCCATTAGATCATTACTTGCTCCGGCTGCAGTGATGATAGGGAAGATACACCATATGGATTTCAAGACAGCTTTCTTGAATGGTGTAGTTGAAGAAGAAGTGTACATGGAGAAGCCACTTGGTTCTAAGACACATGGCAGGGAGTCATATATGTGCAGAACTTGGTATGGTAGGATAGACCGCTTTCTATCCAATTTGGGCTTTACCAAGAGTAAAGCGGATTCCAACCTTCACTACAAGGTTGAGGAAGGCAATCCAGTGATACTACTATGTGGATGACCTGTTTGTAACAGTTGAGGATAGATTGATTGCCGACATGCAGTGGAAGTTTGTTACCGAGTTCGAGTTAAAGAACTTGGGGATGATCCACTATTTTTTTTTGGCATGGAGGTGTGGCAGAGTGCAGATGGAATCTTCCTTGGACAAGGGAAGTATACAGTAGAGATCCTGAAGAGGTTCGGGATGATGGAATGCAAGGCTATGGCCACACCTATGGCATCGAACCTGAAGCTTCTATGTGATGCTTCATCTGAGCCGGTTGATATCACTATGTATCGGCATATGATTGGGTCCTTGATGTAACTGAAAAACAAGAGACCAGATATTTGCTTTGTGGTGAACACATTGAGCTAGTTCCTGACGAATCCGAGGAGTGTTCACCTGGTTGTTGTAAAGCATATTCTGAGGTACCTGAAGGGTACAATTGATTATGGGATCAAGTATGATGTGAATCAAAAGCTTAACCTGCAGGGTTATGTTGATTCAGATTGGGCAGGCAATGCTGCAGATAGGAAGAGCACATCTGGGTGCTGCTTCAGTATGGGATCAGGTGTGATCTCTTGGTTTAGCAGGAAGTAGTCCTGCGTAGAACTAAGTACAACTGAAGTAGAGAGGAGCAGTGAAGCCCCTATATTTTGCGACGGACAAGTAGATTGCAGATGTGCTGACGAAGCCACTAGCCAGAGTGAAGTTCAAGTACTTCAGGGAGAGGCTTGGTGTTCTTCAGATTGATGACACTTCGAGGAAGAAGTGATGGACACATTTGTAGAAGCCATTCCAAGCAAGTTGGAAGGATGATCCTTCACATGGCTGTGGATGTAAGCGTTGGATGATGAGCATCAGGACGATGCTCCAATTACCGCTCTGTGTATACATCATATTGGATGCTGGATATGATCAGTTGGATCATTTATATGTATATGTATGTACGCATGATGTTGGATGTTGGATATGATCAGTTGGATCATTTATATGTATGTACGCATCATGTTGGATGTTGGATATGATTAGTTGGATCATTTATATGTATGTACGCATCATGTTGGATGCTAGATATGATCAGTTGGATCACTTGTATGTATTTTTGTATATGCATCATGTTGGATGCTTGGACCATGTATCTGTATATGTATCAGGTGGATACATTGTATGATCAGGTGGATCATGTATGTTGATATGTATCATGTATGATCAGGTGGATCATGTATTTGTATTTGTATCAGGTGGATACATTGTATGATCAGGTGGATCATGTATGATGATATGTATCAGGTAAATACTTGGTATGCCTCAGGTAGATGCATTATATGATCAGGATGATCATGGATGACGAGCTTCAGGATGTTGCTCCAGATGACATGCAGCAGGATGTTGCAGTGATGATGATCAGGATGATCATGTGTACATCAGGATGATGTATGGTGAGTATCAGGTTGATACTCTATGGCCGTGGATTAGGTTGTGCAGATGAGCATATAATTTGTCCATGGGGGATTTGCAGATAGTCTTTCGAGGTTTTTCCTATGGCATGTAATTTGGCCCTGGGATATCTGGCAAATGCTCTTTCGAGGTTTTGCTCTTGGAGGACATATGATTTGGCCCTGGGAGATCTGCAGATATTCTTTCGAGGTTTTTCCTATGGAATATAATCTGGCCCTAGGATATTTGGCAGATGCTCTTTCGAGGTTTTGTCCTATGGCATATAATATGTCACTGGGAGATCCTATAGGTCGAGCTGTGTGCTCGTAACAGCCTGGGATGCTCTTGGGAGGTTTTTCCATGACCACATATAATATGTCCCTAGGTGTTCCTATAGTTAGAGATGTATGCTCGTAACAGCGTGGGATTCTCTTGCGAGGTTTTGTGGTGACCACATATAATCTATCCCTGGGAGATCCTATAGGTAGAGTTGTGTGCTTGTAATAGCCTGGGATGCTCTTGCGAGGTTTTGTGGTGAGGTCACATATAATATGGCCCTGGGAGATCCTATAGGTAGAGTCGTGTGCTCGTAACAGCCTGGGATGCTCTTTCAAGGTTTTGTGATGCACGTAATAAGTCCTGAGGATTCCACAGTATGGCCAGTGATGACAAAGACCTACAGGTGGTGGGCCTACATCCAGTATGAAAAAGGACTGGCTCTATAGAACTTCCTATGATGAGTAGATTTAGAGATTGATTGAGATAGCAGCAGCAGTGATGATGATGATGACTCGATGACGATTATCCAGTGACGATGATCCAGAGAAGATGACTTGTGCTAGAAGACCTGTGTCAAGAAATACCTTCCTAGTTAAGAGGGAGTGTTGATGTATATGTAACTTCAGAATGTATTTCACATATATGTATATTATATTCCTATAGAGATGTTATTATTCCTCTATACGGAAGTGTCATCATTTATATTGTAAGTGTCATAACTTATACTTGATGGGTTATTAGACCACCTTGTTGGGGTCGGCCCTATATAAGTCATGTGGTTCGAAGGGTTATTAGACCACCCTAGTGGGGGTTGTCCATGTGGGTCAAAGGTTTATTAGACCACCCTATTGGGTGTCGGCCCAATCAGCATTGTGTTATGTGGTTAAGTTAAGGCCGACCTAGTAAAGGTTATGAGGCAAGTCAAGTCTAGTATAAATAGAGATCGGGAGATCTCTATTTCATCATTCTATTCTCTCACTCACACTTGGGAGAGTGGCGCACTTGTGAGGAGGAGGCTTTGCTACTAGGAGAAGACTATCTCTTGTATTCTAGTTGTATCATTGCTCTATCTATCTCTGAGGAATTTATTGGGGTTTTTCACCTTTATGGTTTTCCCCAAGTAAACTTTGTGTCTCTTGTATGCTTGCATCATTGTGTCCATGATTGATATGTTGTAGATTTGCTGTACATGTTGTTCTTTCAGTTAATATCCTAGATTAGATTGAAGTAAATTCTAAAAATTTAACACCAATAACATCATCAAATTTCAAGGTGTTTGAACTAGAGACAGAGTTACTTACAACCATGACCAAGCTATTCCATCTTTCTGGCAATAAACACAAGATTAGAAGAGCCCTAACCTCATCATCAAAGTTCACACTTACAGAACTTAGCCTATTTCTAACCGTATTAAACTCATTTAAATCATCAGTAACAGATCCACATTCAGACATTTTCATATTAAATAAACGCTTCATTAGAGATACCTTGTTGGAGGCTAAGGATTTTTCATATAGATTACTCAATGCGCTTATCAAACCCTCCGTTGTCATTTTTTTTTAGATATTGAAAGCCACCGATGAAGGCAGGCTCAGTCGTATTGTTCCCAGAGCCTTTCTGTCAAGAACCTCCCATTCTTCACCCTTCATGGCTTCTGGCTACTTTTCTCTTCCTCCCAATGGTAGGAATAGATCCTTCTGGTACAGATAGTCCTCCATTTGCATCTTCCATAACTAGAAGTTTTGGCCGTTAAACTTATCGACCTTAAACTTTCCTTCTTCCACCATTGCTCCCACTCAAACCAGAAACCCTAGCTTCATGTGGGTTTATCTTCCAAATAGACCTTTGGCTCGGATACCAATTGTTAGAAAAACAGGATCGCAGAGCAATAACAATAAATAGAAATGCAAATATAATCACACACACATTACAAGAGAGACACAAATATATCGTGGTTCACACCAACTTGGGCTACGTCCACATTGAAGTTGCCAGTCCTTATTATTATTCCATCCAGCAAAGTGAAGGGATACAACCTGCAACACAACCACTGCACATCCTCTTCACTGTCTCACAGTCTCTCTAGATAGATCTCAGAGATATTGAGAATGCATAAAACCTAATACATAATTCACCCTAGCCGTGTTACAATGTCTTTCTTTTATAAGGTAAATACAATGGAAAAATACCATGGGTTACCTAAAACCATGGGCCCAAAAACTGGTGGCGAAAACAGCCCCAAAAATTTTCCTCGGGGGCATTGCGGGCCCCCGCGCTCCCCAGCCAAGGGGGGGTCAACACCCCCCAGACCCCCTGAGCATCGGGCCAAGATCATAACCAAACCTAGGGTACGGACATGGTTGAATCATCATCTATGAGACTGGAAGATCTGGCTCCACAACCAACATGCACACTGGGGCTAGTTCAGTGGTGGATTCCCGGGTGGGTTTACGTTCTGATTCTGATTAAGCCACATATTCTGGTTCTGCACTGGTTGTTGCACTTGGTTCTAGGTAGGATGCTGTGCCTATGGCTAGTTCTGCAACTGGGGATTATTTCCTGCTTTCCATCGCGCAATCAACTATAGAAAATTATCAACCGTGTGATCATTAACAAAACAGAACGTACATTGGTTCTGCAGCAATGGACAGTCTCGCTTGTAGTGTCCCCATACCGCACAGTGATATCATTGAATAGGTCTGCGACCACTGCGTCCTCATCCATGACCAAATCCTCTTCCACATCTCCCTTGGTATCCTCCCTAGAATCCTCCCTGCTATTGGTACTGTGGTTGGTTAAACTGTTGCTGCATTGGTGTCGGTTGCATTCCTTGCCCTTACTGTGCAGACTGCAGTTGCTGTACATACTGTGGTTGTTGTGGATCCATCTGCACCAGAGCATATTGTGGCATGAACTACGACGATTGCTACTATTGTGGTATAAATTGGATCAGCGGTTGAGGTAGCGGCTGGGATACCTGCAGCTATGGTTGCGACTGTTGTACGACATGCTGGTCATCCTTTAAATAGAATGCATCACACATTCTCTCTTGTAGCAACCCATATATACGGCAATCCTTGTCATCGTGACCCACCGATTTGCAAAATGTACAATAAAGATTCCTCGGGGTTGTGACCATTTTCTACATATATAGGCAATTGTCATGGCTATTCCCATATACATGGCAGACATGACACCACGGCATGCTACCACCAGTCAACGGATTCGATGCTCCTGAAACCAAATAATTGCAGAAATCCTAGCAATTGTCCTTCGTATGCCCTTCTCCTCGACATCGGGTACACCATACTTCTTTGTGTTGCTCCTTTCCCTTATTCAAATCTTGCAGCTATATAGTCAAGTTAGCGAGCTGTGTTTGTATCTGCGACATCTCGGCTGCATTTTCTCTAATCAGAGATGCCTCCAATCGCATTGCAATTTCCATAGCTTTGTTGGGTGTCGAGATGTTTTGTTGCATCAATGGTAGCCGAATATGTGGTAGTAGTGTCACGATGAACCACTCTTTATGTTGGATGATGTGCATATCGAAACTAACCCTTTCCATCAGTGTCTTGAATCGTTGGTCAAAATTCCACACCGTCTCATTGGGATACTACTTAATTTCTTTCAATTCCATAATATATTGAGCCTCAGACTTGGGCTTTTTGAATTCTGCAATCAGCCCATCATGAATCTCATCTAGTGACTTTTCTGGGGCTCCTGTAGGAACTAGAACAAACTTCATAAACCAATCTAATGCACGACCACGCCAAGTTGTTGCTAACTATCCTTTCTTAGCGGCATCATAAATGATTTGTTTTACAATCCAGACTGCTTCACACAAAAACCAATACTGTTCTGGGTTGTCCGTCCCACTCCTGTGGAACAATGGTAACTTAGCATCATCGCTCGCCATTCTGGGCTTCCTTCCTCCTTTCGTTGTACTACTATCGATTAACTTCTGTGGTATTGATGAACTTGGCGGTGTCGAAGTGGTATTTCTTGCTATCCGAGAGATAGTGAGCGGAGGTGTGGGTATGTTAGGGTTGGGGTTTGGTCCTGCCTCTATCCTGGGCATATCATGTTTGTCCTTATCAGGAATGTGAGTTCGCTTTGTCCTGTGTGGTCTTCCTTCACAACCTTGCGGTTCGACCGCAGCAAGACCTTCTCCCATCCTCTTCCTCTTTTCCTGTCGGAACCTCACTCCTCCCCTCGTAAGACCACTTTCTTCCTCGGCTTCACTCACAGTCTTATCATGAACTACACCCATCTACCCCTTATCATTGCATGTACCACCCCCCAACTACCGCGCTACCCATGGCCTCCGCCCACCACGCTATCTATTGATCAAGATGCATCTTCAATATACCCTTTTCACAAATAAGCATTTTAATCGACAGTTGAAGCGACAGCAGAAACCTGCCCCGGGGTTCACGGAAAAAATATCTTTCGGCTTCGCTATAGGATTTCTAAGTATCAACCGTGAACTCTATGATATATCCCTCTAGGATGCAATCGAACCACACTTCGACATCCCTCAACGCTTTATTATCAACTTCCTACAGCTCCTGAATCAACTCGGGGGTCCAAGTCATCGGTTATGATATAGCCCTCTAGGATGCGATCGAACCACACTTCGACATCCCTCAATGCTTTATTATCAACTTCCTACAGCTCCTGAATCAACTCGGGGGTCTAAGTCATTGGTTCGCCACCTTGGAAGTTCCTCTTCTGAAAGGTCAACTTCGCCAACCATTCGAACAACATGACCGGGAAATCATAGAAGAACCGTTCATGTGGACCGTTGTGAATATATCTATCTACCCATTGACTTACTGTCAGTCGAGTGTTCGACTTTCTTCTTCAGCGAATTCCTGCAACTTCTGATAAAACCATTCTTGGATCTCTGGTTTTGTGAGATGCCACAACATATCCTCCTTTCACTTCAGAAACGGTCCCAGCAATGGAACCATTTGTTGACTCAATCCCAATCAACATGGGTTCCCATCACTGTCGATACCAACCCACTGTGATCTCCTTGAGTACCAGCCTAGACAGGTTTTACCCTTCCCAGCAACACCTATAGAGTAGATGAGGTCTCACCCGAGGTGAACAAGGGAGAGTGGACGGAACCATGTTTTCGTCGAATGAAGGAGGATGTTGCGGCATCAACTAGTTAATCTTATTGCAGCATTCAACGATAAATCTATATATTCAATTCGACATTATTGTACTCATAGCATCATTTAATGGAAACATTCATTGCTATGGTGGATTATAACAGTAAAGCGACTATTGCATCAAAGAAACATTGCATTATCATTAAAAGACAGAATATACATCAGGATTGCACAGAAATAGTTTCATCACATCATATTATTACTGCAAAAACCCAATACAATGCCTCTATGCAGATCGCAGACTTCAGCACTTCTGCACCAAAACATACCAAAATCTTTCTGCTTAATCTCTCTCTTCTCAATCTATCCCTGCTTCCCCATCTATCCCTTTTGATCTACAACTTCCTGTCTATATATAGGCTTCCACCTTTACAATGTTTGTCCACTTACTAACAACTTAATTGACTTCTAGACAAATTACTCAAAATCTAACTGACACAGTCCAAATGACCCAAAAAAACCACCTATTGCAGTATACTTAACTCGAACCTACATCTCATGTGGTCCAATGACCCAAAAACCCACCTATTGTGGCACAAACGACTCAAAAAATACATAAAATAATAGAGCCTTCTTCCTTCTGTGACCTCATCTGACATGTCGTAGCATCGGCGATGCTGTGATTCTTCCTTACCAAACCGCCTGCCAACAAATAAGATTTCAAGTCTCTTCAAGATAATGAAAGTTGGGAGTTGGTTTCTCTTCCTCCTAGGAGAAAGTTGGTGCAATGCATGTGGGCGTAGAGGACCAAAATGGCTGCTAATGATTTTGAAGTGAAGTATAATTCCAGATTGGTTGCTAAGGGATTCTCTCATGTACAAGGGGTGGACTATACAAAAACATTTGCACATGTGACAAAGATGGACTCAATCAGGCTAGTTTCAGCCATTGCTGCATCCAAACGATGGTAGGTGCACCACATCAATGTGAAGAGCACATTTTATCAGCGTGACCTTCATGAAGAGATCTATAGGTAGCAAACTGAAGGATTCATACAAGATCCTTCACTTGTGTGTAGACCGAATAAGTCTCTCTATGGCCTCAAGTAAGCTCCTAGAGCTTGGTATGCCAACATGGATAGCTTTCGTCTATCTCAAGAATTTGCAAGATGAAAATCAGATTCTAATGTCAATATGCAACATTTTGTTAACTCTATTTTGATCATAGTCTTGTATGTTGATGATATTTTGATCACTGAAAGTTCTATTGATGACATAGGTATAGTAAACTATGCTTTGCATTGTGTTTTCTCCATGTCTGACCTTGGGTTGTTGAGACAATTTCTTAGCTTCGAGATTGAGAAATTTGTTGTACGTATCAAAATTATCACAATCAAAGTATGATTCATATCTAATCCAAAATTTCAGAATGGCTGATTGTAAGGATCTTGAGTTCCCCTTACGTTTAGGTGTGAAACCAGAAGATTCGAGTTCATCACCATTGGTGAGCAGTTCCTTGTATAGGAAGTTGGTGGGAGCTTGTTGTACCTCACACACTCTCAACCTGATTTGGATTATGGAGTGATTGTTGTTGATAGAGACATGTAAGAGCCTGATGAGATTCATTGGAATAATGCCAAGAGGATCTTGCATCATTTGCAAGTAACCAAGTAGTTTTGTATTCATTATGCAGCTAGTTCTTCACTTGAACTTGTTGGATTTACTTATTCAAATTGGGATGGAGATAGAAATCACCGAAAGTCCACTTCTAGCTATTTTTTTATGCTTGCACATGATCCTATTTGCTAGTATAGCAATAAACATCAGACCATTTCCTTATCTTCAGCTGAGGTCGAGTACAAAGGAGCAGTGAATGCAACTACACAATGTGTATGGTTGTAAGGTATTCTTGGGGAGTTTGGTTTTTTGCTTTGATTCACCTACAATAATATGGTGTGATAATAAAAGTGTCGTAAAGATATCCACAGATCCAGTACAGAGACAGATGACTAAGCACATAGATATACACATGCACTACATCATGAATTTGGCACATGACCAGATCATCTCATTGCAGTACTTCCCATATTTTGAGTAGACTACTGACATCTTCACCAAGGGTTTTGCTGAGAAGACCTCCATTTACCTTAGAGAACTCCTTGGGGTGGGTGATACATGGTGAAACTGATATTACTTTTATATTTCACGTCATGTCTATTTTTTAGGCGACATGTTTTTCCCATGAGGTTTTCCTCCTTACCTCGGTTACATGGACTAATAAAATTGTAAGGGCTGACTTCGGCCTTGTTTCCAAGCCCTCATTTTCATATTTTTGGCTACTTAATTCAGGCTTAAGGGGAGGTGTTAGAGCATTATGACCACCGAGGACCATAGTCAAATCAATTTTTTTAATGACTGTTGGTTTAGGCTTGGTTAATTTGTTTTCCTAAGGTTGTTAGATACATTTGACTATGGTCCTAGGTGGTTTAGATTGGAACCCAAATTCAACCTCCTTGTGGATAAGGCACCTCATTTATGGCCACTAAACCACTAGGGTTCACCTCATCCTATTATTTATGCCTGTGGCATTGACCATGGCTCTCACATGCATTGTATGTGCACATTTTGCCTCTTTTTGGCAAGTTTATCCAATCCTAGGTCACCTCCACTCCACCATTTTCTCCACCACTCATGGCACACCATTATTTTTTACCACTCATGCCATCCCAATGTTCATCTCAACCATTCATTGGATTTTGGTGTCATTTTGGAGCCTATTGGTCAACCTAGGCGGGATTTTGGATCAATGTAATCCTACCACTTGTAGCTCATTCAAATTCCTCCAAAGGATGATGATTTTATCCTATTGTAACATAATCATGATCCTAGCACATTTTTATGTTGGAAAGTAATAGAAACTTCAGCTATTTGCACCATTCCTTTGTGTTCTTGAGCTTCTTTTTCACTATTTACATGCAATACTTAGCCAAATTCTTGTCTTGTGAGGAAATTTGTAGCTATTAGATCCTAATGTGTTTAGAATTTGACATGGTAATAGAACTTAAGGAGATCCCACTAAAGCCAATATTACTTCAAAGGTGCACTACAAGTAGTAGAGAAACCACATAAGTCCTAGGGTCTATGCATTTGTGTCCTTAGGAGCCCTTCCCAGCTGTGATGCACTCTCCAATGTTCCCTATATCAATGCAGGGTTTGAATTGGATATATAGGGTTGCCTTCTAAGTGACTGAGTGTTTGCATTAGCAGGTTTTTAGTAGTTCTTTATCACCAAGGGCGCAACAACAAAATGGAGTGGTCTCATGTCACCTTGCTCACTCCTTTCAACTACTTTGAGTGGAAGGATGAGATGGTAATCTGACTGATATCTAAGGGTCTCTTTAGAGTTACTATAGGGACAGAAAATGACTCGAACTCTATTGTTTAGAAGTCCAAGTTTTTCAACGGGATGGATGAATCCTATGGCATGTTTTGTCTGAGTATCTCAAGAGACCTCTTGTTTCATGTTGACAATATTACCAGTCCAAATGAATTTTTTCTCAAGATTGATTCATTTTTTGGAAAAAATGATGAATTCAGGGACCATCAACTTGAGAATGAGTTGATCTCTCTGATCCCTAGAAGTTTCAAAACCATTCAAGACATTTTTATCAATTTTAAAGCTTTGGTTCTTCAACTCAAGCAATGTGGAATTGAAAAGAAGGAGGAGCAACTGATTTTGTCCATACTTTTGAAGTTGAAACTTGAGTATTATGTCTTTGTTTCGACGTTCCATTCCACCAATTTGTCAATTAGAAACTGGAGGATGTTGGATTTGGAATACTTCATTGATTCTCTTACTCAAGAGCAGCACAAGTTGGTCCAGATAGGTGCCATCAAGCCATCAAAAGAATAATTCCTTACAGCTGGTGATTTGAAACAAACAAAGGGAAAGAAGAAGGCCAAAGATTCGAAGTAGCCACAGAAGAAGAAATAAAAGAGGATTTCCAAATCCTTTGAAGGGGTTTCGAATCCTAGCAAGGAGAAAGGGAAGGAGAAGGAGAAGTTGAAATGCACCTACTACCATAAGGGTTTTCACCCTGAGAGTACATGCATGAAGAAAACCATAGACATGATGGTGCATCTCCTAGAGAAGAACAATATCCCTCTTCCAGATGGTTCAAAGAAGAAGGATTGTGGTTCGAACTTTGAAGACAAGGAGAGATTCCATGCATTGATGGCTAGTAATTATGAATCCTCCTCTTTCATCATTGATTCGGGTGCTTCAAGGAACATGTATTATATGAGATATTCATTATCTACTCTTGAACCCTATCATGGTCCTTCTATTCTCATGGGTGATGACTCAGAGATCCTAGAAAAATGCATTAGAAGGATCAATCTTGACAATGGGTACTTCAACAATGTGTTGTATGTGGCTAATCTTGCAGCAACTCTTCTCTTTGTTTACCAAATGACTCATACTGGTTCGTCCAAGAGATTCACATTCACTCAAGAAGATGTGGAAATTTTTTAAGCTTCCACTAACAAAGTGGTTGCGGTTGCTCTTGCAGATCACGAGTCAAGGATGTACAAGTTTTCACACTTTCTTCCTTACTCTTCACCTAATGTGCTTCTGTCACATGATAATGAGGTTATTATATTGTTAAATGAGAGGTTTGGACACCTCAAATACAAATATATTCAATATTTTAGCAAAGAAAGTATATTTGAAGGACTTCCAAGCATCAAATTTTCCAAATGAACCTACAAGGGTTTTATTGTTGGGAAGCATGCATAGCGCAAGTTTGAGAAGGGGAAGGCAAGGAGAGCTTCTCAACCTCTCAATTTGGTCCATTCATATGTGATAGTACCTCTTCGCACACTCTCCTATGGAAAATCAAAGTATGTCCCAACATTCATTGATGATTTGCCAAGGTATCGTTGTGTATTCTTTCTAAAGTTAAAATATGAAATTTTCCAAACATTTAAAGTTTTCAAAGCTTCTGTTGAGAACTTTAGTGGGAGGAAGATCAATGTCCTAAGGAGTGATAATGAAAGGGAATATGTCAACAAGGATTTGCAGCATCTATGTGAATAGGAAGGAATTGGCATGCAATATTTTATTCCCTATAAACATCAACAAAATGGTGTGGAAGAGTTCAAGAATAGATCATTAAAGGAGATGGCTACCTACATGCTGGAGGCTAAGTGTTTGTATCCTAAGCTATGGTATGAGGCCATAAATTGTGTTGCATATGTTTATAACATAATTACAAACAAATCCTTGGAATACATGACACCATTCGATGCTTGGACATGGCATAAAACTGATGTGTCTCACTTCAAAGTGTTTGGCTCAAGGGCATGGGTTAGAATACCTCCTGAGAAAAGAAAGGACTTGCAAACCCAAAGAAAGGATTCCATAATGGTTGAGTATTTTGAATATTCCAAGGGCTATAATCTATTTTCTCCCTCATATCAAAATATCTTCATTAAAAGGAGTGTTTAATTTGAAGAAGATCCCTTGCAAGAAGCTCACCAAGAAGAAGATGAATGCTCAAATCCTCCACTTGTTGATGATGTAAGTGATGTTTCTCAATATGATTTTCCTAATCCCGATATTGAAGATTAATATGATGCCATGCGTGTATATAATGATCCTCCTACAAGGAGGAAATGGGATGATAAAACCATACAAGCTGCTAGTGAACTTGCAGGAGATCCACAAGACACTAGGAAGACTAGGTCTCAATTTCACAATGCATTTTCTTCTAGTGATATGAATATTTACTTGACATGTTTGTTGATGGTTGTATCTGATCCACAATAATATAAAGAAGCATCACATGGCCCAATATGTAAATCTTCCATGGAATAAGATTTCAAGTCTCTTCAAGAAAACGAGACTTGGGAGTTGGGTTCTCTACCTCCTAGGATGAAGTTGGTGCAATGCATGTGGATGTATACAACCAAAATGGATGCTAATGGTTCTGAAGTGAAGTATAAGTCCAAATTGGTTGCTAAGGTATTCTCTCAAGTACAAGGGGTGGACTACACACAAACAATTGCACCTCTGGAAAAGATGGACTCAATCGGGCTAGTTTTTTCCATTGTTGCATCCAAACGATGGTAGGTGCACCACATGGATGTGAAGAGCACATTTCTTCATGGCGACCTTCATGAGATATATAGTTAGAAACCTGAAGGATTCATACAAGATCCTTCATTTGTGTGTAGAATGAATAAGTCTCTCTATGGCCTCAAGTAAGCTCCTAGAGCTTGGTATGCCAACATGGATAGATTTCGTCTATCTCAAGAATTTGAAAGATGGAAATCAGATCCTAATTTCAATATGCAACATTTTTTTAACTCTATTTTGATCATATTCTTGTATGTTGATGATATTTTGATCATTGGAATTTCTATTGATGACAAAGGTTCAATAAAATCTGCTTTGCATGGTGCTTTTTACATGTCTAACCTTGGGTTGTTGAGACAATTTCTTAGCTTGGAGATTAAGCAATTTGTTGTAGGTATCAAACTTCTCACAATCAAAGTATGATTCATATCTGATCCAAAATTTCAGAATGGTTGATTGTAAGGACCTTAATTTCCCCTTCCTTTTAGGTGTGAAACTAGAAGGTTTGAGTTCATTACCATTAGTGAACAGTTCCTTGTATAGGAAACTAGTGGGAGCTTGTTGTACCTCACACACTCTCAACCAGATTTGGATAATGCAGTGAGTGTTGTTGATATATACATGAAATATCCTCATGATATTCATTGGAAGGATTCCAAGAGGATCTTGCATTATTTGCAAGGAACCAAGTAGTTTTGGATTCATTATCCAACTAGTTCTTCACTTGAACTTGTTGGATTTACTGATTCAAATTCGGATAGAGATATCACTGACCGGAAGTCCAGTTCTAGTTATTTTGTATTCTTTCACATGATCTTATTTTCTATTATAGAAATAAGCATCACACCATTTCCTTATCTTCCATTGAGGCCGAGTACAAAGGAGTAGCGAATGCAACTACACAATGTGTATGGTTGTAAGGTATTCTTGGGGAGTTTGGTTTTTCCTTTGATTCACCTACAATCATATGGTGTGATAATAAAAGTGCCATAAATATATATAAAGAGCTAGTACAGAGAGAGAGGACCAAGAACATAGAGACACACATGCACTACATCAAAAGTTTGGTACATGACCAGATCATCTCATTGTAGTACTACCCATATTATGCATAGACTACTGACATCTTCACCAAGTTTTTTGCTGAGAAGACCTTCATCTACCTCAGAGCACTCTTTAGGGTGGGTGATACATGGTAAATACTAATATTTGTTTTATATTTTGATTCATGTCTATTTTTTAGGGGAGGTGTTTTTCCCATGAGGTTTTCCTCCTTACCTCGATTACATGGACTAATAAAATTGTAAGGGTTGACTTCATCCTTGTTTCCAAGGCCTCATTTTCATATTTTTGGTTACTTAATTCAAACTTAAGGGGGGTGTTAAAGCATTATGACCATCTAGGACCATAGTCAAATCATTTTTTTAATGACTGTTGGTTTAGGCTTGGTTAATTTGTTTTCCTAAGGTTATTAGATACATTTGACCCATTCCACTCAGATTGGGGCCCAAAATCATCCTTCTTATAGATAGGTTGCCTCATTTATGGCCACTAACCCACTAGGGCATGAATCATCCCATGATTTATGGTTGTGGCATTGACTAGGGGGCACAAATGCATTGTATGTGGACATTTTTCCTCTTTTTTGCAAGTTTATCCAATCCTAGGCCACCTCCTCTCCACCATTATATCCACCACTCACGGGCCACCATTATTTTTTACCACTCATGTCATCCAAATTTTAATCTCATCCATTCATGATATTTTGGTGTCATTTTGGAGCCTATTGGTCAACCTAGGGTGGATTTTGGCTCAATGTAATCCTACCACTTGTAGCTCATTCGAATGTCTCGAAAGGCTAACGATTTTATCCTATTGTAATATAATCATGATCCAACACATTTTTATGTTGGACAGTAATTGAAACTTCAGCTATTTGCACCATTCATTTGTGTTATTGAGATTCATTTTCACTGTTTACATGTAATACTTAGACAAATTCCTCTGTTGTGAGGAAATTCTTAGCTAGTATATCCTATTGTCTTTAGAATTTTATAGTCATTCATGCCCAAACAATGTTGCTCACCAGTGTACCCTACCCTATAGGAACACTAGGTGATGATTCTAAAACCAAATCCAACAACATTGGTAAAATCATCATCCTAGAATATATGCCCAACTATCTTCAAGTGTTGACAAATAAGACGTAGACCATTCAAAAGAGTAGTATTGTCCAACTTGGCCTTGGAAAAAATAGCCTACTAAATGATAATCTAAGCAATCTCCATGATCTTATAGCAAATATAAATAATCCAAACATTGTGTAGGTTCCACATCCAATGCTCCTTTGGGTCCTTAAATACCCAATGAGTATTGAGAAATAGAGAAAGACGAGATACTGGATGAAGAAATGAATACAAACAATGGTATTCATAATGGAACAATGTACAACCAAAACTCCACCCCTAATTCCTTTAGCTAAAAAGTCCCAAGCATACCAATATTTATCTTAAAAAACTCAAAATCCATAATAAGGGTGTAAAACTCCATGAACAAGAGATGATCTAGTGTAAGAATCCCATATCCTTAAGCAAGAGTTCAGTGACTCCCTCCAAGAGCGCACTCCAAGATACCACAAATCATGCCATAAGAAGATGTCTTTCTAGTTGAATCTATGCAAATGAAAGCACATCTCCACAATACAAATCCATTTCTCCCTCCAACTCCATATTAGTAAACAAGCTAAATATCGATTGCCATGGTTTCCTTCCCAATGCCACCATGCTATCCCTTTAAAAACTCTTCAATTTGATGGAATGCTCTTCAAGATGAGCCAACCCGAAACCTAAAATAGATGGGGAGTGGAAATAATGTCACATAAATAAAAAATCCCTGAAATATTCAAAGAGCTTACACTAACATCATCTAGTGTCAAAATATAACCTTCTAAGGTGAAAAAACATCTAGACACAGCACCATCCACTTAGATACGGAGATAGTTCCATGTGATGCAATGCCAATCAAATTGAGACCCTTCATATTTGGGAATATTGAAAACATCCTAAGGGGCTAGAGGTATACCTTACTCACTACCATACTTCAATCACAAGTATTCCCTTAAGAGCTCCGCAATTCACTGAAACTTAGTGATGTTGGGCTATAAACAAGAGACATAATATGCACGCAATGATTTGAGTTTTCATCCAACCGTAATCAAATTCCTTATAAATGGAAACTCCTTATGATGTTAAATATGTAACTTACTCTATAATTATTAAAGAAATGAGTCCTGCATAACAACTAGTGAGAGCCCAACCCAATAATACAATAATAAGTTTTATGAGCATTGATCATGACCCTTGAAGCAGCACAAAAAGTGTCAAGTCAAGAGAGAGGCTCGTTAAAAAAACCATAATCAACACTAATAGAGAGAAGAGTATCATCAACGAAATGTTTAGTAACCATATCTAATCCATCTAGGAGAAAAATACCTCTAACCTACTTGACAATATGAGTTTACTTTAACAAATAACTGAAGGAATTTACAATCAAAACATATAAATAAGAAGCAAGATGGAACCCTTGATAAATGGATCGGTGAAGAACAATCAATGGGGACAATTTTTCATTGAAACAAAGGTTAATGCAATGCTAAAGAGAGTCTCCATTATGTCCACACATCAATAACAAAAACCTAAAAAAGAGAACATATTAGATATGGAGGACCATTCAACTTGGTCATTGACCTTGATCCAAGAGGATTTGAAGCTTCTCTAGAATCAAAGTGCTCAATTTCTAAAAATAAAAGCACCATTGCAAAGCGATCGACAAGATATTTCCAACGGTGTGAAAGGAACCTCAAATGGACTCTGGATGACCAAGATATCGCAATTTGAAGTTTAAGTGGAACAAGGAAAATTTGGCTAGGGGCATATGGCACTCCCACAAAATGACACATGGCATGTACATACAACCAGTGGAAGTTGACATGGAAGGCACAAACCAACCACAAGTTGACATGTGGTCCAATGGAAATTCGACAAGTGACATAATCCCATGACATGTGGCACAAAGTGAAAGGTTTGAATTTTTAAAGGTTTTAATATTTTTAAAAGGCATGAATTAAAAATATAATTAAGTGGGAATGTACCCACCTCATGACATGCCCACTTAAATATTACCTAAGTTTGGAGGATTAAATGTATGGTATTTTTTATAACCATATCCCTTCAAATGATATGTGCTGACCCAACACATTAAATGTAGAAACCAATCCCTAAAATTTGGGGAGGTTGTAACCATGGTTTGTTATTTATCATACCATGTCCTAAAGCTTTGAGATTTCCACAAATTCCCAAATTTAGGTGGTTGTAATATTTTGGTTACCCTCCACAATACATGCCAACAAATAATTGAAACTGTAACCTAAAATTGTGGGAGTGGTTGTAATTAAAAATCAACGTATATCATATGGTTTTGGAATACACCAAGCTTGAAAGGAGATATGTATGCACGATGGTTGAAACCATATGCCATGTTAAGATGGTTATGGTTATGAATATTGTTGGTGATTTACTATCATAAACACATTTTTTTGGTGGTTAAAAAAATAGAAGTGGAAGTTAAACCACGCATTGTGTTATACAATCACTCTCACCATGAAGCTAGGGAAGTTCCATAGCATTGAACAGAGATCCAAGGAGATATTGTATGGAGACCCAATTTGAAAATCAAAGTGCCATTGGGAACAATTTCTCTATGTAGCTTGATTATGTGCATAGACAAAGAAGGAGACAGTTGTGGCCTTATGTGAAACAAAGGTTTTCATGATTATAGCCGATCTTCACCATTTTTCGTGAGTCAGAGTCACTTGTGTAGTCATATTTTGGATCCACGTAGTGAATTCTCTCCATCATCAACATCAAGATCAATATTCTCCATATTGTAGTGAGATTATAGCCACATGCTTGTGAGAGATTAACCTTCATCGGAGGATATCATCTCTTTATAGGAGATGCATTGCCATCTGCTTGTGAAAACCAACTCTTCTATTGTTTGAGAGAGCTCTTCGATACTGCTACTTGTGTGGGAATTATTCTGCCACTGTTGATGTGGGAATTCCACCCTTTTGTAAAAGAGAGTATCTTTTGCATAAGAGAATAAAGCGGCTTGACGATTGAGTGAGCTCGGAGACGTAGCTAGGGAGACTGGTGAAATTTGTTACCAAATGAGTATTGCTTGTCTCATGTTTCCTTGTACATGTTATTTTCCGCAATTATGTTCATTATGTAATGATAAATGAGACTAATGACACATTCATAAAATTTAACATGCACATTTGATTCAATCCTTTAATTGCAATCAAGTTCAATAAAAAAATGATCCTCTAATTGATCCTATTGTTAAGTGAGTCTTGAATCAGTTCCTAGCTAGTTTTGAGGTCACCCAGGATCAGATCAAGTATGGTATCAGAGCAGGATTGATAGGGATTGTTGGTGTTGAATCAGAAATGGGAAAAGAATCAAAGAATGCATGACTCAAAGAGATCAACGAAATCAACTAGACGATTCAAGCAGAGAATGTTGAGCTCATAAGACTTCTGCAAGTTACAAAAGATGACAAGCAAGAGCTTCAAGATAGTCTTCAAAATATGAAAGAGAGAATCCAAGAGTTTTAACTTGAGTTGAAAGCCAAGAACAAGATTTTGGCCAAGTCTCAAAATAGTGATGAAGTAGAGAATAATGAAGAGCCTACTTCTACTATAGATGTAGAATCCTTCATTGAGGTAAAGAGTGTCAATAATTCTTTAGTTTCTTGTTCTTCCCATCATGATGATGATGGTATTGATGCTTTCTGAAATCACATGAAGGGAATTGGAATGAAGTTGTTGAAGAATATGGGATATGAAGGAAATAGCCTTGGATATAATGGGAAAGGCATTATAAATCCCATCCAAGTGGTATAATTACCTCAACATGTGGGACTAGGCTATAGAAAAAAGGAATATTGAGCATTTTCCCAGACCACCGATGAAAGAAACTCCAAAGTAGTTGAAGCAAGCAAAGCTTCAAGATAAGATCCCAAGCCAGTACGAAAAGGTGACAAATCCATCCATGATGATCAAGATGAGAATTACAAAAGAGGATTTAAGGCAAGATCTCTACAACTAGCATGCACTAGAGACAACCAGGAAAGGTATAAAAAGTATTGGTATTCCAACGTTCGTTCTAACTATAAGTCATTTGGAAAGAAAATTTTATGTCATATAAGACCATGTACATTTTGTGGTAAAGATAACCATTGTTAGCACTAGATGTCATGTTCCCTCCCATCCTACTAGCTAGATGGAGAGGATTGTGAGGTTAAACCAGGCATCTAGCCCCATAAATCATTAATTAAACATTCAATTTAAGAAGAAGATGAACATATGCAATTGCATAAACATTTGATCACACAGCGGAAGTAAATTTATTAACACATCCATCATACATTCAAGATATTCATCAATTAAACAATTGAAAGATAGCACAAGAGAATACTTATCTTAATGAAGTAGTCCCAAACAACCAACTACGCTTCTGCAACGTTCCACCCAACCATAGGCCAGTGTGCTCTTCAATCTCTCAGCACCACTGCCACCCCCCGAGCTGGGCATGATCTCCACAAGGAACTAGGGAACAACAGGGTCTCACATAGCCATAGATACACCAGAATCAGCCATACCAACTAGCAGTTGGGTTTCTGAGGTGGCTAGGAGATGGATGCATATAACAGCAAAAAGAGTAAGTGCTGGGCATGAGAAAAACGGTTCTATAGTGAAGTTCCCAAGAATGGGTTTCTAACAGTTCCAGAAAAACGTGGGCAACCAAAATGAAAAGGAGAAAATGGGAAATCAACCCCAGGAGAGCAGATTCGTTTTCAGAAGAATACTCATGGGCATTTCGTGGGCAAAAACGGCCTCCATAACCCCAAAAATCGTGGCTCTCTTCTCCCAGCCAATGAGCTAACCAAAAACGAGTTTATGGGCATGGAAAAACATAGGAAATGGTGAAAAACGTGAAGGATAGAACCCCCACAGGCTCAGACTGCGTGAGGGGATGAATGCCCTGGGTGAAGAATGGCTTTTTGGGCCAATTTCGTGGGGGTTTTCTTGCCCAACAAGCAAAAACACGATTTTCCAAGTTGATGGCTTGCCCATGCACGAAAATTGACAGCCATACCTCTCCCATCCCAAGGCATTTATTGTCTCAACCAATTCTTGGAAGGATTAAATGATTGGGTGCATGAGACCAAATGGGTAGTTGAGAGTTCATGGGTTTCCTCAATGAAATGGCTTAACACCATGGCTCAAGGGTTTGGCTATTTTTCCCTCCCTATTCCTTGTAAAGATCATGCCCCTGTCTCTTTGTTGCATTGCGTAGTTGATTGTGGGTTTTTCATTAAAATTGCATATTTACATGATGTCCGATTTTACATTGTGCACCCCCTAGCACAAGAACTCTATGCATCTATTCTAATTTCCGATACATAGAACATTAAATCAATGGCGGGGCCTTGGCCTTGAGCTTCTCACCATGACTAAATAACAATATTTACATCATTTACAATATTAATGCAATAGGGTCAAGTTGGGGACATTACACTAGATGTGTGCTAGGTATTTGGAAGGATTTTTGTGAAGTGAGGAGGTTCGGATTCATGGAGGTAACCAAGGTAAGCTCAGCCTCTAATCCTCGGGGCCCAAAGGTTGAAGCGATCAGAGCTCTATGAAGTTGAACCTAGGTCCGAGATGAAATTTTGGAGGGAACTGAGGTTTTAATGGTGATCAGGAGGTTAAATACAAAGGAATGCGCCTATAGTGCATAATGGATCCTATGGATGGCATAGATCAAAAGCGATAAAGATCTATGGTCATATACCTCCTTCGCAAAAAAAATTGAAGGTTGTATAAGCACATACAGGGTGCTAGCTGGCGGGAAGGTCAAATAGTAATCGACGGTGGGTGGTACAAATCAATAGTTGATAATTTGTTCACATTTTAGACATGCGCGGAAAGGGGTACGTTTCAAATTTGCAAACTTTTGTTAAAGCCCTGCACTTTCCAATGACGCAGATCTAGCGGGATGGAGATACATGGCTCAAAATTAGTTCGTAGGTATGACTTGCATGTAAAATTGATGGGCCCAAAATTTCCGAACCCAGTAAAAGGCTGTGCCTTTGGATGGCCGAGATTTGGGTGGAGATCAGATCGATGGTTGGAAAATCTTTTTGCAGATCAAATATACTGTCAAGATGGAATGTGGTGGAGTTGGAAGCCACGAAGGATATAGGAAAGTAAAGGTCAAGGAGATCCATGGCTGCAAATTAATCGCATGGATGGATGGTTGACGTGGCTCCATCACTATCATAGCTATGAGGGTGATATAGAAAGTTTAATATTATAAAAAGACTCACCTGCATGGAGATCCTCATCCTTTTGTCCTATGTGCATCATAAAGCAATAGGAGCAGATCATGCTAAACCGACAAGCCAACCAGAAGCCCAGAAGCTCTGCCTAGCTGTCAAACAACCAGGTAGGCCATCTACTTCCACCCTAAACTATTTAAATGGTTGGACCTGTGGAGCCTCCAGGATTTGAACCTTCCAAGATAAATGACCTGGTAGAAGATAAAGACTGTGATGTTTTTGACACCATGATGATAAATAGCTCCATAGAGGTTGCTAATGAGAATTTGGAGGTCATGAAGGCCCGAAAGGTGGATATATATAAGGTTTATCATTCCTTTTTCCACTTATTTACAACCAGTCAAACCCCTAGCTTCCCTGAATTTATAGACTAGTGTGCCTACAGTTATTCCCCAGATCGAAGAGCAATCATGGATGCCTCCAACTTGAAAATTATGTGCTATGTAGCTACCCCCACTATTAGAAAATCCCTCACCATTCCAGAAGAATTCTATCAGAAATCCCAAAGTTACAGAATGGAAAACCTGATCCAGCATTTCCGACAAGCCCGAGCTAACCTCAAGCAGAGCTTTTACTATCCTTCCCTATTGCCAAATACCTCCTTTCATGGCGCACCTTTTCCTGGTGAAGCCATCCTGTTTAAAGAAGAGTCAAAGTGTGTTATTTCCATGTTGGCCCAGTTCTTAGGGTTATAAAGTGACCAATATATAACCGAGCCTCTAATCAGCATATTGTTTCTTATAAGCACTTGTCCTATTGAGCCAGCAAACCCCAATTTTGCTACTTGATGTGCATGCCTAAAATTTGATGAAGCCTTGGAAGACAACATCCACTCCTAGCGCATAGGATTCCCTAAGACAAGGGCTTTCAGGTTCCAGTCGTACTTGTTGAAGATGTTCCTAGCAGCAAATGAAGAAAACCTACAAGTTCCAAAGATGCAGCTTAGCAAGGAGATGTGATGAGATTACAAAGCCTCCATGAATGACCTTATGGAAAATATTTACTTCATTTTCTTCCAGAAAAGGCTGCCTAGGGTGCTTCCAGAAATGAAAGACTTATTGCAGCCATACATGGAGAGAAGAGTTGGAGACTGGTTCTTGCTGAAGCATGGGACTGTGATCAGGGTCTATGGCTATTCCCATGCACCATATGTGTTACCTGCCTTCCTAACCCCCAGAGTACTCACCTTGGAATTTATAAGACAAAAATTAAAGGTAGAATGTGAGCACTTCTTAGATGATAAGAAGTCCCCAGACATCAATTTTCCATGGAAACTGGGTTCTTTCATTGTCAAAAGCAAAGCAACCCTCCCAAATTTTGAGAAAATGATGGGTGACATGGGATTCCCATCAAAAGCAGCAATGAATTATGATCCTCACCATATAGTTTTAGAGAGGAGGAGGGAGACTAATAGGAAAGGGTACAACCATTTCGAGCTTACAGGCCTAGCTGAGAGGGAAAACTGGTTAGAGTATCTTGACAAAGGTAAGATGGATATAGACCCTCTAGAAGTTCCCCCCTCTTTGGCCCAAGGAAGCACATAATCAGTGCCTGGTTCACCTAGTCAAACCCCAGTAGTATCAATAACCATACCCCTTACCATTTTTCCAGAAAAATCGATCAAGCTGGGGGGTGGTGACCCTATGGAGGTGAATAGTGATGCAGAGAGAGCCTCAAAGAGGCAAAAGGTAGATGACCCTAACCAGCAATTAGTAAAGGTACAAGCAAAGCAGCCCAAGAAAAAACAAGTCAGATTCCTAGTGCCATCTTTTGAGGTTAAGGAGCATGTGTTTAACAAAACACCTGTGAAAATCCTCACAGCAGATCTAAGAGCTGATGTATGCCTCACAAGAAAGAATTTAGGAATAAGATTAAGAGTGGTCAATGCAGTAAGATGAGTAACAGAATAATAATACAATAGAACTCAGATAGAAGAAAAATAACTTCACACACGCTAATTCATTAATCACAAATGGACAAATAAATAATACAATGCATGAGGATTCGAAATGCCAAGGTGGAAATTCAAATTAACCTTCATGGAGTGATTAAAAGATAACTGGAGTGTCATTGGAGCACAACTAGAAGTCTATCTCATCATCAATGGAGTCATCAATGCTCAAGTAACTGTCACCCATCAGTCAAATTGAGTCTAACTGAGTGTAACTGGAACTAACTGAATGAAGCAGGCTCAGTGGAGGGCGCATGAGGATCTAACTGAAGTCAAAATGAGTAGTCTAGTCACACTGGAGGTCCATCAGAGTGGTAAGGTTAGTTAAGAGTGGGTCAAGCCTAAAATCAAGGAGAGAACTCAGTTAACTGAAGACAACTGGACTGGTAGGTGAAGAAGGGCGCCTTTGTCAAGTGGATGGTGAGATGTGAGCACATCACTGGATAGGAGGGATCAATCTGAGTGGAAATAAGCTCCCGAGTGCTGGAATACTAGGGACTAGGTGCTAGAGGTATCAACCTGATGACTGGGCAGCATGCGAATGCATGCAATGCATGCAGAATGCATGCAAGACTAAAAATGCAAAGGATGAAAATGTTGGTAGGACTAGGATGGAGTATAGGAATATCCTAACACCCCACCTTAATCCATCATGGGCCCTGGTAACTAAGACCAGTAACATCCCTCAAAATTCGACCCCTATTGTTATTTATTTCGTAAAAATAAAATTATGAATTGTATAAGCGACCCTGGTGAGGAGCTCAAGGCCAAGGCCCCACCAGTGGACCAAGAGCTAGTGTTATGTTTATAAGTCTTAAATTAAGCCTAAAAGTCTAAAGAATGATAATACAACTAACCCAATACATGAGATAATGTGTTGGTTAATCATCTCATGACTTATCATATTAAATTATGATAGGTGGGGATAACTATTTAATGATATACACATTTATACATATATATATGAAAACTGATTAGTGATTGATATTATAATTGTGTCATATATATATTTACACAAAAAGTAAATAGATAGTTCCAATAGCTATTTAGATATTATATATATATATACAAGTATATATATATAAAGAGGTGAGACTAAGCCTTATAACTTTTTGAGAAATAAGTAAATGCTAACCTAGTAGATTATCATATAAACTTATCTGTACACCAAGACTTTGTTAAAGGTCTCTATATATATATATAAAGATATACATATGTATCTAAAAGTAAACAAAGTATTAACTAGTAACAAAAAGTTAACTAGAAAACACCTAAGGTATATTATATTCACATATATAAATGACTGAGTGGTGGGATTATTTGTGAGATTTTAAAGATAGGTTGTTATTCATAAATATGCATGTAAGTATTAAATACATATTTATATGTTATAAAATTATGTGAAAGAGTTGTGGCAAATGCTTATATCGGAATATGATAAAGAAATAGTAATAATGGTCTAGAAATTTAAGGAAGTTGCCGTCACTTTGGAAAGAATAAAAAAATATACATCTAAGTATAAAAATCGAATGGGAGACTAACCACCTACTTGGGTAAGAAGAGTGGAGTGGAGTTATAAGTGCTCAAAATTGATTTAAAAATTGTTACTGTTCCACCCTGCGAGATTTAAGGAGTCTTGTCTCCTTTATTAAGACGCCTCTCACCATGCGAGTGCCATCTGCCTTTAGCAAACACATTTGGCAAGGGATTCACGTTTTGTTTGGGAGTTGTCTCCTCCACGCGTAGGGTGATGAGCTGATAAACATGCCACCTGCCTAACGGTTGGGAAAGCACGGTGGTTGTTTATATTTGTTCTGCATCAGCAAGAAGGGGGCCTTTTCCTTTTGGGTGATGGCATTTATTCCATTGCTTGCCGAAGGGAGAGGGAAGGCCTCCGAGAGAGGTTCATTTCCAGAGTTGGATGCCTGATTTTGGAGACTACGAAATGGAGGAGAAGCCGAATCATCTTTTCTTACAATGCGTTATAGAGGTGAGCTGCCTATCGGATTAGTGCAATATTATAGGTCAGTTCCATTTAGTTGGTAGGGTTATACTGTTATTGATGCAACGTTTATTTTCAATTGTTATTTACTGATGTAATATTACAATCCGGAGTGCCTTCTGAGCCTGTGCGTATTTAATGCTGAAACTTATTTATATAGATTTCTAAAACGAAAAATCTTAGCCAGGAACAGTGTTAGTTTAGGTTGTGATTGCTAAGTGTAAATACTGAGGACGGGTAAATTGAAGTAGTTCAGTTAGCGTATTGTCTTATATTACATTCTGAAATGAGAACCGCATATCTTCTGAGCTTGTGATTTTAAATGTTGATGCATGTATATATATTTGAAACGATAGTCTTAGCGAAGGACAGAGTTATTAAGGAATCTTCTTTTGTTTTTTTTTTTAGTGTGAAAATCAGTATACAAATCTCTGAGCTTGTTCATAGTGAACGTTTATTCTTATAGATCCAGAAACGTAAAGCCTCAACAAGGACGGAGTCAGTACAGAGCTCCTTGCTGAGATAAAAACCTCGATGTAAATATATTGGTTTAGCTCTACGAATCCCAAACTATGGGAACGGGAAAACTTAAATGTTGGATTCTAGCTTTAGAACGTGTTAAACTATTACTGGGTTAGATCCCTGCACTATCTTAAACACCAGCCTCTCCGTGTGAGTTTCAAACTACAGATATTATTTCTTGGAGCATAAGAAGGAATGCGATTTTCTCTTACTTGGGCTGAATCACTATTTCCTTTTTATTTATATCTTTACTGAATAATTTATATCCTGTATTCTTAGATAAGTTTTGAGATACATATATTATATTTGAAATAAAGTCATATGGAAGGCAACAATTCCTGTAGGTTATATCCTATGTTTACATTTATGTATATGCCGAACGTAACCTTGCCTTATCAAAATTTAATCGTTGAATCCTGAAAATAGGAACACATAATCTTTTTTTTTTAATTGTTATAATAGTATTATTTCTTTTTAGATCTATATTTATGTAAGTATGGTATTTGATTTCCATTTGAAATATATAAGTATGTTGCTTGATGGAAACTAGGTTGATTATTATAAATCCCTAATCGTTGTAGTTCTGAGTAACACTTTGTAATTCTTGTACGAAATTAAAAGCTAAGATTAAATATTTTTATATATTGGATTTCGTTATTGGTTATGAATTATATATTGGTACTATTACATAGATAATAGTGGAATGAATTATGGAAAACTAGATTTGTAACTTAGTAATTTTTAAAAGAGTATTCGAAATATTATGTTAATAATATTACAATACATTTGGACTAGACTTTGATAATATTCTTTATGTATTATATAAAAGAGAACCATATATTCACCATGATTAGCAAAGAAAGAAAGAGATGGTTTAATACTAAACATGTTAAAATAGATCTTGATCATCTATGATAGCATGTATCAGATCCTTAAAAGGAAAGTAACAAATTTGAATACTAAGAGAGATTTTTATTAGATTGGGTGTAAGATTAAAAGGGGTCTTAATCTTTATAAAACCAAACAAAAGTATTTAATTCTCTTATTCATAAGAGTATTTCTTATCTCATAAGATTAGAAGTTTATCCCTTGTAAAAGTTCTTTAGGAGGTGACCTCTACTATTTCACACACTTCTTATATAATGGTGGACCATTGTAAACATAATAACTCACGTTACATATGTAAAGAAATATGTATATATGGCTTTGGGGATATATATAAGTAATAGTCAAAAGGAGAATGTTAATTGTATTATCTAGTCTCAGACTTATTTCTTTATGTAATCTATGGAAGGGAAAAAGGAAAGATACATAACCCTTTTATAAGGATAATAAAAGAGTGGTTAAGGCAATCTTTGGTTTTAGAACATGTATATAATATTAATTCCTTGTTTTAAAATTTAGAGTCCAATAGTAACTTCTTAAAAGAAGGTACGAGATCTGAGAATCTGGCTCTAGGTAATGTAACTAAGGATATAATTTTATTTTTGGGGAAAATTCTCAAGGAAATTGTAATTATATATTGCAGCCTTGTGATGAAAGGTTTCGAGATTTTAGAAGGAGATTTATCGCAACAATGTTGCTGGATTGTAATCCCTGATTTCCTTTAAAGAATAATAAAAGATGCACACACACCTTTGTGGACTAGCCCGTGTACGGGTGAACCACGTTATATGTTGTCTCCTATGTTTCCTATGGTGTTTCTCAATGTGTCTTATGTATGAGTACTTGATTCTGTCCTTAAAAATGTTTATGATTACCTTGATGTATACGATTCATATAGAAGGTTGGTTGTTGATATAATGTTTCTCTTATGATTATGATTGTGTTGTTACCATTTAGATTGTTTTATTGAAAGAAGTATATGTTTCTTAAAGGATGTATATTAAGACATAACGAAGTTTGTGTTTCCGCAAGATTTAAGAAATGGTTGACATCTTAAGTTAAGCATTGATTTAGTTAAAAGTAAAACATCTATATATATTTTTAGTGGCATTTTAAGCACTTAGAAAAGTTTTAAATTTTACGAAATTTTGGGTTCGTGACAGGTCACCCAACACAATGAATAATAACAGTCAATAAACCGAGGAAATGGGGAAAACCTCATGGGAAAAATAGCCCCCCTCAAAATAGATTGTAAGGCACACACAAAAATAAATGCTCCAAACTCAAGCAGGTGTGATGCTTTGTCATATGTATGGAGGTATCTTCTTCTTGGAAGAAGTGGATCATGCTAAAAAAGCATGTGCTTGTACTTGCTCTTCAGATCGAATGTGATGAGAACAAATCCAAAAGTATGAGGATGATCCTTGAACCTGTGATTTGAATCAGTTGAGGTAGGATCAAATCTATGTATGTGCAGATAGTCTTTTGTATTCTCCTTTGAACCATCATGGGTGAGATTATGCCAAAAAGAACCATCATATGATTGCTTGAAATCCAAATCAGATTTAATACTTGAAGAATAGTTTCTTGAGATCTCCTTTGAACGAGCAGGGGTGAGATCAAAACCATCATATGCATGAGAAATTATCCCAAGTAGTGATTGCTTAGAATCCAAATTAGATCCAAGACTTGAATCATGGTTTCTTGAGATCTCCTTTGAACCATTAGAGGTGAGATCAAAACCAGTAAGTGCATGAGAAATTATCCCAAGCGAATGGAAATGGCCATAATCTTCAATAACCTTCTGAAAGCATGAAATAATGATCATATAGTAGTAAATAAGAGGTGATTGATCAGGGAGAGCGAATGCATTACCTCCAATGGCTGATTTTACCTCTGAAACATTCATGTGATCATGATGCAAACCAACAAACTCTGGTGCAAGAGAGGATTTAGGACCTTTTGCAATTTCTAGAGTGTGAGCTAGCATAGAATTCGAAATAGAAGAAATGTGGAGCATCAGCATAGAATTTGCAAGTTCTTCTTCATTGTGGCTAACTTCAATATGAGATATGTTTGATACTGATTCATGATCAATGAGATCATCAAGGAGGGCGAATGCATCACTTTGCTTTCTCTCGAAAGGGTTTGGACCAATCCCTTCATTCTGCTTGCCAAATATTTCATCCAGGTGGGCCCATAGATCTTTTAGAGATTCAACATCATCAAGGGAGTAGAATGCCAATCTTCGAGACATAGCAAACATTATGGCTACAATGGCTCTACCACCTTTATTTAACTAGTCAATCTCTTCTTCAGAGGATTCGAACTCTCTTTCAAAACAATAATCAAAGACATCATGTCTCTTTCAAATATTCTATCATTTTTGGTTTCCATTCAACATAGTTGAATAGATAAAGAGGACAATCTTCTGAAAACATTGAAGCTGTAGAAGACCTGCAAAAACAATAGAAAATATCTACAACTACTACTGCTGCAAAAATGCAGAAACTGCTGCAACTGCTGCACTCAAAATCTTGATAATAACCTGCAAAAAACTCTCAGGAATGGAGATAAACAATACTCTCAACATGCTCTAATACCATGTGAAAATCCTCACAGCATATCTAAGAGATGATGTATACCTCACAAGAAAGAATTTAGGAATAAGATTAAGAGTGGTCAATGCAGTAAGATGAGCAACAAAATAATAATACAGTAGAACTAAGATGAGCAACAAAATAATAATACAGTAGAACTCGGATAGAAGCAAAATAACTTTACACACACTAATTCATTAATCACAAATAGACAAATAAATAATACAATGCATGAGGATTCGAAATGACAAGGTGGTAGTTCGAATTAGCCTTCATGGAGTGATCAAAAGATCACTGGAGTGTTATCGGAGCACAACTAGAAGTCTATCTCATCATCAGTGGAGTCATCAATTATCAAGTAATTTCACCCATCAGTCAAACTGAGTCTAACTGAGTGTGGTAGGTGTAACTGAGTGTAACTAGAACTAACTGAATGAAGGAGGCTCAGTGGAGGGTGCATGAGGAGCTAACTGAAGTTAGAATGAGCAGTCTAGTCACACTAGAGGTCCATCGGAGTGGTAAGGTCAGTTAAGAGTGAGTCAAGCCTAAAATCAAGGATAGAACTTAGTTAACTGAAGACAACTGGACTAGTAGGTGAAGAAGGGTGCCTTTGTCAATTGGATGGTGAGATGTGGGTGCATCACTGGATAGGAGGGCTCAATCTAAGTGGAAATAAGCTCTTGAGTGCGGGAAGACTAAGGACTAGGTGCTGGAGGTATCAACCTGGTGATTGGGCAGCATGCGGATGCATGCAATGCATGTAGAATGCATGCTGCATGCAAGACTGAAAATGCAAAGGATGAAAATGATGGTAGGACTAGGATGGAGTATAGGAATATCCTAACAGCACCCACTAGACTTACAACACCAAGCATAAGCATGGATGAGTTGCTGGAAGAATATGAAGAGAGCCCATAATCAACCTCAGAAGAAGCTAAATTGTATGCTGATGTTAGAAAAATGTCTAAGAAGGATGTGGCCTCGGTAGCAAGTAGGAAACTTGCCTAGAACACCTTAAGTCTTGCCTTAGCCACCAAGAATAAGGACACGGAGCTAAAAGTGAATCTACAGGATATCCCAGTACCAGATGTGATCAATTTTCATAAAGAGACATGTGAGGTCATCTACAACAACTTGTTGAAGGCTTCCCTGGAGTTATCAAAGGTACATTCCAGCAAAAGCAAAGTGTAAAACCAACTTAGGCTAGAAAAGGTGGAGAACAAGTCCTTGAAGGCACAAGTGAAAAAGCATCAGGCTACATTATTAACCATGAGACCCAAGGGGAAAAAATGGATAGCATACAGAATATATTTGATGAGAAAGATCGGGAGATCCTGTCACTGAAGAAGAAGTTGAAGATTCCAGCTGCACAACTGGTTAATGCACCTGAAATTGCAGAGATAGAAGAAGAAAAATAAGATATGCAAGGTAAGTTGACTGATTGAAAATGAAAGCTAGTAGAGCTTGGGGAAAAAGAAAAGAAATGGCAGATAGACATGTCCATTGTAGTAGCAAGGGAGAAAGTCTTGCAAGCCTAGGTCGAAGATCTTGAGAATAAATTAAAGGAGAAGGAGAAAGAAGCAGAAGATATGGTCACACCCTCAATAGAATCTAGGTATTTTTCCATTGTAGGGAAAATAGCTAAGGCTAGTTTGGATGATGCAGAAGTAACAAGACTAAAGAAGTAGAATGCCAACCTAAGGACCCTGAAGGACACTGCAGAAAAGGAAAAGGAGGCTTGGGAAACCAAGTACCAGGCGATGTAGGATGATTATGATAAGTTGAAGCAGTAGGTTATAGGGTAGAGTGCATTGTAGGAAGCAAAGAAGATCATATGGGATGATATTATTGTACAGGAAGGGGATATGAGACCATATTTGGACTTCATGTTGGACAAGGAGGCTGTGATTAAGCTAGCAAAGCAAGTTGTCACAGTTTCCAATGAAAACCAAAAAAAAAAACCTATGGAGTATGCCCAGAATGCAATAGATTTTTTGAATGGTCTGTCTGAAGACCAAGTTCAAATAGCCAACATAAAGGATAGGGTGGCCACTATTATCTGGGATAAAAAGGTAATAATGAAGCACCAACAAGTGAGCACTGTCCAAGCAGGGATAGACATCTTGGCTAACCAAGCAAAGTTGTTCAGAGAACAGTTTAATCCCTTATTTAAGAAGGGTCTTCCCATGTTGTGGGAAGAAGATGGCACCATGAGAATGAAGGAGGGATATCAAGGAAAACTATGGGAGTCCAGGTTGGACCAGGAAAGCTTTGCAGATATGGAGTAGCCTTTGACACACAAGATGGTGGTAGAGAAGTCGATGAAGGACTTCGAGCTAGTCTCGATATTTAAAGAGGCTCATACACTCCCCATTGGATATTCATATAGAGAGCACACCGAAATGAGGGTACTACTTAAAGATCTTGCCTCCTTAGGCTTTCCAACCCCCGAGCAATGGAAATTCATTGAAAAATATGGCAAGGGAAAGCTAAAGCTAAGTGCATGAAGAGTCGAAGATAGTGGAAGTTTCCAACTGGAGGAGTAGTTACCAGAGCATTTTGTCTATCTTGTCAGAGTCTGTTGTCATTTGGTAAAAATTATCAGTAAATTTGTAAAAGGTAGTTAAGCCATTTTTTCCAGCTCTGTCATTTTATTGTAGTGGCGAATATGTTAAGGATAGGTGTCACTAGGAGTTGTGACAATTTTTTGTTAGAGCAAGTCAATCCTGAGGCTCAGAAGATCTATAAAAGCAATGTGAAAGAATGCCAAAGGGCTGAAAATTTTTGGGGAACCCATATATTGCTCTGTGTTGAGTATTTTTGAGACTATTTAAATAAAATTTGGCAAGGCCTCCCAGGCATTTTCTCTCAAGAATTCATGTGTTATTGGTCTTACAGTCTGTTTATTTCTCTCCTTATGTGAATGTTTTCCTTCTTTGTTTAATCCATATTGTCATGCTATTCATGCTTGGATAAGTGTAGTATCAGAATAGAATTCATAGTTATTATGCTCTGTTCTTTTCATTACAAGCATCCATAACCAGTTTCTACTAAAATTGTTATAGAATTCATAACCATGTGCTCTATATTGATGGATTGTTCATCTTTTTCTTCTAAATCATCAAACTAAAGCATTTTGACTATGAGTTGGTGGCTTCCTTGGCTCTAAGTGGGTTTGTTTGCAAAGCATTGTCATGATATTCATTTTCTATCTGTGTTGACTCCACTGCCCAATGGATACTTATTTCGTTTTCAACCAAACAACAATCTAATATCAGTTTTAATCATTTATCTGGCCCCATTAAAACCTATATGTGAGAGATTCCTCTTTGGAGGATAAGAATCCAGCTTATTCCTCCTCAAGTGGTTATGTGGTTACCCTAACGCAGCCTCTCTACAACCTAGAGGTACATTTTAGGTTCTAACATATTGGTGCCGTTGTTGGGGAACAAGAGTCTTATTGTCCCTAGGAGAACGAAAAATAGTTCTGATTTTCAGAGAAAGAATAAATTTATGTGGGAAAATAGAGTTTTCTAAATTTAATAAGGTTGTGCATTTTCCTTGGTGACTCCACTCATCGGGAATTTTATTCAAAGGAGACTCCACTGGGAAGGGTTGGCGAGTCCAAGTCCATTTCTAAATAAATCTCAGAAGGCATCCTGGCCCCTAGAAAGATCCACACAAGAGGTAACCCTATCTCTGAGTTTTTGCTAGTGGAAAATCCAGAAGTCTTGCTTAGGCATAGAAGTGAGAAAGATAAGACTAGTGTTTCTAATATTGAAAGATATATGTCTAAAGAAGAGTCATCTGATTTTCATGAATTAAATTTAGATGTAAATATTGGAAGACCCTTGTTAAAATCCAAATCAGAGTCAGATCTAAAGCTAGCTGAAGTAAGTCTGAATAACCTTGATTCGTATCTGTTAGATCCTGTGTGGTATAATTTGTAGGATACTGTTAAAGCTGCAAGAGATAAACCTCATTTCCACATCCCTCGGCCTCATATCACTAACCTTGTCCAGAATCCTCCTCAAAATATCCCTCCTATAGCCTAGAATCCACCTATACCTATGGGATCTAGGTTTGCACCTTTGGACCTACCAGTTGTTTTGCATGACCTCCCTCAAAATTATTCCCAAAGGATTACCTTATACGATGGAGATGGGGATTTCTCAGCAAGGCAACATGTAGATAGGTTTGAGGATTTTACTGATTTGGAGGAAGTAGATTACGATGATGCTAAGATGAGGGTGTTTTCTAAAATATTGTCTAGATAAGCTAAGAGATGGTTCAAAGATTTACCAGATGCATGTATCCCTACCTTTGCAACCTTCAAGGCACTGTTCTTAGATAGATGGGAAGCAGTAAAGAGCCCTTCCCAAATGATGTCCCAATACAACCATTTGAAGAAGGGGAACTTTGAATCTGTCAATGAGTTCTCAAGTAGGTTCATGAGGGTATACAATTCTATCCCAGCTGATATAAAGACCTTGGTAGGTGCTACAAAACTCCATTATGCATATGCCTTTGATGGATATTTCTCATGCCTGCTGAGAGAAAGGAAATCACCCACCCTTCTTGATATGTTAAAGGATGCCATAGAAGTAGAAGCAAACATGATGGCTTCTGGGAAATTGAAGGGTAATACAGAATTAGATAAGAAGAGACAAAAAGTCCGACAAGAAGTCCAACCCTCTACTTCATCCTCCTCTTCGGCCAATGATGCAAAGTTTGAGATGATGATGAAAACCATGGAGAAGCTAATGGATATGATAGACCTGGATAACAAACCTCCTAACAAAGAGCATCCTGAGAATCAAGTGAGGAATCCAAACTTTAGAAGGCCATTCCATCAAAGAAACCAAAGGAATCCCGATGATCAGTAGATAAGGCCTCCCTTACCTGAGAATATGGTAGATGAGGAAGGACAGGAAGGTCCAATAGATGACCAAATTCACCATTTTGATGATCTTGACCATGAGATATACTTGACAGAGAGGGAGCATGATTTCTTTACCCGAGAAAGCACTTTCCCTATTCCAGAACTAGATTCGAAGCAGTATCAGATGGGTTATCAAAATGTTGTGGATAAATTTCAGAGAAAGATGAAGCTAATAAATCAGGATATAGCAATAAACAGAGGAAATCTAGTCCAAATTAGACCTCCAATGCTCAACAAAACTCAGAGAAACAAAAAGAGAAACAGTAGGAGGTTGCTACACATAAAAAACAAGAAGATAAAGGGAAGCAGTCCAAGGAAGCTAAGTAGCCAGAACCAACTGACATCAACAAGCTAGTTTCATCCTTTGGTTTGAAGTCCAAGATATCAAAGGTAAAGATATCTATCCCTTTTAATGAGATATTAAAGAAAAAAGAATATAGGGAGCAGATTACCAAAATGGTTAGTGGTCAAGGTGACTGTCAGCATGACATGCTAGAACTGACAAATGATGCTCCCACCATTGTTTTCGGTCCCAAGCTAGAAGATGTAGGTGATGAGGAGGTTCCACCCTTTTATTTAAGCCTAAATGTTCATGATATGGTTTTGCATAATTCACTAATAGATTCTATTAGTTTTTTAGAATTTACTTCAATCTAATCTAGGATCTTAACTGAGAGAACAACAAGTACAACATATCAATCATGGACACAATAATGCAAGCACACAAGAGACACAGAATTTCACTAGGGGAAACCAAGAAAGTGAAAAACCACACAACTTCCTCAGAGATATATAGAGCAATGATACAAAACCCAAGCATAAGAGATATACTCCTAGCAATAGCTTCTCCTCGTCCAATAGTGCACCACTCTCTAATAAGTGTATGAGTGAGAAGTGAATGATGAAATAGAGTGCCTCCTGCACTCTATTTATACTTCACTTGACTTGCATAATAACCTTTACTGGGTCAGCCTTAACTTAACCACATAACATAATGCTGACAGGGCCGACCCCCAATAGGGTGGTCTAATAACCCTTTAACCCACATGAATTATATAGGGTCGACCCCAACAAGGTGATCTAATAACCCATCAAGTATAAGTTACAACACTTACAATATAAATGATGACACTTCCATATAGAGGAATAATATCTCTATAGGAATACAAATACTTATGTATAGAGGAATAATAACATCTCTATAAGAATACAATATACATATATGAAATACATTCTGAAGTTACAAATACATCAACACTCTCTCTTAACTAGGAAGGTATTTCTCAACACAGATATGTTAGCACAAGTCTTCTTCTTTGGATCATCGTCACTGGATCATCATCATCGTCACCGTTGCTGCTATCTCAATCAATCTCCAATCTACTCGTCATAGGAAGTTCTACAGATCCAACCCTTTTTAATGTTGGATGTAGGCCTACCACCTGTAGGTATTCATCATCAGTGGTCATATTGTGGATCCCAAGACTAATTACGTGTGTAAACAAAACCTCGAAAGAGCATCCTAGGCCTTTTACGAGCACACAGCTAAACCTATCGGATCTCCCATGATCTTTTACATGTGACTGTCACAAAATATTAAAAGAGTGTCTTTCCCAACAAGATCTCTAAAGAGAATCCGAGGCCTTTTATGTGTTTAGCACAGCCTATCTGGATCTCCAGGACTTATTACATGTGACCCCTACCACAAAACCTTAAAAGAGTGTCTTGCCAAGCAAGATCTCTAAAGAGCATGTTAGGCCTTTTACATGAAAGATCTCTAAAGAGAATCTAAGGCCTTTTACATGACTAGCACAACCTGTCCAGATCTCCAGGACATATTACATGTGGTCTAGCAAAACCTTAAAAGAGTGTCTTGCCAAGCAAGATCTCTAAAGAGCATCTGAGGCCTTTTACATGACTAGCACAACCTGTCCAGATCTCCAGGACTTATTACATGCTACCCTTGCACAACCTGTCCACGACCACAAAGTATCAACCTGATACTCAACATACATCATGTTGATGTACATCATCACATGATCAACCTGATCATCATCATAGCATCATCCTGATGCATATCATTTGGAGCAACATACTGAAGCTTGTCATCCATGATCATCCTGATCATACATTGCATCCACCTGATGCATACCAAGTATCTACTTGATACATATCATCATACATGATCTACCTGATCAGACAATGTATCCACCTAATACATATCATCATACATGATCTACCTGATCATACAATGTATCCACCTGATACATATCATCATACATGATCTACCTAATCATACAATGTATCCACATGATACATATACAAATCCATGATCCAACTGATCATATCAAGCATCCAATATGATGCATACATAAATACATGATCCAACTAATCATATCAAGCATCCAACATGATGCATATACATATACATGATCCAACTGATCATAACAAGCATCCAACATGATGCATATATAGAGCAGTAACTGAAGCATCGTCCTGATGCTCATCATCCAGTGCTTACATCCACATCCATGGGAAGGATCCTCCTCTTACCATGCTTGGAATGGCTCCTGTAAATATGTCCATCACTTCTTCCTCGAAGTGTCGTCAATCTAAATAACACCAAGCCTCTCTCTGAAGTACTCAAACTTCACTCTAGCTAGTGGTTTCGTCAACACATCTGCAACCTGCTCATCCATCGCAACATACAGGAGCTTCATTGCTCCTCTCTACACCATATCCCTGATATAGTGATATTTGATCTCAATGTGCTTTGACCTGTCGTGGAACACCGAGTTCTCAGACAAATTCACACAACTCTAGTTGTCACAAAAGATACCAGTAGCATCCAATGGGAGATCAAATAACTCAGATAGTAGCCTCCAGAGCCATACTGCCTCACAACTAGCCGAACAAGCTGCAACATACTCTGCTTTGGCTGTACTCAGTGCTACGTAGGACTACTTCTTGCTAAACAAATAAATCACACCTGATCCCATACTGAAGCAGCTTCCAAAAGTGTTCTTCCTATCTACAGCACTGCCAGCCTAGTCTGAATCAACATAACCGTGTAGGTTAAACTTTTTATTCGCATCATACTTGAGCCCATAGTCAACTGTACCCTTCAGGTACCTCATAATATGCTTTATAGCAACCAGGTGAACACCTCTAAGATCTGTCAGGAATTGGCTCAATGTGTTCACCGCAAAGCAAATATCTAGTCTCATGTTTGTCAGGTACATCAAGGACCCAATCATCTGACAATACATAGTGACATCAACCTGATCAGATGAAGCATCACACAGAAGCTTCAGGTTCGATGCCATAGGTGTGGCCATGGCCTTGCAGTCCATCATCCCGAACCTCTTTAGGATCTGTACAACATACTTCCCTTGTACAAGGAAGATTCCATATACACTCTGCCACACCTCTATGCCTAGAAAATAGTGCATAATCCCCAAGTCCTTCATCTCGAACTCAGCAATGAGCTTCCTCTTCATGTTGGCAATCAATCTATCCTCTCCTGTAACAAACAGGTCATCCACATATAGTAGTAGTATCACAGGATTGCCTTCCTCAACCTTGTAGTAAAGGATGGAATCCACTTTACTCTTGGTAAATCCCAAACTAGATAGGAAGCTGTCCATCCTACCATACAAAGTTCTAGGAGCTTGCTTCAAGCCATACAAGGCTTTCTTCAACCTATACACATATGACTCCCTTTCATGTGTCTCAAAACCAAGTGGCTGCTCCACATACACTTCCTTTTCGACTACACCATTCAAGAAAGTTGTCTTGACATCCATCTAGTGTATCTTCCATTTCATCACTATAGCCAGATAAAGTATTGATCTAATGGAAGTGTACTTGGCTATAGGTGAAAAAGTCTCTTCATAATCAATCCTTCTTTCTGGGAGAAGCCACAAGCTATAAACCTCGCTTTGTATTTCTCCATGCCACCATCTGCAGCATGCTTGATCTTATAGATCCATTTGAAAGTCACAATAAACTTCTCTTCAGGTCTTGGGACCACATCCCAAAAATGATTGATTGGTACTTCTCGACCATGGCATCCTTTTACTATATCCCGTATCCTCGGGACTTCAGATTCTTCAATATCTTCAATAGATAGTTTGAACTTCGTTGCCGGAACAAATGTTGTATTCCTTGTTTTGTAGGTGATGGTATACGATCTTTCCTACAAAGAAAGTTAAATTGCATGATTAGAAACATCTCATAGTTTTCAGAACAAATTCTTACACATAAAGAAATATGTCATGCAGTCATGCAATTATTTTACCCAATGCTTCAATACAACATTTATCCATATCCCGTAACTTTCTAGATGCCTTCCAATCTCTACCAGAACATTGTTAAGAGTGTGCCCAACTCCCAACATGTCAGCAAAGAGGTTTCATTCTAGATAAGTAGCAATGGAATGTTGTACAGTGCCATAGGCCACTTACCCATTACATGCATATTAGTAGTATATTGTTCATTAATGCAATTATTCTAATATGCATAATACACGACCTAAGTCTAGGAACATAAGTATATACATCATTGAACAATATTATTTAAACAATCAAATATACAAGAAATGACAATTCAAATACTTATCTTTGTTTGTTTGATGGGTGGACTCCCTCTCAATCTTTGTTTCCTTGCAGGAACTATTGGAGTGTGCTCCCTCTTGATCTTTGTTTCCTGGATTACCTGTCCTTGAACTTATATCCATCCTCGATCACTATGCATGCTTATTAGTATCATCATTGTGTTATCCTCGAGATCTCATACATAATCATACATTCATTAGAATAATATTAATACTATCAAAACACAATAATCTTAAGCATGTATAGTCATAATCATTTCAAACACAGATAATAAGCATTAGTATTCAAGGCTTATATAGGACTTTTCTGGTTAGTCATATCATTAATCAAAGTAAGGAACACAATATGCATAAACCCATGATTACTCAAACCTATAACTTCATGAATAATCATTATCAATCATACCAAGTATACTTATATAAGAGATCCTATCACAAGGTAGGATTCTAACTTGATATAGGAAAAACATACCTAGATTAATATGTTACCTGGTTATGTCTAACATACCCACATGATGTCTTCTTGTTCTCTTAAATGACTTGTGCTAGTAACCTACATATCTCATAAGTTAACCATTATAGAACCAAGTTATACATACCTCATAAGTAGATCTTCTATGTGATCCATGACAATGGATGAATCTTTGTCTTCATGTCACCGTGGTCATATGTTCTTGAACTAGAACATGATTTGTCTTTCTAGATGTACCTTTCATATTAGTGGACAACATCATCCTCATACAACACCACAATGCATCATAAGTTTTATAACCTTAATCAATGAATATCTTCTATCATGCATTCATATTTTTATTAAGGTGATATGACAAGTCTAAGATTAATCAAGATTGTACTAACCTTAATGATGACAAACATATCATAAACTTAATCATGAACATAATTCAAAACTTACCTATAAGTCATACCTTTCGAGATTGCTTGTAATCTTCTTATGTAAGGCCTTAGCCTCATCTCCCTCTAAAATAGGAACTTCTTCACTTATGCAGGTGACCAATCCACTCTCTTCTAGGATTAACCCAATCCACTTTGATTTGTTGAAAATGGATCCGGAGCTGGATAAGGGTTTGTCAGAGAAACCCTAAAAATTCAAACTTTGAATTTCAAACTTCTGAAAGGATAGAAAGATGCGCCTTGCTGAGTTGGTCAAGCTGGTATACTCAAAATTTGAAAATTGCAAAGTTTCACCCCTCAAAATTGCCTTTTAGATTTCTAGATTCACTAGGGAGGACCTTGAATTAGGGTTTGATTTTACCGGAGCTTCACCCAAAAAAAAAGTTTGATACAAAGCTCTAAACTTCAATTTTCTTGAGGAGCTTCCAGCCATGGTCACAGAATTAAAAAATTCCAACTTTTGTAGAAGCCCTAATTTTTTACTTTTCCGATCAAAGTCCTGAACTAGGGTTTGATCAAGCTCGACCTTCTGCCCAACCAAAAAATTCGATCTTGGTCTCTAAATTTTAATTTTGATGAGGAGTATCCAGCCATGGTCTCCGATACAAAAAATTCCAAAATTCTCCGAAACCCTAAATTCCCAGAGCCATGAATGAAGGTGCTCAAAATCCAATCCTATTTGGACATAAATATGCACCTGATTGTTTCTGGTGCAACTCTCAAATTTCAGATCTACATGGTCTGAAAATTCTGCCTGTGTTATCTTGACCTATTATCTTTCCAACCCCATAGGTCTGACCTCAAATAGGTTCTCTGAGAGAGAGTTATGCCAAGTTTTGCAACGTGTCCTTTTTATGGGATAAAACAGGAGAGCGAACTTGTACGGAGTGCCACGTGTCACTGGTTCAATTTCGGCCTCTGAAAATCAGACCTGTGAAATTATAGTTTGTTCCCTACCTGCCACGTTTTATGAAATTTCATTTTGAGCTTCCTATCCCAAGTTGTGACCTTTTTTCCTAGGTCACTTGTTTATGACTGAGATCTAGAAGAGGCAGAAACCCTATATTGTACAGATCATAAATCTGAAAGTACAACGAATTACAAGCTCTCCTTCAGACACAAGGTACATGGGGATCTTATCTTCGACCTATAATATTTTCAAATCTTGAAACTTTGCCAAAGTTAATTTATGGCGAAATTTCTACGATGATTGGATTTATATCAAGCCTTAGCTTCACAAGTGCAACAAGTGTGATAAATGCCATACCATGCTTCAGGCTAGCTCTGATCCCATGTTAGTTTTTTAGAATTTACTTCAATCTGATCTAGGATCTTAACTGAGAGAACAACATGTACAACATATCAATCATGGGCACAATAATGCAAGCACACAAGAGACACAGAATTTCACTGGGGAAAACCAACAAGGTGAAAAACCCCGCAACTTCCTCAGAGATAGATAGAGCCATGATACAAAACCCAAGCATAAGAGATATACTCCTAGCAGTAGCTTCGCCTCCTCCACCAGTGCGCCACTCTCCAATGAGTGTATGAGTGAGAAGTGAATGATGAAATAGAGTGCCGCCCGCACTCTATTTATACTTCACTTGAATTGCCTAATAACCTTACTAGGTCGGCCTTAACTTAACAACATAACATAATGCTGACAAGGCCAACCCCCAATAGGGTGGTCTACTAACACTTTAACCCACATGAATTATACAGGGCCTACCCCAACAAGGTGGTCTAATAACTCATCAAGTATAAGTTACAACACTTACAATATAAATGACGACACTTCCGTATAGAGGAATAATAACATCTCTATAGGAATACAAACACTTCTGTATAGAGGAATAATAATATCTCTATAGGAATATAATATACATATATGAAATACATTCCGAAGTTACAAATACATCAACAGATTCTAGTTCCTCTCACAACTTAATGCCCAAAACAGTGGTGGACGAACTGGGTTTAGAAGTTACCAGGACTTACAAAGATCTATACTCCTTCGACTCCACGAGGGTCAAATGTCTAGGGTTGATAAAGGACATCGTAGTAACACTGACCCAGCTTCCTACCAAGAGCATTATGATGGATGTGGTGGTGGCTGACATTCCTGCAAAATTTGGTATGTTACTATCAAGATCTTGGGCATCAAAATTAAGAGGAAATATGCAGCTGGATTGGTCATATGCCACCATACCTTTGTTTGGAGGAAACATGAGATTGTACAGAGAGAGAAGGTTGGCTTATATGGTTAGCAGCCCAGAAAAACCTGAGAACCATCCCATATATGTTGTTGATAGAGACTTAGGGTCCTCCATATTCCTTAATGATGGACCCCGAATTGATCGTAAGGTCCCCGTACACTTGGAAGTGGTGGAAGATAACAAATTTGCAGCAAGACAAGAGGTGTTGGAAAGGAAGCAGAATGAAGAAGGTTTGTGGATGATGTATTTTGATGGGTCTTTGAGAAAAAATGGTGATGGTGCAGGATTCTTGATCATCGCACCTGACAGAGAATTTAAAGCCCTGTCATATAAGCTGGCTTTTGAATGCACTAACAATGTAGCAGAGTATGAGGCCCTGTTGCTGGGATTGCAAGCTTTGAGGGATATGGGAGAAAAGAGAATACATGTATTTAGAGACTCAGTGCTGGTGATAAACCAAGTAAATGATAGCTATCAGACCAAACACCAGGATGAGGGCCTATAGGAATGAAGTATGGGATATGTTTGGTAACTATTTCTCAGAACATAAGATCAGGGTAATACCGAGGATTGAGAATTAGTTGGCAGATTCCTTGGACACTACTGCTAGGGGTTTCAAAACCCCAATCTACGCCCAACCAAAGTATGAAGTAGAAATAGTGAACAAGCCATCAATTCCAGACAATTCCAAGTATGGGAAGGTATTTGATGATGACATGCAGATTAAGAGGTTCTTAGAATTATCTGATGAATTCATGAATGTACAGGTTGACACAAAAAATGAAAACCCGGAGGGCTTCATTGGAGAATAGCGGGCCGAAGATGAAAAGACTGGAGGCAAGGGATGGAAAGACATGTTGGAGGGAAAGGATATTATCTAGCTGAAAAGTTTTATCCCTTAAGGCTTGATACCCCTAGAGAAGTTGTTTGACTAGAATGACGTAGCTAAAAATCCTAAAGTCAAGCCTGCCAATGATGTTGTGGAGGACCAGAACCTAGGCACCAAGGAAGAGCCTCAAATTGTAAAATTATCCAAAAAGTTGTCTGCTAAAGAAAGGGATTAGTATGTGAAATTGATGAAGAAGTACACTAATGTGTTTGCTTGGATCTACGAGGACCTAAAGGAGTATGATACTTCCATTCTACAGCATTCAATCCCAATCAATCCTGGGGAGAAACCTTTCAGGAAGAACCTGAGGAGAATAAACCCTAAATTGCTGCCTGTGATAGAGAAGGAAATCAAGAAGTTGTTCAATGCAAAAATCATTGTCACCCTGATATTTTCAAATTGTATAGCCAATTTGGTACTTGTCAGGACAAAGAATGGAGAAATTAGGATTTGTATAGACTTCGGGAATCTTAACAAAGTGTCATTCAAAAATAACTACCCACTACCAAAAATGGAGCATATCCTGCAGAAGGTGGTAGGAGCTGAGAGGATCTCAACCCTGGATGGGTTATCAGGATATAATCAGGTGAAAGTTTTCCCAAAAGACCAAGAAAAGACTTCCTTTACCACTCCTTGGGGCACATTCATGTATGCCAAGATGCCTTTTGGGATAATGAATGCAAGGGCCACCTTCCAGTGTGCCATGGATATTTCCTTTGCATAAGAGAAGAACAAGTTTATGGTGGTGTATATGGATGATATAACAGTCTACTCCAAGTTGGATAGAGAACACCTCAAGCACCTGGAAAAGGTCTTTATCAAATGTAGAAAATACGGTATTTCTCTTAATCCAAAGAAGTCAAATTTTGCATTATAAGAGGCCAAGATCCTTGGGCATATTATTTCAAAATATGGAATCAAGATTGACCCAGAGAGGGTGAGTGCAATTCAGAAGGTTGGAGAGCCAAGAAGTAAGAAAGAGGTGCAGTCCTTTATTGGGCAAGTAGGTTTCCTAAGAAGATTTATCCCTAGTTTTGCATAAATAATGGGAAGCATTACTAACATCCTGAGAAAGGAAAGTCAGATAAAATGGACATGAAAGGCCAGAGAATCATTCAAAGGAATTAAGAAAGCCATCACTGAGGCCCCAGTCCTGGCAAACCCATATTTCACTAAATATTTCCTAATTTTTTCTTATTCATCTGAACACACAGTGGCTAGAGTCCTATTGCAGAACAATGACCAAAATGTTGAGCAGCCTATTGCATTTTTCGGCAGAGTATTGAGAGATGGGGAATTAAAATATGACATAATGGAAAAGCAAGCATATGCTTTAGTGAATTCCTTAAAATATTTCAGAGTATACATCCTCCTTTCACATATTATTGCACTTGTCCCAAATAATGTAGTGAAGAGCATCCTTATCCATCCATATCCTGAAGGGAAAAGGGAAAAGTGGATTGTTGTTCTGTTGGAATATGACCTGGAGATCAAACCTACCAAGCTGATAAAGGGATAGGGGCTAGAAAAAATGATGACGGAGGCCAATTATGAATCTCTGCAAATAAATTTCTTGGAATACCATTGAAGTTAGTTGGACACAGGAGTACATGTAATACTAGATTTCTCTATTTCCCCTTGGTATGCTGACATTGTATATGTGCTGAAAATTTTGCAAGCCCCTGCAGGGTTGAGCAAAATGAGGTCCAAGTCTGCAAAATTGAAGGCTACCAAATTCTATATCATGAACCAATACTTGTACTAGAAAGATCCTAGTGGTGTACTATTGAATTGCTTACTGGAGAATGAAGCTCAACAAACGATGAAATATTTTCATAAAGGAGATTGTGGGGGTCACCATTCATGGAAGGTGATAGCCAACAAGATTTTGAGGGCTATTTTTTATTGGCCTTCTCTGTTTGTTGATGCATACAAGGAGACTGTTACTTTCCATCAATGCCATATCTTCGATGGTAAGAGGAAGTTGGTTGCACTTCCCCTCAACCCAATTTCAGTGGAAGCACCATTCTAGCAGTGGGGGCTGGACTTCATTGGGGAGATAAACCCAAACTCTTTTGGATGGCATAGGTGGATCCTTACAGCCACAGACTCTTTCACTAAATGGATTGAGGCCATACCTACTAGGAGGGAAACCGAGAATTTTATCATGGATTTTCTGGAAGATAACATCTTGGCCAAATTTGGGTGCCCCAAGAGAATTGTAACAGACAATGCAGCTACTTTTAAGTCCAAGAAAATGATAATTTTTTGTCACAAATACCACATCAACCTAAACCATTCCACTACATACTACCCACAAGGAAATCGACTGGCAGAATCTTCTAACAAAATCTTGGTGAGGATAATTAAAAAGTTGTTGGAATAAAACAAAAGAGCCTGGCACATAAATTTGAAGTATGCTTTGTGGGCTGATAGGATCAACACTAAGAGGGCCATTGGGATGTCTCCTTTTCAGTTGGTGTATGGGGATGAGGTTGTTTTTCCAACATCTCTGGGGCTGCCAGTCACGAGGTTATTGTAAGGGAAGGAAGAAGAGCCAAATCATGTGTAGAGTAGGATAAAACCATATCATTGAATTGAATGAGCTTAGAGGCAAAGCTTATGACAAAGTACAAATGCACTAGGAAAAGATGAAGAACACTTTTGATAGGAAGGTGAAAGAAGAGCAGTTTCAGATTAATGATTTAGTTTTAAAATGGGATGCTCCTCAAGAGGATAAACATGGAAAGTTTGATCATATGTGGGTGGGCCCATTTATCATTGTAGAAAACCGAGGGGTGAACTCATTGATCCTGGAGCACAAGATGGATCTCCACTGATAGGAGATATGGTCAATGGGAGGTTTTTGAAGCATTACCTATTCTGATAGTGACAGGTAACCCTTTGTATCATAATTTGTATACGTTCTGTGTATAGTGTTTTTCAATTGCAAATAAATACTAATGGTGAACCGAAGGATTTGAAGCCCGAAGTGAAGGCCCTAAGATATGGAAGGGGTAGCTGTAGCTTTGTTGTGTTTGTGTGTCCAGAGCAGACTAGAGAAGGCAAGAATTTGAATTTTTTTCCCAAGGAGGTCTAATGGATCAGGCACTGGTCTGCGACGTTGTTTTCCACCTCATAGGGGGGATAGCGTCCCCAATAGGATCCATTTGTTAGTGCTATATGTGTGCTAGGTATTTGGAAGTAATTTTGTGAAGTGAGGAGGTTCGAATTCATGGAGGTAATCAAGGTAAGATCAACCTCTGATCCTCGGGGCCCAAGGGTTGAAGCGATCAGAGCTTTTTGCAGTTGAACTTAGGTCCAAGATGAAATTTTGAAGGGAACTAAGGTTTTAATGGTGATCAGGAGGTTAAATACAAAGGAATGCGCCCACAGTGCGTAATGGATCCTATGGATAGCATAGATCAAAAGAGATAAATATCTACGATCATATGCCTCCTTCGAAAAAAGAATTGAACATTGTATAAGTGTAGACGGGGTGCTAGCCGACGGGAAAGTCAACGAGTGATCGATGACGGGTGGCATAAATAAACGGTTAATAATTTGTTCACATTTTAGACATGCGTAGAAAGGGGTACGTTTCAAATTTGTGAACTTTTGTTAAAGCCCTGCACTTTATGACAACGCAGATATAGTGGGATGGAGATCCACGGCTCAAAATTAGTTCGCAGATATGACTTGCATGTAAAATCGATGGGCCCAAAATTTGTAAACCCTGTAAACGGCTGCGCCTTTGGACGGCCGAGATATGGGTGGAGATCAGATCGACGGTTGGAAAATATTTTTGTAGATCAAAGATACCGTCGAGATGGCATGTGGCGAAGTTGGAAGCCACGAAGGATATAGGAAGGTAAAGTTCAAGGAGATCCATGGCTGCAAATTAATCGCATGGATGGATAGTTGACGTGGCTCCATCACTATCATAGTTGTTAGGGTGATATGGAAAGGTTAATATTATAAAAAGAATCGCATGCATAGATATCTACATACGTTTATCCTGTGTGCATCAGAAACCGATAAGAGCAGATCGTGCAGGACCAACTAGCCAACCAAAAGCTTCGCTCAGCCATCAAACAACTAGGTATGTCATCCACTTCCACCCTAAACTATTTAAATGGTCGGACATGTGAAGCCTCCAGGATTTGAACCTTCCAAGATAAATGACCTGGTAGAAGATAAAGTCTGCGATTTTTTCGACACCATGCTAATAAATATCTCCATAGAGGTTGCTAAGGAGAGATTGGAGGTCATGAAGGCCTGAAAGGTGGATGTCCATAAGGTTTATGATTCCTTTTTCCACGTATTTGCAACTAGTCAAACCCCTAGGTGCCCTGAATTTATAGACTGGTGTGCTTGTAGTTATTCCCCAAATCAGAGAGAAATCATGGATGCCTCCAACTCAAAAAATTTGTGCTATGTAGATGCCTCCACTGTTAGCAAAATCCCTGGCCATTTTAAAAGAATTCTATCAAAAAACACAGAGTTACAGAATCGAAAACCTGATCCAGCATTGCCGGCAAGCCCCAACTCACCTCAAGGAGAGATTTTACTATGCTTACCTACTGCCAAATACCTCCTTTTAGGGTGCACCTTTTCTTGGTGAAGACAGCCTGTTTAAAGAAGAGTCAAAGTGTGTTATTTCCATGTTGGCCTAGTTCTTAGGGTTAGACAGTGACCAATATATAATTGAGCCTCTAATCAGCTTATTATTTGTTATAAGCACTTGTTTTATTGAGCCAGTAGACCCCAATTTTCCCACCCAGTGTGCATGTCTAAAATTTGATGAAGCCTTGGTAGACAACATCCACTCCCAGCTCATAGAATTCCCTAAGAAAAAGGATTTCAGGTTCCATTCGTACTTGTTGAAGATGTTCCTGGCAGCAAATGAAGAAAACCTACAAGTGCCAGAGATGCAGCTTGCCAAGGAGATGCACTCAGATTACACATCCTTCATGAATGACCTTATGGAAGAGCTTTACTTCATTTTATTCTATAAAAGGTTGCCTAGGGTGTTTCCATAAATGAAATACGTATTGCAGCCATCCATGGAGAGAAGTCCTCAGACATCATTTTTCCATGGACATTGAGTTCTTTCATTGTCAAAACCAAAACATCCCTCACAAGTATTGAGCGAATGATGGGTGACATGGGATTCCCATCAAAAGCAGCAATGAATTATGATCCTCACCATATAATTTTAGATAGGAGGAGGGAGACTAACAAGAAAGGGTACGAGCATTTCAAGCTTATAGGCCTAGCTGAGAGGGAAAACTAGTTAGAGTATCGTGACAAAGGTCAGATGGGTATAGACCCACCAAAAGTTTCCCCCTCTTTGGCACAAGGAAGCACATCATCAGTTCCTAGTTTACCTAGTCAAATCCTAGCAGTATCAAGAGCCATACCCCTTACCATTTTTCCAAAAAAATCCATCAAGCTGGGGGGTGACCCTATGGAGGTGGATAGTGATACAGAGAGAGCCTCAAAGAGGCAAAATGTAGATGAGACTAACCAACAATTAGTAAAGGTACAAGCAGAGTAGCCCAAGAAAAAGTAGGTCAGATTCCCTGTGCCATCTTTTGAGGTTAAGGAGCATGTGTTTAACAAAACACCCGCTGGACTTACAACACCAAGCATAAGCAGGGTTGAGTTACTGGAAGAATCTGAAGAGAGCCTAGAAACAATCTCAGAAGAAGCTAAATTGTATGCTTATGTGAGTAAAATCTCCAAGAAGGATGTGGCCTTGGTAGCAAGCAGGTGTAAAATTAGTCACAGCAGATCTAATGAACAAGTAAATCAATCACAACAGATGAATATAGAAAATATGGTGTAAAACTGTGCAAAACATGCAGCAGTGCTCAATATCCCAGAAAGGGTGAATGAATTACAATAGAATACAATTCCTGTCAATGAGCAATTCGAATTGACTAAGTAGGCCATTCGAATCACTGAATGGAGTAGCTTGACTCCAACTAGGAGTCCTCATCATCAATCGGTGGTGCTCATCAATGCACAAGAACCAGTCATCCAGGTGTCAATCTGAGTCTAACTGAGTGTGTCATGTGTAACTGAAGTGTGTAGCACTGATTAAGGGAAGGAGGCTCAGTGGGGGGCGCATGGGAGGCTAACTGAAGTCAGAACAAGTCATCTAGTCAATCTGGAGGTCCAACGGAAGTGAAACAGTTAGTCGGGAGTGAAACTAGCCTCAAATCAGGGAGAATTGGAGCTAACTGAATGTAACTGAAGTGGAACTGCAGTGGTAGGTGAGAAAGTGCGCCCTTCTCTGGAAGTAGGTGAGAAGTGGGAACCTTTCAGACTAGGAGGGCTAAAGAACTCAAGTAAGTGGCTCCCGGGTGCTAGAAAGAGGTGGCTAAGGTGCTGGAGGCATCAACCTGGTGACTGGGATACATGCAAAGTGCATGCAAACCCTAGAATTTGCATGCAAACCCTAATTGCATGCAAGATCCTGAAAAGATGATGTGGATATCCGAACACCCCCCCTCAAGCTAGACTATGATGTGCAAAACAAATAATGTGGGGCCCTGGTAACTAAGACCAAAGGTCACCCCAATACAATAATCCAAAAAATGCTGAAAATAAACTAAGTGAGGAAAGAGGGAAAACCCAGTGGGAAGAAAGCCCCCCCTCAAGCTAAAGCATAATAATGAATCAATCTGTCTCCACCATGATGGAACTCACCCCCAACAGTGAACGGAGGTAACAGAACTTCTTCTCAGTGAAGCTCTTAGTGAAGATGTCTGCAATTTGCTCATCAGTAGGGCAATATTGCAGAATGATGGTGAGGTCATGCACCAACTGTCGAATGTAATGCATATGAATCTCAATGTGTTTGGTCCTCTGCCGCTGAACTGGATCTGTGGAGATCTTGATAGCACTTTGATTGTCACAAAATAGGACAGTCGAAGTAGTGCCACCAAAACCAAACTTGGAAAGAATACCCTGCAACCAAACTGCCTGAATGCAGGCATTGACTGCCCCTCGATACTCTGCCTCTGCTGAAGAAAGTGCAATGGCTGCTTGCTTTTTGCTGGACCAGCAAATAGCACCATGACCAATCATGAAAACATAACCGAAAGTGGACTTCCGATCAATGCTATCACCTGCCCAATCTGAATCAGTAAAACCAATGAAATCAAGCTCAGAATCTGCAACATAATGTATGCCAAACTGTCTCATACCTTGCACATACTACAAGATCCGCTTGGCTGCTCCCCAATGAAGCTCATGTGGCTGCTGCATATATCTTGACATGGCACTCACGGCATATGAGATATCAGGCCGTGAGTGTGTCAAATAAAGTAGTGAACCAATCAACTGTCGATACATACTGCAATCCGCAAGCGGTGTAGAATCTCCCTCCTCAAAACTGATTCCTGAGAGGAATGGGAATGGGGCTGCCTTACATTCAGCCATATTAAACTTCAATAACAGGTCGAAAGCATATTTTTTCTGAGATATAGTGATCCCATCAAAATTTTGAGCTATCTCCAAGCCCAAAAAGTGACTCAGCAAGCCCAAATCGCTCATGTCAAAAGCTAGATTTAAGGCAGTTTTTAGCTTGTTTATTGAAGTAAGTGTGCTACCAGTAATGAGAATATCATCAATATAAAGTACAATAACCAACAAATTACCTTTAACTCGCTGAAGATACACATTCGGATCAGATTTGCATCTTTGGAAATTCTGAGAAAGAAGGAAGGAGTCCATCTTTGCGTACCAAGCTCTTGAGGCCTGTTTTAACCCGTACAAAGATTTCTTCAATCTGCAAACTAATGATGGATCTGATGTGTAGCCCTCTGGCTGCTGCATATATACCTCTTCAGCAAGGTCTCCATGTAAAAATGCACTCTTCACATCCATGTGGTGCACTTCCCAGTGCTTGGATGCGGCAATAGCTAAAACAAGGCGGATGGAATCCATCTTTGCAACCGGTGCAAAAGTCTCAGTGTAGTCCACTCCTTGGACTTGGGAGAAACCTTTTGCCACCAACCTTGCTTTGTATTTGATGATAGAGCCATCAGCAGCAACTTTTGTGCGGTAGACCCATTTACACTTCACTAATTTTCTTCCGGGTGGAAGAGAAACTAGCTCCCATGTGTTGTTCTTTTGAAGAGAACTGTACTCTTCATCCATGGCACTTTGCCATCTCGGATCTTGGTGAGAAGAATAGTATGATGTGGGATCCAAACCAGCCATCAAATAACAAATCTCAGGAAGTAATGGATCATCAATAGAAAGTGCCATACCTGCTCTTTGAAAGTCTGCTCTTGTTCGTCTCAGATCAGCAGGATTTCCAAGGTTTGAACCAGCAGATTGGAGAGTGTTTTGGGCCCACTTTGGTAACTGAGGAGGATCATAATGGTCAGATTCTGAACCTGATATGTCATGATCATCATATGCTGCTGAAATATCAGAAATATCAGAACTCATACCTTCATTATCGCTGCACGGATCTTCTTCTGGTGAAGGCGGTGAATCGACAGTCTTCTCCTCGACTAGTTGCAATTCTTGAAGCGGTTCTTCAAATTGCACACTGCGCTCTATGAATATCTTTTTAGATCTGATACCATGAGTTTATATGCTTTTGATTCTTCCCCATATCCTATCAGTATGCACTCGGTACTTTGTGGATCCAAAGCTCGTCTCTTCTCAGAAGGAATTCTAGCCCATGCAGTAGAGCCAAAAACTCTCAAATTTGACACATCCGGTTTGTGACCAAAGAATGCTTCGAAAGGAGTCATACCTTTCATGGATGAATGTGGAACACGGTTTTGTATGTATGTAGAAACATTGATTACTTCAGCCCAAAGATTTGCAGCCAAACCTTTTGATTCAATCATGCATGTAGCCATCTCTTTCAGTGACCGGTTTTTCCTTTCCGCTACACCGTTCTGCTGGGGTGTGTAGGGAACTGTATGTTGGATCTGAATTCCGCTTTGGGCACAAATTTGCAGCAACTCAGATTTAATATATTATCCACCATTATCATATCTAAGAGATTTGATCTTTCTCTCATTGGCGGTCTCAACAGAAGCCTTAAAATCCTTGAATTTTCCAAGCATTTCTGACTTGTTTTTGAGAAAGAATACCCATGTAAAGCGGGAAAAATCATCAATAAATGTCAAAACATACCTTGAACCATTTAATGACATATGGGGCAGCAGACCACTGATATCCGAATGGATCAATCCCAATATTGTAGAAGCTCTGCTAGCTTTGCCGCGGTCGAATCTGTGCTCGGGGTGCTTCCCAATGATGCAACCAGTGCATATTCACTTCGAGGAACGGAGTTGTGGAAGACCATCTACCATGGATTTGTTTGATAGCAGCAGAAAATATTTATAATTAAGATGTCCAAATCTTTCATGCAAAATCCTACTAACCTCATTACCATGTGTGCGAAGAGCAGTGGGCTTTGCAAGCGGAATAAAGTGCGAAAACTCATAGCATTTTGCAGTGTGGTTTGCCTTTCCAACTGCAACGAGTCTTCCACTTTTAATATCAGAAATTTCAACTGTATTAGGGCTGAATGTAACTTGCTTCGGTTCACCAGTGTGTGTCATTTGATACACAGAAAGAAGATTTGAAGCCAAGGAAGGCACATAGAGAACATTCTGAAAGCTTCCATGATCTACATGAATCATACCTTTGCCCTTTGAAGAAATGTTTGAGTCATCTCCCAAATGGATGGGGATGGAGCTGTTTGGATCGAATGAAGAAAAATAATCAATTTTTGCAGCCATATGATTCGATGCACCCGAATCTATCAAGAGAGTAGTGGGCTTCGAAACAGTTGCCATGAGTGCTTGTCCTCTTTCATGATCATCATTCTTATCCTTCTTCCTTGCACCGTCGGGAAGAGTTATGTTGTTCTTTTCCAAAAGGAGGGCCATTTGATCTATAGTCTTCTTCATGCATGAAATTTCGGGATGAAAGCCATGATTGCAATAAGTACATTTAGATTTTTGGTTACCTTCTTTGCCCTTTTGCTTGAACTTCGAACTGGATGGTGCATCTGTTTGTTTGCCTTTGTCTTTTTGCTTGTGAGGCTTGAATTTGGGCTTCTCCTTCTTTTGCTTTCCTTTACCATTCGATATCTTGGGTCCTTGAACATATAGGGATGAATCTTTGGAGCTTATGGACCCCATTTGAATCAACTTGTCATGCTCTTTTGTGACGAACTCAATGAAGGCATTCAAGGTAGGCATCTTCCAATTCGGGGTAGTTAGCCGACCGGAATTGAAAGTAGAGACAAATACCAAATAATCTTTCCCAAGCTTGCTTAGAATGGAGAGGATCAATTGTTTATCCTCTTTGATAACTCCACTGTTCTTCAATTGCAAGTTCAAGTTCTTGAATTTTGTGAAGAATTCATTGATGGTCTCGAAATTCTCAGGATTAAGGCCAATCAATTCATTCTCTAATTGATAAGCCCTAAGCTCATCCTGCTTGCCAAATAGTGTTTCAAGTTGCTCCCATATGGATTTTGGAGTCTTCAATCCGCTGAGATGGAAGTGAAGATCTTTGGAGATGGAGAGACAAAGAAGACCATAAGCTTCATCAAGCTTGTTGTAGTGTTTGGTTTGATCTGACACATTGTTTGGCTCCAATTCAAGACCAAGAGTGACTCGGTAGTAACCTTTTGAACGTAATATGATCTCCATATCATCTTTCCAATCAAAATAATTGAATGGGGTGAGGATAGGCTTTGAAGAAGAATATTCCATTGATAGGAGCGAGTCAAACTGATGTAGAAGGAGCTTGCATGCACAGTGTAGCGAATGTAATTGCTGTAGAGGAGCTTGCATGCACAATGTAGCGAATGCAATTGATGGAGACAATAAACCTGCAAATCACAATAAACCAAGAACAGTAAGGTTCAACAATCCACCCTTTTAGAGTTGCATCACACCTGGGATTGGAGATCAAACAATGTTGAATGGGTCCAATGTATCAGATCCAGGAATTATGTGGTAACTCAAGCTTCTGGAGTGGTATTGGATGTATTTTCAAGCTTTGCATGCACAGGAGCGAATGCCCTTGAGATATCTCATGCCAAAACTTTTTGCAATTTTTGAGCAATTCAGTCAAATCTTCTTGTAGAAACACCTGTAGAAAAGAGATCTTGTCCCTGCAATGGCTCTGATACCATGTAAAATTAGTCACAATAGATCTAATGAACAAGTAAATCAATCACAACAGATGAACATAGAAAATATGGTGTAAAACTGTGCAAAACATGCAGCAGTGCTCAATATCCCAATAAGGGTGAATAATTACAATACAATTTGACAATGTGAGTGAGCAATTCGAATTGACTAAGTAGGCCATTCGAATCACTGAATGGAGTAGCTTGACTCCAACTAGGAGTCCTCATCATCAATCGGTGGTGCTCATCAATGCACAAGAACCAGTCATCCAGGTGTCAATCTGAGTCTAACTGGGTGTATCATGTGTAACTGAAGTGTGTAGCACTGATTAAGGGAAGGAGGCTCAGTGGGGGGTGCATGGGAGGCTAACTGAAGTCAGAACAAGTCATCTAGTCAATCTGGAGGTCCAACGGAAGTGAAACAGTCAGTCGGGAGTGAAACTAGCCTCAAATCAGGGAGAATCGGAGCTAACTGAATGTAACTGAAGTGGAACTGCAGTGGTAGGTGAGAAAGTGTGCCCTTCTCTGGCAGTAGGTGAGAAGTGGGCGCCTTTCAGACTAAGAGGGATAAAGAACTGAATTAAGTGGCTCCCGGGTGCTAGAAAGAGGTGGCTAAGGTGCTGGAGGCATCAACCTGGTGACTGGGATGCATGCAAAGTGCATGCAAACCCTAGAATTTGCATGCAAACCCTAATTGCATGCAAGATCCTGAAAAAGATGATGTGGATATCCGAACAGCATGAACCTTGCCCAGAACACCCTAAGTCTTGCCTTAGCCACCAAGAATAAGGCCACTGACCTGAAAGTGAATCTTGAGGATATCCTAGTACCATATGTGATCAATTTTTCTTAAAGAGATAGGTGAGGTCATCTACAAAAAAATTTTGAAGGATGCCCTGGAGTTAACAAAGGTACAGTCCAGCAAAAGCAAAGTGCAAAACAAACTTAGGCTGGAAAAGGTGGAGAACAAGTCCTTGAAGGCACAAGTGAAAAAGCATCAGGCTACCTTATTAACCACTGAGACCCAAGAGGACAAAACGGATAGAATACAAAAGCTATTAGATGAGAAATATCAAGAGATCCTGTCACTGAAGAAGAAATTGAAGATTCCAATTGCCCAACTGGTGAATGCACCCGAAATTGCAGAGCTAGAAGAGGAAAAAGAAGAGCTGCAAGGTAAGTTGACTGATTGCAAATCCAACCTAGTAGAGCTTGGGGAAAAAGAAAAGAAATGGAAGATAGACATGTCCATCGTGGTGGCAAGGGACAAAGTCTTGCAAGCCCAAGTTGAAGAGCTTGAGAATAAATTAAAGAAGGAGAAAGAAGCAGAAGATATGGTCACACCCTCAATAGAATCTAGAGATTTTTCCATTGTAGGGAAAATAGCCAAGGCTAGTTTGGATGATGAAGAAGTAAAAAGACTGAAGAAGCAGAATGACAACCTAAGGACCATGAAGGACACTGCATAAAAGGAAAAGGAGGCTTGGGAAACCAAGTACCAGGCGATGTAGGATGATTATGATAAGTTGAAGCAGGAGGTTATAGGGTAGAGTGCATTGTAGGAAGCAAAGACGATCATCTGGGATGATATTATTTTACAGGCAGGGGAGCTAAGACCATATTTGGACTTCATGTTCGACAAGGATGCTGTCATTAAGATAGCAAAGCAAGTTGTCACAATTGCCAAAGAAAAGCTAAACAAAAAACCTATGGAGTATGCCGAAAATGCAATAGAGTTTTTGAATGGTTTGTCTGAAGGCTAGGTTCAAGCAACCAACATAAAGGATAGGGTGGCCACTACTATCTGGGCTAAAACGGTAATACTCAAGCACTAGCAAGTGAGCATTGTCCAAGCAAGGATAGACATCCCGGATAACCAAGCAAATCTATTCAGAGAAGCATTTGATCCCTTGTTTAAGAATGATCTGCCCATGTTTTTGGAAGAAGATGACACCATGAGAACGAAGGAGGGATATCAAGGAAAACTATGGGAGTGCAAGTTGGACCAGGAAAGCTTTGCAGATATGGAGCATCCTCTGACAGGAAATATGGCGGTAGAGAAGTTGACGAATGACTTTGAGCTAGTCTCGATCTTTAAAGAGGCTCATACACTCCTCATGGGCTATTCATACAGAGAGCACACTAAAATCAGGGTACTACTTAAAGAGCTTTCCTCCTTAGACTTGCTAGCCCCCAAGCAGTGGAAATTCATTGAAAAATATGGCAAGGGAAAGCTAAATCTAAGTGTATGAAGGAGTCGAACATAGTGGAAACTACCATCTAAAGGAGTAGTTACCAGAGCATTTTGTCTATCTTGTTAGAGTATATTGTCATTTGGTAAAAATGATCAGTAAATTTGTTAAAAGGCAGTTAAGCCAATTTTTCCAGCTCTGTCATTTGGTTGCAGTGGTGAATATGTTAAGGATAAGTGTCACTAGGAGTTGTAAAATTTTTCTGTTAGAGCAAGTCGATCATGAGGCTCAGAAGATCTATAAAAACAATGTAAAAGAATTCCAAAGGGTTGAAAATTTTTGGGGAACCCGTGTATTGCTCTATGTTGAGTATTTTTGATATTGTTTTAATCAAATTTGGCAAGGCCTCACAGGCCTTTTCTCGCGGGGATTCATGTGTTATTGGTCTTACAGTCTGTTCATTTCTCTCCTTATGTGAATGTTTTCCTTCTTTGTTTAATCCATATTGTCATGTTGTTCATGCTTGGATAAGTGTAGTATCAAAATAGGATTCATAGTTATTATGCTCTGTTCTTTTCATTCCAAGCATCCATAACTAGTTTCTATTAAGATTGATATAGAATTCATAACCATATGCTCTATGTTGATGGACTGTTCATCTTTTTCTTCCAAATCATCAAACTAAAGCATTTTGATTGTGAGTTGGTGGCGTCCTTGCCTCTGAGTGGGTTTTTTTGCAAAGTATTGTCATGATATTCAGTTTCTGTCTGTTTTGACTCCACTACCCAATCGATACCTATTTTGTTTTCAACCAAACAACAATCTAATATCAGTTTTAATCATTTATCTGGACCTGTTAAAACCTATCTGTGAGAGATCCCTCTCTGGAGGATAAGAAGCCATCTTATTCCTCCCCAAGTGGTTCTGTGGTTACCCTGACTTATCCTCTCTGCAACCTAGAGGTACATTTTAGGTGTTAACAACCCTGATATTTCCAAATGTTGGAAAAGAATGGCCTTGTATAGGAAGGTCATGGAAACCACTAAGAGGCTAAGACATGAATATCGCTCTCCACGTTAGGAGAAAAAGAAGGGCATGAAAGTATGGGTCAAGAAGAACCATTACACCCATTACAACATGGCTGTACATCAGCAAGCCATATGTTGGGTGCTGCATCCAAAGATGCATCCCAAGAAGGACAAGAAAGTTGAGCAAGCACCTGTGAAGGAACTAGCCAAAGAAGCAGCTCAGAAAGAAGGCTAGCTATAGAGACAACCTGGGAAGGAGAACCTATTCACCTTGATGAATAAAATGAGTATACTTCTTGAATTAATTGAAGAAATCCAATCATTGTAAATCGCTTGTTTCTTTTTCTTAAGACACCATAGGAGGGCACATTTGTAAAAATGATGAGATGTATAACATCACTTATTCATGAAACATAGTGATATTTTAAGGATTTTTTTTAGTTATGGATTATGTTGTAAAGTTGGTCATTGTATGTAATTTTTGGAGGAATATTGTAGCCACAACAGATCCCATCTTGTTCATATCAGATGGGAGCCCCTACCAAAATCTTGTTTTTATTCACTAAGTCTATTTTTCTTGAAATCACTTTGTTTGTTTGCTTAATTTTCTTAAGGTTTGCTTAGTGATATTTCATAATGAAATCTGAAACAAATTGAGTCTTCCGCCCTTATCAATTCACTCAATCAAGTTAAGAAATAGTGGAGTCGGAAGTTAGAAGTTAGGAAAATCATATGTCTGTAACAGGGATCCGACGTTCCGATCCCGGCTTCTTTTATTTTCTTATATCGGTAATCGGATGTCGGCATCAAGTTCCTTAAAACTAATTTAAGTTTGTTGAATTCTTGACTCCACTTCTTTTTCCTTTAATATCAACAGTATAAAGTCAGGGAAGTGTTAAGCATTGGTTGTCATTGATGTCAACTAAAGATAATGTCAAGTGTTTGAATGTTAACTACAATCAAAGAGGATGTCAATTGATTCAGTCCGAGTCATTGATATCAACTGATGTCAAAGTGGATATAGCATTCTTGCAGAAGTATGAAGAAGTATATGGAAGCCACTTTGAAGTACTACATGCACAAAATGAAGAAGAACATGAACACCAGAAGGATATGTGCATGTGGTGAAGGTGACAGACATATATGCAACTTTGGAGTATATATTGAACTGCATTCATTCTAAATATGTGTATCAAGGATACAACATGCATGACAAGTTTGAAGAAGTACATAAGAATATACATCATGAAGATCCAGTTCAAGAAGGAACACACTGGTAACGTATCCTACAGCATTTGGTCCTTGCACAGAAATCAAGTCCACCAAGTCATACATTCACATGGTAGCAACTAAAGAGTTGGTTGGACAATGGTACAAGTTCTTAATCAGCCAAGGAGTTGGTTGAACAAATGGTACAAATATGGAAGCAAGATTGAGCATTGCTTTGTTAAAAGTTCGAAGTGTGCAAGAAGTTATTGGTTGGACAATCCTGAAAGCGCTCAAGCATAACCAGTTGGAAGATGCTTTCGGTAAGTAGAATGTGCACAAGTTCCTAGAAAGGTACATCAATTGAATACCATCTATGATCAAATTCCACGGCCGATGGTATAGCAGGTGCGCAAGTCCCACAAGTGATGACGAAGAAGAATTCAAATACCTACTAAATAGAAGTTGGTGTATGCACAGAATTCGTTAAGTATCAATATACCAAGAGTGCATTACCCACAAGTGATAAAGCAAAAAAGGTTAAAGATCCACTTAGAAGAAATTGGAGTATGCACATCTACTGCAAAGTATTAACATCAAGGGTGCATTACCCATAAGGGTTGGTACAACACAAGTCACGGACACACAAAGATGATGTAGAATATTATTCGCATATAGTAAGGCAATGATACATTGATGCATGAGCATTGTGGCCTACGCAGATCAGTCAAGGTTATTCTACATGGATGAAGCCGACCAGAGGGAGTGCCGAGGACCACTGGTGCAGAAGAGCATGTTGGCTTGTTAAAGTCAATATGTCGATCAGGAGCAATCGGGTAGGTGACCGACAGATGCAGCGAAGGTCGAGAGTCGACATGTTGGGAGTCGACAGACAACAGGAAGAGTGGAGCATTGATTGTAGACATGCGTCTAACTGCGACTCCGACGGGTTTGGGCATGAGCCAAGAGAGGAGGAAGGGATGAAATGGTGAAGCCAGAAGAGTGTGAAGGAATTCAATGAGTAAGTCAAAGCTGACAGACAGTATGGCCGACGTGACGGATTACTGTAGCCTATCAGAAGGATGCAGATAAGTCAATGAGAGTACTTGGAAACAGTTTGGGGTTGCTAAGGAAGTTAATGGAAGTTATTGAAGGTGGTTGGGCTCGTGATAGATGTCAACACAAGAAGAGATTATGTAGCATCATTTCAGTGCTGACAGTTGCAGGTCTATAGGATATGAGGAGATCGACAAACAGAGAATGTGTGTCTCAGGGATCGGAGTGATCTCGAGAATAACAACAATAGAGTAGAAGGTTGAGGGGTGGAGATTAGTTGGATAATCTTTGCAGAGGAGAGTTTGGGGAGAAGTTTTGTATATTGGAGAGAACAGTCACACAGCTTCTGAACGCAGAGAAGATCGAGCCATAGATAAGAGTTCTGCAGTGAACCAATAGAGGGTGACGGTCAAAACACTGAGATAGCACATAGTTACTTCTGTATTGTAATGGTTGAGGCCGACAGTTAGTTAGTTATTTCATTCCTTGCATTTTGCATTGTAACCGATTCAGTAGAAGTAATATAAGCCAAATTCTTGGCATCCTGTTTACATCTTGTCATGTGAATGATGTGTGTTGTGTGTAATTGTTAAGCAAGAACCTTAGCGATAAGGCGACTTGCGTCAGTTGGTATCAGAGCTATAGCACCCTGAGATTTGGAGGATAGCCATATCAAATAACATCATGTGGTATTGAACCTGCGAGTGTGTTTATAGCTCCATCTGAGGTTGGGTAGAGTTGTACACGACTTGTTGAAGTATGGTTGCGATTGGAAGAAGTGGGAGTTTCAGCTGAGGTTGAAAATGGCTCACGGAGGCATTAATGTCTGAGGTGTTGGACAAAGAGCATGTGACACAACAGTCATAGTTGATCGTGAGATGTTTGACGAGTGCGTATGAAGAATGCGAACTTTGAAAAATGAAGTCGCGTCGATCAAAGAAATCCAAAGGCGTGGTTGTATTCCTGATGCGTTAGACCACAATGGCGAGGAGGTCGAAGAAGTGGAACCATGGGAAGCAGTAGCCGAAGAACCAGAAGACAAAGTGATCAAACTTCTGACACATATGAGAGGTCATAGAAACATAGATGTACGTACCTACTCAAGAAGTCTAGATATAGAATACTTGATCGACTGGTTTAGAGAGATGGAGAAATACTTCAACATAGAGCAGATCGAGGATCCTAAACAGGTTAATACTGCATGTCTGAGGTTGAAAGGTCATGCATCATTGTGGTGGGACAATGTGCAGACTAACAGAGTCAAGAAGGGCAAGGAGAAAATCAAGTATTGGGATGGAATGGTCGCCAAGATGAAAGGGAAGTTCTTTCCAAATGACTATGTGATTTACTTGTTCTGGAAGTTACAGAACTTTCAATAAAAAGAGATGACTGTGAAGGAGTACACGAAACATTTCTACAAATTATCGATAAGGTCGGGTCAGACTGACGAAGGAGAAGAGGTTTTTGCTAGGTATGTGAATGGCTTGAAATATCCAATTCAGGATGAATTGAGCATGTCAATATTTAGAGCGATCGATGAAGCCTACCAGTTAGCCCTGAAGGCATAAGAGAAACTGTCGAGGAAAACCACAGTGACCAAATGTAGGATGACTGGTCGGGGTGCAAAGAATTTTCCCGTGAAATGCCAAAGTAGCAGTTACAGGAAGGACTCGATCGAAGAAAACCGACAGACGGACGGGACATTGAAAAGGGAGAAAGCGCAACAGAACTGATGCGATAGTCGTGAAAACCGCAGTCTAGGTGCGTATGGTTGAAGTAGTCCATCCGACAGAAAAGGAGCTAACAGAGCAGCAATAATCTATTACAAGTGTCGAGGAGCGGCACACAAGGCATATGAGTGCCCAAAGAACCTGCATGTTGGAGAGGAGTTGAAACCCAGACATCGAAGAGATGAGAAAATTGACGAGAGGGAAGAATCGGCATCCAACAATAGTAAGGATGGTAAGAAGAAAAGTCGGGCCATGACATCCGGGAAGACACTAGTTTTGGAGTACAGACGGGACAAGCAAGAGCTAGCATAGCGAAAGGAGATCTTTCAAACCAAAGTGTGAATCAGAAAATGGCGTTGCAACACCATAGTTGATGGTGGAAGCACTAATAATCTTGTGTTAATAGAGTTGATCGACAAGGAAAAGTTAAATGACAGGAACATCCACACCCATACAAGATCTCATGGTTGCAGAAAGGACACCATTTGAAGGTGACAAGAAAGTCCTGATTAACTTCAGAGTCAAAGGATTTTAAGACAGTATACTATGCAACATAGTCCCAATGGACATGTGCCATCTATTGTTAGGGATACCATGGAAATATGACTGGAAAATGATCTATGATGGTCAAGAAAACACAGTCACAGTGTGGAAAAATGGCATGCAGAGTACTCTTAATCCAAAGCCGGAGGAGCGAGCCAATGGTAAGCATGGCGAGATAAACTTTTGGGAGAAGCGAGTACTAATGTGCTCAGCGAAAGAATTCCTTGTAGAGGAGGAAAAGCAGTCGGGGTGTTATGCTATCATTTTCAAAGGACCATGTGTCAAGAAGGCGACAATGCTGAAGATTATAGTTGAAGTTAGAAACATGCTTGACGAGTTTAAAATCATAGTAGTCGATGAGACATCGATGGGATTGCCACCGATGAGGAGCATATCCCATCAGATCAAATTGATTCCAAAGTCGAGTCTTCCAAAAAAAGCACCACATAGGATGATTCCAATGGAAGGTCGGGAAATCAATCAACAGGTCCAGGATTTGTTGGACAGGGGATTGATCATAAAAAGTCTGAGTCTGTGCATGGTACCAGCAATATTAGTGCCAAAGAAACGCGGAGAATAGAGAATGCGTACAGACTCTAGAGCCATCAACAAGATCATGATCAAGTGTCGTTTCCATTGCCGAGGATGGATGAATTGATGGATTTCTTGAGTGGAGCGAAGTACTTCGTGAAGATAGAACTGAAGAGCGGTTATCACCAGATTCAGGTTAGAGAAGGATATGAATGGAAGACGGAATTCAAGACAAAGGAAGGGCTGTATGAGTGGTTAGTCATGCCATTCGAATTGACTAATGTACCCAGTACATTCATGCGATTGATGAATGAGGTACTGAAGCCATTCTTGGGAAAGTTTGTCGTAGTCTATCTAGACGACATTCTGATTTTCAATCAAACCAAGATAGAACACTTGGAGCATATTCGACAGGTATTGTAGAAGTTGCAGGAAGAGAAGTTGATGGTGAACCTGCAAAAGTGTTTCTTCATGAAGGAAGAACTGGTGTACTTGGGGTTTGTAATCTCGGGTAAAGGGTTGGTGATGGAACAAGAAAAGGTGAAGGAAATATTCGATTGGCCAAAACCGACAAGTAGGACTGGAGTAAGGAGTTTCCATGGACTTTCCAGTTTCTACAGGAAGTTCATTTGGGGATTCAGTCGGATTTGTGCACCCTTGATAGAGTGCATGAAAATGGGCAAGTTCAAGTGGATGGAAGTAGCCCAGTGAGCTTTCAACAAGTTGAAGGAAAATTTCACTGAGATCCTAGTGTTGGCGCTCCCAGATTTCGACAAATATTTCCAGTTCAATTGCGACATGAGTGGAACAACAATTGCAGCAGTGTTGAGCCAGGAGGGTTGACCAATTGCATTCTTTAGTGAGAAGTTGGATGATATGAAGTGGAAATATTCAATCTATGACCAGGAATTTTATGCTATTGTCCATGCATTGAAGAAATGGAGGCATTATTTATTTCCCAAGGAATTTGTGTTGTACATAGATCATCAAGCACTAAGGTATCTGAATACTCAGTCGAAGTTGAATTAGTGGAACATGAAATGGGTCGAATTCCTACAGGGATATACATTGATGTTGCGACATAAGTCGGGAAATTCAAACAAGGTTGTCGATGCACTAAGTCAAAGAGTTTCATTTCTAAACACGAGGATAGTTCAGGAAACAGGAATAGACTTAGTGAAGATAGAGTATGAGACCGACGAGGATTTTGCGAAAGCATGGGGAGCTTGTCGTGAACCGTGGAGTGTCGACGGGAATACATACTTGGATTATTTTATCCAAGAGGGATACTTGTTTAACGGACAACAGTTGTGTATTCCCAGAGGATCCATAAGGGAGAACCTAATTCGAAAGTTGCATAGCGGTGGATTAGTAGGTCATTTTGGCATCGACAAGACCAGGGCATTGGTCGAAGAAAATTATTATTATCCAGGAATGACAACAGATGTCAGAAAGTGGGTTCGACAATGTAGATTTTTCCATGTGGAAAAAGGGAGAAGTCAGAACAAGGGGTTGCATACACCATTACCTGTACCATACACCCCATGGGAGCACTTGAGCATGGATTTTGCGCTAGTATTGATGAAGATGTAGCAAGGGAGCAACTCAATATTTTTTGTAGTTGACAGATTTTCAAAAATGGCACACTTTATTCCATGTCGGAAGACAAGTGACGCCACAGGAATTGTTGTACTATTCTTCAAGGAAGTAGTCAAATTGCATGGGTTGCTAAAGAGTATCACATCGGACAAAGATACCAAGTTTATGGGACATTTCTGGAGAACCCTATGGAAGAAACTAGACATGAGGTTGTAGTTTATCTCGGCATATCATCTGCAGATAGACAAACAAACTGAGGTGGTGAACATAAGTTTGGGAAACCTTCTGAGATGTTTGACAGCCGACAGACCCAAGCAGTGGGAGAATGTGTTGGCGCAAGCAGAGTTTGCATACAACAATTCTATGAATTGGTCGACAGGTTTGAGCCCATTCTAGATTGTTTAGGGAAGAATCCCACATGGAGTGGTGGATTTGGTCAAGTTATCGACGAAAACCAAGAAAAGTGCAGATGCATAATCATTTGCAGATCATATGAATGAAGTGCATGAAGATGTGTGAAAGCGCATAGAAAAGAGTAATGCGACATACAAGTTGAGAGCCTATAGGAAGAAAAGACAACATTCATTCAGTGAAGGAGACTTGGTCTATGCACATTTGTGGAAGGAAATATTTCCAACAGGGACATATAACAAGCTGAAGTTGAAGAAGATTGGACCATGTAAGATTCTGAAGAAAATTTTGGACAATGCTTATGTGTTGGAGCTGCCGAATGACTTGAGAATTTCACCAATGTTCAATGTCTCAGATCTATACAAGCTTGAAGAATGTTCAAGTAGTGGAAGCACAAAAGTGCTAAAGATCAACTGGACAGAGAAGATTCCAGATCGACAAAAAGAAGAAATTGGAGAAGTAATAGAGGAACATGAAGTCGGGCATACGCACAGTTTGTGAAAGAAGGAATACTTAGTGCGATGGGAGAATGATGAGTTGTAGGAGGCGACGTGGATTTCTGAAGAATATTTCAGGAGACTGAAGGAGCTGTCGAATTATTTTTCACCTGGGCAGTCTGATGCAGGAGCATTAAGGTCTAGGCCGATCAATCGAGGTTAGTCGACATGGATAAAGCCAACCAGAGGGAGTGTCGACGACCACTAGTGCGGAAGATCATATTGGCTTGTTAAAGTCAATAAGTCGAGCAAGAGCAGTCATGTAGGTGATCGATGGATTTAGTGAAGGTCGATATTTGACATGTTGGGAGTTGACAAACGACAGGAATAGCGGAGTGTCGATGGTCGACATGCATTGAATTGGGACTCCAACAGGTTTCGGCATGAGCCAATCGAGGAGGAAGGGGCGTACTGGCGAAGTCAGAAGAGTGTGAAGGAAGCTGACGGGTAAGTCGAAGATGACAGGCAGTATGGCCGATGTGACGGGTTACTATAGCCTGTCAGAAGGATGTAGAGAAGTCAAGGAGAGTACTTGGCAATAGTTCGGGGTTGCTAAGGAAGTTAATGGCAGTTATTGAAGGTGGTTGGGATCGTGACAGATGTCAACACAAGAAGAGATTATGCAGCATGGTTGGGGCACTGACAGTTGCAAATATGCAATATCTGAGGAGATTGATAGACAGAGGATGCATGTCTCGGGGATTGGAGTGATCTCAGGAACAACAGTAGCAGAGTAGAAGGATGAGGGGTGGAGATCAGTTGGATCATCTTGGAAGAGGAGAGTGCAGGGAGAGGTTCTATAGATTGAGAGAATAGTCACACAACTTTCGAACGCAGAGAATATCGAGCCATAGATCAGAGTTCCGCAGTGAACCAGGAGAGGGTGACGATCGACACACTAAGATAGCACACAATTACTTATGTATTGTAACGGCTGAGGCTGACAGTTAGTTAGTTATTTAATTCCTTGCAGTTTGCATTGTAACTGATTCGGTAGAAGTAATATAAGCCAACTTCTTGGCATCCTATTTACATCTTGTCATGTGAACGATGTGTGTTGTGTGTAATTGTTAAGCAAGAACCTTGGCGATAAGGTGACTTCCGTCATACATCAAGACTTCAATGGTACACCACCAAGGTGTGAAGTCCCACTAAGCTGTCGACCGTGAGGGCGTTTGATACATCAAACATGACACATCAATAATGCAGATGATGACACATGGAATATGCAAAATACATGAAGTACGGAAAAAGAATTCCACAACCAACATGTGAAGATACAATCCATGTAGGACATGTATAAATAGAGATGCAAGCTAGATATTGAAAGTAATCTTGATGGCAAGAGCATAAGAGCTTCGAGTGCAAGATTAAGTTTTATTTTCGGAGCATTAAGGGGATCGTAGATAGAAAAGAATGAGCTAGAGAAGATACGAATGTGCACATATAGTAGAATGAATATTTGATGAAGTGAAAAATGATGTGATAGAACTGTGACAGATGCGTGGATACTGAAATGAAGAAATACTGAAGTATGCGCAAGTGTTAGATTTTTTTTCACAGATTTTGTAGAGACAGAAGCGAATAGATAGAACTGAAGTTTATCAGAGATTGCACAGATGTCTAGCTAATGCATAGGAACAGAAGTGAAAGTGTGTGAAGTTGATAACTGCATCTAATGCACAACAACCTAACAACAACAGGATCCGATAGGTGCATTATGATGCAGATGATCTGAGACAAGTGCGCTAAACTGAACATACCGATTATTTGATGCATAGGACGTCGCAGATTATCTTAAAGACTGCAACACTTAAATATAACTGACACATCACAAAGTGCACAGTTCCTTCTATTACTAGTTCTTCCTTTTTGAACAACAAACTATAAATTGAAAGCACAGTATCAATTGATCATTATAGTCACAAAGTGCATATCGTTGAACCATAAACGTGGACTGCAGAATCAATAGATCGCATAGTACATGAACTAATTCATCAGTAGAAGTGTGAGTTAAGAGGAATGAGAATTCAAGTGATGTATGTAGTGTAGTGACAGAGTACACTCTGCATACAAAGGTGCACACAATAGAATTATCATCAGAAGATCTGAATAAGTGTGCATAGTTGAAATTCAGTAAGGCAGTAAGATATATTAGACATCAGGGTGGTCTAGCGGGGAAAGGAGACAGATATTCACAGCTTCCTTCAAGTTGGTTCCTGTAAAACAAAGTAGACATGGGGTCAGCACCTCCTTCCAGTTGGTGCTGGTGAAAACATAGGGAGCAGAAGATTCCTTCAAGTCATTTCCTATAAAACCAGGGGGTTGGTGCCTCCTTCCAATTGGTTCTGTTTAACACAAGAATTCAATGCTTCCTTGAATGTATTATTTCTCATTATAAAGAAGAATTTTGTGGTTTTCTCCCATTTGGGTTTCCACGTAAAAATATTGTGTGTTATGTGTTTTTTATGTGGTGCATATATGTATGTTTGTTTACTTACTGATGCATAGCAGAAGATAAATATTAAGTAAAGGATAATCCATTAAAGAAGGTAAAAATTGATAATAACTGCGCTAATATTGATTCACCCCCTCTCAGTACTAAATAGATTCCAACAATTGGTATCAGAGACAAGTTTCTTCAGTTACACATTAACATATGGAAGATAGATAATTACGGAGAAATGGATAATTAGGAAGGCCTTCCTACAAACATAGCACCAAGGTTCGATGACACCAATTACATTTTATGGAAGGTACTTATGGAATTTTATTTTCTATCATTTGGAGCAAATGTTTGGAAACCTATCATCGATGGTTATGATGTCCCAATAGTTGTACCAATCAATCTGGCACAAAGGAGACTCTATGAAAACAATGCTAGAGACATAAATGCTCTGCTATGTGGTTTGACAGGTGACAAATTCATCAAGGTTATGCATTGTGCATCATCCAAGGAGGTTTGGGACAAACTCAATGGTATATACGAAGGATATGACAAAGTAAAGAAAGTGAAGCTGCAAAACTACTATGGGCAGTTTGAATCTATGAAAATGAGAGATGAAGATAACATCACATCCTACTTCCTAAGGCCAGATGAGATAATTAATGCTATCAAGATTATTTTGGTCACTCTGGATGAACAATCATTTGTATAGAATATATTGAGAATATTTCCTCAAAGATTCAATGCGAATGTTTTTGTGTTAGATGATCGTTCTAATCTTGAAGAACTTACAAAGGATGAGCTTCAGGGTACTCTTAATGCATATGAGATGAGAACTGAGAAATATACTCCCACCATAAAGGAATTTTCCTTCAAATCCACAAGAAAGGACAAGCATCATAATGACAAATAATGTTGTGATGAATCAGATGATGAAGAATCAAACTTTGTCAAGAAGCTAAAAAGAAGACGAGGCAAGTACAAGAACAGGTTTCCCTTTAAATGTTTCATATGTGGTGGATTAGGTCATTATGCCTCAAAGTGTCCTTACAAGGAAAATAGAGACAATGAAAGTGATGAGGAATCAATCTCATACGATTGAAAGAATGCATACTCAAAACAAAAACCCGAGAACAAAAGTTGGATTCCAAAATAGAGGAAGAGCCTATACACTGGATATGGAATCAATGCGTATGAAGGAAGTGACTGCGACAAAGAACCTAAGGAAGTAATCTTAATGGCCCATGTAGTGGAAGAAAGAAAATATCCACCAAAATCAGGTTTGTTCGCAAGTCGTAACTCCATATCCACTGAAACCAGGGTAGTGCGTTCAGAATCGGGATGCAGAAGCTGTAGAGTAGCAAACGACAACAGTTCAGCATGTTGAGGCCAAAGACAAGACAGTTCATCCATAAATATGTTGTTTCCGACTCTCCAGATTATAAACCTAATGAGTTAGAAGGTTCAACTATTCAGAATGTCTGTGATTTATCTGATACTGAGAATACTGGTGAAGAATATGGTTATTCTACACGTATTGCTGCAAGGAATTAGTGTCAAACCTCATGACGCACACTCTCAAGGGATGTGCTCATTCTATGATAAAAGGAGGCCATTGGAAGGAAATAAGGAACCAAAGGGAGGATCAAGTAGAAAGGGATCAAACAACAATATGAAACAGAAATGAAGGGATACAAGAAGCGATGAACCAAACATTGCTCGCAGATATCTTATAGAATCCATTGAAGGATGTTCATGTGCATGAAATTAGTTGATGAGAAAGGAATGCAATGTCACACAGTGTCAAAGAAGGTGGTGGAGTCACCAAAATTAAATGTTGGACTTAATTATTTTTTGGAAACAATACAAAAAGGTGGAAATTCGATTCATTGCACCATATGATAAAGAATCTTTCCTCAAAAGGTTCGAGTATGGATGAAACATGTCATTATTACCACATGAACTGAATGTCATGTTCGATCCTATGCCGAGTTGACCAATGAATGAAAAATGTTCCAAATATTTGGTTGTATTTGTAAAAAATGTGACAACATTAAATGCGATAGGTAAAGCAGTCAGGTGCATAAACCATAATGAAAAATAAGTAAAGATGACAGCCTGATCATTGCGCAAGGAATAGCAAAGTATTGTGATAGGAATATGAGATCAAGGTAAAGGACTAATGTAACATATTTATCTGAAAAAGCAATCAAATATTATTATGAAGGATATAAGTACAGAAGCTCTAAAAAGCAGCGAAGCATGATGACAAGGGGGAATTAACCCTTGTTACAGTCGTGATAAATGCTAGCGCAAAACAAACAAGAAGAACTCATATAGCGAAAAATAATGGCACCTATTTTCCATTGATGTCAAAGGGGGAGAAATGCATGAAGTTGAGGCATGAAATGCACATCATAAGCTGACATCACTAGCATGAATCCAAGGCATGAAATGCACATCAGAAGTTGGCATGAGTAGGACAGAATGAAAGGAGAGATGCATGAAGCTATTAGAAGCAGTACATGAAGTTAGAAGGTGTTGGAACGGGTTGGAACACATAAAGTGTGGAATCCAACAACGAAAAATAGGTAATTCACGGAGGAAATGACCATTCATGAAGGATATGAAGCCGAAGGAAGAGGAAGTTATGGTCTAGTTATTTATAATGGGTCGTTAGTACCATTTTCTAATGACCATAGTTCTCTATAATTAGAACTACAATTGTAATCCTAAGGGACTCTTATCATCCGCATCTTGGTCTTGGTCTTGATCTAATGTATTTGTCTGCCTTCAACAAGTTTTTCTCTGAGTGTATGGATTCACGTTAAGTCGCTTGGAACTGTTTTTTGCGAAGGTTATTCCGTAGTCTTGGATATGAGTTAATGCATGAGGATGTTTAGTTATGTCTCTATTCTGTGTCTTTTATTTGTGTCATTGTGTTATGAATGACAAATGATATCTTAAAGATGTGGTGTACCTGAGGTTTTGTTTCTCTGTCAATTAATCTATAATGTTAGTTGATGCGAATGCCAATTATATATTGCTAATGCGAATTTGTTGATGCAAATACATGTTGTTGATGTGAATGTCGATTACATAGTTGAATTGATAGTGTAATGCGAAGATAATTATTTGGTTTTTATAGTGACTGAGTGATAGTAGATGCATGTCCTCTCCCAAATGCAGAAACTTGGTTCCTGCAACCCCCCTTAGACATCTCGGGTGAGACCTCACTCACTCCTCGACTGTTGTTGGAAAGGGTAAAACCTTTCCAGGCCGATGCTTAAGGGAGTCTGGTCAGTGTTTGTTGACAGTAGTGTGAAGTGAACCCCTATTGAAATATCTGTGGCAACAAATGGTTCCTTTGTCGGGATCCTCAGTAAGAAGAGAAGAGGACATGTTGTGGCATCCAACGAAACCAAAGATTCAAGATTGGTTTGATAAGAAGATGCGAGAATTCACAGAAGAGGAAAATAGAAATCTTGAGTGGACGACAAGTGCTTGGTTACAAAAATAAATTTATACTGACATCCATGAGGTATTCTTCTGCGATTTCCCAATATTACTGCACGATTGGTTAGCACAAATGACATTCTAGAAGAAAAAAATTCAAGGAGGTGAACCTGATCACTAGACCCCAGAGTTGATCCAGCAGCTGAAAAGAGTCGACTATAAAGCATCAAGGGCTGTCGAATTCTGAGTAGATAGTATTCTGGAGGAATACATCAACAAATTTGTCGTCAACACAATCAATTCATATAGTCACGTGCAGAGGAATTTTTTCAAGGGACCCAGAGGAAGGTTTCTACTCTCCCTAAAACTGTGGATTAAAATGCTTATTTGTGAAAACGGTATACTGAAGATGAATTCCGACAAGTAAAGCTCGGTGTGCAGAGGTTGGGGGTACCACGGGAATGTGGATTTGATAGAATGATGCGGGGTATATGGACATGAGCAATGATGAAATTCTAAGGTAATTTGAGGAAGGTTGTGGTACCCTGCGAAGTGGGGTGATTTTTCGGCGGCCAAAAAAGAAGAGGAGGATTGAGATTGAGAGAGAGTCTCCTAAGGAGACTGGAACAAAGAACTGTGAAACGGGGCCACAAGGGACTAAGTGACCTCACTGTGATGAAGAAGGAAACCAGGGTACCCCTGAAGACGAAAAGGGATTAACCCTAAGCTACAATGTACCCACAACTCCATGAACTATGCCAAACTTTGTAAGAAGAAATACAAGTTCTTCGCAGGGTTTTCCTATGTGTCAGAATAGAGGTAAGAGTACTGGGTATGTATATACCAACAGAATACCAAGGATTGCAGGTGACGATGTGACAATGTTGATATTTCAAGGTAACAGGACAGAGGATCCTGAGCAATACTGGTTTTTATGCAAAGCAGTATGGACAGTGAAACAGTTCCAAAATGATGATATCAAGAAAGGACAGCTAGCGATGACCTTCAGGGTCCATGCACTAGATTGGTTTATGAAATTTGTACAGGTGCCTATAGGGATTCTGGAGAAAACACTGCGGTAAATCAGGGCAGGATTGATTGACAAGTTTAGAAAACCGAAATCTAAGTTTTCTCCTGTTGTTAAGATGACTTAAATTGGGAATAGTTTAAGTCTAGTGGTGATAGAAGATTTGCATCTTGAACAGTTAGATGTAAAAACAGCCTTTCTCCATGGGGATTTGGAGGAAGAGATATATATGCAGCAGCCACAAGGGTATGAGGTCAAAGGGAAGGAGAATTTGGTGTGTAGGTTGAAAAAAATCTTGTATGGATTGAAGCAAGCTCCAAGGAAGTGGTATCTAAAATTTGACACGTTTATGAAAGAACAAGGTTATAGTAGATGTCATTCTGACCATTGTGTTTATTTCAAGAGGCTAGATAATGTAAGTTATATTATCTTGTTATTGTATGTGGATGACATGCTTGTTGTAGGGTATAACATGCAGGATATAAATGTGCTAAAAAGGAAGTTAGCAAATTCATTTGCGATGAAGGATTTGGGTGCTGCAAAGCAAATCCTTGGTATGAAAATAATAAGAGGCGAAAAAAATCGCAAATTGACATTGTCTCATGGTGAGTACATACAAAAGATGTTGGAGAGGTTCAGAATGCAGAATGCAAAACCAGTAAGTACACCTTTGGCCAACCATTTCAATCTAATTAAGGAAATGTGTCGCAAGGCACAGGAAGAGATAGATTACATGTCCAAGATTCCCTATCAATCAGTAGTTGGAAACTTGATGTATGTCATGGTGTGCATAAGACCAGATATTGCACAAGCAATGGGAGTTGTGAGCAAATATATGAAAAATCTAGGTAAAGAACATTGGAAGGTAGTACAGTGGATTCTCAGGTATATGAGAGGTACTACCACTCATGCATTATGTTTTGGAGGTTCAGACACTATTCTACAAGGATATGTTGACGTAGATATGGCAGGTGATAAGGATAGCATAAGGAGCACCATAGGGTATGTGTTTACTATAGGTGGAACAACAGTAAGTTGGATTTCTAAACTGCAAAAGGTTGTTGCACTTTCAACAACGGAAGCAGAGTATGTTGCTGTTACAGAGGCTAGTAAAGAGATGATTTGGTTGCAGAGATTTATGGAGGAATTGGGTAAGAAGCAGAAGGATAGTAGGTTGTATAGTGATATCCAGAGTGTCATTCGTCTTGCAAAGAACTCAACATTCCATTCGAGGACTAAACATATACAGCTCAAGTACCATTTCATATGCTCTATTTTGGAAGATGAATTGTTGAAGATGGAAAAGATACATACTAGCTAGAATCCTACAAACATGTTCACAAAGGTAGTGACCAGAGAGAAACCGATTTCCTACTTGGTTTCAGTTGGCCTTCTAGCGTGAAGGTGAAGATGAGAAATTTTCCAAGTCCAAGATCCAGCAAGTACAGCAGCAGTGGCGTTGTTGTGATCAGTCTCCAAGTGGGAGATTGTTGGTTGTGGAGCCAGATCTTTTAGTCTCATAGATGATATTGTCTCAGCCATGTACCCCAGCTTTATATCACTAGTACAAAATAAGAGATAAGTGACTAGGTGACTAAAAACATTAGTCACCATAGTTTTTTCAAGGGATAAACGACTAAAATTGAGCATTTTTAAAGAAGCCAACAAAAAATGACTAAGATAAATGACTAATTTAGTCACGAGATGAAATATATGACTAGAAAACAAGTGACTAAAATAAAAATGACTAACATAAATTACTAATTTAGTCACAGGAATATAAACATGACTAGCTAACAACGATTAATGTGAATTAGTCGTTTATGTTAGTCATTTTTAGTTGTGTCACACTGAAAATGGAAAATTGCAATTTTGATAATGAATTTGTACAATATTTTACTAAATTTTAACAATGCAAATGGATTTAGAGACGTCGACTGTCACAACCACAATTTTTCGCTAGTCTCCGGTGTCAAACTGCGGTGTGTGGCACTTCCCAAGAACAACTTGAGGGCTTGGCCAACTCAACTGTTGCACCGGCAGACTACGCCTAACCTGCAAAACTCTTTTAACTTAACACTTGCGACCTGTTTACTTGTTTAAATTGTTAACATGCTCCTACTAGCATCACCATGATAACTACTTCTATGCACTTCTAGTTGGATCTTCTCCAACTCGAGGGGCATCCCTATATAAGATTGTTAGCTATGAAAATGAGAGCACAAGGTGATTTGAAAAAGATATCCTTAGCAAAATGGGGTTGTAACACATATTTCATTAAAATTGTAAACATTTTATTCCAAGGACATCATAAAAACTAAGTTTTTTAGTTATTTTGGAATTCTAGATCCACTGTTTAATTCTAAATTTAATGGAATATGTGTTTTGTGGTTTTTAGGGATTTTTGAGTAAGTGATGCAGAGACCCAAGAGATCAGTGTCAATATCCAACTATGGTAAATAAGTCAAGGTGAATCAAATGGCACATGAGGCAAAGAAGAATGCCCTTCAAGAATTGGTCTATTTCCTTCAAAGGTTAGGGTTCATGACACACTAGTCACATCACCCAATTGAGAATAAAAAATGGACTTTAAGGTATTTAAAAGGGATCCCCAATGGGGGAAAGTACCTAGCCAGCCAATGTTAACTATGGACAAGGTAAATACCTTAACCCTTGCCAAGGAACCTAGACATATATCAAGACTAGGTATACAACAATCACACGAGCCACATAGGAGAATGTGCAAGCCAATAGATTAGGACGCCCTAGGGGTAATTTTAAGGTTTATATCCTTTAAAGATTTTAATGTTTATATCCTTTAAAATGACAAAAATAAAAATAACAAAAATTATCCTATTGTGGTGATCACAATGTGCATATGTCTATTAACACAAATTATCATCTAAGCTTATGCTTTCATAGGTGATCTTCCATTTCTCTTTATTGGATCAAAATACCTCTTGCTCTTCTCAACAGAAGATGAATTAAGTTGGGTGCACTTCTGAGGTAAAATCCATAGGCTGATTGCCTGTAACGGCATCCCATAATAACCCCCCTTCAGTAGATGACTCCTTCCTCAACAAATCCAAAGGGAAACTTGAAGGTAGAGACCCTTCATGTCATATTAATCTTAAAAATAGGTGTAAATATCTATGTCCATGTATGATCTGAGGCTACGTCGAGGACTTAAGGTTGATGCAAGGGTGTTCAGCTCCCTGCATATGTTGACGCCCTCCATCCAAAAGCATGAAATGAGGACCAGGAGAGGTGGCATGGCCCTAAATGCTCCCAACATCAAAATTTCAAGTCATTTCTACCTCCACTTGAAATCATTTTAACACTTTTTAAATGCTTCATTGCTAGAAGCTCCAGGCTTAGCAAAAAATTGTGAAAGCGCCCACTAAAAAGTGCCTCCTTGGTGTGTAGTTTTGTTCCTTCAAAAGATTTGAATTTTTGGATGTCGAAATTGAAACCCTTCTACGCCACAATAACCACCAATCCAAATATTTCTTGAAGCATCAACCTTGGTGTAACGTCCCCTTCCATCGATTTCGTGCAAGGAAGGAAACGTTAACCAAAACTACCGGCTCATTGACAAACTCGGACTCATTCATTACTAAACGAATGCATGGATAATTTAAAACTTCTTGTGTGCAGACTTATACTTCAAATAAACACAGCGGAATGAACATACTAGAAAGCACACAAACAGTAATGCCTAACATATAATACATCACAGCAGAGGATGATTCAACATATAGAGACTCAAACCTATTACAATGCCAAGCATAGATTCCAAATTAAGATAATCAATTCATTTCATTAAACATGGACAATTTAACATATTACAGAACACGAAATACAAATAATTTATAATACAAATAACACTTATTTTGAAGAGCAATTGTCCAACGACTGGCTACGTGAGAGCAACGTTCCACCCAACCATAGATCTCTGTCCAGCCTGTATTCCTTCAGCTGAGAGATCACCCCTGAGCTGGGCTGTGTATCCACTAAGGAGGAACTAGATGGCTCACTCACAGTCAAGGTTTCACTCAAACAGCCATGCTAAGCCAACCCACAGTTGGGTTTTTCAAGCATGCAATAGGAGATGGAGGAGGATAGTCCACTGAGCTCAATCCCGGAGCCACATACACTTCAAGCTGGACTCAACCATCCCATCCTCTGTTCCTACATCCACACTTGGATTTCTCACAACTCTGTCACAAATAACCCCAAATCCGTCACTGATTTTCTGGGCAGTTAAAACTGGGTTTTCCCATGGATTTTGGGGTAGCTATTGCTCCCAAATTCGCCCCAAGGCTCATACCAACGGATCCCCCATTAGATTTCACTGTCCAATACCCATTCTGGGCGTTTTTGGCTTCCCAAAACGTGGGTTCCATCCAAGTCGCGATTTCTGGTTTTTCTCATTCATGGGAGCTCGTTTTTGGATGGAGAATGAAGCTGGGTTTTTCCACCATGGAATGGGGAGGAGGAAGAAGCAAATTCCAAGAGGTAGAGTGACTTGTGGGACAAGTCAACTGAGCCCATACCTACCCATACGAATTTCAGGGCTTCCCATGCTCCATTGAAGCCATGGGCTGAAATCTCAACCACTCCCTTACAAGAGGCATTAATGTCACCTAGGGAAGTCAATGGGTTCTCATAATGACAAATGGCAGCCTAGGGTTTAGTCCCATAGCCCCCTCACCACTCCCTAGTGGATACACGTGGCCCCTTCTCATTCGTTGCCTCCGTAGCCAGTTTTGGTATTTCTATATTGCATGATGTTTAATTACACCATTTTACAATGTTCCATGGCTTCAGAGCACATGGTATCAAAATATCAAATACCCGCCCTTAAATAAAATTCGGGCTTTCACTAGCGGGGCCTTGGCCTTGAGCTCCACGCTAGGAAAACATACATCACATGTACACATTATTTACATTAAAGGCTAATACATCCTAAGGGTCGAATTGGGGGTATTACACTTGGCCACAAAATGATATCAAAGGAGGTCTCAATTATGTACACAAATACTATCACTTAATACCCTCCCTTTTGTCCCTAGAGCATGGATTAGACCTTGAAAACTATTCATGGTGTGTTAAACCACAACATGAACACGATATCTTACTTGATTTCTAAATTTTCCTTATTTAGGGCTCTTATGGAGGAATTAGGAACCATGTAGGACCCATAAGTTTCATAGAAAAAATTTATGAATTAAGACCCCAACTTTGGCCCTATAACAATAAATAGACCTTAAGAATCATGTACATCCCTTGAATCCATTACGTCATTAGTATCACCTTAGAATGTAAGTTTTGGCCCTAAACCTTGGAAAATGCTCGTGAATCAAGATGGGGATGTCCCTTATCCCGTTTAATATAAATATCCGCTTTAATATTTTAGGGATATCCTTTATTCCCTTTTAAATTTAAATAACAAAAGGAGTAAGCAAGTATTTGGTTTCTTCTAAACGGGGAGGTTTAAATTGTATTTAATATATTTTAGGGATATCCTTTATCCCCTTTTAAATTTTAGTAACAAAAGGAGTAAGCAGGTATTTAGTTTCTTCTAGAAAGGGAGTTTTAAATGGTATAGAAAGGAAAAATAGAATATCTTAACTCATCTTCAAGGAGTCCAAGGTAACAATGGGTAACAATGGACTGTCTTAATCGCAGGGATGCCAAAGTAACAATCGGTTGGTTTAATGGCAAAACTACGATGGGAAACTTCAACTTCTCTTGCCTCTTTCACACGCATATCTTTCAGCAACATACCTCAAAATTTGATTCATCTTCTAGAGGTGGTGCATCTGGAGGCTTTAATGATGAAATTACTTCAGGACAACGGGTGCTTTCTCAGAACATCCTCCCTATCAATTTCTGTTAACACAAATGCATCTCGCTTTTTTATTTGGTATTCTGCTAGTTGACATTTAATTTTTTATTACAAGTTTGAGTGATGGGTAGTTTTTTCTACTTCAAAATGGCCTTTTGAGAGTATTGATAAGGCAGTGCCCATGTATCTAAGGTGTAATAGTTCTGGGTTTTGGGTTTTTTCTGTTTTGATGATAATGTTGAGGGTATTGATCTTTGTGTTTCTGTGGGTTTGCGTTCTACAGTATTGTTTTGTGCCTCAACACAAGTACCAAATGTAATTTGTTTTTTCATGTCATATTTATTCTTTTTCTGAGGAAGTAAAATTCTGAGAAAAAACAAAAAGAAACAAAATAAAAGTGTATTTTTTGGACGACCTAAATCATCGATGGTGATGGCGGCATTTCAATTCTGCATTGTTTTAATTTTAATTTTCAGTTGGTGAAGATCCAGGCTCAACCATAAACCCCATTTCGTTGGCCACATTCTCACTGTGTCTTGGTAGAGGTTGATGAACTACAAATCTAGGGTTACAACTGTCTGTAGATCCACAAAGGCGATTTTAACAACTAGTGAGAGATTTGCAAAGTGTCGAGGGTCAGGGATGTTAGCAATGCTTGTATGACAAGATGGTAAAGGAAATGTGCCCTGCAAATCGCATAGTTTGGGTTGACAAAGATTGTGAGTGAGTCAAAAAGCTATAAACTAAATTCGTTGATGGAAACGAACTAACAACCTAGACTGCAACTGCAACAAATATGTCATCAACAAGTAATGATCAATTAACTACATAAGTTACTACCCAACTCAAAAGTCCATAAACTTCACAAATAATGGATAATCCTCTCATTTACAAGTAAATGACCAACTAATTTTGTTGTTTTATGGGCACACTATTTTCCCTTCTGCAAATTAAGACTCAAGTTACTACCCAACTCAAAAGTTTTTAAATGTAGTGACAAAGCATTGGATAATATTAAGACAATCAACAGAAAAAAATAACTTGGGAGATAGGTCATTGCACTTGGGAAATGGTTCCATACAGTTAAAACAACCTTAATATTGACATGCTCCGAAGGAGAACGAAATTTCTTTGCAACCAATAAAGCAGGAGAGAGATTACTTTTCCACCAATAAAGCAGAAAATGGAGTGTCCAGTTTTTACTAGTTTAACTTTCTTGCATTAGCAACCAATTCAAACAGACATTTGGTTTGAAAAGAGATATTATCCAGATTCGATAATTAACAAAATGAATAAATCTCACATGGAAAAAACAACACCAGAGATGTATCAAACTAAAGTGGTGACATCATAAGATCGATAAAATTTAAGGTTTTCATGGAAAGAGCTCCCGAGAGCAAAAACAACACCAGAGGTATATCAAACTAAAGTGGTGACTGTTGATTTTTCTGAGCAGCTTCGAGTGCCATTCTGTGGGAGAATGGAGGCACCTGGTCAGTTACCAGGATATTAACCCAGTCCGGGACTGAGAGCTCAGCCTGGGGCTAAGAGCCATTCTCTGGGAGAATGGAGGCACCTGGTCAGTTACCAGGATATTGACCCAGTCTGGGACTGGGAACTCAGCCTGGGGCTGAGTGCCATTCTCTGGGAGAATGGAGGCACCTGGTCAGTTACTAGGATATTAATCCAGTCTGGGACTGGAAGCTCAGCCTGGGGCTGAGAGCCATTCTCCGGGAGAATGGAGGCACCTGGTCAGTTACCAGGATTTCACTGTAAGCCCTAGACCGGGTCTGGGCAAGTGGTGTACTTCCCCATTTGGACTTGTTGACCACAGATGGGTGAAGTGAAGCAATTAAATATCTTCCTATGATGATGTACTTGGAGTGGACATGAAGACCCTGAAGGACACCTGGATGATCTATTATAGAACCCAAGCATTGGTCCATGAACCCACCAGCTAGAAGAAGAGAAAAATAAATATGTATTTATTTATTTATTTATGGTCAAATCATTATTGGAGGAGAGACAAATTATAATGATGAATGTTATGAAAATACATGGGACAGCTTCAATTCATTAAATACAAACATCTATATAAGATGTTGGACGGCCTCATCAATTTATACAATGGTTATTGGCAAAACAAGGAAGTCGGCCTCATAATTTATTGACCAAAGCAATGCAAGTCGGCTCATGAATTAATTTGGATTTAAATGCACAATTATTGCAAGTCGGCTTCACTATATTTTTATGTATTCCACTATATTTTTATGTATTCCACTATATATACACATCACCCAACAATCAGTTCGCACAAGACAAGAGAGTAGCTCGTGGATTTTAAAAGAGACAGTTCGGTGGTGTTAGAAAACTGATCTGCAGATGTGAGGACAGCTACATAACAGATCGGTGGTCATTGCTGGGTTATTACTGAGCTCTCTACATTGTTTGCTGGGTTATATATATTTCTGGTTATCATCATTACTGTGCTACCTGAACCTGCTGTGCATTCAAAGTGCTGGTTATCTCCATTTGCTGGTTTCTCCACATTGTAATACTGGGTTACACATCTTCTTACTGCTGGCTGCTATCCGAGCCCTGTTAAGGGTGTTCTTCTGCTGGTTACTGTTGATACTCAGCCCCTGTCAAGGGTGACTTCTCATACTGACTACTGTGACACTTGAGCCCTGTCAAGGGTAGTTTCTCACTGCTGGGTATACTGCTACAGCTGGGTTCTATTGCTGGCAGTCATTACATTACTACAGCCCTGGAAGTGAACAGTACAGGACTGTTGTACAAATTGGAAACTACTTCATCTACAGCAGAACTGGGTTATTCTTGGTCATTATAACAATTTTTAATTGTTGGAAAGGCTTTGTTAGCCTGCTATTGTAAAACTCAGACATCTCATATTTAAGGAAGATATTTTGCTGGCGTTTTTATACCTTAAAAGGTTTTCCCCAGGGTAAACAACTGTGTTTTTTTGATTGCATCTTTTTAGCTATCTCTGCAAATTTTATTTTACAGTCTGCTATTGCCATCAGTTTATGATTTTTAACATGGTATCAGAGCTTTGCTTGTAAAACACACAGTATTTGGGCAACTGATTGTGTCTTACATAGACCTTGGGACAGTACAGACAGATAAGAGATGGCTGCTTCTACCTCTTTCAGACCAGAGGACAGACTTGAAGGCTCAGCAAACTTTAATTCATGGAAGGCAAGAATTATGGCCACCTTGGAAGAAAATGACCTTGATGAATTGGTCATCAATGTTGTAGAAGAACCCACGTCAAACACAGGAAGGGCAGCATTCAAAAAGAAGCAAGCCAAGGCTAGGAGGATTATATATGACTCAGTCAAGGAAAATATAATGCCTGCCATAACACCATTAAAGACAGCCAAGGAGTGTTTTGACACTTTGACAAATTTGTATGAGAAGAAAGCACCCAGTCAAAAGAGAGTCTTGAAAAATAGACTTCGTACATTGAAGATGGAAAAGGATGAAGGAGTGGCCTCCTTCTTCACAAAGATTGCTCAGGTAAGAGATCAACTTTCTGCTATTGGGGTTACAGTAGATGATGATGATCTGGTACAAACAGTTTTTGATGGTCTTCCAAGTTCTTGGGAAACCTTCTTAGCTTCTGTTAATGGGCGTGAGACTCAGCCAGATTTTGAAAGACTTTGGCATGATTGTTTAGAAGAAGAAGGCAGAGTACAGAGCAGAACTAAGGGTCCTAAAGAAGGGAACCTTACACTAGCAGCTAAAACAAAGAGGCAATTCAAGAAGCCTTTTCATCCCAAGAAGAAAGAGAACAAGCCACAAGGTAGGCAATTTGATATGTCACAAGTTAAATGTTTTAATTGTTTCAAGGTGGGACATTATGCTAGGGACTGTAGGCTGCCAAAGAGAAGGCCCAAAAGAAAATTTGAAGCATCTACAGCTGAAGAAGAAGAACCAAAGAAGAAGAAAAATGCAAGGTCTTCCAAGCAAGAAGATTCAAGGAAAGAATACTATTTGATTTCTGCCCTAGCAGGGTCCATCACCAACAGTTCAAATTCTTGGTTGGTGGACAGTGGAGCCTCAAGACATATGACAGGTTCCCGTGAAGCTCTTACAAGCTACAGGAAGAAGAAGTTTGACACTCAAGTAGAACTTGGAGATGACTCCACCTACAAAATAGAGGGAGTGGGCTCAGTCTCATTTCAACTTGATTCAGGGACCATGTTGCACATTGAAGACATACTATATGTTCCAGGTTTGAAGAAAAATCTCCTTTCTGTTGCTGGCTTAGAAGACAAAGGCTACAGAGTTATATTCATGGACAAAAAGGTTTTGCTTTGGTCAAAGAATGAAAGGTTAAATGCGGCAGAATTGATTGGGGTTCGAGAGGGAGGCCTTTACAAGGCCTCTGGGCATTCTACTCAAGCATTGGTTCACAACACCATCAACCCTTGTGAACTTTGGCATCGCAGGTTTGGACACCTTCACTATGCAGCTCTCCCTGGTCTTCAAAAGATGGTTACAGGTATGCCTGAGTTTTCTAATGAACATAGTGGTATTTGCAAAGGTTGTGCCCTTGGTAAAAATACCAAGAAATCTTTTTCAAAAAGTCACAGCAGATCAAAAGGTATTTTGGATTTGATTCACTCTGACATTTGTGGACCTATGTCTTCACCCTCCTTAAGTGGCTCCTTATACTATGTATTGTTCATTGATGATTACTCTCGTAAATCTTGGATTTACTTTCTAAAGGCTAAGAGTGAAACTTTTGATAAGTTCAAGGAGTTCAAGGCATTGATTGAAAATCAGATAGGAAGACACATTCGCATCTTAAGGTCAGACAATGGAGGTGAGTTTGAATCAAATGATTTTGATGATTTTTGCCAAGAAGCTGGGATCAAGAGGGAGTTAACTGTACCTTACAACCCCCAACAGAATGGGGGTGGCAGAAAGGAAGAACAGAACAGTTTGTGAGGCTGCTAAAGCCATGTTGTGTGATCTAGATCTTCCTTTGTCTCTATGGGCTGAGGCTACTAGTACAGCTGTCTATATTCAAAACAGAAGCCCTCATGCCATTTTGGGAGAAAAGACTCCAGAGGAAGTCTTTACAGGAAGGAAACCTGCAGTTGACCACATGAGGATCTTTGGCACTCCAGTCTACATCCATGTGCCAAAGGAAAAGAGATTAAAGTTGGAGCCTTCCGGAAAGAAAGGCACATTTGTTGGGTACAGTGAAAATTCAAAAGCCTACCGTATCTATGTTCCTGGTCAAAGGTACATTGAAGTTAGCAGAGATGTGATATTTCATGAGGAAGCTGTTTTCCGCCATTCCAAAGAGCTTCCAAAAGATCCAGAAGGATCTCTTTCTGACATTCCAGACTCTCCTCATTCAGAGAATCAGAGGGAGGAAGAAGATGAACCCCATGCTTACTCAGAACCAGAAAGACCAATTGAAGAACTACTTGAAGCTCCTCCTTCCAAGAGAAGACCTGCTTGGGCAAGAGAAATATTGCAAGAAGCAGAGAAGCATAAAGCTCCATCTGGGACATTCAGAGAAAGCAAGAAGCCCCAGAAATACTCAAGTCTTATGAGTAAGCTCATTGATGCAGAACCTTCTACATTCAAAGAAGCAGAGTCTCATCAGGTATGGATTGATGCTATGACAGAAGAATATAATTCCATTATGAAAAATGATGTGTGGGAAATTGTTCCTCGACCAAAAGGGAAGTCTGTGGTAACTTCCAAATGGCTTTATAAAATCAAGCATGCTGCTGATGGCAGCATTGAGAAATATAAAGCAAGATTTGTGGCACGAGGTTTCTCACAAAAGAAAGGCATAGACTATGATGAAACATTTGCCCCTGTTGCCAGGTATACCACCATCAGAACTATTATCTCTCTTGCTGCTGTTTTTGGATGGAAACTCCATCAAATGGATGTAAAGACAGCTTTTCTTAATGGAGAAGTTGAAGAAGAGGTCTACATTGAGCAACCTGAAGGTTTTGTGACACATGAAATGCAGTCTCATGTGTGCAAGCTAAAGAAAGCTTTGTATGGACTCAAATAGGCCCCAAGGGTCTAGTATGCCAGGATTGATGGTTACCTTCACAGTTTGGGATTCTCCAAGAGCACTGCCGATCCCAACCTCTACTTTAAGGTTGTTCAGAACCATGTCTTGATCCTAGTCTTATATGTGGATGATCTGTTCCTCACTGGAGAGGAGCAACTGATAGCTCAGTGCAAGAGGGAGCTTACTTCAGAATTTGAAATGAAAGATCTAGGACTCATGCACTATTTCCTTGGTTTAGAGGTCTGGCAGAAGCCCAATGAGATCTTTCTATCTCAAGGAAAGTATACAGTTGATATCTTGCAGAGGTTTGGGATGCATGACTGCAAACCCATGAGTGTACCTATGACATCAAATCTGAAGAAGTTACGTGACTCAGCTACTTCTTCACAGGCAGTGGATCCTACTCAGTATCGACAACTTATTGGATCTTTGCTGTATCTAGTGCATACGAGACCAGATATTTGTTATACAGTGAATGCATTGAGTCAGTTCATGTCCGAGCCAAAGCACATACACTGGATAGCTGCCAAACATGTGCTCAGATATTTGCGAGGTACTATTACATGTGGGCTCAGATATACCTCCAACAGTGGGGTAATGCTACTTGGATATGCTGACTCCGATTGGGCTGGCAGTGCTGTGGACCGGAAAAGCACATCAGGATATTGTTTCAGTTTGGGATCAGCCATGATCTCATGGTCCAGCAGAAAACAGGGTTCCATAGCTCAGAGCACAGCTGAAGCTAAGTATATTGCTGCCAGTGATGCCTGCAGAGAAGCAGTTTGGCTTAGAAAGCTTCTCTCTGACCTGTTTGGTGGAAAGCTTGAACCAACTGTTATCCATTGTGATAATCAGAGTTGCATTAAGATTTCAGAGAACCCTGTATTTCACGACAGGTCAAAACACATTGAGATGAAGTACCACTTCATCAGAGATATGGTACAGCGAGGTGCCATGAAACTCCAGTACATTCGTACAGACGAGCAGATTGCTGATATATTGACCAAGCCCCTGTCGTTGACAAAGCTTGTGCACTTTCGAGACAAGCTTGGTATTGCAGAGAATGACCCTCTCGCTGAGAGGGAGTGTTGATTTTTCTGAGCAGCTTCGAGTGCCATTCTCTGGGAGAATGGAGGCACCTGGTCAGTTACCAGGATATTAACCCAGTCCGGGACTGAGAGCTCAGCCTGGGGCTGAGAGCCATTCTCTGGGAGAATGGAGGCACCTGGTCAGTTACCAGGATATTGACCCAGTCTGGGACTGGGAACTCAGCCTGGGGCTGAGTGCCATTCTCTGGGAGAATGGAGGCACCTGGTCAGTTACCAAGATATTAATCCAGTCTGGGACTGGAAGCTCAGCCTAGGGCTGAGAGCCATTCTCCGGGAGAATGGAGGCACCTGGTCAGTTACCAGGATTTCACTGTAAGCCCTAGACCGGGTCTGGGCAAGTGGTGTACTTCCCCATTTGGACTTGTTGACCACAGATGGGTGAAGTGAAGCAATTAAATATCTTCCTATGATGATGTACTTGGAGTGGACATGAAGACCCTGAAGGACACCTGGATGATCTATTATAGAACCCAAGCATTGGTCCATGAACACACCAGCTAGAAGAAGAGAAAAATAAATATGTATTTATTTATTTATTTATGGTCAAATCATTATTGGAGGAGAGACAAATTATAATGATGAATGTTATGAAAATACATGGGACAGCTTCAATTCATTAAATACAAACATCTATATAAGATGTTGGACGGCCTCATCAATTTATACAATGGTTATTGGCAAAACAAGGAAGTCGGCCTCATAATTTATTGACCAAAGCAATGCAAGTCGGCTCATGAATTAATTTGGATTTAAATGCACAATTATTGCAAGTCGGCTTCACTATATTTTTATGTATTCCACTATATATACACATCACCCAACAATCAATTCGCACAAGACAAGAGAGTAGCTCGTGGATTTTAAAAGAGACAGTTCGGTGGTGTTAGAAAACTAATCTGCAGATGTGAGGACAGCTACATAACAGATCGGTGGTCATTGCTGGGTTATTACTGAGCTCTCTACATTGTTTGCTGGGTTATATATATTTCTGGTTATCATCATTAGTGTGCTACCTGAACCTGTTGTGCATTCAAAGTGCTGGTTATCTCCATTTGCTGGTTTCTCCACATTGTAATACTGGGTTACACATCTTCTTACTGCTGGCTGCTATCCGAGCCCTGTTAAGGGTGTTCTTCTGCTGGTTACTGTTGATACTCAGCCCCTGTCAAGGGTGACTTCTCATACTGACTACTGTGACACTCGAGCCCTGTCAAGGGTAGTTTCTCACTGCTGGGTATACTGCTATAGCTGGGTTCTATTGCTGGCAGTCATTACATTACTACAGCCCTGGAAGTGAACAGTACAGGACTGTTGTACAAATTGGAAACTACTTCAGCTACAGCAGAACTGGGTTATTCTTGGTCATTATAACAATTTTTAATTGTTGGAAAGGCTTTGTTAGCCTGCTATTGTAAAACTTAGACATCTCATATTTAAGGAAGATATTTTGCTGGGGTTTTTATACCTTAAAAGGTTTTCCCCAGGGTAAACAACTGTGTTTTTTTTATTGCATCTTTTTAGCTATCTCTGCAAATTTTATTTTACAGTCTGCTATTGCCATCAGTTTATGATTTTTAACAGTGACATGATCAGCTTGATAAAATCAAGGTTCCTGGAGCTTGAATGCTAGATTCATCTTCAAAACCAATAGGGATTTACAATATACCTCAAATTCCACCTTGGGAGAAGAATTAAATAATGAAGAAAGTTATGCTGGCACACCTATTGGAAGCAGTTTGGAGCCGTAGTTTGTAATATTTTCTTGGATTTTTTAGTTTCCAGATTTATAATAGCCTTTGTTGTACTATATAGATCATTCCATTTCTTATCAAAATACTATTGGACTTGAGTGTTGTAATTTGATGGTTATTTGGTTGCGTAGCAAAGTCTGTCACTAGCACTATCATGTAAATCTTAGTTGGGCATGATATCCATTTACATGCTTCTAAAAGGGTTGTGTTTGACAGTTAAGCTAAAACTAGCCGATACTTGGATTTTATCAACACAATAAATTATTAATTATTACCTTCATTGTAAAAATACCTAGAATATATCCATCTTAGCCCAAGATCCCTTAAGCATCCTGAGCTGTAAGAACAACTCACTTCTATCAGTGAGATCGGACATCTGCAAAGATGCAAAGAAAAAGCTAGAAGTGTAGATAGGAACTGTAGATAGGAAACAAACTGCCATTTAAGGTGGATCGGTTCTGAGATTTCTGCAGTGGTTATTGTTAAAACTTAAAAAGATTATCTCCAGATTACCACAGTAAACATTATTGCTTTATCAATGTTCCAAAACTAGATCAGGATACCATCGTCAGGAGAATGGGAAACATAGAAAGTCAGGTAGTAAGATAAGAAACATATCTGGGAAAAAATTTGAATTTGAGAAGTTATTTGCAATGTACCTTAAGGATGAGGATGCTGGTGAATCAAGTAATTACAGTGTTGGTCAAGAGTGCTTGGATCGTTTGGTCATTTATCTAGTTGGAAACACCATCATTCACGTTGCCTCTAAGTTGCCTCCTGCTTTTTTGGTCAATCCTAATTAGAAGAAACATCATGTTGCTCTCATCACTCTCACTTAGATCGTAGAAGGTTATGCCAAGGTATTCCCACACCTAATCATGTTCTTTGTTCTTCCACCTTATTTATTTAGAAATTTGATTCAAGAAACACACACCAATATCAGTTGTTATGCCACATAACATGGAATTCCTCCGGCTTGGGTTTTGGGCCTGATGCTTTTATCTATTGTGCCAAAATTGCCCTACATTTGCACCCAGCCTCATCCCTTTTTGATATACCGATCTTAGCTTTTCCTCCTTTTGATATTCCAATCCCAGCATCATCCTTTTGGCATGTCAATCTTTGCTCTACCTCCTTTTGACATTGCCAATCCCAACATGATCCATTTTGACATCACAGTTAATGATGGCCCCAATAGCTTTTTTTTAACATTTGGTATAGAATGAATGGATGGATGATTTTCTTTAGCCCCTCACTCTGGTGTATTGGTCTATTGGATGTTGAGAATAGATTAATTCCCAACTCCTACAGCCTCCGCTGGTGCATTATTAAACTTCCTCCCAATATCTTCACCATCTCTATTATGAAAATATAGACAATATCCTCCTGATAATATATTATTTATGCTACCCATCCGCTCTAAATTACAATACCTTTCTCCCTTCTTTCCTTCAAATATCCCTGCAAAACTGGAGCAATCCGAGAATGAAACCCTAGTCCATCTCTGCATTCCTTCTCTTAGCCCTTCCTTGAGTCCAAGGATTTTAACGACGTCTCCATGATTAGTATTTCTTTTGCAACAACATGATCATCACTAATATCCTATCTACCAATCCTCATCTCAATGTTTGCACACAATTTTTTGAAGGCATCTCCCAGCTGATTTGAACAATCAAATGCCGAAACTATTTTGACCCACTATTTACGTCGCTTGTTTCTTTGATATGAAATATTTTATTCTCCCAAATTGCAAGGTATCAACAAGCTTGATAAGTTTTTTGCAAACATGTTGACAAATTACCAGCAATATATTATGCCCTGAGTGGATCCCATGTGTTGTGGGAGCCTCATACTTAACATTAGAATAAAAATACAGTAATAAAGCAGCATAATGACAAAAAATGGTTCCCTATAAGTAAAACAGGATGTGAAAATCCCAGCAACCATAAGAAAGCAGTCCTAGTAGAGGGCATGATATGGCTATTGTTAACAGTCGAGTCTGCAGGTAGGAAATTTGTGTTTTGCTGAAAGATTTGTTCATTCTAGAGCTTGGGGGTGTGGTCTGCTGGAGCTATGGACGATTATCAGAATCCTAAAGTGCAGGTTAGAGTTATTTCCTGCCAGTGTCCTATATAGTGGTCATATTTAAATATCACGTACAGTTGCTAGATTCTAATATATTTTAAGACCCATAATACAGTACGATAGTCAATCTTAACTCCATAATAATCATTGCCTAATCACATATAAAAATTTGAAAAATAACAGCTCCATAATAATCACTGCCTAATCACATAAAAAAAAATGACAAATAACAGCTCCATAATAAGCATTGTCTAATCACATGTAAAAAATTGACAAATAACACTAGATTAATATTGTGGCATTCCTATCTCTTTTGTAGATATCTGGGTTTTCACCCAAAACCCATACTTCAAGACCCAGTCTATTCTCGCTCTCTCGCTAGTCAAAAGTAGAAATGATCCTGCCTATATTGATCTTCTCGGAACCCATGGAATACCCGTAAGGCTTTGCATAGTACTATATGAACTTCCCAGCCAAGGATATATGTCCATAGGTACTATTATTTTGTAAGGCATATGTGAACTTATTATTTTGTAAGGTTTTGTATATGCATATTGTTGTAAACATTCTGATATACTTGACATAGTTTCAATAATTACACTCAGCAAATAATGATGGCTTTAGGGGGAATTGTGCATAGGTACTATTATTTGGTAAGGCATATGTGCAGTTATTATTTTGTAAGGTTGTGTATATGCATATTGCTGTAAACATTCTTATATACCCAACATAGTTTCAATAATTACACTCAGCAAATCTGTTTCTTTTTTGTGATTAGTTAGATGAAAATTTCTACCAGAAAGAAGAGGTCCTTTCATTGTTTTTCATTACTTTATAGATTTGTTTCTGACTAAATTACATATTCAACAACTTTGATTTCTGGAATTTAATGCTTAATTTTATTTAAATATTTTCTTTATGTACTTTGTTATTGTGTTTAAAATTGGAAATGTGTACATAGCATTAAGGTTTATTTGTGAATTTTTTTATTTGCAAACAGGTGATGCTAAAAAACCTTGAACAAGTTGTCTCGATGGTTCTGAAGTCATTCCAATATACACATCCTGTTGTACGATGGGTGGCCATCAATGCCATTGGGAAACTGTCAACGGATTTGGGCCCATATTTGCAACAACAATATCATTAGCAAGTTTTGCGTGCACTTGCTGGAGCTATGGATGATTATCAAAATCCTAGAGTGTAGGTTAGATTTATTTCCTGCCACTGTCCTATATAGTGGTCATATTTAAATTTCAGGTACATTTGGTAGATGCTAATATATTTTAAGACCCATAATACAGTATGATAGTTAGTCTCAGCTCCATAATAATCATTTCCTAATCACATATAAAAAAATGACAAATAACACTAATTCTTGAGCCTTGGACAAAAGACTCAGTCTGGAGGATTAGTCAATGCATTATTGTTATTGCAACTGCTTGACTTGTTCTATCTCTCAACACATATGATGGACCATTTACTATTGTGTTGTTTGTTTGCAACATTAGTATATTAAATGAATAGACAACATATTACTACTGTTGTAATTGCATATTACCACTGTTGTAATTGCAAAATTTTATTCTTCCTTTTCACAATCTTAAACCTTGGACATAAGACTCAATCTGGAGGATTATTCATTCCTGAGAGTAAGAAGTAAAGATGCCAATGAAATGATGAACTAAGCACCTCAAAAGATCCAAATCCAGCTACATTAATGATCTGGCTTTCCTGTTTGCTACACCTATTATGCAATGAAAATGAAAACAACAATCAATTTGGCATTTTATAGCTCATGAGTGGAATCCTAACTGTTATACAACATTCTATAGAAAAAAACTGTATCTTGTAGACATGAATACAAGGTCTAGGAAGAGGCAATTCCATAGTCATGTTAAGGTCAATAACTATCTCATCGTCATATTTTATCCACAAATATATTCCAAGACAAAGCAAACATTTTGTCTTGTAACTTGTACATGAGATAGATCGATCATCTCTTTATAATAACATGGAAAATATGCAACTATAAAATTCCTGCGGATGATAGTTTTTTATGGTGGATCCATCTTATAGGTAAAATATCATCCAACTTACAGCTTACCTAGAAATATCAAATTAGGAGATTGATGGAAGTTTAAGCAATCCAAGAAGAGATTCTAGATGTCAGTTAGTATTTCTTAGACATTGAATAATATATTTATTATAGGGTAAATTGGTTTGGAAAGTATCCCATTTTTTCTAACAAATAATGAGGCCTTCATGGATGGCAATGTAGAACATAGACTAAGCATATCAACTGTTGGAGATAAGATTTCAATAGATATACTAATTCAGTTCATGGCACTAGACTGCGGCAGTTGCCAATTGGATGTTGGTAGTATTTCTCCATTTGAATTGAACAAGTCCATACAGAGGATAGTAGGTACAAAGATGTATTTGATGCTGTCAGACCTTTTAAATGACATTACATAGATTAAGCTCCCTGATTATTATCCTTGTAATCATTTTTTTATATGGTTTTATTTTTAGAATTGGATTCATTTTGATAAGTACTTAACACCATAATTGCAAATTACACAGACATATTATAATAGAGAGAAGCATCTGACATAAAATTTTGATTTATGTGAATGCAAGCTAGGCAAGTTCATACAAATAAAAATCCAAATGATCCTCAAGCAACAGAAAATCTTTAGGCAAGTTTTAGTGTTTCATATCCTGTTGAAATGTCAATTGTTCTCCAATATATCTTTCTATTTTCTTTGTTTGTGATAAAAGCATTGTGAAAGTTATATAAAGTGTTTTAGAATCACAATGAAGGGTATGGCATGTTGATTACCTGATTTAGATTTTGGGTTCCATTTTATAATTTTATCCTCTTCTTGAGGCCTTCTGTATATGCTTAATAATCTTGTAGCTTATTATGAAAAGTATGGAAGACTGGAGGATGCACGCCAAGTTTTGAAAAAATAACAAAACAAAATATCTTCATTTAGACTACTAGAATTAGTGGGCACGTGAAGCATAGCGAATAGGAGGAAGATTTTGCACTTTTATATAAGATGTGAATGGCAGGTGTCTAGCCTGATAAGTTTACTTCTCCTTATGTTATTTTAGCCTGAGCTGGTTTATCAGAATTGGAGTGGGGAAGATAGATACATTGTGCCTTGAAGTTGTTGGTGCTCTGTTTTTTGTTAATTGCAACACTATGGCAGTTTGTGGTCTTAAGTTTGTTGACTTGGCTTGTAGATTCTTTTTTTTATTAATCTCAAGGGTTAGTTTTTTTGTCACTTTTTAGTCTACATTTTTCTTGACATGCTTTGTGTATTTTGTTCTTCAAAGCATTTGCTGATGAGATTGGCATTCCATTTTTGGAGACAAGTGCGAAGAATGCAACAAATGTGGAGCAAGCTTTCATGACCATGGCTGCTGATATGAAGAACAAGTGCACTTTTTTGTTATGATGTTTTCCAAACTTTAACAAGCACCTATATTATACAATTGTGATGTTAGATGTTTGTTTGTCTCCCTAATTTTAATTGTGTGTAATGGTGTAAACTTGTGCGGCAAATCCTAATGAATCTGATTGAGATTCTACTTTTTCTATGATCCTATTGTTTTATGATAAAGTTAAGTGGTGATACATGATTCAAATTATATGTCGTGACTATTGGTAATCTTGTTGGTTTGAGACATGTTCCTATTGTCTATTTTATTGGGCATAGCTGATATAACATTGGGAAAATACTGGTTTTTTCAGGTCGTGATAGAGTGTTGTAACTATATACCTTGTCCATTCATTGCTTTGAAATCAACACTGTAGATGAACTCGCAAATTTTTATGGCCAAGTGAATTGTATATAGAAGTTTGTATTTTGCAAGCATATAAATACTCATGCCTATCATGTATTTATTTGAAAATTTTGTTGCATATGTATCGAACCTTCATCTATATTCTATTATTGTTTGCTTGTTTACTTGTGTGGGATTTAACGTATGACTTGTCTCTGTTCTAGTGACTCGGATATTTTAACATCAAATGTGATAAACCTCATTGATTGCATTCGAAAAGGGGCATTAAAGAACTACATCTGACACTCTACTTGTTATTCCTAAGCAATTTCTTGTATGTCTTGTCTCCATAGAGAAACAGTGCCAATGATTATGCCATTTTCAGTTCCTAAACCTGGACATTTTAATTTCTGGGTTGCATGCATTCACATCACTAACCCTTCTTCATAACAATTTTGGTCAGGCTCCAGCTTCCAGGCTATAAAATCTTGCAAGCATCTTGAGAATATCTATCAATATGCTCAATATATTCATGCCCAAGTGAATTGTATCCAGAATTTTGCATGTTGCAAGCATATAAAATTATAAATACTCATGCCCATCATTTATTTATTTGAAATTTTTGTTGCATATGGATTGAACCTTCAACCATATTGTATTATTGTTTGCCTCTTTACTTGTGGAGGCATTACCATGTGACTTGTCCCTGTTCGAGTGACTCAGATATTTTAACATCAAAAATTTAAATATCAAATTTGATTAACCTCTCATTGATTGCATTTGATCCACGACATCAAATAACTATATCCCACACTTTATTTGTTGTTTCTAAACAATTTCTTAGAGTCAATAGTGCCAATGAAGATTCCATTTTCAGTTAAGCTTTTCCCTGGGCCTGGACATTTGTAATTTTTGGGTTGCATGCATTCGCATCACTAACCCATCTTCGTAACAATTTTGTTGAGGCTCCAGGCTTTAAAATCTTGCCAGCATCTTAAGCATATTTATCGAGCAAAGCCTTGTTTTCATGAAATTGTTGAACCACAGAGAGACTAATATGTTTCTCTTTTTACATAGAATTCTTTCCCAAGATGCAGCGTAGCCTTGAAAGAGGGTTTTCGACAAAACGACTTCCCCTATACTCCAGAATAGAGAGTCCTAGATAGAGTCCTCATTGTGACATCTTGCTTTTAAGGAGATTATATTTTCTATTTTCTATCAAATACTATTGACTTAACTCCATTTATTTTGTATTGCTGGATGGCAAGTCAGCCTGCCATGAATAGCAGCAGACCTGCTACTGTACAAATGAAAGGGCAGCCTGTCGTTTAAAAAAGTGGTTGTTGCTCATAAGACAATTCCTAGAATAATTTTTACTGCAACTGGTTTTGAAGAAGTGAAGTTGAAGATAATTGTATGTATTTTGGATCTCAGACAGGAAAACATCTCTAGTTGTCGATAGATCAACAATTGATAGAAAATTAAAACAAATTTATTGCAAGTTGGATCTTGTATTCTTTTCTGTCTGCGAAGGGCAGCAGCTTTCTTTTGTTCCTGATAATTTGTACAACCATGGATTATTGTACTCATGCGTAGTTTGTAAGATCATTCTTCTTTCAATTTTCATCATTGTCATAGTTGAACTGTTATATCTTAGAATTCTTTTAGTACTTGAAGCATTGTTTTTGAATTTGTTTGACATTCATTTTGTTCCCATGCAAAATTTGTTTGAATATCATCATTTTCAAGCAATAACAAATTCTTAAAGGGTGCTATCTCAATGGTAAAGCACCTGCCTAATTATAGGCAGGAGATTAGTGGTTCGATTCCTCCGTACCCTATCATAAATTAGTGACTAAGAAAATGACTAAATTCGCATATATACGAGTATTAGTAGCTAATTTCCAGTATCTTATAACGTGGCTAACGTTTAGTCGTATTTAGATTAGTCATTAATATTTGATTATCTAGTAGTTTATTTAGTCATATATTTGGTCATTAATTGTGACAATCAATGAGTATCAATGACTAAATGAATGACTTAATCAATGACTAAATCAGTGACTAAATCAGTGAGTATCAATGACTAAATGAATTACTTAATCAGTGACTATCAATGACTAAATCAATGACTAATAAGTCAACCAATTAATGACTAGTTAAATACAACTAGAGATAAGATAGTGGAAATCGGATACTATTAGTCACCGACTCAAAAATAGTCGTTTATAGTCGAAGTTTAGTCATTTTTTCAGTCATTAATTTCTCATTTTGTACTAGTGTGTGATATGCAAAAGGAATGTGAAGTGTAATTGGTAAATGGTATATGTGTTCCCTCCTATGAGAAAATTGGATCCTAAGCTCTATTCAATTTTCAACTCATTTGATAGCCTTAGAGATAAGATTGTGAAAAGCTAAAAGTCATAGTTGGATCTTATTCACCTGCCATACTTGTAAGGGTAGGATAGGTGGGAGGCTATTTTGATGCAATCATAGCTTAGTAGGAAAAAGTAACATAATAGTATTATTTAGAAAGTTTGTAGAAGAAAATGATAGCTATCTTCATTATGTTATACTTCTAATGTAAATCACAATGCTCTTCTTTATTACAGGTCCAACGAGTTTTGATCTCAATGACAATTTTCAAAATCATATAAATTCGGTGAAATCAATTCTTCCTCAATATGACGAGACTTTTAAGGAGAAGGTAACATTTTCCTTGATATTTTGATGTAGTAGTTTCGAGATATTTAAGATGTTCACATATTTCCTAAGATACTCAAGGCTTTAGTATTGGTTTTGTATCAATATAATGCATTGTGGCTCCAAATTCCAAAAATTATATGGAAAATAGTTTAGAATTAATGTGCAAATTCCAAACACCATAGATGATGGACCATTTCATTTTAATTTGATATTTTAAAAAGAAAACAAATTATTCATATTTTTTTTATTTATTTTTGGTATATTGCATTTCCTTTTTGCTTGAAATCTTTGCAGCCGAGTTTCCTTGTTGTACCAGCTTTGGGAACCCATACCTATTTCCAAGTTTCATGAAACTTAGTTTAACATACATGTAGCTTTTATTTGAACATATTCTCCATAACATTTTATCTCAATATCTTATTCTTGTCTTTTTGTCTCCTTGTAGAGGGAACTAGTTGAGAAGTTGCTCCAAGAATCCTCCCAATCACATGCTATAATTTGTGAACCTAAAGAAGGTGTATTTAGGAAAGGATGGTAACTCTGAGAAGTATGCAATTCGTGGTTTTTCACTTGTTGTTCTACGAGGAGAGTGTTTTGGTATGCTTGGACCCAATGGTGCTGGGAAAACCACCTCTATAAACATGGTAAGGACATCAATTAATTATTCTACATCTTAAAACTTTTGAAATTTTCATATGTCCTACATACAGTGTTTGATTGTCACACTACAATTATATTTTATGCATTCATTTGGTAAGGATGTGTACTTTCAAACATCCAAAGTTATTTTTCTTCGTATGGCATATGATGTTGACTATTTTATTGCATTTCTGATCTACCATATGTTTCAAAACTTGCATTGATTCAACTTCTACAAGTTATCATGGTTTGTACATCAACTTCAAGATTTTGATATTGTCAATGAGTTGCAGTTTGCTCTCTTAAAATTTAAGACACCTTAACACACTTTGTTCTGAAGAATTGACCATAACTCTAGTGTTTACAAGGTCATTGTAAACATTTTGTTTCAAAATTCTAGTTGGCTAGGAATCTTTTTATTCTGAAATTTCAAAAGTAATGTTATTCAGGCCATTTGGTGGTCATTGTCATTGCTTTAAGATGATCAAGTTCATATGGTAATTATATCATTATAGGATTTTTACAGCCATATATTCAGTTAATTTCACTTTAAGCCATATTATGTGCATCAATGCTCTGAATTAGGGTTTGGCCTATATTGGTAATACATTAGGTTGTACACATACTTCCCAACATGCCTAGGGGGTTACATACATAAAATATCTAATGTTGGCATACACACCATTCATAAATATAGGCCATAGTGCATGATTGAATATTTGAGAACTATAGATTTGGTTTATGGTGATTGGTACAAAGTATATTCATGCATCAAATTTATGTATATATGTGCATAGTCACATAAATAATGTTGATAATTTATTTTACAAAAGTAGGTTATGTTGGGGATAAAATCTTCTCCATAACTGATGTTGTTATATGATCAGATCTTATGTCATCATTCTAGGATGTGTAGAAAAATCCAATACCAATCTCGATTCAATAACAAATTTGGTGTAGAATACCCCAATAGTTATACATGAAGCCAATTCCAAATCACTAAATGTAGGTGATATTGTATGTTGTATTCTAGAAACAATGTCAGAATTTTGGACTTGCTTATCTTGAGAAGATCCTAAAGAGACATCCAAAGATTGTTCAAGAAACCCACAATCAAAACTTTGTTTACACAATATCTTGGAAATCGGAAGCTTAGCTTCAACCCAAGGAGATCTCTCTTTAGAACTCTCTTTGTTATTTGAATTCCCACAATACTTTGCATGTGACTCTGTATGTAAGTTTTTATCAACTAAAATACATCCTTCCACAAATCCACCAAGAAAACCATTATCATCAGTGAGTTGGAAACAAGATACATATACATAAATCTCAGACCTTGTTACTAGTAACTCATTCAAAACATTTCTAAGCAAATGTTTTTCAGTTGAACAAGCACCATTATGTTCTTCATGAAGGTTTCCTTTACCACTTGCTTCAAAGATTCCAGACTATGCATCATTAGGACAATATTGATTCCATAGGGCACCAGATTGCATTGTTTTATATTCAGTATCTACACTCTGACACTTTTCATGCTGAAATATTTCAAAGCCCTTGGTTTCAAGTTCTTGTCTAGGCAAGTCACATTTGACCATGCATTCTATCTTGGAGATAGTGGGAACTGAACTTAGCATAGAGTTCATCTAGTTATTTTTAAGGATATGTGCATAGAGTTCATTGAACTTAGCACCTTTCCTAAATTTCTAGATTCCTCTACCACTGAATGATGTCCACACCAATCCTCCAAAGGTCACTTCAAAAGGAAACTTCTTTAACAAGCAATGTCTACTAATGGCCAACAAATCCCCAAGATATGTCCACAAGGAAAATCATCCCATCAAATGTGTCTACAATGCAATTTCCAAATCCCCTTCCAAAGGGTGCACTTCTCAAGGATGTCCACATGGAAATATCTAAAGCTCTAAGGGATTATTCAAAGGGGATGTGACCACAAGAAATGTTATGATGATAGCCTCCAAGTCCTTTTTCAAAGCAAAAATCCAAAGAAGATATCTACTGAATAACCACTTTCAATTCTTCAATGGATATGGTCCAAAGCATTTGATTTTTAAGCAACTCCAAAACATGCCCAAAAGGTATGTAAAGAAGGTGAAAAAAATTAATGAAGAATGCCCAATTCTACTAGTTTTTTTTTTTAAATTCCCCATAGTGGTCGTATATCTGATGTCCCTTCCAAAGAATCTAACGACCTTGCTATACCACCGAAGGAAAACGTCGTCGGACTTTGTCTTTTGTTTGTGGGTGTATGCGTCGGATATCCGACCTCCTATAAAGTAATATGGGTCGGATATTCAACAGCTTATAAAGTTTTATCGGTCAGATATCCGACGACCATGTGGTCGGATATCCAACGGCTGTGTGGTCGGATATCCGACCTTCCGAAAAGAAATTCAAGTCGGATATCTGACACGTATATTAAAAGAGTTGTGGTCGGATATCCAATGTGTCATGCTGGATATCTGATGCGACCATACTGCTATTGGATATCCACCGAAGGTCAACGGACGTTTAGAAAAGGATAGGTTTGTTGGATTATCGACATCATGATGTCGGAAATCAGACATATATGCTATTGGATTTTGGATTGAGATTTTCATGTGTGAATTTTCTCACTTTGTTGTTGCACATTGTAATGTTGGACTAAATTAAGTTCTAATCAATACTTCATTTTCTTCTTGAAAATATACATGGTTGCTCGACACTAGTGAAATCTCCCATGTGAATTTTAGAAAAAGAAATAGAAGAATTGAATGACAATGTAGAATCTGGGATAGTGTATTTATCAGATAAGTATAGCCTCAAGCCCAAGGGAATTGGATCTATTAGAATCAAACTTCTTGGATTCCATGTTTTTTTGCTGCATAATGTTTTCTATCTTCCAGAGTTGCAAAGAAACTTGTTGTCCCCGACGAAAATTTGACAGCAAGGACATTACATCCACATGTTGGATATGATAGTAGAGATAAAGAGGTCCTCTGAAAACCAGGTCATCATGATCGGATGTGAAGATGGGAAGTTGTTGAAGCTAAAAGGAACATCCGCAAGAGCTCCTAATTTTTCCTAACTCTCTTAGGATGAAGAAGGTACATTGTATTCAAATATTTTATGGCATGCTAGATATGGGCACACTAACTATAATAGTCTCTAATTGCTGAAAAAGATAGGTGTTTCTGGTTTTCACACCATTCCAAAGAAGCTGAAATAGTGTGATGATTGTATTCTTGGAAAACATAGTAGACAACATTTTCATGATTCAAATTTCAGAGCATGTAGAAATTTAAAGTTGATACACTCTAAACTATGTGGTTCCATGTCCATTCCTTCTGCAAATGGTAATAAATATCGCATGACCTTTGTTGATGGTTACACCAGGATGTGTTGGGTCTAGTTATTAAAGAAAAAATTTGAAGCATATGAAACATTCAAAATTTTCATGTATGGATTGAAAATGAAGCACAATCTCACATTGACACAATTCGTATTGATAATGGAAAATAATACACTTCTAATGATTTTGAAAACTATCTTTGTCAACATGGGATTAGGAATCAAGCTATAGTTCCATACAATCCCCAATAGAATGGTGTGGTAGAAAGAATGAACATAACTCTCTTGAATATGGTACACTCCATGATATTTTTCAAGAATGTTAAATTGATGTTTTTGGGTGACGCAACTTTATGTGCAGTTTATTTGAGAAACATAAGGCCAAATCATGCTCGTGGAAACAAAAATCCATGCGAAATTTGGTATAACTGCATTCCTTCGGTGAGGAAACTCAATTTTTTAGGTTCCACCTATTATGACTTGATCCAAAGGAACAAATAAACAATCTCAGTGCATAGAGTTGCTATATTTTCTTGGGGTACTCAAATACCACCAAGGCATATCGTCTTTAAGATAAAGTAAAAAATAGTCTATTCTTTCCATAGATGTCATTTTTCTTAGAATGAATAAAAATGATGAGTATATTGAGAGGAAGCTTGATCGTCTAGATAAATTTACCCATGTAAAGGCATTTCATGAAGTTGATAATAAGATTCCACATCTTGAAGGAGGTATCATTATCTTGGATCAATCTTTGGAATATTGTTTTGCATCACCATCACCCCCTCATGAAGTTCCTACCACTTCACCAAAACAAGAGGTTCAATTGGATGATGTGATTGTGAGGATTGAGAGGTTGAATCTCGAAGACAATGGAGCACCGACAACTAAGCAACTTGGACCTTCACAAAAATTTCTAAAGTGGGTCACAAAGACACTTGAAAGTGTCCATCCTAATTAAGTCGGGAAGATGGCAATGAGAATTTCAATAAGATAAGACAATGGAGGAGATGCAAATAATTCAAATTCAGGTGGTGTAGAAGAAATGGATGTCTCATATGATTGTGAATTGAATTTATCTTCTAACCTTGAACCAACTTCCTTTGAAGAAGTTGATGCTCATGATGAGCGGAAAGAAGAAATGAAAATTGAGTATGATTCTCGCATTAAGAATGGGACTGGAAGTTGGTGGAACCTCCATTTAGACCCAAACCAATTGGTTGCAAGTGGGTCTACGAGAACAAGTACAAATCAGATGGCTTGTTTGTAGCATAAGTCAAGGCTTGTGGCCAAAGGTTTTGCACAGAATGAAGGCATTGACTATGATGAGACTTTCTCCCCCACAACAAAATGGGATACCATCTGCACCTTATTGTTTTTGGATGCACATAAATAGGTGGAAAGTTCATTAGATGGATGTGAAGACAACTTTCTTGCATGGAGACTTGAAAGAGAATTCCTTCATGTATCAGCTAGAAGGATTTGTTGTGAAGGGGAAAGAACAAAATGTGTGCAAACTCATCAAGTAATTACATGGCTGAAACAAGCACCTGGCGCATGGTACAAAAAGTTAATCGATCATCGTCTTAAGTTAAATTTCAAACATTTTAATGTTGATGATACAACATTGTTTGTAAACAAAGTTGGAAGAACTATTGAATATCTTGTGGTGTATGTAGATGATATTTTGATGACAAGCAACAAGGAAAGCTATATTGTTGAACCATAAAGAAAGAATTGAAGAATGCATTTGAGATGACAAATTTGGGACACCTTCATTACTAATTGGAAATTGAAGTGACTCAAAATCCTAAGTACATATTAATCTTCTAGAAGAAATACAATGGATAATTTTTTAATGGGTTCAACATGTTAGAATGCAATCCTCTCTCCACTCCAATGGAATAGAAATTGAAGCTCAGATTAAAAGAAGGGAATGAATTTAAGGATGCAACCAAGTATAGGAAGCTTGTAGGGATTCTTATCTACCTTACCACCACCAAACCAGATATTTCATTTGTTGTTGGGATCCTTTCCAATTTCATGCAAAAACCTTATGAAGGACATTGGCCTGCTACCAAAAGGGTTTTAAAATAATTGAAGGGGACTCAAGATTTTGGACTCAAGTATTCTAAGGTGGATGACTTCAAACTAATTGGGTATTCTGATTCATATTTTGATGGTGACAAAAAGACTAGAGTGTCTACTTTAGGCTATCTTATGAGTCTTGGATCAACAACTGTCTCCTGGAAATCATGAAAACAATCAGGTCCATTACATTCCACAATAGAGGCAAAATATGTGGTTGATGCAGAAGCAACAAAGGATATTGTGTGGCTCAAGAAAACACTTGAATATTTGCATGATAAATATGTAGATTCTACTCCTCTATTGATTAAAAACACTTATGCATTCAAGTTGGCCAAGAATCCCATATTCCATGATCCAACTAAGCACATCAACACAAAGTACCATCTAATTCAATATCATCTAGAGGCGATAACAATTCATTTGAAACAGTGTTCCACGAATGAGAAAATTGTAGACATCTTCACCAAAGCACTTGGAAGAGAAAAACTTGAAAAGTTTAGAAGGATGCTTGGACTCACGAACAACCCTTTGAATTAAGGGGGGGGGGATGTTGGAAACCTAATCCATAGGTTTCATGTAAATATTGTAAAATTAGTATTTCAATTACAAAGATGAATAGCCACGTACCTTTGGAGCTAGAAGGCCAAAGGTCACCCCTGGTTGTATAAATAAGACATTTCTCAATGAAATATCCATCTCGGGAGTTATTCCACATCAACAATATATGTGATTTGTTTATATTTTAAAAAAATAACCACTAGTTGTATATTTTTATGGTAAATAAATACAAAAGCCTAGTATTATTTCCAAGAGAAATTTAAATTAAAAATTGTCAATATTTTGATTTTAATCTTATTCGTGAGCCCATAATGACAAAATTGTAAATAGAGATAATATGTCAAACAATATATATATGCATTCTTTGTGTGAATAACATCCTATTATATTATATTATGATGACGATGAGGATGTCTAGGGTAACAATGATGATGATGACAATAATGACAATGATAATGATGTCATCATTTCCATCGTCATCGTCAACATCATATAATCACTTAATTGTCATCATCAATATAAAATCACATCATCGTCATCATCATCATCATTATCATCATGATTGTTATCGTTCTCATTATGATTCATCGGCATCGTCATCATCATCATCAAAAGGGTTAGTGTTAAAGGTTATATGTGTATATGCTTAAGGTAAGATAAAATAAATTTACTTTGGTCCCAGTTTACAACATTTATTGTAACTTCATTATAGTAAAATTTTAGCACGAGGGTAATAAAAGGGACTTTTATATGTATAATTTTCTTTGGATGGGTCCACAAATGAGTCATTCAATTAGGCCATACATTTGTTTGCAATAAATGATGATTTCCGCAATAATGATAAACATTGTTTGAGATCGGCGATCGCTACATCACACTATTGCACATAGTGTTGCTACTAGAGTTGAAACACAACTATTCTATTGAAGAAGATGAGGAGCAATTGGAATTTGAATTGTTTATTTCAATCAAATCTAGGATGGTGCTTAATTCCAACTTGGTCATGCATGACTTGTTAATAGTGCTCTTGTAGTTGTGGAACAGATTGTATATAATCGTGTAAGTTTACCCTCCATAACATCCCACATATGCTTTAATAAGATTTGACAACTATGAGGGGATTCCATGGATGAATTATTCCCATGGTTTATCCTATTACACCTTTAAGATAGGTGAAAAAATGTCTCTTCCATTCAAACATGCTCAAGGATTAACAAACCATAAGTCCTAAGGATTATCGGTGGAGAAAAAAGTATCTTGAATTAAAGGTTTGAATGTCTTCAATTTCAACCTCCTTTCTCTTATGATTGAAAACATAGTTTTGATATAGGTAGTTGCGATCAAAATGAGTTTAGATTCGTATTAATCTTAGATCTATCATATCCAGGTGCAAACATTTCCTCAAATTTTTACACTTTTAAAATGATTTACACTTGAGAAATTCAATCCCTCTCAAGACTCAATAAATACAAAGTTAAATTAATCCAAATTAATTACCTATATGACTCAGAAATTACAACTATTTTCCTATTACACTATATACTACATAATTGGGACCACATAATATTGTAACTCCTTTGTTGTTCTTTAAGATCTACTATCCTTGGGTTTCCCCTCATGCCCTTATGAAAGTTCAGTTGAGTTTTTAAGTAAAATAAAATAGGATTGTAATTTCTTTAATCTCTTAAGATCCTTTACACCCTACTAGCCTTGGGTTCCCCCTCAAAACCTTAAGAAAGTTCAGTTAAGTTTTAAGTAATTATTCTTTAGGTAATAGTTAGCTCCATTTGATAGAGCCCTCAAGCCCTCGATCCTCAATATAATCGAAAGAGTCCTTAACAGAAGTAGAACGAGTTACAGGTAAAACTGAACAGGGGTTGTCATGATGAGAACGAGTTACATGTAAAACTGAATAGGGATTGTTATGAGGAGAACGAGTTACAGGTAAAACTGAACAGGGGTTGTCATGATGAGAACGAGTTACATGTAAAACTGAATAGGGATTGTTATGAGGAGAACGAGTTACAGATAAAACTGAATATTATGTTACCAGTTAAATGAATAGCACACTAGCAGTAGAACGACTTTAATTCAGTCAATTAAAAGAGAAGCCACATCCGATACAGCGAATATCAGAGCCATGTTTCTATCCTGGGACCTGTGGGTTATGGGCCCACTCCGCTTCCGCTGTGCCACTCTGATGGCAGATGATAATATAAATTTCGTAATTTATACATAACAATTCTATTACTCACTTGTTTAGTAAAATTATGCATATCCGTTGTCATTAAAATACCTGTTTTTCACCGATCCAGGTTCAAATTCCGAAAAGAATTTGCTTAAGACTTTGAAATCATTTATTAACATTGTTTATTAAATTAAAGCTTTCTCGGGCCGAGTACATATCCACAACTTCAACAATTTATTATGCATAAGTTTAAAACTAATTCGTTAATTACTCTATTAAATTATTTTGTTAGTTCTGGGATTTTTGTTATCGTTTTTCAATTTATAATGTTTATATAAAATTGCAAAACTTATCTTAATGTTTCTAAATTTATTGATATTTATTAGTTCTTGCATCGGATTATTATTATGGTTTTTTAAATTAGCTTTAGGTTAGTCTCACTTTAGGTTAATAATCATCATCCTATACAATTTTAAAACTTCATCTAAATGTTTCTAAAAGTTTGATAAAAATAATTAATTTTATTATAATTATAGATTTAAATTGTATTTATATTAATGTGATTAGTGGATAAAGTCACGCGCATATATATATATATAGATATGGAAGACCTCCCATGTGTCCACGAGGGATGATGGGAGGCCAGATAATTGCGGAACAATGGTGATTATATTACAACCACTTAATGAGACACAGCGAGACATATGTTATGACCATGGTGGTGTCATTAGTATTATGATTGATCTGCTTCTTCAACAAGAGCATTGTGTCACTAACAAGAATTGGACCTGGGTGGGGAGGGTAACAATCTTTTCTACCAACCACCCAAGCTACATCCAATAGACTATTTTTATAATGTGGTTCACTGCACCGGATATCGGTGTTCCCTACATCCACGGATAACCTCCCCAAAATTCGTGAGAGAACATAGGGTGGCTAAGCATTTTTGGCATAGTGGGGGCTCAACAACAAGAACATCTTATAGACCCATTTAAAATCTCAACATGTCGCTTACAAGGAATTGAACATGGGTGGGGAGGGTAACAATCATTCCTCCAACCATCCAAGCTACATCCAATGGATGGTAATGTGTGTGTGTGTATAAATTTTTAATTTTTATATATTTTATTGTTGATTGGTAGATATAGTTTGACTTGACATGCTTTTTGATTGTTTAATCACAAAATAATATTTTTGTTTAGAAGGCAAAATAAAAAAAGACAATCAAGGCCATGATGGCTTATAAAAATAATTGTCATAATTTAGTAGGTCTAGTGTTGTGTTGTGGTTAACTGCCACCAATGCATAAACTGCCAAAGTAACCAAAAGCACTAAAGTACTCTATTCAGGGAGCATTGTAAACCAGTAGGCCAAAAATATAACCAATACCACCATATAAAATTGTGTGATGACAATCAATATCCCGATTGCAAAAGTTGAAAGGACACCCATGGCATGACATTGAAAATAAATATGAGAAGGAGATGGCATTGTTAGGTATTGACTAGGGATCAAGTATAAGAATGGAAATTGATCCTCCCGTGTATGTTGAGACCAAAAATGTAGAGGCACACTTGTGACCATTCATAAACTTGTTACATCAGTAATAGTAAAATCACAGAAGAACAAAAGTGACCCTAGTTATAATGAGGAAAAATACCATGGCATTTATTAGATCCCCTTTCAATTTATGTATAGTGGAATCTGAGGACTTCTCCATGTATGGAATTCAATGAGGACCAATGTGGAGGCACGGGTTAAGTGACCAGTGACTCAAAGAAAAATACTTGATGTCATTGTAAGGAAACTCTTCATATTTTGACCCTAACTAGAGATAAAAGGGTCTATACTATGGGAGTTGGTTCACTTTGATTGATTATAGGAATTGAAAAGATAGATTTCAGGATTCGCTAGATTGTTTCTATGGCCCTTGGGATGATATAAGTTTTTCTAGAAAGTTTTTCCACTTGGATATGATTGGATCAAATCATCTTCTTATTGAAACCTTGATCTCTCTAGTGCATTCAGTTGATTCCTTAAAATCTTGATTTTTCAAAATAAATGTGTCACATTTAGAGTCGAAGGAATTATGAGCAATTGTTCATGAGGTTTGGAACAACTCCATAAGGTCACTATACTCATAGAGATGGATCCTTTGATGGGATTTATTGTATGCCATATTGTTAAGCTCATGAGAGGTTGGGGTGTAATGATGTCTCATACAAAGGAGTTGTAGGTGGCTTGATAAAGTTTGGAGGAGTTCAACATCTTTATGAAATAAGACATTGAAAATTTCACTCTTCAAGAGACTACACAATGAACTATGACAATGAGGAAAGGTGAGGATTATATAGCCCTAGCTACCAAGATTTGTTCTCATGTCTAGTTAATCCAAGAGAAGGATGAACGATCCATGTTTTATTTTTACTTGATTTTGAAAAAGATGGTCACATGCAGGGTGCTTGGTCTTCATCGATGAAATGAATCTCTAGCTAAGGATCCTACTAAGGTTCAAAGTGTGTTTAAATATCATTTCTACTTTATTTTTACTTCTTATGATCTGATAGGTGGTGTGCTTACTGCTTGAGATGCTTGTTGAAGAGATGTCTCTCATAAAAGTCTCTAGTGGTGACTGACATAGATTAGATAAAGGATTTTTAAGGGATGATATTTTATTCACTTTGACCTTTATTCAGAATGGTAAGTCCCTTGGGATTAATAGTCATTGACCTTGAGAGTTTAACAAGGCCATGTGAGACTCCATTAATGGATATTTTGGATTTTTTCCTCATGAGGTATCTGCCTCCAATCACCTTTTGTTGGGCATGGCCCAAGTGGCACAGTTTTGGCACTGCGAAGTCTAGGTGGCGTAGTTCGGAATGCGAAGTCCAAGTGTTGCAGTTGGGAATGCGAAGTCTAAGCACAACGTTGTTTTGCTAATGCGTAGCACCAACGCAGTAGGTATTTTTGGTAACAAGTATAAGTAAAGTAAGTTCCAGCAACGACTTATTTTGAGTAAGTGACTCCATGTTTCCCGAGAGTTGGGTAAGGAGAAACGTGGAAGCAGATGAAAGCGACCTATCAGCTAGAGTGGCAGAAACCGTTAAGAGGAAAAACGGTGGGTCGACAGCAACAGAAAATCCATAATCGCGGAAAGTGACATGCCACTATGCAGTTAGAGTCGTTTCGTGAGGACTACAGCTTTCAGAAGGGATTCAAAGCCAAGAGTGGCACAGAAAGGTGTCCAGAGGTGAGTGGAGCAGCTGTCGACCACGACAGGCCGGGTTAGCGGGGTAACCGCACCATTTTTGGTAACTATAGGTTTTTTGGCCCATATTAATTGTAAAGATGTGACTTTCGGGAATGATCTATAAAAAGGGCAATTTTGTAAGGGAAGGGTTGATTTTTGTTGATATTTGATAGGAATTTTGTGGATCTTTAGTTGATCTTTGTGGTCTTTTGAGATACTAAGTATTGTAAATAGGCTCTGCAGCTATGTACGCAGAGACCCACTAAAGAGAGAAAGAGGCTCTACAGCTGTGTGCGCAGAGACCTATTGTAGAGAGAAGAGTGTGCAGCTGAGTGCGCAGGATGGAACTGTTGAACCCTTCCCATTAATATAATCAACAGTTCCTGTGGACGTAGCTCCCATCCAGGGGGTGAACTACGTAAATACCGTTTTGTGTGATTGAATTTGTGTGTTTGCTTATGTTTATGGTTAAGTTCATGCTTATAGTTATATGTATCTTCGCTTTTATATGTATTTTCCACATGAATGAGTAATGAGAATAATATGTTAAGTGTCGAACATATATGCTTGAATGTTGAATGCGCAAGTAATTCTGAATATGTTGAATGCATGAGTCATTTGGGTAAACACTAAGTCAACAAATTCTATGTTAAGTGCGATTCCTTGGGAGCGCAGTATTGAAGTTGCGTTATTGCATTATATTCCATCATATTATATGAGTTTGCGGATTGCGCAGTCCCATATGTGCGCAATAATCACCAGCGTACACGAAGTCGGGAGGACTTCGCTTCCACTAGTCTGTTAACCGTGCATCACCTGATTACAAAAACCTACTTTTGTAATCCCCCATAACTTCACCTCGGGTGAGACCTCAGCTTGTTCGAAGGTTGTTGCCGAAAGGGCCGGTGAAGAAGGGTTTTGTTGGACCACAACTGCGTAGAACCTGGGTCAGTAAGAGAAATTTAAGGAATGAGGTTCAAACCCAACAAATGGTTCCGTTGCCACGCTTGAACTGGTGATGTGTTCCAAATATTGGAATCCTGAGAGAACAGAAATACAGAACTGGGTGGATAATACAAAAAAAGATTTTGCAATGAAGGAGAACAAACATCCGCGTTTCTCTGATGAAGAATGGTTGTAGAGATACCTATTTTATGATATTTACGAAATTTTTTGCGCATCCTTTAGCAACGACCTATATGAGTGGTTTTCTATATTAGTAGAACGGAAGAACTGTTATCAGGGTGGAGAACCTATGGTGTGGACTCCATAACTGATTAAGAGACTTAAAGCGGTGGATAGCCCAATCTCAAGAGTAGTAGACTTTTGGTTCGATAGCGTACTAGAAGGCTAAGTTAAAGAATTTTTTGTTGACACTCTGGAGTCTTACAGCATAGAAGAGGAAGATTTCTTCAAAGGATTCAGAGGTAAGTACCTAAACAATCTCAGTCTATACATTAAAATGTTGTTAGCAAAGAAAGGTGTCTTAAGAATGCAATAAGATCCCTAGAAATTTGACTCTGTAATGTTCAGTACTATAGACAGTGACACTGAGGAAAACATTTACACATTACGAAGTGGTAAAAGATACAAGTATAGCACCGAGAAGAGGCCTAATGAACATGAACTTCACATCTCTCTAGAAACTGAGTTACAGGTTGAGACTGATAGTGAAATAGAACCTCGAGTAACTACCTATCATCCCATCACTCCACAGAAACCTCCAGTTGACGATAGAAATACTGCTAACCCATAGAACAATAGTAGTAGTAACACCGCAAGAGCAAGTACTCAGAACGTTCCAAGTAGTAGTATACCTAACACATCACAGAACACTACACCTCCTAGAAGAAGAATGACATAGGACATCAAACTGTCGACATTCAAAGGAACGGGTCTAGAAGACCCTGAGCAACACTGGTTTCTTTGTGAAGCTGTGTGGAATGTCAAACAAGTACATGATGATGCTATAAAACAAGCATATCTAGTTACCACATTCAGGCACAGAGCTTTGACATGTCTTATGAAATACTCTGTTGGACAGAATAGGACCCTAGTGGATATTAAAACTACGCTCATTAGAGAGTTTAAAAAACCTAAGTCAGAATCGCAATGTATAACAGAGCTCAAAGAACTTAAACAGAAACTGAGTGAGTCAGTGTGGGAATTTGACCAAAAGTTCAAAGCACTGTTAGATCAAGTGAGATTTGACATAGCACCACAACAGCACCAGGAATGGTTCATAGCCACATTGTTTCCACACATTAGATTACCGCTGATGCAACAGAATGTTACTTCGCAAACAGAGGCCCTAGAGATTGCGATGAAACTATAGGCTTCGCCTATAGGAGAGACTAGCACAGGTATGGTTCAGATACAGACCTAGGTAGCAAATTTGACATTACAACTGCAAGATATGAAGAAAGGAAAGGAAACCCGAGAAGAGGTTTGGTGTACAAAGTGTAAGGGAGAAGGTCACTCCAAAGAACATTATCTAGTATTTAAATATTACATCGCTAGTGGAGCTCCAAACCCATTGAATCAACAACAAGGACCATGGTGTGAGATTTGTCGATGTAGAGGACATCACCTAGAATATTGTTATTTAGTTTAGAAGTATGTGCAAACACCAAAGAACTTATACTGCACATTTTGTAAGTTAGTTGGCCATGATGATAGAAACTGCAGAGCCTATGAACTAATGATGGAAAGAAAACATGATGTCTACCAAGTACAAGAAGAAACACCGCATAACAATGAAAATGCACAGTATGATCAAGGCACGTACAGAGGACGTGGTGGATTCAGATGCAGAGTAAAAAACAATGTCCAGGGAAGAGGAAGAGGTCAAATAGTATGTTATAACTGCACTCAACTTGGACATCTATCCAGAGATTGCACGAATGCTTGTACTACCTGCAAATATTGTAAGTCTTTTGATCATGCCATTGAGACATGCCCTGTTTTGCAAGCAAAAATGTAAGAAAGAATACCATAGGCACAAAACAAGAACATACAGATGATCGCAGTTGAAAAACGGAATACAAATTGTAACATTCATGTTGTGATGCGAAGTGGAGCTATGACAGGTGAAGATCAAAGAACTAAAGCATCGACTTTTGAGAATCACCAAGATAAAAAAAATCCTATTGAAGGGACTTGCATAAGAAAAGAAACTAGAAAAACACTTGCTTTCAAGTTGAACAAAGAAAAATAAGTCTCCATGGAAGCAAGAGAAACCTTCAAAGAGCTAGAACCTGTCACTCCACGAATCAAGTTGCGAAGTGAGACTTCGCCTGTAAAGGATATGGCAGCATCGTATGATCACTTGCGTACTACAACAGATGCAATGAGTCCTGTTGTGCAGTTATTACAGATCTGCATGAAGCTGTTAAAACATGAGAATTCCTTAGCAGAGTTACAAATCCTACTGGGTAATTACGAGCAACGCAATATAGTAAATTAAGCACATAGATTGGTTCATCATATAAAGAGCCATAAAAGAACTGGAAGAGAAATGAGACTGAATGCGCAGATCAAATATTTTGAAATGGACGAGATTATCCTTGACTTAGGCTCATAATTAAATGTCTTGACAAAGCAAACATGGGAACAAATGGGGAAGCCAAAGTTATCATGGTCACCAATACAGTTGAAGCTAGCCAATCAACAAAAGGTTATACCCTTTGGGAGGTTAGCAAGTGTCCTTGTTGACATTGATGGAGTGAGAAGTAGAGTAGACTTTGAAGTGATTGAGATCATAAATGATAGTCAACCCTATCCTGCACTATTGGGGATTGATTGGGCCATGGATAACCTTGCAATAATAAACTTGAAAAAGTAGATGATATTTGAAGGAGCAGATATCAGGGTCATCGCACCCTTGGACCCTTCACAAGGACCTAGATACACTAAGCCAATAAGAGAAGAATGCAGAGCGCAAGATCTGGATCATATCTACAAGATGACAACGAATAAGGCAGATTACATCAACCCAACTGATGATGGAACACTGATTTGGCGATGTGACAGTTCTTGCATATCCAACTCAAATGCAGGACTAGAGAAATGGCAGAGCAGAATGCGCGAAGTATATGCAAGAAGATGTGCGCAACTCATGAGATCACTGCGCTAAATTGGAATAGAGGTAAGTCCAATCCCTACTTATGATGGAATGACTAATATTCATACATTTTTTCAAGAATATCTTATATCAGTTTCAGACGAACATAAGATAGCAGCATTGGATACAGCACTGCGCACTACACCTACTAGATGGTGGGGCCATGCACAAGCAAAATTTGACTACATGTGAAGAATGTAAGAACATGATGGAGATCAGATTTCTAGAACAAAATGAGTTCGTACAAGTAAAATACAATGGACAAATTGATCCAAGAGAACACATAGACCTTTGCACGAAAGCATGGAAACATAGACCACAAACAGAATGGGTTCATCTGTTTGTACACACATTAGAGAATATTCCAAAGAACCGGTACACAGAAACATAATTGCACAAAGGAATGGTAGAATGGTCTGTTATGGTTAAGAATTTCCAAGCAACTTTCAGCTTCGAGGATGAATGTCCAAATATAAATGAGCCATTACAGGTCATCAAAAAGAAGGTATTCAACGACACACCAAAACCTGTGTATCACCAACCATAGTGGGAAAGACAGTTAGAAAATTCCCTGGAATGTTATAACTTCGCTTTAGATGAAGAAGAAGAGGAAAGTGATGATGACGACCCACACAATGTTAACATACTTGAGTCGGAAGGAAAGCATGAATTCAAAGGACCTCCATTGGAAATTATGGATCTGAGTAATCCTGTGGAAACTCAGAAAGTGAACATTGGAACTACTGAAGAACCGAAGTTCGCTTCGATAGGAGATTATTGGGACGAAGAGATGGTTTGGCAGATAACAGATTTACTTCGCGAATACGAAGACTTATTTCCTACAGAGTTTTTTGAAATGAAAGGCATTTTGGACGACTTGGGGGTTATGAAAATACCTCTCAAGCCAGATGTGAATCCCATTAAGCAGAGACCTTATCAACTCAATCAAAGATACAAAGAAAGGGTAAAAGAAGAGCTTGATAAGATGCTCGACGCAGGAATCATTAAACCTATAGAAGAGTTAGAATGGATAAGTCCCATGGTTATCCAGGAAAATAAAACTAAAGGAAAAATTCAGATCTCTGTAGATCTCAAAAAGCTAAATGATGCATCACTACATGACCCATTTCCTACTCCATTCACAGATGAAGTATTAGACAATGTTGGAGGGAATGAGGTGTACTCTTTCACTGATGGATTTTATGGATATCATCAGATCATAATTGATATAGCAGACAGGAACAAGACCACTTTTGCCACAGAATGGGGCTCATTTCAGTACACAGTTATGCCCTTTGGTTTGAAGAACGCACCTGCTATTTTTTCAAGAGTATTTGTTGTTGCATTCAAGGATTTCATCCATAAATTTCTAGAAGTATATTTTGATGATTGGATAGTATTTGGGTTATTAAAGAACCATTATTCCAGCTTAATACTGATGTTAGCAAAGTGTAGACAGCATCAGATCTCCCTGAACTTGAAGAAGAGCATTTTCTGTGTTCCCTATGGAATTTTATTGGGACACATTGTTTGTAAATAGGGGATGATGGTTGATCCAGCTAAAATCACAGTTACTATGAACTTGCCAGCACCTAACTCAGTAAAAAAACTACGCACTACATTGGGGCACATAGGCTCCTACAAGAAGTTCATTAAAGGATATGCGCAGATAACTGCGCCCATGGAAAAATTGTTGAAAAAATAAGCAAAGTTCATATGGACTCAAGACTTCCAGAAAGGACTGGACACACTGAAAGAAAGGATGGTAACTGCGCCTATATTAGTTTTTCCAGATTGGAGCAAACATTTCCACATCCATATAGATGCTTCATCCATTGCACTTGGTGTTGTGCTAGCTCAACTAGATGAGGGAGGTATTGACCATCCTATTGCATTCTCAAGCAAGAAGCTGTCCTCAGCAGAGAAGAATTATACTACAACAGAAAGAGAAAGTTTAGCTATGGTGTACGCACTGCAAAAGTTTAGGAACTATCTGCTAGGTGCGCACTTTTGTTTGTTTACTCAACATTCAGCTTTGAAATATCTGGTCAATAAACTAGTGTTAGGGGGAAGGATCTATAGATGGTTGCTACTCTTTTAGGAGTATGAATTTGAAATTATTGTTAAGCAAGGAAGGTTGAACTCAGGACCTGACCATCTTTCCAGAATTGAGTAAGGCGAAGAACCTACCAACCTAGAAGACAGTCTACCAGATGCGCAGTTATTTGCTATTCAGATTGCAGATGACTATTATAAGGACATTATAGAATTTCCGACCATAGGTCTGGCACCTACAAATTTTACTATGCAGCAAAAGAAACACTTGGTATTTAAAGGAGCTGACTTCACCATAATTGCACGACAATTATACAAGTTCGAACTAGATGAAGTACTGTGCAGATGTGTGCTAGAACAGGAGAAACCATTGATACTAGCTTCAGGGGTGTCTGGAGGTCACTACGCAGGAAGAGCTACTACGCAGAAAATTTTAAGATCGGGACTATGGTGGACTACACTACATAAGGATTCAAAGGAACATTTCCGAAGTTGCGATGTTTTCCAAAGAATAGGGAATCCATCTCGCAGAGATGAGATGCCATTGATGCCACAATTGACATTGCAAGCCTTTGATAAATGGGATATTGATTTCGTGGGACCTATTAACCCACCAGGGAAGCAAACTGGTTCGATATACATTATTACAGCTATAAACTATCTAACCAGATGGGCAAAGGCAAAACCAATAAAGGACGGTAGCGCAGTTACTACCACGCAGTTCATTTTTGAAAACATCATCACAAGGTTTGGATTTCCAAAGATCCTAATGAGCGATCACGGGACACACTTCTTGAATAGAACTATTGAATCCTTGACTGAAGAATTTCAAATTTACCATCAGAAAAGCACACCATAACATCCATAAGCTAATGGCATTGTTGAAGCCTTCAACAAGGTATTAGAAAATGCGCTGACTAAGGTATGCAACATAAACATGGATGATTGGGATCTGCGAATACCAGTTTTGTTATGGGCATATAGGAAAACTTGCAAGAAGTTGACAGGCCATACACCTTTCAGGTTAACATATGGACAGGAATTTATAATGCCAATGGAATACATAGTACCAAGTTTGAGAATTGTAGCTTTCACAGGCATGGCAGATGATGAGACAATGGAAGAAACGCTCCTACACTTGGTTGGGTTAGAGGAAGACTGCTTCATTGTAGGATTTCACAAACAAGTGCATAAAAACATAGAGAAAGCATGGCATGATTGCCACATCCAGCACAAATTATTTCAGGTAGGAGACCTTGTCCTCCTCTATGATAGCAAATACATGAAGTTTCCTGGAAAATTTAAAATGAATTGTCTAGGAACATATATTGTTAAGCATGTTACTAATGGTGGCGTAGTTCAGCTAGCCACATTAGTAGGAGAAAACCTACCAGGCCTTATTAATGGAAGTATACTAAAACCCTATAGGGATAGTCCTACTTCACCCGAACCTCAGTGATCAGAAGCAAAGAAAATTCTAAGTGTCAAGTGCAGTTGAAATTGGACACTAAGAATGATAGAATAAAGAGTATGCACACAATTTTGGTGAAATACAAAGTTCCAAGAAATATGAACTGCGGAGTGTATGTTGGAAGCGGAGATGCGAAGTGTACACCAGAAGCTGCGATGCGAAGTACGAGTAGGAAGCACAGCTGCGAATTTAAAAAGGATAGAGCATAAATGCGTAGTAGAACCTCGCATATTTTGTCTAAGATGTGAGCGAAGTTTGACGGAACTAGCCATTAAAACGTTGGTCGAAAAAGTAGCCATTATACAGTGTTTTGCCGATGGTCGCTTTTGCATTTAACACGAAATTAGCCATTTCCGACGCATTCAATGAAAGAAAGGACCCTGGGATAATTTTCTTGTATGCATTCATAATGTTTGGAAGAATGCATACAAGAAAATGGGATCTAGGAATTCTCCTTCCTGATGGTATGGGCTGGAGAGCACTCCTAATTGTTGGAGTGCAATCCAAGCAATGGGACCTTGGGATAATTGTTTAGTCTCATTGGTTTCAATTTTTTTTGGGAAGCAAGTAGTATGGGAGATTGAGTCTCCACTAAATAAAGTGATTTAAATCATAGTAGTGCAGTAGCAAGCATGGTGGTTCCTCTCTAAAATATTCATGGAATCTCGAAGACTCAAAGTTGGGAAACTCAGTGGAAACTTCAAGAATTATATAGTGGTATCAAAAAGGGTTTCCAAAAGATGAAAGAGGTAAAAGAGTAATTGTGCAAACTTGGTTTTGATGTATTTAATTAATATTTTGGTGTTTAGTGGTGAGGTCATAGGGAATATCAATATGAAAAATAAAATCCACATCTCCTTGCTTTCGAAAGCACAAAATTGTAGTGCATGAGTGCCACTACTCAGAGTTTTAGAAGGGAATCCTTGGGAAGCAAAGTTTTGGAAAGAAAGCAAGTTCTTCAACATCTATGTTTCAAATGGATTGAGGACAAGCAATATTGGGAAGGGAGGATTTGTCATGTCCCAAAAAATTGCATTGGGTCACAATGGCCTAAACCACTTGGCCATATTCATGATAATCTGTCAAGTTGATGATAAGGGTCAAATAAGTACCAAGCATGATGTCTAAGTTAGTAATAATGTAAAATTATATCCAAGTGGACAAGGTGGGTCACATTAAGAGAAAATTCCCAATTCAAAGTTTGTAATATTCCCATCCAAATGAACTATCATGGAGGAAAATTACTAGCTTCCAAGGTTGGGGGTGAAAGCATTAAAAGTTGGAGTAAAGGAGCTACAAGACCCAAAATGACCTTAGACCTACAAATTCACATTAAATGGGTTAATTAAATAATAATACAAATAAAATAATGTGGCATTGAACCATGAGTGTTGATGTATATGTAACTTCAGAATGTATTTCATCTATGTATATTGTACTCCTATAGAGATGTGTTATTCCTCTATATGGAAGTGTTGTCATTTGTATTGACAAGTGTCGCAAGTGTCGTAACTTGCCAATGGGTTATTAGACCACCATGTGTGGGGTCGGCCCTGATTAAGTTAACCATGGGTTACTAGGCTAATCTAGACAAGTCAGCCCCATTAGTTTATTGGGCAGGACATGACAAATATAAATAGAGATCGGGAGATCTCTATTTGGACATCTCATTATTCACTTGTACATCACTCGGAAAGTGGCGCACTAGTTGACGAGGAGGAGGAGCTGCTAGTAAAAGACTATCTCTTGTACTTTGGTTGTACCTTGGTTGTATTATTGCTCTATCTATCTTTGAGGAAGTTGTGGGGTTTTTCACCTTAGGGTTTTCCCCATGGAAACTATGTCTGTCTATTGTCTCTTATATTTGCCTCTTGTTGTGATTGACATGAGTGACATGCTTGATATGATTGATATGCTGTACATGTTATTCTCTCAGTAAAGATCCTAGAGTATATTGAATTAATGCTAAAAAATTAACATGGTATCAGAGCTTCCCTGAGAAGAAGGCATTGTGCAGTGGTGGAAACTAGGGTTTCTTGTTTATTGGGTTTCTCTCCATATATTTTGGAAAAGCAGTCAAATAGATTGACTCTACTCATCAAGGAGAATCTCTCTCCAATCAGAATTCAATTCTGAGCACTTTCAGTTTTGGCCCTAAAAATTAGGGTTTCCACAAAAATAGGAATTTCTGAAATCTGAAGACATAGTTGGAAGCGCCTTGGAAAAATCTAAGTTTAGAGCTTTGGATTGATATTTTTGGTTGGGTGAAGCTCCGGGAAACTCAAACCCTAATTCAGGGTCCTCCCTAGTGAATCTCGGAAGACTAAAAGGCATTTCCGAAGGGTGAAACTTTGCAGATATCAAATTATGAATATATCAAGCTGATCATCTCATCAAGGCGCATCTTTCTATCCTTTCAAAATTTTGAAATTCACATTTTGAATTTTTAGGGTTTCTCTGACAAACCCTAATCCAGGACTAGATCCAGTTTTCAGCAAATCAAGTGGTAAGACCTAAATATTTTCTATTTCCATTTGAAGTACTCTTTAAGATGTCTCACCACAACAAGCTTGAGGATAAGCTTGAAGGGGATAATAACTTCCGAGCATGGAAGTATAGGATTGGATTAATCTTGGAAGAAAATGAATTGGACACCTACATCAGCTCTGAGGTCCCTATCCCAGAGGATGAAGAGGCTAAGGAATTGCATAAGAAGAACTTGGTCGAGGCAAAGAGAATTATTGCTAATTCTATCAAAGACCATCTCATACCACATGTGTCATCTCTAAAGACACCAAAGGAGATGTTTGACTCTTTGACCAAGCTATTTGAAGGGAAGCACATAAATCAGAAGATGACTCTGCAGAATCAATTGAAAGGGGTCAAGCTATTGAATGGAGAGACCATTCAATCTTATTTCTCCAAAGTTTCTCAGATCAAGGAACAAATTGAAGCTGTAGATGAAGTGGTGGAGAATGGAGAAATTTTGATGACCACTTTGAATGGCCTACCTAGGTCATGGGATTCCTTTATCCAAGGAATATGTGCAAGAAGGAAGTTAATCTCCTTCAGTAGACTGTGGGATGAATGTTCACAAGAAGAGGCTAGGCTTGTAGCTCGAGAAAAAAATATGGGAAATGAAGATCAAGCTCTCACAGCTCACACCAAAAGAAGCAATCCTAAGAAGGAGCACTCTCATTACAAGAAATCCTCTCACACCCATCTAAAGAATATGAAAGATATGAGATGCTTCACATGTAATGAGAAATGACACTTTGTTGTAGATTGTCCCAAGAACCAAACGGACAACAACTTCAACAAAAAGAAGAAAGGAAACAATAAGAGATTTCATGCTCATGCTGCTGAGGACAATGAACCTCCCAAGAAGAAGGCTAGAACATAAAGTGATGATGATGACTCATCAAGCGAAGAAGAATATGTTCTAATCTCTGCTCTCACAGGTACTATCTCTCATGGTTGTAATGATTGGCTTATTGACAGTGGAGCTTCCAAACACATGACTAGGTTTAAAGAATATTTTGTAAATCTATCTGAACATGAGTCACCCCATAAGGTGAAACTTGGGGATGACTATCAATATCCTATCAAAGGAAGTGGTGAAGCCTCGTACAACCTAGACTCTGGGAAGTCTTTGAAGATGAAAGAGGTTCTATATGTACCTGGGCTCAAGAAGAACTTACTCTCCATATCTGCATTGGATGTAAAAGTCACAAGGGTTGCATTTGTAGATGGCCAAGTCTTAATGTGGCCAAAAGGTAAAACTATAGATGATGTAGTGGAGATTGGAGAGCAAGAGGGAGGATTGTATAAATTGAAGGGACAACCTGAACATTCCATGGTACATGAATCCATGGAGCCAAGTGAACTTTGGCATAGAAGGCTTGCTCATGTGCACTATAGAGCACTACCACTTGCAAGCAAAGCTATAGAGGGTCTTCTTGAAATCAAGACCAATCATGAAGGTCTTTGCAAAGGATGTGCAAAAGGAAATAACATAAAGAAGGCATTTCCAAGTAGTGAAAGCAAGGAAAAAGGAATCTTGGAAATTATCCACTCTAATTTATGCGGACCGATGTCTTCCAGTTCTCTTGGTGGTTATGTTTACTATGTCTCTTTCATTGATGACTTCTCCAGGAAGACTTGGGTTTACTTCTTGAAGAACAAGGATGAAGTGTTTGATAAGTTCAAGGAATTCAAAGCCTTGATGGAAAACCAAGCTGATAAGAAGATCAAAACATCCAGATCCGACAATGGCAAGAAATTCACTTCAGGAGAATTCAAGAAGCTATGTAGTGATTCAAGGATTAAGATGGATTTGAATGCTCCCTACAATCCACAACAAAATAGAGTTGCAGAAAGGAAGAATCAAACAATCATGGAAGCAACACGGGCAATGCTGCATGACCAGGATCTGCCTATGCATCTGTGGGCAGAAGCAGCCAGGACAGCAGTATATGTGCATAACAAAACACCACACAAGATATTGGACAACAAGACACTAGAAGAGGTCTTCTCTAGTAAGAAACCTGAAGTCAGCCATCTCAGAATATTTGGTTGTCCAGTATACACTCATGTTCCAAAGGAAAAGAGGACAAAGCTAGATCCTTCAGGAAAGAAGGGCATCATTGTGGGGTATAGTGAAAGCTCAAAGGCTTACAGAATATACTTTCCAGGGTTCAAGAAGATTGATGTCAGCAGGAATGTAACATTTGATGAAAACTCAACCTTCATCAAATCAAGAAAGACACTTGTTGAAGATCATGAAGAACCAAAGGAAAACATATTTCAAGACATCACCATGACTAAATCAAGTCCATAAGTAGATTGTGAAGTTGAAGATCCATAAATACCTGTAGATCCACCCCGTGAGAATAACTCTCACAAGAGGAAACCTGTATGGGCTAGAGAGCTCATCCAAGATGTAGAAAGATATGGCATTTCAAAAGAAGAACACAAAGAAAAGAAGAAAACTAGATCACATACCAGCTATGTTGCTTTACTCTGTGATATTATGAACAAAGAACCTTCTAGTTATGAAGAGGCAGCAGAAAAGAAAGAATGGAAGGATGCCATGGTTGAGGAATACCAGTTGATCATGAAGAATGATGTTTGTGATGTAGTCCCAAGACCTGAAGGGAAGTTTGTTGTGACTTCCAAATGGATCTACAAGATCAAGCATGCTGCAGATGGCAGCATAGAGAAATATAAAGCAATATTTGTAGCTCGTGGCTTCTCCTAGAAAGAAGGGATTGACTATGAAGAGACCATTGCTCCTGTAGCTAGATACACTTACATTAGATCAATACTTGCTCTGGCTACAATGATGAAATGGAAGATACACCATATGGATGTCAAGATAGCTTTCTTGAATGGTGTAGTCGGGGAGGAAGTGTATGTGGAGAAGCCACTTGGTTTTGAGACACATGACAGGGAGTCATATGTGTGCAGACTGAAGAAAGACTTGTATGGATTGAAGCAAGCTCCTAGGACTTGGTATGGTAGGATAGATAGCTTTCTATCCAATTTGGGCTTTACTAAGAGTAAAGCAGATTCCAACCTTTACTACAAGGTTGAGGAAGGAAATCCTGTGATACTACTCTTGTATGTGGACGACCTGTTTGTAACAGGAGAGGATGGATTGATTGCCGATACCAAGAGGAAGCTTGCTGCCGAGTTAGAGATGAAGGACTTGGGTATGATGCACTATTTTCTAGGCATGGAGGTGTGGCAGAGTGCAGATGGGATATTCCTTGGACAAGGGAAGTATGTAATAGAGATCTTGAAGAGGTTCAGGATGATGGACTGGAAGGCCATGGCCACACCTATGGCATCGAACCTGAAGCTTCTGTGTGATGCTTCATCTGATCCGGTTGATGTCACTGTGTATCATCAGATGATTGGGTCCTTGATGTACCTGACAAACACTAGACCAGATATTTGCTTTGCGGTGAACACATTGAGCTAGTTCCTGAAGGATCCCAAAGGTATTCACCTGGTTGCTGTAAAGCATATTCTGAGGTACCTGAAGAGTACAATTGATTATGGGCTCAAGTATGATGTGAATCAAAAGTTTAACCTGCAGGGTTATGTTGATTCAGATTGGGTAGGAAATGCTGCAGATAGGAAGAGCACATATGGGTGTTGCTTCAGTATGGGATCAGGTGTGATCTCTTGGTTTAGCAGGAAGCAGTCTTGCGTAGCACTGAGTACAGTCGAGGCAGAGTATGTTGCAGCATGTTTGGCTAGTTGTGAGGCAGTATGGCTCTGGAAGCTACTGTCTGAGTTATTTGATCTCCCACTAGGGGATATTGGTATATTTTGTGATAACCAGAGTTGTGTGAAGCTGTATGAGAACCCGGTGTTCCATGACAGGTCGAAGCACATTGAGATCAAATATCACTATATCAGGGATATGGAGGAGAGAGGAGTAGTGAATCTCTTGTATGTTGCAATGGACAAGCAGATTGCAGATGTGATGACAAAACCACTAGCCAGAGTGAAATTTGAATACTTTAGAGAGAGGCTTGGTGTTCTTCAGATTGATGACACTTCGAGGAAGAAGTGATGGACACATTTGCTGGAGCCATTCCAAGCATGATGAGAGGAGGATCCTTCCCATGGCTGTGGATGTAAGCGCTGGATGATGAGCATCAGGACAATGTTTGAGTTTCTGCTCTGTATCATCAGTTGGATCGTTTATATGTATGTATGCATCATGTTAGATGCTGGATATGATCAGTTGGATCATTTATATGTATGTATGTATGTATGCATCATGTTGGATGCTGGATATGATCAGTTGGATCATTTATATGTATGTATGCATGCATCATGTTAGATGTTGGATATGATCAGTTGGATCATGTATATGTATATGCATCATGTTGGATGCTTGGACCATGTATCTGTATATGTATTAGGTGGATATGTTGTATGATCAAGAAGATCATGTATGATATATATCAGGTGGATACATTGGATGATTAGGTGGATCATGTATCTGTGTATGTATCAGGTGGATACAATGTATGATTAGGTGGATCATGTATGATTATATGTATCAGTTAGATACGTGGTATGCATCAGGACGATGCAGTGATGATGATCAGGATGATCATGTGTACATCAGGATGATGTATGGTGAGTATCAGGTTGATACTCTGTGGCTGTGGAACAGGTTGTGCAGATAAGCATATAATCTAGCCATGGGAGATTTGCAGATAGTCTTTCGAGGTTTTGCTTATGGAATGTAATGTGGCCCTGGGATATCTAGAAAATGCTATTTCAAGGTTTTGCTTTGGGAGGACATATAATCCATCCCTAGGAGATCCGATAGGTTGAGCCGTGTGCTTGTAATCAGTCCTGGGATGCTCTTTCGAGGTTTTGTCCTATGGCATATAATCCATCCTTGGGAGATCCTATAAGTCGGAGTTGTGTACCCATAACAACCTGGGATGTTCTTTCGAGGTTTTTCCATGACCACATATAATACATCCCTGGGAGATCCTATAGGTCGGAGCTGTGTGCCCATAACAACCTGGGATGCTCTTTCAAGGTTTTTGGTGACCACATATAATATAGCCCTGGTAGATCCTATAGGTCGGAGTTGTGTACCCGTAACAACCCGGGATTCTCTTTTGAGGTTTTGTGGTGGGGTCACATATAATACAGCCCTGGGAGATCCGAGAAGTAGAGTTGTGTGCTCATAAGAGCCTGGGATGCTCTTTCAAGGTTTTGTGATGCACGTAATAAGTCCTGAGAATTCCACAGTATGGCCAGTGATGATGAAGACCTATAGGTGGTGGGCCTACATCCAGTATGAAAAAGGACTGGCTCTGTAGAAATTCCTATGATGAGTATATTCAGAAATTGATTGAGATAGCAGCAGCCGTGATGATGACGATTATTCAAGGATGATGATTCGTTGATGATGATCTAGAGAAGAAGACTTGTGCTAGCAGATCTGTGTCGAGAAATACCTTTCTAGTTAAGAGGGAGTGTTGATGTATATGTAACTTCGGAATGTATTTCATCTATGTATATTGTACTCCTATAGAGATGTGTTATTCCTCTATACGGAAGTGTCGTCATTTGTATTGACAAGTTTCGCAAGTGTCGTAACTTGCCGATGGGATATTAGACCACCATGTGTGGGGTCGGCCCTGATTAATTTAACCATGGGTTATTAGGATAAGCTAGACAAGTCATCCCCATTAGTTTATTGGGTAGGACAGGACAAGTATATATAGAGATCGGGAGATCTCTATTTGGACATCTCATTATTCACTTGTACATCACTCAGAAAGTGGCGCACTAGTTGAGGAGGAGGAGAAGCTGCTAGTAGAAGACTATCTCTTGTACTTTGGTTTTACCTTGGTTGTATTATTGCTCTATCTATCTCTGAGGAAGTTGTGGGTTTTTTCACCTTAGGGTTTTCCCCACGGAAACTTTGTGTGTCTATTGTCTCTTATGTTTGCCTCTTGTTGTGATTAACATAATTGACATGCTTGATATGATTGATATGTTGTACATGTTATTCTCTCATTAAAGATCCTAGAGTATATTGAATTAATGCTCAAAAATTAACAATGAGGGCACATAAGAGGTTGTGGGACCCATTTGTGGCAATATTCCCCACTACACTTGGCATGATTCTCTCACCAATTCAAGTTCAAGATGAAGGGTAACATACTTGGGGGATTTTAAGAGGTATTATTCATGGCATGAATCATGTAAGGTCAAAATGGAGTGGAAGAATAACTCCCATGGAAGAGGAAGAGGCATCTTAGAAGAATTGTGACACTTGGGCTAGATTCCCTAGCTTCTATGACAACAATGATGAAGATGCTATGACATCTATGACACAAATCAGACCTAAATGTTGACATCTGACATATATGACATGTCAGGGATAAAGATATCCTCCAAGAAGGCACACAAGGGATTTAAGGCAGCCAAAGAGACACCCATTAGAAATGAGGGAAGATGGAGACTAGGAATTGTTGGACAAGTGGCACACATTGGAATCTCTTCCCAACTTGAGTTGGAATGAGTCTCTTGGAAGGAATTCAACCCATGGAGGACTTGAGAATTTTATAAAATACAAGAACAAAGAATGAGAGTATCTTTTGATCATTTTTTATTTGCACCTTTGCAATGTGTAGAGCTTCGCTTGTCCATGCTAGTGGAGTGTTTACTCTACTTGCCTTAGTACCAATTTTGAGGGTGAAAGATTCCCATCCTAATTGGCAATTGGAGAGGCCATTCAGAACTTTCATTTGGATCTGTAATGGATTTATTAGTTTCAGGTTGAAGCTACATGGCAGCTCGTGGATCTTTCTTCTACAACTTGTTCTCATCTCTATCACACATTTCCTTGCATATTTTGGCTCTTGGAGGAATTGCGCCTTTGGTGAGATGTTGATATATTTGTGAGAGTCCAATAATATCCATTTATTTGTATTCATATATATATATACTATTTATTTGATTCTTAGAAGACTCTCAGGTCTAAATACCAAGTGAAACTATGTAAAAATACCAAACAATGCATAAATGGTGTCATTTTCCCTATATCTTATTGTTGGATCTTGAGGAGACTTTATTTTGATTTCTATCAGTCAATATCTATGATTTTGTTGATGTATGGAGTCTCATTAATGTTCTCAATAAGTTTCATTAACATTTCACAAGTCCTTGGAACATAAATTTCGAATTTCATAACAAGTGGTGAAGTTTACTATCATTTCCCCCTACGTGAAGACATGTATACAAACCTAAAATTTATGAGAGTTGCAGAAGCCTAAAGAAACTAATTGATGATGCATTGGAAAGCATATTGAATTAATTTATCAGTACCATGTCTCTGTTCTGAAATTTGGGAAGGTCTTATAGCATTTGGGAAGCCATCTTTGTCCCTTACTCTTGGGGGTTTGAACCTCGAATTTACTTGTAAAATTTTCCAGCTTCTCCTGAAGTTAAATGACTGTTGCAGAAGTATTATGATAGTGTATAAGAATCCATGAGGTTAATTTTTATGTCTTAATACCATTAATATACCTTCATACCCAATTCGAAATCCTCAGGAGTAGTTTGGAGCCATCTACCCTTGGGGGTTTCAACATAGATTTTCCTAGTAATTATGCATTTCACCTTCTAATTGTAAATGCGAGTGGATGAAGTATTTAGAAATCGTCCAAGCCTATAATAGCTACATTAATGTGTCCTATTGCACCTCAATCCACTCTGGACACAGTTCGAAACCATTTGGGATAATTTGGGATAGTTTGGGGCTTCACTAGTCCAAGTTTCAAAATTTACTAAATTGGGAAAATTGTCAAATTAGGGACATTACAAACTCCTATACCTCCCATATTTCCTCAAACTAACCTTTGCATTTCCTCTATTTCTGGCATATTATCTACCTCTATTGCTCAAACCTAATTACTTGAGCACCTAATTTGTCTTAGATTCGTGTAGTCCTCTTCATCTATGTGCCTCATCTATTGTGGGAGAAACCTCTTCTCAGCTCACACATCCTCTTGTTTCCCTCTCTTTGTGCCTCCTTGTAATTAATAATTAATAATAAAAATTAATAACAATTAAAATATTAATAATTGATAATTAATAACAAAAAGGAAAATATTCTTTAGGCCCCATCCTCCCAGTGCTTTGGGGACCGCAATCATATCCCATCTGACCCACACCAAAGCACGGTTATCACCCTTACCCTTCCAAAGAAAGGCAAAACACAGCCGCCGGATCTGCTCCAGGACTCCTTTGGGAATCCAAGCGAGTGACATCCAATACACTGGAATCGCTTCCAAAACTGATTTAACCAAAACCAGCCTCCCTGCCCGCGAAAGCCATTTGTGACTCCATCCACGAAGTCGCTGTTCTAATTTAGCAATTAGCCAGTGCCAATTAGCTTTCAAATATGCATTAGGTTTCAAGTGAAAGCCAAGGTACTTTAAACCAGCATCAAAATCAAAAGTCCTGTAGGGTAGTCTCATAGCCATTCTGTGAATCTCCATCTCGGTTAAATGCGAGCATGTGATCGTTGATTTATCAATGTTTACTAACATACCCGCTGCCTCTTGCAGCAAATTGAGACCTTCAACTACCTTGTCAATATCCTGTCTCGAGCCATCACAAAATATCAGAATGTCATCAACGAAAAGGAGATGTGTGATATACAATACCTGAGAAATGGATATGCCACGAAAAGAACCATTAGCTTTTGCTTTCAATATAAATCGACTGAGGCCTTCAGCAACAAGGAGAAATAACAGCGGTGACAGTGGGCATCCTTGTCGTAGGCCCCTGCCAGCGTGAAAGAATGGACTCGCTGAACCATTTATCAGGACAGCAAAGCTCACCGTGGTGATGCAGGCCATAATCCATCGTATAAATTCATAGCAGAAGCCCAGGTGTGTTAGAAGCATCCGGATATATAGCCAACTAACCCGATCAAATGCTTTGGAGAGATCAATTTTGATCACAGCACCCTTCTGCTTCTCCACCTTCATAGTGTGTATTCCTTCCTGTGCAACTCCAATGGCCTCGTGGATTTGACGGCCTTCCAAGAAACCAAACTGTTCACTAGAAATATTCTGAGACAGGATAATCTTGAGTCTCCTCGCCATAACCTTTGAAATAATCTTATAGATGCAGTTGCAGAGAGAGATAGGTCTGAATTCATCAAAGCTTTCAGGCTTGTCTGATTTAGGAATGAGAGCTAAAAAGGTCGAATTGAAGGGTCCATGTATAAATCCAGCCTTTCTAGATTCTTCCACCACATTCAAAAGTTCTTCTCCGAACAAGTCAAAGAAACCCAAGAAAAATTCGATAGGCCACCCATCGGGCCCCGGACTCTTATCTTTCTGGAAGGAGTGCATAACCTGCGAGAGCTCATCCGGCAACACCTCCGCCATTAACATAATTTTCTCCTCCTCTCCCACAAAACGAGGGAAGAGCTGAGCCATCCGAATAACCTCAGCGATAGAGGCCCCAGGTTGTGCAGTGAATAAGTCTCCAAAGTGTCGTACCCCCATATCATCCAAACCATCAAAGCTGGAGACCTGTTCCCCGTCAGTAGAGGATAGTTCCCAAATCGAGTTAGTGTCTTTTCTCCCCTTCGCATAGGCTTGAACAAATTTTGTGTTCTCATCCCCACACTGTAGCCAGAGCGCCCTGCTTTTCATTCTCCACATCTCTTCTCTCTCAAATAGAATCACATTTCTGTAGCATTCCCACTCCAACAGCTCACCTTTCTGCACTTCATCCAGATAACCCATGCCCCTGCAGTGTAGTAGTCGATCAATATTCAGCTCAGCATCCCTCAGCTTCTGATCATCTATCCCTCGTTTTTCAGAGGCTTAGAGAATGGTGGCCTCTTTTATTCACTTGAGATTGAGTTGAAAGTGTACTCCCGCATGCTCCAGAGACTCTGGTGGTCGATGAACCCACTGAGCCTGTACTAATTTAAGAAAATCCTCCTCCTTCAACCAGCTAGGATTGAATTTGAATGGGCTGGGGGGTTTTTCTCTACCACCTCTTAATTCCAGAAGGATTGGGCAGTGGTATGAAACCCCCCCTGTCCCAACCCATTGCTTGACCACATCAACTCCCAGAGCCAACACATCAGTCACCAGAAACCTATCCAGCCTCTTAGCCACCCATTGATCCCCTGTTCTCTTATTCCTCCATGTGGGGGATAACCTGTTAGGTAGTATGTCAAGAAGGTCCTTCCTTGCAAAGGCTTGTATAAAGTAATTTGCTAGTGGATCCGGAGCAGCCCGAGGCCCCCAAACTTCCGAAGTCCCCAGTGTAAGGTTGAGATCCCCACCCAATATCACATCCCTTCCAGCAAAGATGTCCATACTAAACAAAGAGTCCCAGAATCCAACCCTATTTAAATAGGGCCCATAGATATTGAGAACTGTGATCCTCCTCCCCATCGATGCATCCCATACTTCCAATCCAATACCAGAGGGAATGCCCCAAGAGCAATCATATCTGCAGCTATTCATCTTCCAGCCTGTGGCCAGCCCTCCAGAGCGTCCACGAGCATCCACACCAACAAACTTCCAACCAGGTAGCAATAGTTCCAATGCCCGAACAACCTCCTCACTGCCACCCAAAGTTTCTTGTAACAGTATAACATCCGGTTGATTTAAATCCACCAACCTCCGAAGTGATGATTTTTTAATGGGACTCGCCAACCCACGACAGTTGAAAGACAATAATTTCATATGAAACCCCCTTCCTGGGTTTTCGCTGCTCTAAGTGCCTATTCGATAGAGGATTGTGTACCCATAACTAAATCAACTTTTGCCCGCTCTTGAGATATTGACAAATGAGATTTTCGGCCCCGCCCTTTCCCCCCAACACTAAAAGCCACTTCAGAAAGTCCCTTACCCCCCGAGCCATCAGCAGTGATCACCCTATTTCGGAGAGCATATCGGATACTATGTCTAGAGCTGGGAGAGTGTTTAGTAGAAACAATGGACGGTGTGTATACACTATCCGAAACAGAACAAGGAGAAACAGGACAAATAGCAGATCTGACCGGAGGAGATGTCCCAAGACAATCCTCCCCCAAAACAATAGGGTCATTAAGTAAAGAAACAACAGAGGATAAGTGATGAGACAAACCCGAGTTGTTCGAAGATGAGCCCCGACGGATAGTTAACAGCTCCTGTAGCTTCCTGGAGGCTGCCCGCGTCAATGGTGTCGTGGTACCCATATTTTCCCCTGCTTCAACCGATTCCTTGTTCCCAAGGACATCCAAACCAGTGTTCGCCAGTGTTACTGAATGTTCCTTGGATCCCTGCTGCCCACTCAGTGCGTCGGGTACCACTGGAGAATGTTCTGCCCAGTTGCCAAATGGAGGCTCGAAATCATCTCTCATCGCCAATGTGCTCACCACCTTCTCAGTGCAATCAGCAGCTACTGCCACGACATTCGGTCTGCTACCCCTAAATGATAATGGGAAACAGGCAACCAAATGTCCATAAGTGTGACAGCGGTGGCACCTAAACGGCACACCCACATAGTCTAGAATTTGAACGAATGCCCCATCCTTCGTTTGTACATTGATCTCAGCCGTTAACCCCAGTCAAAGATCGATGTTAACCAAAATCTTTGCCACTGTATAAATGCCTGTTTCAATATGGTTGTAATCAGAGCATACATAGTCTCCAAGGTAGTTCCCAATCGCTGCAAACCGTGTTTCATTCCATCGGTGCATGGGAAACCCGGGAAGCTTCACCCATAGCGGTTCTTTGTCAATTTTCTCCTGTTTGGAATCGAAGAAAGGAGACCAACGTTTCAGGATGATAAGGACGCCCAACATTGACCAATGTCGGCGTAAGACTGCATCAACCTCCCCAATAATCGACAGTATGAAGGAGAACCATCCTTTCGTTAAAACCCGAACTATAGGTGCAGTAGCCACGATATCTTTCCATTGCTCGGCTACCCATCGCTGGAGGGAACCTTGTCCAAGTCTCTTACCACGGACATGTCCAACCACTGCAATTTGTGTGAAATCCTCTGCCTCCTCAATCGAGACATCCACACCCAGCACAAGCTTATCCTTCCTCTTCCGTTCCTTGACCTTTTTAGCAGTGTTTTTGTGTGATTCTGCCTTCGTAGAAACCCCTGCTCGAGGAGCTAGCAGGGATGCATCTACAGGTAGAGTATCTCCACCACCAGTAGCTCCCGCTATATGTCCACTGGAAGAGTAACCCAATCCTCCGCTACCCTGTCCCCTGTCATCAGAATCACAAAATTCCACTGACCTAACCAAATTCCCAACGGATAAGGTGTCCAAACCGCCACCCTGGTCCTTCCTTCGTCTGCCACTTCTAGTCAGTGTATCAATCCCCTCCACACGTAGTGGATTCTCTCCATCATCAACATCAAGATCAATATTCTCCATATTGTAATGAGATTATAGCCACATGCTTGTGAGAGATTAACCTTCATCGGAGGATATCGTCTCTTTATAGGAGATGCATTGCCACGTGCTTGTGAAAACCAGCTCTTCTATTGTTTGAGAGAACTCTTCGATACTGCCACTGGTGTGGGAATTATTCTGCCACTGTTGATGTGGGAATTCCACCCTTTTGTAAAAGAGAGTATCTTTTGCATAAGAGAATAAAGCGGCTTGACGATTGAGTGAGCTCGGAGACGTAGCTAGGGAGACTGGTGAAATTTGTTACCAAATGAGTATTGCTTGTCTCATGTTTCCTTGTACATGTTATTTTCCGCAATTATGTTCATTATGTAATGATAAATGAGACTAATGACACATTCATAAATTTTAACATGCACATTTGATTCAATCCTTTAATTGCAATCAAGTTCAATAAAAAAAATGATCCTCTAATTGATCCTATTGTTAAGTGAGCCTTGAATTAGTTGCTAGCTAGTTTTGAGGTCACCTAGGATTAGACCAAGTTTGGTATCAAAGCAGGATTGATAGGGATTGTAGGTGTTGAATCAGAAATGGGAAAAGAATCAAAGAATTCATGGCTCAAAGAGATCAATGAAATTAACTAGATGATTCAAGCAAAGAATGTCGAGCTCATAAGACTTCTGCAAGTTGCAGAAGATGACAAGCAAGAGCTTCAAGATAGTCTTCAAAATATGAAAGAGAGAATCCAAGAGTTTTAACTTGAGTTGAAAGCCAAGAACAAGATGTTGGCCAAGTCTCAAAATAGTGATGAAGTAGAGAATAATGAATAGCCTACTTCTACTATAGATGCAGAATCCTTCATTGAGGTAAAGAGTGTCAATAATTCTTTAGTTTCTTGTTCTTCCCATCATGATGATGATGGTATTGATGCTTTCTAAAATCACACCAAGGGAATTGGAATGAAGTTGTTGAAGAAGATGGGATATGAAGGAAATAGCCTTGGATCTAATGGGAAAGGCATTATAAATCCCATCCAAGTGGTATAATTACCTCGACATGTGGGACTAGGCTATAGAAAAAAGGAATATTGAGCATTTTCCCAGACCACCGATGAAAGAAACTCCAAAGTAGTTGAAGCAAGCAAAGCTTCAAGATAAGATCCCAAGCCAGTACGAAAAGGTGACAAATCCATCCATGATGATCAAGATGAGAATTACGAAAGAGGATTTAAGGCAAGATCTCTGCAACTAGCATGCACTAGAGACAACCAGGAAAGGTATAAAAAGTATTGTTATTCCAACGTTCGTTCTAATTATAAGTCATTTGGAAAGAAAATTTTATGTCATATAAGACCATGTACATTTTGTGGTAAAGATAACCATTTTTAGCACTAGATGTGTGCTAGGTATTTGGAAGGATTTTTGTGAAGCGAGGAGGTTCGGATTCATGGAGGTAACCAAGGTAAGCTCAGCCTCTGATCCTTGGGGCCCAAAGGTTGAAGCGATCAGAGCTCTATGAAGTTGAACCTAAGTTCGAGATGAAATTTTGAAGGGAATTGAGATTTTAATGGGGATCGGGAGGTTAAATACAAAGGAATGCGCCTGTAGTGCATAATGGATCCTATGGACGGCATAGATCAAAAGCGATAAAGATCTATGGTCATATACCTCCTTCGCAAAAAAAATTGAAGGTTGTATAAGCCCATACGGGGTGCTAGATGGCAGGAAGGTCAAAGAGTGATCGACGGTGGGTGGTGAAAATCAACGGTTGATAATTTGTTCGCATTTTAGACATGCACGAAAAGGGGTACGTTTCAAATTTGCAAACTTTTGTTAAAGCCCTGCACTTTCCAACAACGCAGATCTAGCAGGATGGAGATACATGGCTCAAAATTAGTTCGTAGATATGACTTGCATGTAAAATTGATGGGCCCAAAATTTCCGAACCCAGTAAAAGGCCGCGCCTTTGGATGGCCGAGATCTGGGTGGAGATCAGATCGATGGTTGGAAAATGTTTTTGCAGATCAAATATACTGTCAAGATGTAATGTGGTGGAGTTGGAAGCCACGAAGGATATAGGAAGGTAAAGGTCAAGGAGATCCACAGCTGCAAATTAATCGCATGGATGGATGGTTGACGTGGCTCCATCACTGTCATAGCTGTGAGGGTGATATAGAAAGTTTAATATTATAAAAAGACTCACCTGCACGGAGATCCTCATCCTTTTGTCCTATGTGCATCGGAAAGCAATAGGAGCAGATCATGCTAAGCCGACCAGCCAACCAGAAGCCCAGAAGCTCTTCCCAGCTATCAAACAACCAGGTAGGCCATCCACTTCCACCCTAAACTATTTAAATGGTTGGACCTGTGGAGCCTCCAAGATTTGAACCTTCCAAGATAAATGACCTGGTAGAAGATAAAGACTGCGATGTTTTTGACACCATGATGATAAATAGCTCCATAGAGGTTGCTAAGGAGAATTTGGAGGTCATGAAGGCCCGAAAGGTGGATGTCTATAAGGTTTATCATTCCTTTTTCCACTTATTTACAACCAGTCAAACCCCTAGCTTCCCTGAATTTATAGACTAGTATGCCTACAGTTATTCCCCAGATCGGAGAGCAATCATGGATGCCTCCAACTCGAAAATTATGTGCTATGTAGCTACCCCCACTATTAGAAAATCCCTCACCATTCCAGAAGAATTCTGTCAGAAATCCCAAAGTTACAGAATGGAAAACCTGATCCAGCATTTCCGACAAGCCCGAGCTAACCTCAAGGAGAGCTTTTACTATCCTTCCCTATTGCCAAATACCTCCTTTCATGGCGCACCTTTTCTTGGTGAAGCCAGCCTGTTTAAAGAAGAGTCAAAGTGTGTTATTTCCATGTTGGCCCAGTTCTTAGGGTTATAAAGTGACCAATATATAACCGAGCCTCTAATCAACATATTGTTTCTTATAAGCACTTTTCCTATTGAGCTAGCAAACCCCAATTTTGCTACTTGATGTGCATGCCTAAAATTTGATGAAGCCTTGGAATACAACATCCACTCCCAGCGCATAGGATTCCCTAAGACAAGGGCTGTCAGGTTCCAGTCGTACTTGTTGAAGATGTTCCTAGCAGCAAATGAAGAAAACCTACAAGTTCCAAAGATGCAGCTTAGCAAGGAGATGTACTGAGATTACAAAGCCTCCATGAATGACCTTATGGCAAATATTTACTTCATTTTCTTCCAGAAAAGGCTGCCTAGGGTGCTTCCAGAAATGAAAGACTTATTGCAGCCATACATGGAGAGAAGAATTGGAGACTGGTTCTTACTGAAGCATGGGACTGTGATTAGGGTCTATGGCTATTCCCATGCACCATATGTGTTACCTGCCTTCCTAACCCCCAGAGTACTCACCATGGAATTTATAAGACAAAAATTAAAGGTAGAATGTGAGCACTTCTTAGATGATAAGAAGTCCTCAGACATCAGTTTTCCATGGAAACTGGGTTCTTTCATTGTCAAAAGCAAAGCAACCCTCCCAAGTTTTGAGAAAATGATGGGTGACATGGGATTCCCATCAAACGCAGCAATGAATTATGATCCTCACCATATAGTTTCAGACAGGAGGAGGGAGACTAATAGGAAAGGGTACAACCATTTCAAGCTTACAGGCCTAGCTGAGAGGGAAAACTGGTTAGAGTATCTTGACAAAGGTAAGATGGATATAGACCCTCTAGAAGTTTCCCCCTCTTTGGCCCAAGGAAGCACATAATCAGTGCCTGGTTCACCTAGTCAAACCCCAGTAGTATCAACAACCATACCCCTTACCATTTTTCCAGAAAAATCCATCAAGCTGGGGGGTGGTGACCCTATGGAGGTGGATAGTGATGCAGATAGAGCCTCAAAGAGGCAAAAGGTAGATGACCCTAACCAGCAATTAGTAAAGGTACAAGCAAAGCAACCCAAGAAAAACCTGGTTAGATCCCTGGTGCCATCTTTTGAGGTTAAGGAGCATGTGTTTAACAAAACACCTGTGAAAATCCTCACAGCAGATCTAAGAGCTAATGTATGCCTCACAAGAAAGAATTTAGGAATAAGATTAAGATTGGTCAATGCAATAAGATGAGCAACAGAATAATAATACAATAGAACTCGGATAGAAGCAAAATAACTTCACACACGCTAATTCATTAATCATAAATGGACAAATAAATAATAAAATGCATGAGGATTCGAAATTCCAAGGTGGCAATTCAAATTAGCCTTCATGGAGTGATTAAAAGATCACTGGAGTGTCATTGGAGCATAACTAGAAGTCTATCTCATCATCAATGGAGTCATCAATGCTCAAGTAACTGTCACCCATCAGTCAAATTGAGTCTAACTGAGTGTGGTAGGTGTAACTGGAACTAACTGAATGAAGCAGGCTCAGTGGAGGGCGCATGAGGAGCTAATTGAAGTCAGAATGAGTAGTCTAGTCACACTGGAGGTCCATCAGAGTGGTAAGGTTAGTTAAGAGTGGGTCAAGCCTAAAATCAAGGAGAGAACTCAGTTAACTGAAGACAACTGGACTGGTCCGTGAAGAAGGGCGCCTTTGTCAAGTGGATGGTGAGATGTGAGCGCATCACTGGATAGGAGGGATCAATCTGAGTGGAAACAAGCTCCCAGGTGCTGGAAGACTAGGGAATAGGTTCTAGAGGTATCAACCTGATGACTGGGAAGCATGCGGATGCATGCAATGCATGCAGAATGCATGCTGCATGCAGGAATGCATGCAAGACTAAAAATGCAAAGGATGAAAATGAAGGTAGGACTAGGATGGAGTATAGGAATATCCTAACACCCCCCCTTAATCCATCATGGGCCCTGGTAACTAAGACCAAAGGTCACCCAATACAATGAATAATAACAGTCAATAAATCGAGGAAATGGGGAAAACCTCATGGGGAAAATAGCCCCCCTCAAAATAGACTGTAAGGCACACACAAAAATAAATGCTCCAAACTCAAGCAGGTGTGATGCTTCATCATATGTCTAGAGGTATCTTCTTCTTGGGAAGAAGTGGATCATGCTAAAAAAGCATGTGTGTGTACTTGCTCTTCAGATCGAATGTGATGAGAACAAATCCAAAAGTATGGATGATCCTTGAACCTGTGATTCGAATCAGTTGAGGTAGGATCAAATCTATGTATGTGCATATAATCTTTTGTCTTCCCCTTTGAACCATCATGGGTGAGATTATGCCAAAAAGAACCATCATATGATTGCTTGAAATCCAAATCAGATTTAAGACTTGAAGAATAGTTTCTTGAGATCTCCTTTGAACCAGCAGGGGTGAGATCAAAACCATCATATGCATGAGAAATTATCCCAAGTAGTGATTGCTTAGAATCCAAATTAGATCCAAGACTTGAATCATGGTTTCTTGAGATCTCCTTTGAACCATTAGAGGTGAGATCAAAACCAGTAAGTGCATGAGAAATTATCCCAAGCGAATGGCAAGGCCCATAATCTTCAATAACCTTCTGAAAGCATGAAATAATGATCATATAGTAGTAAATAAGAGGTGATTGATCAAGGAGAGAAAATGCATTACCTCCAATGGCTGATTTTACCTCTGAAACATTCATGTGATCATGATGCAAACCAACAAACTCTGGTGCAAGAGAGGATTTAGGACCTTTTGCAATTTCTAGAGTGTGAGCTAGCACAGAATTCGAAATAGAAGAAATGTGGAGCATCAGCATAGAATCTGCAACTTCTTCTTCATTGTGGCTAACTTCAATATGAGATATGTTTGATACTGATTCATGATCAATGAGATCATCAAGGAGGGAGAATGCATCACTTTGCTTTCTCTCGGAAGGGTTTGGACCAATCCCTTCATTCTGCTTGCCAAATATTTCATCCAAGTGGGCCCATAGCTCTTTTGGAGATTCAACATCATCAAGGGAGTAGAATGCCAAGCTTCAAGACATAGCAAACATTATGGCTACAATGGCTCTGCCACCTTTATTTAACTAGTCAATCTCTTCTTCAGAGGATTCGAACTCTCTTTCAAAACAATAATCAAAGAGATCATGTCTCTTTCAAATATGCTATCATTTTTGGTTTCCATTCAAAATAGTTGAATGGATAAAGAGGACAATCTTCTGAAAACATGGAAGCTGTAGAAGACCTGCAAAAACAATAGAAAATATCTGCAACTGCTACTGCTGCAAAAATGTAGAAACTGCTGCAACTGCTGCACTCAAAATCTTGATAATAACCTGCAAAAAACTCTCAGGAATGGAGATAAACAATACTCTCAACATGCTCTAATACCATGTGAAAATCCTCACAGCAGATCTAAGAGCTGATGTATACCTCACGAGAAAGAATTTAGGAATAAGATTAAGAGTGGTCAATGTAGTAAGATGAGCAACAGAATAATAATACAGTAGAACTTGGATAGAAGCAAAATAACTTTACACACACTAATTCATTAATCACAAATGGACAAATAAATAATACAATGCATGAGGATTCGAAATGACAAGGTGGAAATTTGATTTAGCCTTCATGGAGTGATCAAAATATCACTGGAGTGTCATCGGAGCACAACTAGAAGTCTATCTCATCATCAGTGGAATCATCAATGCTCAAGTAATTGTCACCCATCAGTCAAACTGATTCTAACTGAGTGTGGTAGGTGTAACTGAGTGTAACTAGAACTAACTGAATGAAGGAGGCTCAGTGGAGGGTGCATGAGGAGCTAACTGAATTTAGAATGAGTAGTCTAGTCATACTAGAGGTCCATCGGAGTGGTAAGGTTAGTTAAGAGTGAGTCAAGCCTAAAATCAAGGAGAGAACTCAGTTAACTGAAGACAACTGGACTAGTAGGTGAAGAAGGGTGCCTTTGTCAATTGGATGGTGAGATGTGGGTGCATCACTGGATAGGAGGGCTCAATCTGAGTGGAAATAAGCTCCCGAGTGCTGGAAGACTAAGGACTAGGTGCTGGAGGTATCAACCTGATGATTGGGCAGCATGCGGATGCATGCAATGCATGTAGAATGCATGCTGCATGCAGGAATGCATGCAATGCATGTAGAATGCATGCTGCATGCAGGAATGCATGCAATGCATGTAGAATGCATGCTGCATGCAGGAATGCATGCAAGACTGAAAATGAAAAGGATGAAAATGATGGTAGGACTAGGATGGAGTATAGGAATATCCTAACAACACCCACTGGACTTACAACACCAAGCATAAGCATGGATGAGTTACTGGAAGAATATGAAGAGAGCCCATAATCAATCTCAGAAGAAGCTAAATTGTATGCTGATGTTAGAAAAATGTCCAAGAAGGATGTGGCCTTGGTAGCAAGTAGGAAACTTGCCTAGAACACCTTAAGTCTTGCCTTAGCCACCAAGAATAAGGACACGGAGCTGAAAGTGAATCTAGAGGATATCCCAGTACCATATGTGATCAATTTTCATAAAGAGACATGTGAGGTCATCTACAACAAGTTGTTGAAGGCTTCCCTGGAGTTATCAAAGGTACATTCCAGCAAAAGCAAAGTGCAAAACCAACTTAGGCTAGAAAAGGTTGAGAACAAGTCCTTAAAGGCACAAGTGAAAAAGCATCAGGCCACATTATTAACCATTGAGACCCAAGGGGAAAAATGGATAGTATACAAAAGATATTTGATGAGAAAGATCGGGAGATCCTGTCATTGAAGAAGAAGTTGAAGATTCCAGCTGCTCAACTGGTGAATGCACCCGAAATTGCAGAGATAGAAGAAGAAAAATAAGAGCTGCAAGGTAAGTTGACTGATTGAAAATACAAGGTAGTAGAGCTTGGGGAAAAAGAAAAGAAATGGCAGATAGACATGTCCATTGTAGTGGCAAGGGAGAAAGTCTTGCAAGCCTAGGTCGAAGAGCTTGAGAATAAATTAATGGAGAAGGAGAAAGAAGCAGAAGATATGGTCACACCCTCAATAGAATCTAGGTATTTTTCCATTGTAGGGAAAATAGCTAAGGCTAGTTTGGATGATGCAGAAGTAGCAAGACTAAAGAAGTAGAATGCCAACCTAAGGACCCTTAAGGACACTACAGAAAAGGAAAAGGAGGCTTGGGAAACCAAGTACCAGGCAATGTAGGATGATTATGATAAGTTGAAGCAGCAGGTTATAGGGCAGAGTGCATTGTAGGAAGCAAAGAAGATTATATGGGATGATATTATTGTACATGAAGGGGAGCTGAGACCATATTTGGACTTCATGTTGGACAAGGAGGCAGTGATTAAGCTAGCAAAGCAAGCTGTCACAGTTGCCAATGAAAACCAAAAAAAAAAACCTATGGAGTATTCCCAGAATGCAATAGATTTTTTGAATGGTCTGTCTGAAGACCAGGTTCAAATAGCCAACATAAAGGATAGGGTGGACACTATTATCTGGGATAAAAAGGTAATAATCAAGCACCAACAAGTGAGCATTGTCCAAGCAGGGATAGACATCTTGGCTAACCAAGCAAAGCTGTTCAGAGAATGGTTTAACCCCCTATTTAAGAAGGGTCTTCCCATATTGTGGGAAGAAGATGGCACCATGAGAATGAAGGAGGGATATCAAGGAAAACTATGGGAGTGCAGGTTGGACCAGGAAAGCTTTGCAAATATGGAGCAGCCTTTGACACGCAAGACGGTGGTAGAGAAGTTGATGAAGGACTTCGAGCTAGTCTCAATCTTTAAAGAGGCTCATACACTCCCCATGGGATATTCATACAGAGAGCACACCGAAATGAGGGTACTACTTAAAGATCTTGCCTCCTTAGGCTTTCCAACCCCCGAGCAATGGAAATTCATTGAAAAATATGGCAAGGGAAAGCTAAAGCTAAGTGCATGAAGGAGTCGAAGATAGTGGAAGTTTCCAGCTAGAGGAGTAGTTACCAGAGCATTTTGTCTATCTTGTGAGAGTCTGTTGTCATTTGGTAAAAATTATCAGTAAATTTGTAAAAGGTAGTTAAGCCATTTTTTCCAGCTCTATCATTTTATTGTAGTGGTGAATATGTTAAGGATAGGTGTCACTAGGAGTTGTAACAATTTTTAGTTAGAGCAAGTCAATCCTCAGGCTCAGAAGATCTGTAAAAGCAATGTAGAAGAATGCCAAAGGGTTGAAATTTTTTGGGGAACCCATATATTGCTCTGTGTTGAGTATTTTTGAGACTATTTAAATAAAATTTGGCAAGGCCTCACAGGCATTTTCTCTCAAGAATTCATGTGTTATTGGTCTTACAGTCTGTTCATTTCTCTCCTTATGTGAATGTTTTCCTTCTTTGTTTAATCCATATTGTCATGCTATTCATGCTTGGATAAGTGTAGTATCAGAATATAATTCATAGTTATTATGCTCTGTTCTTTTCATTACAAGCATCCATAACCAGTTTCTACTAAAATTGTTATAGAATTCATAACCATATGCTCTATATTGATGGACTGTTCATCTTTTTCTTCTAAATCATCAAACTAAAGCATTTTGACTATGAGTTGGTGGCTTCCTTGGCTCTAAGTGGGTTTGTTTGCAAAGCATTGTCATGATATTCATTTTCTATCTGTGTTGACTCCACTGCCCAATGGATACTTATTTCGTTTTCAACCAAACAACAATCTAATATCAGTTTTAATCATTTATCTGGCCCCATTAAAACCTATATGTGAGAGATTCCTCTTTGGAGGATAAGAATCCATCTTATTCCTCCTCAAGTGGTTCTGTGGTTACCCTAACTTAGCCTCTCTGCAACCTAGAGGTACATTTTAGGTGCTAACATATTGGTGTCGTTGCTGGGGAACGAGAGTCTTATTGTCCCTAGGAGAACGAAAAATAGTTCTGATTTTCAGAGAAAGAATAAATTTATGTGGGAAAACAGAGTTTTCTAAATTTAATAAGGTTGTGCATTTTCCTTGGCGACTCCACTCATCGGGATTTTTATTCAAAGGAGACTCCACTGGGAAGGGTTGGCGAGTCCAAGTCCATTTCTAAATAAATCTCAGAAGGCATCCTGGCCCCTAGAAAGATCCACACAAGAGGTAACCCTATCTCTGAGTTTTTGCTAGTGGAAAATCCAGAAGTCTTGCTTAGGCATAGAAGTGAGAAAGATGAGACTAGTGTTTCTAATATTGAAAGAGCTATGTCTAAAGAAGAGTAATCTGATTTTCATGAATTGAATTTAGAAGTAAATATTGGAAGACCCTTGTTAAAATCCAAATCAGAGTCAGATCTAAAGTTAGCTGAAGTAAGTCTGAATAAACTTGATTCGTATCTGTTAGAGCCTGTGTGGTATAATTTGCAGGATATTGTTAAAGCTGCAAGAGCTAAACCTCATTTCCAAATCCCTCGGCCTCATATCACTAACCTTGTCCAGAATCCTCCTCAAAATATCCCTCCTATAGCCTAGAATCCACCTATACCTATGGGAGCTAGGTTTGCACCTTTGGACCTGCCAGTTGTTTTGCGTGACCTCCCTCAAAATTATTCCCAAAGGATTACCTTATACAATGGAGATGGGGATTTCTCAGCAAGGCAACATGTAGATAGGTTTGAGGATTTTACTGATTTGGAGGAAGTAGGTTACGATAATGCTAAGATGAGGTTGTTTGCTCAAATATTGTCTAGATAAGCTAAGAGATGGTTCAAAGATTTACCAGATGCATCTATCCCTACCTTTGCAACCTTCAAGGCATTGTTCTTAGATAGATGGGAAGCAATAAAGAGCCCTTCCCAAATGATGTCCCAATACAACCATTTGAAGAAGGGGAACTTTGAATCTGTCCATGAGTTCTCTAGTAGGTTCATGAGGGTATACAATTCTATCCCAGCTAATATAAATCCCTTGGTAGGTGCTACAAAACTCCATTATGCAGATGCCTTTGATGGATATTTCTCATGCTTGCTGAGAGAAAGGAAATCACACACCCTTCCTGCTATGTTAAAGGATGCCATAGAAGTAGAAGCAAACATGATGGCTTTTGGGAAATTGAAGGGTAATACAAAATTAGATAAGAAGAGACAAGAAGTCCAACCCTCTGCTTCATCCTCCTCTTTGGCCAGTGATGCAAAGTTTGAGATGATGATGAAAACCATGGAGAATCTAATGGATAGGATAGACCTGGATAACAAACCTCCTAACAAAGAGCATCCTGAGAATCAAGTGAGGAATCCAAACTTTAGAAGGCCATTCCATCAAAGAAACCAAAGGAATCCTGATGATCAGTAGATAAGGCCTCCCTTCCCTAAGAATATGGTAGATGAGGAAGGACAGGAAGGTCCAATAGATGACCAAATTCACCATTTTGATGATCTTGACCATGAGATATACTTGATAGAGAGGGAGCATGATTTCTTTACCCGAGAAAGCATTGTCCCTATTCCAGAACTAGATTCGAAGCAGTATCAGATGGGTTATCAAAATGTTGTGGATAAATTTTAGAGAAAGATGAAGCTAATAAATCAGGATATAGCAATAAACAAGGGGAAATCTAGTCCAAATTATACCTCCAATGCTCAGCAAAACTCAGAGAAACAAAAAGAGAAACAGTAGGAGGTTGCTACATAGAAAAAACAAGAAGATAAAGGGAAGTAGTCCAAGGAAGCTAAGTAGCCAGAACCAACTGACATCAACAAGCTAGTTTCATCCTTCAGTTTGAATTCTAAGCTATAAAAGGTAAAGATATCTATCCCTTTTAATGAGATATTAAAGAACAATGAATATAGGGAGCAGATTACCAAAATGGTTAGTGGTCAAGGTGACTATCAGCAAGACATGCTAGAACTGACAGATGATGCTCCCACCATTGTTTTCGGTCCCAAGCTAGAAGATGTAGGTGATGAGGAGGTTCCACCCTTTTATTTAAGCCTAAATGTTCATGATATGGTTTTGCATAATTCACTAATAGATTCTGTTAGTTTTTTAGAATTTACTTCAATCTTATCTAGGATCTTAACTGGGAGAACAACATGTACAGCATATCTACAGCATATCAATCATGGACACAATAATGCAAGCACACAAGAGACACATAATTTCACTGGGGGAAACCAAGAAGGTGAAAAACCCCGCAACTTCCTCAGAGATATATAGAGCAATGATACAAAACCCAAGCATAAGAGATATACTCCTAGCAGTAGCTTCTCCTCGTCCAATAGTGCACCACTCTCTAATGAGTGTATGAGTGAGAAATGAATGATTAAATAGAGTGCCTCCTGCACTCTATTTATACTTGACTTGACTTGCATAATAACCTTTACTCGGTCAGCCTTAACTTAACCACATAACATAATGCTGACAGGGCCGACCCCCAATAGGGTGGTCTAATAACCCTTTAACCCACATGAATTATACAGGGCTGACCCCAACAAGGTGATCTAATAACCCATCAATTATAAGTTACAACACTTACAATATAAATGACGACACTTCCGTATAGAGGAATAATATCTCTATAGGAATACAAACACTTCTGTATAGAGGAATAATAACATCTCTATAGGAATACAATATACATATATAAAATACATTCTGAAGTTACAAATACATCAACACTCCCTCTTAACTAGGAAGGTATTTCTCAACACAGATATGTTAGCACAAGTCTTCTTCTCTGGATCATCGTCATTGGATCATCATCATCGTCACTGTTGCTGCTATCTCAATCAATCTCCAATCTACTCGTCATAGGAAGTTCTACAGAGCCAACCCTTTTTAATGTTGGATGTAGGCCTACCACCTGTAGGTCTTCATCATCAGTGGTCATATTGTGGATCCCAGGACTAATTACATGCGTCAACAAAACCTCGAAAGAGCATCCTAGGCCTTTTACGAGCACACAACTCAACCTATCGGATCTCCCAGGATCTTTTACATGTGACTGTCACAAAACCTTAAAAGAGTGTCTTGCCCAACAAGATCTCTAAAGAGCATCTGAGGCCTTTTATGTGTTTAGCACAGCCTATCTGGATCTACAGGACTTATTACATGTGACCCCTACCACAAAACCTTAAAAGAGTGTCTTTCCAAGCAAGATCTTTAAAGAGCATCTGAGGCCTTTTACATGAAAGATCTCTAAAGAGCATCTGAGGCCTTTTACATGACTAGAACAACGTGTCCAGATATCCAGGACATATTACATGTGGTCTAGCAAAACCTTAAAAGAGTGTCTTGCCAAGAAAGATCTCTAAAGAACATCTGAGACCTTTTACATGACTAGCACAACCTATCCAGATCTCCAGGACTTATTACATGCTACCCTTGCACAACCCGTCCACGGCCACAGAGTATCAACCTGATACTCACCATACATCATCCTAATGTACATCATCACATGATCAACCTGATCATCATCATAGCATCATCCTTATGCATATCATTTGGAGCAACATACTAAAGATCGTCATCCATGATCATCCTGATCATACAGTGCATCCACCTGATGCATACCAAGTATCTACCTGATACATATCATCATACATGATCTACCTGATCATACAATGTATCCACCTGATACATATCATCATACATGATCTACCTGATCATACAATGTATCCACCTTATACATATCATCATACATGATCTACCTGATCATACAATGTATCCACCTGATACATATACAAATCTATGATCCAACTGATCATATCAAGCATCCAATATGATGCATACATAAATACATGATCCAACTAATCATATCAAGCATCCAACATGATGCATATACATATACATGATCCAACTGATCATAACAAGCATCCAACATGATGCATATACATATACATGATCCAAATGATAATAACAAGCATCCAACATGATGCATATATGAGCAGTAACTGAAGTATCGTCCTAATGCTCATCATCCAATGCTTATATCCACAGCCATGGGAAGGATCCTCCTCTTACAATGCTTGGAATGGATCCTGCAAATATGTCCATCACTTCTTCCTCGAAGTGTTGTCAATCTAAAGAACACCAAGCCTCTCTCTGAAGTACTCAAACTTCACTCTGGCTAGTGGTTTCTTCAACACATCTGCAACCTGCTCATCAGTCGCAACATACAGGAGCTTCATTGCTCCTCTCTGCACCATATCCCTGATATAGTGATATTTGATCTCAATGTGCTTTGACCTGTCGTGGAACATCGAGTTCTCAGACAGCTTCAGACAACTCTGGTTGTCACAAAAGATACTAGTAGCATCCAACGAGAGATCAAATAACTCAGACAGTAGCCTCTAGAGCCATACTACCTCACAACTAGCCGAACAAGCTGCAACATACTCTGCTTTGGCTGTACTCGGTGCTACGCAGGACTACTTCTTGCTAAACCAAGAGATCACACCCGATCCCATACTAAAGCATCTTCCAGAAGTGCTCTTCCTATCTACAGCACTGCCAGCCTAGTCCGAATCAACATAACCCTGTAGGTTAAACTTTTGGTTCGCATCATACTTTATCCCATAGTCAACTGTACCCTTCAGGTACCTTAGAATATGCTTTATAGCAACCAGGTGAACACCTCTAAGATCTGTCAGGAACTGGCTCAATGTGTTCACCGCAAAGGAAATATCTGGTCTCATGTTTGTCAGGTACATCAAGGACCCAATCATCTGAAAATACATAGTGACATCAATCTGATCAGATGAAGCATCACACAGAAGCTTCAGGTTCGATGCCATAGGTGTGGCCATGGCCTTGCAGTCCATCATCCCGAACCTCTTCAGGATCTGTACAACATACTTCCCTTGTCCAAGGAAGATTCCATCTACACTCTTCCACACCTCTATGCCTAGAAAATAGTGCATCATCCCCAATTCCTTCATCTCGAGCTTGGAAACAAGCTTCCTCTTCGTGTCGGCAATCAATCTATCCTCTCCTGTAACAAACAGGTCATCCACATACAGTTGTAGTATCATAGGATTGCCTTCCTCAACCTTGTAGTAAAGGATGGAATCCACTTTACTCTTGGTAAATGCCAAACTGGATAGAAAGCTGTCCATCCTACCATACCAAGTTCTAGGAGCTTGCTTCAAGCCATACAAGGCTTTCTTCAACCTGTACACATATGACTCCCTTTCATGTGTCTCAAAACCAAGTGGCTGCTCCACATACACTTCCTCCTCGACTACACCATTCAAGAAAGTTGTCTTGACATCCATCTAGTGTATCTTCCATTTCATCACTGTAGCCAGATAAAGTACTGATCTAATGGAAGTGTACTTTGCTACAGGTGAAAAAGTCTCTTCATAATTAATCCTTCTTTCTGGGAGAAGCCACAAGCTATAAACCTCGTTTTGTATTTCTCCATGACACCATCTGCAACATGCTTGATCTTATAGATCCATTTGAAAGTCACACTAAACTTCCCTTCAGGTCTTGGGACCACATCCCAAAAATGATCGATCGGTACTTCTCAACCATGGCATCCTTTTACTGTATCCCATATCCTGGGGACTTCAGATTCTTCAATATATTCAATAGATAGTTTGAACTTCGTTGTTGGAACAAATGTTGTAGTCCTTGTTTTGTAGGTGATGGTATACGATCTTTCCTACAAAGCAAGTTAAATTGCATGATTAGAAACATCTCATAGTTTTCAGAACAAATTCTTACACATAAAGAAATATGTCATACAGTCATGCAATTATTTTAGCCAATGCTTCAATAAAACATTTATCCATATCCCGTAACTTTCTAGATGCCTTCCAATCTCTACCAGAACATTGTTAAGAGTGTGCCCAACTCCCAACATGTCAGCAAAGAGGTTTCATTCTAGATAAGTAACAATGGAAAGTTGTACAGTGCCATAGGCCACTTACCCATTACATGCGTATTAGTAGTATACTGTTCATTAATGCAATTATTCTAATATGCATAATACACGACCTAAGTCTAGGAACATAAGTATATACATCATTGAACAATATTATTTAAACAATCAAATATACAAGAAATGACAATTCAAATACTTATCTTTGTTTGTTTGATGGGTGGACTCCCTCTCAATCTTTGTTTCCTTGCAGGAACTATTGGAGTGTGCTCCCTCTTGATCTTTGCTTCCTGGATTACCTATCCTTGAACTTATATCCATCTTCGATCACTATGCATGCTTATTAGTATCATCATTGTGTTATCCTCGAGTTCTCATACATAATCATACATTCATTATAATAATATTAATACTATCAAAACACAATAATCTTAAGCATGTATAGTCATGATCATTTCAAACACAGATAATAAGCATTAGCATTCAAGGTTTATATAGGAATTTTCTGGTTATTCATATCATTAATCAAAGTAAGGAACGTAATAAGCATAAACCCATGATTACTCAAACCTATAACTTCATGAATAATCATTATCAATCATACCAAGTATACTTATATAAGAGATCCTATCACAAGGTAGGATTCTAACTTGATATAGGAAAAACATACCTGGATTAATATGTTAGTTGGTTATGTCTAACATACCCACATGATGTCTTCTTCTTCTCTTAAATGACTTGTGCTAGTAACCTACATATCTCATAGGTTAACCATTATAGAACCAAGTTATACATACCTCGTAAGTAGATCTTCTATGTGATCCATGACAATGGATGAATCTTTGTCTTCATGTCACCATGGTCATATGTTCTTGAGCTAGAACATGATTTGTCTTTCTACATGTACCTTTCATATTAGCGGACAACATCATCCTCATACAACACCACAATGCATCATAAGTGTTATAACCTTAATCAATGAATATCTTCTATCATGCATTCATATTTTTATTAAGGTGATATGACAAGTCTAAGATTAATCAAGATTGTACTAACCTTAATGATGACAAACATATCATAAACTTAATCATGAACAGAATTCGAAACATACCTATAAGTCATACCTTTCGATATTGCTTGTAATCTTATTATGTAAGTCCTTAGCCTCATCTCCCTCTGAAATAGGAACTTATTCACTTATGTAGGTGACCAATCCATTCTCTTCTAGGATTAACCCAATCCACTTTGATTTGTTGAAAATGGATCCGGAGCTGGATTAGGGTTTGTCAGAGAAACCCTAAAAATTCAAACTTTGAATTTCAAACTTTTGAAAGGATAGAAAGATGCGCCTTGCTGAGTTGGTCAAGCTGGTATACTAAGAATTTGAAAACTGCAAAGTTTCACCCCTCAAAATTGCCTTTTAGATTTCCAGATTCACTAGGGAGGACCCTGAATTAGGGTTTGATTTTACCAGAGCTTCACCCAAAAAAAAAGTTTGATACAAATCTCTATACTTCAATTTTCTTGAGGAGCTTCCAGCCATGGTCACAGAATTCAAAAATTCCAACTTTTGTAGAAGCCCTAATTTTCGACTTTTCCAATCAAAGTCCCAAACTAGGGTTTGATCAAGCTCGACCTTCTACCCAACCAAAAAATTTGATCTTGGTCTCTAAATTTTGATTTTGATGAGGAGTATCCATCCATGGTCTCCGATACAAGAAATTCCAAAATTCTCCAAAACCCTAAATTCCCAGAGCCATGAATGAAGGTGCTCAAAATCCAATTCTGTTTGGACATAAATATGCACCTGATTGTTTCTGGTGTAACTCTGAAATTTCAGATCTACATGGTCTGAAAATTCTACCCGTGTTATCCTGACCTATTATCTTTCCAACCCCATAGTTCTGACCTCAAATAGGTTCCCTGAGAGAGAGTTATTCCAAGTTTCGCAACGTGTCCTGTTTATGGCATAAAACAAGAGAGCGAACTTGTATGGAGTGCCACGTGTCACTGGTTCAATTTCGGCCTCTGAAAATCAGACCTGTGAAATTACAGTCCATTCCCTACCTGCCACATTTTATGAAATTTCATTTGGAGCTTCCTATCCCAAGTTGTGACCTTTTTTCCTAGGTCACCTGTTTATGACTGAGATCTAGAAGAGGCAGAAACCCTATATTGTATAGATCATAAATCTAAAAGTACAACGAATTACGAGCTCTCCTTCAGACACAAGGTACATGGGGATCTTCTCTTCGACCTGTAATATTTTCAAATATTGAAACTTCGCCAAAGTTAATTTATGGAGAAATTTCTACGATGACTGGATTTATATCAATCCCTAGCTTCACAAGTGCAACAAGTGTGATAAATGCCATACCATGCTTTAGGCTAGCTCTAATCCCATGTTAGTTTTTCAGAATTTACTTCAATTTGATCTAGGATCTTAACTGAGAGAACAACATGTACAACATATCAATCATGGGCACAATAATGCAAGCACATAAGTGTTATAGGTCAAACTTGCACCTCTCCGTCCGTGATCACCTTGAGCTGCTGATCACACAAAAGGACAACTTGGATGGAGGAGCATGTTGACCTTGGATGTTATGAAAACTCATCCCATTTCCTGAGAATACTGGAAAACATACAAAAATATCATTTTGAGGTATGAGCGCTACTCTACTTAAAGAGACTAGCGCCCATACGCGACTCCAGTGCATAATAGTAGCGCCCATATCATTATATACGCTACTCTTTCTCATCAAAGTAGCGCTCGGAATTTAAAACTAAATGAGCGCTATTTATTAAACAATAGAGTAGCGCCCTATACGCTACTCCACTGTGTAATAGTCGCGTGTATCTTAAAAATGATTAAAAAATATATTAATCCATCGAAGAGGATTAGTTGAAGGCAGTTTCTTAACTTCCCCAACCTCCTCATCGACTTGAACTGCTTCCTTAAACCTATAAATTCCTAGAAGGCTAAGGGAGCAAGGTTAGAAGAAATTATGAATGCAAATGATTACTAAAGAATGAGAGGATGAGTTAGTGGAGAAACTGTTGCAGAAGACATTCAGACCAGAGCAGAGCCAGAGCCCAGGATCTAGTTGCAGGAGCCTGCTTCATTATCAGGTATATTTGTACTGCATACTATTTTGACAAATAAAGGTTGAAGTGTTTCCTTGTTCCAATCTGAAGGTGTTATAAAATGGCATTTTGAGTTGGATTCATTTTGGTCAATACTGGATATTAAACATAATCTTTGTTTATTTTATGATTTATATGTTGCCCAAAGTGTTTGAGGAAGGTATTGTTGTTTCAGGTTTGCTGAAAGAAAGTGGATTTGAGAGCTGGACACAAGACTGGGTCAAGGCTAGGATCAGACTCCAGTAAAAGGTATGTTCTCTAAATCTGTAATCTATTTCTTTTGCAAACATCTCTGTAATGACATAAATGCACTTACCTGTCACCCCAACCAAGTTGATAGTTTAGTTTCCTGACTATAGGGTAGAAATATCCGCCAACAGACTGGCGACCATACTGGGGATAAAGTGTTTTTGGCTTTAGGAAACCATTGTTTTTGGATGTCTTCTCGGTTTATTTTGATTCCTTCGATGTGTTAAGAACTTTTTTAGGTATCCTGTGTTTTTGGCTTGCCTGCTTTCATCGATTTTCATACCCTCCAAAGTCATTTTCCTAGCCTTTGAAATATGAGCGCTACTCTTACATATACACAGTAGCGCCCATACGCTACTGTTCTGTATATACAGTAGCGCCCGTTTTGGCATGGGCGCGAGTTGCTCTACTGCACAGTAGAGTATATTTCCTGAAGCAGTCATTTTTTGATTTTTCTTGCTTTTGGCCCTTTGGAGACTTTCCGACTTTGTTGTAGGATTTTTGGGATGATTGCATAAGGTTTTTAATCGTTGATTCAAGTCATAGAACCACTCCTTAAAGTTTTTCCATTTTTTAAACCATTTGTTGACCTTTTGATTTCTTTGAGACCTTTTTGACCTATTTGGAAGACCTAGTGGTGTTTGGTGACGAACATTTTCACTTGTTTTCAGACCCTGACTGCTTTTGCCCATTTACAAACCTGTACACTCCTGTGTCTGTTGTTTGTGGTGAAGTTGTCTGCTCTCTCCTATCCATGTCCTTTGTTTAGGGTTTGGTCTTTGGTAGAGCTTCTAGGGTGTCTTCTCTTTTTGTCAAGTTTCATTTTCTTCTGAGACTTTTGTCTTCGTTGGTCACAAGTGATTTTTTAACAGCTCTAGGCTAGTTTCACCTCTCAGTTTTCTTCGTATTAGTAGGGCAGCCTGCTTGTCTATGTGTACTTGGCTTTGTGGTCTTGTTAGGGTTAAACACTTTAGGTCAGTCCTTGGGTGTTCTCTCCTTGGTTTTCTCCCACTTGGTGTCCAAGTTTATAGGCTTTTTCCTGAGTAAAAAACCTGTAGACCAAGCCTTTCTCGAGTTAGGTTTCGATAGCTGTAGGCCCAAGAACATTTTCCATACTTCCACTTTTTGCATAAGAAGTTTTTATTTGGCTTTCCATTTTTTTTTTCATAGTTCTTTTTCGGTCATTGAAAAAGCAAAAAATTTGGTACTTTAAGTTAAATAGAACTTGTTTTGTCAATGCAAAATTGCTTAGTATATTTTATTTAATTCAAAAAGAAAACAAAAAATTAGTAGGAAAGTTTGCTTAGATTTGCATTTTTGAAAAAGATAGATGAAAAAATAAAAAATAAAAGAATTTTGTTGTAAGAAAATTTGAATATATTTGCATTTAGTTTTCTTGTTATAACCACGTTCACACACTCACTATCCCCTTTGCGTAATAAAAGCCCTTAAAATTTATTAATAAAATGAACTAGAAACCTTTTCTTTTTTAGGGCACACTACACCAACTAGTCTTGGTTAGGGTCTTGGGTTTAAATCACCTTAAACCACCCAAGATCACACATTGCGCAATAATCGTAGTGAGATTATCATTTAGGCAAATCCACTACACTCAAAAATTGCCTGGGAGCATATGCAGTAGGTCAATGTGAGATCGGTTTGTGGGAATACCTCTCCTACTTTCTGATTGAGCATACGCTGGGATCGGATAGCGTATTGGGGACTCTTTCGAGTTTCGGGCTTAGCTACCCTGCCCACGCTTTCTGATTCGACCGGTGACTGTTCCCCCAGGATTTTTCGGTGTTTTGGTATCCTTAGTATCAGACTTTTAGGTTCTTACACAGGTGACAGCAGAGGGTATATCTGTTGTACCTAGGACAGACGCGGGAGGAAATCCCTTGCAGGTCTTTGGGAGGGCGGTTGGGTGATTCCAGCGCTTGCACCCTTAGTCATTGTATTGTGGACCCCGGGTAACTGTTCTTCATCCTTCGTTGATCTGTTATGGGCCCTCATCATCCCAGACTCTTCTCCGGAAGGCACTTTTGTTTGATTGGTTTGAATACTTAGGAATTTTTAGTTGGTGTGCTGTTTGCCCCCTAGTCTTAGTGGCCACTAGGTTATAGGTTGTTTAGTGGATATCTATAATCACGGAGAATCAACAACTCCGTAGATCGAGAAGGATTCAAAACCTTCCTCCTATTAGAATAGAACCTATTCAACCAGCTACAAGACAGCGGGTAAACCCCAGTATTTCTTCAGAAATTACCTCTGAAATAGAACTGCTTGAAGAAATACTTATAACAGAAAATCTTGAAACTGAGGTTCCTGAGGAACCATCACCAGGTATCACAGAGCAACAACATTTTAGTACTGTTGAGGTGCAAGATCTTACTTCCGCGGAGTATAGCACTCCTTTCAATCCTCCCTTAACTAACACTAGAATTTCGTTGCTGTCACCTGTTGGTTTCCAACAGCCTCTTTTCAGTGCAGATCTTTTGCTCCCCGATTATCTGATGACTAACACAGGAGGTGAACCAGGGGGTCCCCAAACTCCCACTTTAGGTATGAATACCAGCACAGTTAACCCTTCTTTTACTGCTACATCTAGTCAGGCACAAACTTCGTCTGTGCCTACTCCATCTTTTAGTTTTAACACTAGTACTTTAGGAATGCCTAGTTTCACAACAATGGCATCTATTCCCACGTCTACTGTTAGACCTAGCGGTATGGATAACTGTGCAACACCTTCTACTTCACAACCTTTATATCAGATCCCTAGTACTTGGGTTTCCACACCTGTGGTAGGACCAAGTGTTTCAGCAAACATGCCAGTCATGGGTACCATGACTGCACCGTCCACATCAGCTTCGGCTGGTTTCAACAACTTTGTAGGCCCTAACTTGAATCAGGGTAGCATGCCTGCAAATAATGTTCCTTTTTCCTTATTCTCAGGGGGAGGGGGCAACTTTTTCAACCAGCAATATGGCGGGGCTAACACCCAGCCACAATGGACGAACCAACAAAGCACTAATCCGCTCTCGTACGGGTGGGGAAATTTTAATCATTCTTTCTCACAACAACAACAACTGGCAGGGGGCAACCTCTACCAACAAATACCTGGGCGTAACCCCTACCAACAGTTAACTGGGGGTAACCCCTATCAACAGTTGGGAGGTGGAAACTCCTACCAACACATGGCCGGGGGCAACCCTAATCACCAAATGGCTGGGGGCAACCCCTACCAACAATTCATGGGACAAACAATGGGTGCCTTCCCTTATCAAGCTTCATCTTACCGGCCTCGTCTACCTTTTCTGGCAACTTTGAATTTGCCAGACCTTTCGAAATTGACTAATGATCCTGTGTGTCATAACTCAGCATGGCCATCAGTTCCCACCAAATTACCTTCGGATATTCCCAAATTCGAAGGCAAAGCTAGTGAAGATCCTGGTGACCATGTCACTACCTTTCACCTGTGGTGTTCTTCAAATTCATTGAATGAAGATTCCATCAGATTGAGATTGTTTCAAAGGACCTTAACTGGTCCCGCGGCCAAATGGTACATTGAGTTACCTGCGGCTACTTTCTCTAGTTTTGGGGATCTGGCCACCGTCTTTTTGAACCATTTCCAACTTCCTGTTCGGTATGATGCCGGAACAGAACTTTTTTCTACTTTTAGACAAAACAAAGCCACTCACCTATCTGACCACATTCAGGAGTGGCGAAGACGGAAGAGGCTCATAAAGGCCAATATCCCTCCAGATTTCCTGCTCGAGTGGTACTTGAAATCACTCCTTCCTTATATTTCTAAGGAAGTAGCGACATCTGGAGTCTCCAATGAAGAAGAAGCCATCTTAAGGACTCAACAGTTAGACCTTGTATACGCACAATCTGGTTTACTGTATGAGATTATACCGGACGCACCGAGATCAAACACTGATCTAAGTAGACCCAAACCTGGACCACATGCTGACGGCATAGTGGGTTCGGTTAACTCTGCAGCTTTCGAAGCACTGACCAAACAGGTCCAAGCCTTAATTGTCAAACATTCGGCTGCAGACATTGCTTCCGTCACAACCTCTCCTTCAACTGCTGAATCTGTTAATCAGGTTCAGAACAATCAAAAGGGCCCTCGGCAGCCCAACAACAAAAAGAAGGGCAAGAAAGGAGAGGGGAACCAACAAAAGCCCAAAAAAGATAATGCCGAAGAGGGTAATAAAGAAGAGAAGAAGGTTAGGTTTCCTTGTAAACTTTGCAAACAAAACCACCTTACTCATCAATGCCCTCTACTAGAAGAAGCCCAGAAGCTCTTGAAAGAGAAGAAGCCTGCCGTCTTGAAAGATCCATTTCCCAAAGGGCAAGGCTCCACTTCTGGCACCTCCAAAACTGGGGGCACTTCGCACGCTTCGGTTGATCAAACATTCATAAATATGGTCAACTCAGATGCACTTTTGCAAACCAGAGCTAAAAACTATACCCCGGAAACGCAGAGAAAGGATAAGGAGATTGCTGAATCCTCCACTCCACTCCACATACCTGTGGACCCAATGCCTAAGATCCCGAAAGGTGTCTTAAAGAGGGCACCGCACAATCCCAACACGCGGGCTGCTTCCAATTACAATGTAGTTGAAGATCTAGCCCAAACTCCTTGTGCCATGTCTACCTTGGAAGTCTTGCAGAGTTGTCCTTTGCAACGAAATGCACTTCTGGCAGCTATTGGGAGTATGGAGTCCTCCAACATGTCTGCGCGATTTGATATGACTGATGTCAAATACCGGTTGCCATATCACGTTGCCCTCCAGATTGAAGTCGTTCATGGTCCAATGACCATAAGACGAGCTGTAGTAGATGAGGGAGCGTCGACTTGCGTAATGTCTGTTTCCTGCTGGAAAGCTCTAGGTTCTCCTGAGTTAGTCCCTTCCAACACAATGCTTACTGCATTTGATGGTAGAACTTTCCGTCCACATGGAGTTCTGCCATCATTTAATGTCACTTTGGCCGGTAAGACAGTTGCTGTTGAGATTGAAGTTCTGGATGCTCCGCTCGATTACAATATGTTATTGGGCAGGAGTTGGACTTATGCCATGCAAGCTATAGCATCGGCAGTTTTTCGAGTGGTCATGTTCCCATTTGAAGGTAAGATCGTTACAGTCGATCAACTTTCTTTCACTCAAGGAAAACACCAGACTTCTACGGAAACCACGATTCCTATGATTGATCAAACCACCCCAGTTAGCGAGAGTTTAGGAGCAGGACTTTTTGGATCACTGATTGGCACTTTTGACCTACCCGCTCCTACTTTATTTGTTGGTACTGAAGGATGTTCATCGTCTGAAACTCCTATGAGTAGTTCAACAACTGATTCCGAGTTTCTCTCAACTAATACAAACCCCTCCGTACCTACCCCTGTTGTAGAAGTTACCCATTTGGAGTCTTATCAAACTACAACAGGACATATGTCGACTCAATTGGTGTCTGTCGAGTCAAATATAGATTCTGCCACTACTCAGACACCTAACCCAATTCATTCTCTCAACAGTTCAGGAATTACTTTACCTTCTGATGAGGAAATGTTAGAAGCTTTGAATGACCCCGACCATCCTCGTGAACATATAAATCGCGTGTCTTTCTTGTTTCCTTTTCTTCACTTATTAGAGAGAGGTGAATTTTGTTCACCACCTGATGAGAATACTGGTCTTACTCCTGCACAGGTTGCCATTGTTGAAGCAAATAGAGCACATACCTCGTTGGTGAACATTTTTACTGGAGTCAACGGAAACATTTTCTTTGAAACGGGATGTTATCTCGATGAAATAATCCCGTATGCTAACCTTTTCCATGAGTTCCATAACACCTTTGCCCGGCCGCCTGAAGAAGATCCAGGCATTGACCCTACATGAAGAAGTACTACGCCTAGGTTGAAGTACTTTTTCTTGTAACATAGCTGTATATTTTTGTATAGTTAGTTTTGTTATGTTCGTTAGGTGATCTGATGTGTGCTTCTTGTTTCATGTACCAGATGTCAACCGCACATTTCTTAGGATTTGCTGATGGCGCCAGTCGCCACACCTGTCAGTTGGCTGCAGCAGCTTGGGTCATTTATTCACCCGCTGACCAACTTGTCTCTTCGGGGGGGGTTTGTTTGGGACCTACCACGAACAATGTGGCTGAATACAGTGCAGTTATAGAACTTCTCCGAGATGCCCTCAGTCATGGCATTTCATACCTGGAGGTAAGGCTTGACTCACAACTTATTGTATTTCAGTTAACAGGTGTCTATCGGATCAGAGATCCAGGATTGCTACGACAGTTTCTACGAGTTAGATTATTGGAAAGACATTTTCATTCTATCAGATATGAACACATTCCAAGAAATTTAAACAATTTAGCTGATTCGTTAGCAAACTATGTGTTAGACTGGCATTTGCATCATACATTGTAAACAACATTCCACACATAAAATTTAAAACACATTCACATGTAAATAACCGATACTGTATATATAACTGATACCGTATCAAAAAATATGAGTTCCGAGTCATGAGTCTCATAAGTCAAGTCATAAAAGTACAAAAGTTGGGCATGGCAGCCTCAAAAATATATACATATAATGTTTTTCTTCTCCTATGGAGAAGGAGGAACCTCCTCATCATCTACCGCATTACGATAGCATATCACTAGTCTAGCAACTCTACGCAGTAATCTAAGCCATGCTGGGGGCACCCCAACAACATCTTCCTGCATGTCAACAGGTATCTGGTCCATGCGGCTGGTAGGAATCTCATGAGTCAGTCGACTCATTTTCCTCTCCAGGGTTCCCAGCATAGCTTCTGCTGCGGTGATATCAGTTGGCCTCACATAGATAGTAGGATGGCCCTCAGGACGAACAGGCCCAACATCTGCATTGAACACTTGATTAGAACTCCGAAACTCATTTCATAAAAATCAAATATTTGAAAAGTTTGAAAAAATTAAATAAATTCTCAAAAAGTAAACATACCAATATCTCCCCAGGCTCCACCTGGCGGAAGCACCAGCTCTGGGTCATGACGAAAATCCAGTCCAGCATAGGGAAACTACTCAAAAGCGGGAACTTGCCTCTCCCACCACCCCCAGAAGTCATCTGTATGGTAACAATAGTGACTCTCCCCACCACCCTGGCGGAGAAAAATGTCACCCCAACGGCCTAGTCTGGGCTCACGGGGGTTAACCTGTGGTAATGGCATTCCCAAACTAATAGCAGGCATTCTCTCGAAGAAGAAAGTACACAAGATACTCCCGTACCCGAAATTCTTCATTGTACCAGATTTGCAACTTGTCAATTGATACTTCATGTTTGCCAACAAGCTAGTACTCCAATCATAAACATGCCCATGCAAGCACTGTAGACCGACATGCATCGAGTTCCTAGAAGCCAAGTGTTGTGATGCACTACCGGATACCCGGTTGATCGTGCTCACTATCACTTTCAGCGAGAGACCATCAATAGTTGAAATCAGGATTTGGCTTCCCGATTTTTCTGCTCCGGCAACACAGTAGGTGTTCACATATTCTTGCACTGATCGTGCACCCAAGCGAGATGTCCCTTTTTAGATTGATTACGTCTCCTCTCCTTGAGAGACCGGTAATAAAATATATATCCTCAACGGTAAGCTCAAGAGTTTGCCCCCGGATGATGAAGGTATTTGTATTGACATCCCAATACTGAATCAATCTCCGAAATAGCTTGTTTAGTGCCCGCATGTTTACGGTTCGATAAAATTTCAACAAACCGCATCTACGGAGTGCATGGAGGGTAGCCGGGTCTTGCATAGCTAGTCTATCCATGTCTTCATGCTCCCTTTCCCTCCATTGTAAGACCATCCTGCACAAAAACCCCAAAAATTTTGAGTCTCGGCGTTTTAATTTGGCTTTGCAAGTATGTACGCTACTGTGTATACTACACAGTAGCGTGTAGGCGCTACTCTGTTTGAGCAAAGTAGCGCCCATTGCCTTCGTACGCTACTGTTATGTATATACAGTAGCGCCCGCGCATAAAACTTTATGAGCATTGCGTTTCGGGCCATTTTTCCTCAAAATTTTAAAAATAAACCATTGAAATGCAAGTTGGGTTGATTTCTACTTACTTGGTGGAAGCAGTTTGGCGATTGGATGCTCCGTTCGATCACAAAGGAGATTTGAAATTCGTGAAAATGTGCCCAATGTTTGCCCTACAACACAAAATGCAAATTGATTTGTTAATATTGAAATTATATATATAATTGGATTTTAATTTTTACCCATAATTTTTAATTTTCTATAGTTTCAAACATTTTCAAAAACCCTAATTAATCAATTGAAACACAAAATAAGGTATAAAACTGATCCAAGTTCAATTTTCACTCAAATGTTGTCGAATTCGTCTCCTGACCTCAAATTTCTTAACGATAAATCTTGTCAATTAGCTAAACATTTCAAATCCATATATTCTTTAAGATTTTTGCGTCATCGACTAATATTTTGTTGCAAACCTAGTTTTTGGCAGGACATGAAGTTACGATCCCAGAAGCTGACCTTTAAGTCATTTTAAGCTCTTGTTTGGACTATTTAAACCTAAACAAGATTGCCGAGCAAACTTGTCCTCTTCGAGCTCGTTAAAGTATCCGAAGGCTCATCCACTCAGGTATAGAATTACCCCTTTTCCGGGCCTCAGTGGATTAACTACGGAAAAGGTATACTCTAGGTATACGTCAGTATGCGCTAGAAGAGTTCTCCTTTCATTGTTTTATACTTTTTCGGGGGAGGAGACTAACTATACGAAAAAGGACCTTCTGGAGTCTCTCTTTAGGGTTTTCAGACTCTCTAAATATGAAAATACCAAGCGAGCATTCACCTACTCGGGCTCGATGTGAAATCCACGAGAGGGTAAGTAGAGGACTGTTTAAGTTTTTCAACTCTATAAACAAGAAAACACCGCCGATCACAGACCAATCCGGGCTCGATATAAAATCCACGGATAGGTAAAAAGAGGATTGTTTAAGTTTTTCAGACTCTATAAACAGGAAAACACCGGCGAGCATTAATCTGCTTGGGCTCGATACTAAAATCCACGAGCAGATATATGGAGTTATTGTTTAAGTTTTTCAGACTCCTTAAAATTGAAAACACCGGCGAGCAAGAACAGATCTCGGCTCGATATTAAAATCCAGAGATCAGTACATATAGAGTAATCTTCTATCTCTTCTTCGAACTCTTTAAATTATGAAGAAGGTACTGAGTCTTCCTCCCATGGGCTCATTAAACTATTTACATGGTTGGACCTATTGAGTTTTCATTCTTTCTTGGACTCATTAAATCCACAAGAAGGGTATTCTTTTATCTAAAAAGAATAAGGAACGGGAAAACACATCATATCTTCATTGTTAAAGGCAGTATCAGTCAAGTCCTATCCTTGAACACAGCACCTACTTGAGTCTATCTTGTCGGTTGGGTTTAGTTTTTGGCCTTAAGGTGAACCTTTCCTCCGAGTTATTTACTCCCCCGGTTGATTATTCTTCCAACCATATGGAGGGTCTGCTAATGTCTCTTACATTTCAGACTTATTTACCCCATTATGTCAAAAACTGCCTGAGTCACTTTGTGTCGTGCTCAATGTTCAAGGATATACCCTGTGTTGGCCATTCTGCAGTTTACCTTGACCTCATGTGTCGGCCTTCCTAGTGTCAGTCTTGTCACATATCATTTCATATCAGCTCTTACCAGTTGAGTGTTCCTCGAGTTGGATGATGGAGGATGCCTTAAGGCCTCCCTTCCAACGGACTTCTTCCCATCGACATCAAATCATTATTCTGGGATTGAAGTTTAGAGTTTCGGTTAGTACCTTGGAGATTGCAGTCACCAGTGGCAATTTTCCTCGCTGTTGAATGATGAGAATACATCAATGTCTCTTCTTCGACAGGATTCCCAAGTGTTTGACTCCAAGTCCATCTATTCACATTTGGCGAATCGTACTTGGTACCTTGGACTCCATCATCATTATCGGTGGAAGTCCTCGCGTTTGTTAACGGTATACATTAATGACCGGTAATCAGACGATGCCCTCCATGTTCGACTGTCAACTCATCTATTCACATGGCTCGGGTTTGTACCTAGGGTTGTTATGGGATGAAGACCTTGGGATTTGGATGACATAACCCCATTTTGTTATCACCCAAGTTGCGCAAGACTGAGCCTCACTTCTATACGGCTCTCCATGAGACATAGATCCAGTGTGTTGTTATGGCTATGATCTCTTAGTTTGACATGGATCCACGCTTGTATTTCAAGTGGCCATGCTTTTATATACATCTCCTTGTTATGTATCGGAGATCATGTTGTATCACCTTACACATCTATAAGATGTCAACAGTGTAATTGCTCGCTGACCTTGATTTTTGTTGCAGGTTTCTTGCGACTTTTTCCTGCAGTTCTGTGCTCTCTCTCTATGGTTTTGGATTATAATGTATTTCGGCCATCGTTACCCTCTGATCTCACACATTAGGGGGCATCTGTTATAGGTCAAACTTGCACCTCTCCGTCCGTGATCACCTTGAGCTGCTGATCACACAAAAGGACAACTTGGATGGAGGAGCATGTTGACCTTGGATGTTATGACAACTCATCCCATTTCCTGAGAATACTGGAAAACATACAAAAATATCATTTTGAGGTATGAGCGCTACTCTACTTAAAGAGACTAGCGCCCATACGCAACTCCAGTGCATAATAGTAGCGCCCATATCATTATATACGCTACTCTTTCTCATCAAAGTAGCGCTCGGAATTTAAAACTAAATGAGCGCTATTTATTAAACAATAGAGTAGCGCCCTATACGCTACTCCACTGTGTAATAGTCGCGTGTATCTTAAAAATGATTAAAAAATATATTAATCCATCGAAGAGGATTAGTTGAAGGCAGTTTCTTAACTTCCCCAACCTCCTCATCGACTTGAACTGCTTCCTTAAACCTATAAATTCCTAGAAGGCTAAGGGAGCAAGGTTAGAAGAAATTATGAATGCAAATGATTACTAAAGAATGAGAGGATGAGTTAGTGGAGAAACTGTTGCAGAAGACATTCAGACCAGAGCAGAGCCAGAGCCCAGGATCTAGTTGCAGGAGCCTGCTTCATTATCAGGTATATTTGTACTGCATACTATTTTGACAAATAAAGGTTGAAGTGTTTCCTTGTTCCAATCTGAAGGTGTTATAAAATGGCATTTTGAGTTGGATTCATTTTGGTCAATACTGGATATTAAACATAATCTTTGTTTATTTTATGATTTATATGTTGCCCAAAGTGTTTGAGGAAGGTATTGTTGTTTCAGGTTTGCTGAAAGAAAGTGGATTTGAGAGCTGGACACAAGACTGGGTCAAGGCTAGGATCAGACTCCAGTAAAAGGTATGTTCTCTAAATCTGTAATCTATTTCTTTTGCAAACATCTCTGTAATGACATAAATGCACTTACCTGTCACCCCAACCAAGTTGATAGTTTAGTTTCCTGACTATAGGGTAGAAATATCCGCCAACAATAAGAGACACAGAATTTCACTGGGGAAAACCAAGAAGGTGAAAAACCCCACAACTTCCTCAGAGATAGATAGAGCCATGATACAAAACCCAAGCATAAGAGATATACTCCTAGCAGCAGCTTCTCCTCCTCCACTAGTGCGCCACTCTCCAATGAGTGTATGAGTGAGAAGTGAATGATGAAATAGAGTGCCGCCCGCACTCTATTTATACTTCACTTGAATTGCCTAATAACCTTACTAGGTCGGCCTTAACTTAACAACATAACATAATGCTGACAAGGCCGACCCCCAATAGGGTGGTCTAATAACCCTTTAACCCACATGAATTATACAGGGCCGACCCCAACAAGGTGGTCTAATAACTCATCAAGTATAAGTTACAACACTTACAGTATAAATGACGACACTTCTGTATAGAGGAATGATAACATCTCTATAGGAATACAAACACTTCCGTATAGAGGAATAATAACATCTCTATAGGAATATAATATACATATATGAAATACATTCCGAAGTTACAAATACATCAACAGATTCTGGTGCCTCTCACAACTTAATGCCCAAAACAGTGGTGGACGAACTGGGTTTAGAAGTTACCAGGACTTACAAAGATCTATATTCCTTCGACTACACGAGGGTCAAATGTCTAGGGTTGATAAAGGATATCGTAGTAACACTGAACCAGCTTCCTCCCAAGAGAATTATGATGGATGTGGTGGTGGCTGACATTCCTGCAAAATTTGGTATGTTACTGTCAAGATCTTGGGCATCAAAATTAAGAGGAAATATGCAGCTGGATTGGTCATATGCCACCATACCTTTGTTTGGAGGAAACATGAGATTGTACAGAGAGAGAAGATTGGCTTATATGGTTAGCAGCCCAGAAAAACCTGAGAACCATCCCATATATGTTGTTGATACAGACTTAGGGTCCTCCATATTCCTTAATGATGGACCCCAAATTGATCCTAAGTTCCCCGTACACTTGGAAGTGGTGGAAGATAAAAAATTTGTAGCAAGACAAGAGGTGTTGGAAAGGAAGCAGAATGAAGAAGGTTTGTGGATGATGTATTTTGATGGGTCTTTGAGAAAAAATGGTGATGGTGCGGTATTCTTGATCATCGCACCTGACAGAGAATTTAAAGCCCTGTCATATAAGCTGACTTTTGAATGCACTAACAATGTAGCAGAGTATGAGGGCCTGTTGCTGGGATTGCAAGCTTTGAGGGATATGGGAGAAAAGAGAATACATGGATTTAGAGACTCAGTTCTAGTGATAAACCAAGTAAATGATAGCTATCAGACCAAACATCCCAGGATGAGGGCCTATAGGAATGAAGTATGGGATATGTTTGGTAACTATTTCTTAGAACATAAGATCAGGGTAATACCGAGGATTGAGAATCAAGTGGCAGATTCCTTGGACACTATTGCTAGGGGTTTCAAAACCCCAATCTACTCCCAACCAAAGTATGAAGTAGAAATAGTGAACAAGCCATCAATTCCAGACAATTCCAAGTATTGGAAGGTATTTGATGATGACATGCAGATTAAGAGGTTCTTAGAATTATCTGATGAATTAATGAATGTATAGGTTGACACAGAAAATGAAAACCTGGAGGGCTTCATTGGTGAATAGCGGGCTGAAGATGAAAAGACTGGAGGCAAGAGATGGAAAGACATGTTGGAGGGAAAGGATATTATCCAGCTGAAAAGTTTTATCCCTGAAGGCTTGATACCCCTAGAGAATTTGTTTGACCAGAATGACGTAGCTAAAAATACTAAAGTCAAGCCTGCCAATGATGTTGTGGAGGACCAAAACCTGGGCACCAAGGAAGAGCCTCAAATTGTAAAATTATCCAAAAAGTTGTTTGCTAAAGAAAGGGATTAGGATGTGAAATTGATGAAGAAGTACACTGATGTGTTTGCTTGGATCTACGAGGACCTAAAGTAGTATGATACTTCCATTCTACAACATTCAATCCCAATCAATCCTGGGGAGAAACCTTTCAGGAAGAACTTGAGGAGAATAAACCCTAAATTGTTGCCTGTGATAGAGAAGGAAATCAAGAAGTTGTTCAATGCCAAAATCATTGTCACCCTGATATTTTCAAATTGTATAGCAAATTTGGTACTTGTCAAGACAAAGAATGGAGAAATTAGGATTTGTTTAGACTTCGGGAATCTTAACAAAGTGTCATTGAAAAATAACTACCCACTACCAAAAATGGAGCATATCCTGTAGAAGGTGGTAGGAGCTGAGAGGATCTCAACCCTTGATGGGTTCTCAGGATATAATCAGGTGAAAGTTTGCCCAAAATACCAAGAAAAGACTGCCTTTACCACTCCTTGGGGCACATTCATGTATGCCAAGATGCCTTTTGGGATAATGAATGCAGGGGCCACCTTCCAACGTGCCATGGATATTTCCTTTGCAGAAGAAAAGGACAAGTTTATGGTGGTGTATATGGATGATATAACAGTCTACTCCAAGTCGGATAGAGAACACCTCAAGCACATAGAAAAGGTCTTTATCAAATGCAGAAAATACGGTATTTCTCTTAATCCAAAGAAGTCAAATTTTGCATTATAAGAGGCCGAGATCCTTGGGCATATTATTTCAAAAGATGGCATCAAGATTGACCCAGAGAAGGTGAGTGCAATTCAAAAGGTTAGAGAGCCAAGAAGTAAGAAAGAGGTGCAGTCCTTTATTGGGCAAGTAGGTTTCCTAAGAAGATTTATCCCTAGTTTTGCATAAATAATGGGAAGCATTACTAACATCCTGAGAAAGGAAAGTCAGATAAAATGGACAGGAGAGGCCAGAGAATCATTCAAAGGAATTAAGAAAGCCCTCACTGAGGCCCCAGTCCTGGCAAACCCATATTTCACTAAAGATTTCCTAATTTTTTCTTATGCATCTGAACACACAGTGGCTAGAGTCATATTGCGGAACAATGACCAGAATGTTGAGTAGCCTATTGCATTTTTCGGCAGAGTATTGAGAGATGGGGAATTAAAATATGACATAATGGAAAAGCAAGCATATGCTTTAGTGAATTCCCTAAAATATTTCAGAGTATACATCCTGCATTCACATATTATTGCACTTGTCCCAAATAATGTAGTGAAGAGCATCCTTATCCATCGATATCCTGAAGGGAAAAGGGAAAAGTGGATTGTTGTTCTATTGGAATATGACCTGGAGATCAAACCTACCAAGCTGATAAAGGGACAGGGGCTAGAAAAAATGATGACTGAGGCCAATTATGAATCTCTGCAAATAAATTTCTTGGAATACCATTCAAGTTAGTTGGACACAAGAGTACATGTAATGCTAGATTTCTCTATTTCCCCTTGGTATGTTGAAATTGTATATGTGCTGAAAAATTTGCAAGCCCCTGCAGGGTTGAGCAAAATGAGGTCCAGGTCTGCAAAATTGAAGGCTACCAAATTATGTATCATGAACCAATACTTGTACTAGAAAGATCCTAGTGGCATAATATTGAATTGCTTACTGGAGAATGAAGCTCAGCAAACGATGAAATATTTTCATAAAGGAGATTGTGGGGGTCACCATTCATGGAAGGTGACAGCCAACAAGATTTTGAGGGCTATTTTTTATTGGCCTTCTCTGTTTGTTGATGCATACAAGGAGACTGTTACTTTCCATCAATGCTAGATCTTCGATGGTAAGAGGAATTTGGTTTCACTTCCCCTCAACCCAATTTCAGTGGATGCACCATTCTAGCAGTGGGGGCTGGACTTCATTGGGGAGATAAACCCAAACTCTTTTGGCCAGCACAGGTGGATCCTTATAGCCATAGATTCTTTCACTAAATGGATTGAGGCCATACCTACTAGGAGGGAAACTGAGAATTTTATCATGGATTTTCTGGAAGATAACATCTTGGCCAGATTTGGGTGCCCCAAGAGAATTGTAACAGACAATGCAACTACTTTTAAGTCCAAGAAAATGATAAATTTCTGTCACAAATACCACATCAACCTAAACCATTCCACTGCATACTACCCATAAGGAAATCGACTGGCATAATATTCTAACAAAAGCTTGGTGAGGATAATTAAAAAGTTGCTGGAATAAAACAAAAGAGCCTGACACATAAAATTGAAGTATGCTTTGTGGGCTGATAGGATCAGCACTAAGAGGGCCATTGGGATGTCTCCTTTTCAGTTGGTGTATGGGGATGAGGTTGTTTTTCCAACATCTATAGGGCTTCCAGTCATGAGGTTATTGTAAGGGAAGGAAGAAGAGCCAAATCATGTGTAGAGGAGGATAAAACCATATCATTGAATTGAATGAGCTTAAAGGCAGAGCTTATGACAAAGTACAAATGCACCAGGAAAAGATGAAGAACACTTTTGATAGGAACTTAGGTGAAAGAAGAGCAGTTTTAGATTAATGATTTAGTTTTAAAATGGGATTCTCCTGAAGAGGATAAACATGGAAAGTTTGATCATATGTGGGTGGGCCCATTTATCATTGCAGCAAACTGAGGGGTGAACTCATTGATCTTGGAGCATCAAGATGGATCTCCACTGATACGAGGTCTGGTCAATGGGATGTTTTTGAAGCATTACCTATCCTGATAGTGACAGGTAACCCTTTGTATCATAATTTGTATACATTCTGTGTATAGTGTTTTTCAGTTGCAAATAAATACTAATGGTGAACCGAAGGATTTGAAGCCCGAAGTGAAGGTCCAAAGATATGGAAGGGGTAGCCATAGCTTTGTTGTGTTTGTCTGTCCAGATCGGACTAGAGAAGGAAAGAATTTGAATTTTTTTCCCAAGGCGATCTAATGGATCAGGCACTGGTCTGTGACGTTCTTTGCCACCTCGTAGGGGGGATAGCATCCCCAATATGATCCATTTGTTAGCGCTATATGTGTGCTAGGTATTTGGAATTATTTTTTTGAAGTGAGGAGGTTCGGATTCATGGAGGTAATCAAGGTAAGCTCAACCTCTGATCCTCGGGGCCCAAAGGTTGAAGTGATCAAAGCTTTTTGCAGTTGAACCTAGGTTCGAGATGAAATTTTGGAGGGAACTGAGGTTTTAATGGTGATCAGGAGGTTAAATACAAAGGAATGCACCCGAAGTGCGTAATGGATCCTATGGACAGCATAGATCAAAAGAGATAAATATCTACGGTCATATGCCTCCTTCGAAAAAAGAATTGAACGTTGTATAAGTGTAGATGGGGTGCTAGCCGACGGGCAAGTCAACGAGTGATCGACGATGGGTGGCGTAAATCAATGGTTAATAATTTGTTCACATTTTAGGCATGCGTAGAAAGGGGTACGTTTCAAATTTGCAAAATTTTGTTAAATCCCTGCACTTTATGACGACGCAGATATAGCGGGATGGAGATCCACGTCTCAAAATTAGTTCGCAGATATGACTTGCATGTAAAATCGATGGGCCCAAAATTTGTGAACCCTGTAAAAGGCTGCGCCTTTGGACGGCCAAGATCTGGGTGGAGATCAGATCGACGGTTGGAAAATGTTTTTGCAGATCAAAGATACTGTAGAGATGGTATGTGGCGAAGTTGGAAGCCACGGAGGATATACGAAGGTAAAGTTCAAGGAGATCCACAGCTGCAAATTAATCGCATGGATGGATGGTTGACGTGGCTCCATCACTGTCATAGTTGTTAGGGTGATATGGCAAGGTTAATATTATAAAAAGAATCGCATGCATGGATATCTACATACTTTTATCCTGTGTGCATCAGAAACCGACAGGAGCAGATCGTGCAAGACCAACTAGCCAACTAGAAGCTCCGCTTAGCCATCAAACAACTAGGTATGTCATCCACTTCCACCCTAAACTATTTAAATGGTCGGACATGTGGAGCCTCCAGGCTTTGAACCTTCCAAGATAAATGACCTGGTAGAAGATAAAGTCTGCGCTTTTTTCGACACCATGCTAATAAATAGCTCCATAGAGGTTGCTAAGGAGAGATTGGAGGTCATGAAGGCCCGAAAGGTGGATGTCCATAAGGTTTATGATTCCTTTTTCCACATATTTGCAACTATTCAAACCCCTAGCTGCCCTGAATTTATAGACTGGTGCGCCTGCAGTTATTCCCCAGATCGGAGAGCAATCATGGATGCCTCCAACTCGAAAATTTTGTGCTATGTAGATGCCCCCACTGTTAGCAAAATCCCTGGCCATTCCAAAAGAATTCTATCAGAAAACACAGAGTTACATAATGGAAAACCTGATCCAGCATTGCCGGCAAGCCCCAACTCACCTCAAGGAGAGATTTTACTATGCTTACCTATTGCCAAATACCTCCTTTAAGGGTGCACCTTTTCTTGGTGAAGACAGCCTGTTTAAAGAAGTGTCAAAGTGTGTTATTTCCATGTTGGCCTAGTTCTTAGGGTTAGACAGTGACCAATATATAATTGAGCCTCTAATCAGCTTATTATTTGTTATAAGCACTTGTTTTATTGAGCCAGCAGACCCCAATTTTCCTACCCAGTGTGCACGTATAAAATTTGATGAAGCCTTGGCACACAACATCCACTCCCAACTCATAGAATTCCTTAAGAAAAAGGATTTCAAGTTCCATTCGTACTTGTTGAAGATGTTCCTGGCAGCAAATAAAGAAAACCTACAAGTGCCAGAGATGCAGCTTACCAAGGAGATGCACTCAGATTACAAAGCCTTCATGAATGACCTTATGGAAGAGATTTACTTCATTTTATTCTATAAAAGGCTTCCTAGGGTGTTGCCAGAAATGAAAGACGTATTGCAGCCATCCATGGAGAGAAGTCCTCAGACATCAGTTTTCCATGGACATCGAGTTCTTTCATTTTCAAAACCAAAACATCCCTCACAAGTATTGAGTGAATGATGGGTGACATGGGATTCCCATCAAAAGCAACAATGAATTATGATCCTCACCATATAATTTTAGATAGGAGGAGGGAGACTAACAGGAAAGGGTACGAGCATTTCGAGCTTATAGGCCTAGCTGAGAGGGAAAACTGGTTAGAATATCTTGACAAAGGTCAGATGGGTATAGACCCACCAGAAGTTTCCCCCTCTTTGGCACAAGGAAGCATATCATCAGTTCCTAGTTCACCTAGTCAAACCCTAGCAGTATCAACAGCCATACCCCTTACCATTTTTCCAAAAAAAGCCATCAAGCTGGGGGGTGACCCTATGGAGGTGGATAGTGATGCAGAGAGAGCCTCAAAGAGGAAAAATGTAGATGAGACTAACCAGCAATTAGTAAAGGTATAAGTAGAGAATCCCAAGACAAAGTAGGTCAGATTCCCTGTGCCATCTTTTGAGGTTAAGGAGCATGTGTTTAACAAAACACCCGCTGAACTTACAACACCAAGCATAAGCAGGGCTGAGTTACTGGAAGAATCTTAAGAGAGCCTAGAAACAATCTCGGAAGAAGCTAAATTGTATGCTTATGTGAGTAAAATCTCCAAGAAGGATGTGGCCTTGTTAGCAAGTAGGAACCTTGCCCAGAACACCTTAAGTCTTGCCTTAGCCACCAAGAATAAGGTCACCGAGCTGAAAGTGAATCTTGAGGATATCCTAGTACCATATGTGATCAATTTTTCTTAAAGAGACAGGTGAGGTCATCTACAAAAATTTTTTGAAGGATGCCCTAGAGTTAACAAAGGTACAGTCCAGCAAAAGCAAAGTGCAAAACAAACTTAGGCTGGAAAAGGTGGAGAACAAGTGCTTGAAGGCACAAGTGAAAAAGCATCAGGCTACATTATTAACCACTAATACCCAAGAGGACAAAATGGCCAGCATACAAAAGCTATTAGATGAGAAATAGCAAGAGATCCTGTCACTGAAGAAGAAATTGAAGATTCTAGCTGCCCAACCGGTGAATGCACCCGAAATTGCAGAGCTAGAAGAGGAAAAAGAAGAGCTGCAAGGTAAGTTGACTAATTGCAAATCCAACCTAGTAGAGCTTGGGGAAAAAGAAAAGAAATGGCAGATAGACATGTCCATCTTGGTGGCAAGGGAGAAAGTCTTGCAAGCTCAGGTCGAAGAGCTTGAGAATAAATTAAAGGAGAAGGAGAAAGAAGCAGAAGATATGGTCACACCCTCAATAGAATCTAGAGATTTTTCCATTGTAGGGAAAATAGCCAAGGCTAGTTTGGATGATGAAGAAGTAACAAGACTGAAGAAGCAGAATGACAACCTAAGGACCATGAAGGACACTACAAAAAAGGAAAAGGATGCTTGGGAAACCAAGTACCAGGCGGTGTAGGATGATTATGATAAGTTGAAGCAGCAGGTTATAGGGCAGAGTGCATTGTAGGAAGCAAAGATGATCATCTGGGACGATATTATTTTATAGGCAGGGGAGCTGAGACCATATTTGGACTTCACGTTCGACAAGGAGGCTGTCATTAAGTTAGCAAAGCAAGTTTTCACAATTGCCAAAGAAAAGCTAAAGAAAAAACCTATGGAGTATGCCCAGAATGCAATAGAGTTTTTGAATGGTCTGTCTGAAGGCTAGGTTCAAGCAGCCAACATAAAGGATAGGGTGGCCACTACTATTTGGGCTAAAATGGTAATACTCAAGCACTAGCAAGTGAGCATTGTCCAAGCAGGGATAGACATCCTGGATAACCAAGCAAAGCTATTCAGAGAAGCATTTGATCCCTTGTTTAAGAATGATCTGCCCATGTTTTTGGAAGAAGATGGCACCATGAGAACGAAGGAGGGATATCAAGGAAAACTATGGGAGTGCAAGTTGGACCAGGAAAGCTTTGTAGATATGGAGCATCCTCTAACAGGAAAGACGGTGGTAGAGAAGTTGACGAATGACTTTGAGCTAGTCTCTATCTTTAAAGAGGCTCGTACAGTCCTCATGGGCTATTCATAGAGAGAGCACACTGAAATGAGGGTACTACTTAAAGAGATTTCCTCCTTAGGCTTGCCAGCCCCCAAGCAATGGAAATTCATTGAAAAATATGGCAAGGGAAAGCTAAATCTAAGTGTATGAAGGAGTCGAACATAGTGGAAGCTTCCATCTAGAGGAGTAGTTACCAAAGCATTTTGTCTATCTTTTTAGAGTCTGTTGTCATTTGGTCAAAATGATCAGTAAATTTGTAAAAGGCAGTTAAGCCAGTTTTTCCAGCTCTGTCATTTTGTTGTAGTGGTGAATATGTTAAGGATAGGTGTCACTAGGAGTTGTAAAAATTTTCTGTTAGAGCAAGTCGAACCTGAGACTCAGAAGATCTATAAAAACAATGTAAAAGAATTCCAAAGGGTTGAAAATTTTTGGGGAACCCGTGTATTGCTCTGTGTTGAGTATTTTTGAGATTCTTTTAATAAAATTTGGCAAGGCCTCATAGGCATTTTCTCTCGGGGATTCATGTGTTATTGGTCTTACAGTCTGTTCATTTCTCTCCTTATGTGAATGTTTTCCTTCTTTGTTTAATCCATATTTTCATGTTGTTCATGCTTGGATAAGTGTAGTATCAAAATAGAATTCATAGTTATTATGCTATGTTCTTTCCATTCCAAGCATCCATAACCAGTTTCTACTAAAATTGATATAGAATTCATAACCATATGCTCTATGTTGATGGACTGTTCATCTTTTTCTTCTAAATCATCAAACTAAAGCATTTTGACTGTGAGTTGGTGGCTTCCTTGCCTCTGAGTGGGTTTTTTTTGCAAAGTGTTGTCATGATATTCAGTTTCTGTCTGTTTTGAATCCACTACCCAATCGATACCTATTTTGTTTTCAACCAAACAACAATCTAATCTCAGTTTTAATCATTTATCTGGACCTGTTAAAACCTATCTGTGAGAGATCCCTCTCTGGAGGATAAGAAGCCAGCTTATTCCTCCCCAAGTGGTTCTGTGGTTACCCTAACTTATCCTCTCTGCAACCTAGAGGTACATTTTAGGTGTTAACAACCATGATATTTCCAAATGTTGGAAAAGAATGGCCTTGTATAGGAAGGTCATGGAAACCACTAAGAGGCTAAGACATGAATATCCCTCTCCACGTTAGGAGAAAAAGAAGGGCATGAAAGTATGGGTCAAGAAGAACCATTGCACCCATTACAACATGGGTGTACATCAGGAAGCCATATGTTGGGTGCTGCATCCAGAGATGCATCCCAAGAAGGACAAGAAAGTTGAGCAAGCACCTGTGAAGGAACTAGCCAAAGAAGCAGCTCAGAAAGAAGGCTAGCTACAAAGACAACCTGGGAAGGAGAACCTATTCACCTTGATGAATAAAACGAGTATACTTCTTGACTTAATTGAAAAAATCCAATCATTGTAAATCGCTTGTTTCTTTTTCTTAAGACACCATAGAAGGGCACATTTGTAAAAATGATGAGATGTATAACATCACTTATTCATGAAACATAGTGATATTTTTATGATTTTTTTTAGTTATGGATTATGTTGTAAAGTTGGTCATTGTATGTAATTTTTGGAGGACTATTGTAGCCACAACAGATCCCATCTTGTTCATATCAGATGGGAGCCCCTACCAAAATCTTGTTTTTATTCACTAAGTCTATTTTTCTTGAAATCACTTTGTTTGTTTGTTTAATTTTCTTAAGGTTTGCTTAGTGATATTTCATAATGAAATCTGAAACAAATTGAGTCTTCCGCCCTTATCAATTCACTCAATCAAGTTAAGAAACAATGGAGTCGGAAGTCAGAAGTTAGCAAAATCATATGTCTGTAACAGGGATCCGAGGTTCTGATCCCGGCTTCTTTTATTTTCTTATATCGGTAATCGGATGTCGGCATCAAGTTCCTTAAAACTAATTTAAGTTTGTTGAATTCCTGACTCCACTTCTTTTGCTTTAATATCGGCAGTATAAAGTCAGGGAAGTGTTGAGCATTGGTTGTCATTGATGTCAACTAAAGATAATGTCAAGTGTTTGAATGTCAACTACTGTCAAAGAGGATGTAAACTGATTCAGTCCGAGTCATTGATATCAACTGATGTCAAAGTGGATATAGCATTCCTACAGAAGTATGAAGAAGTATATGGAAGCCACTTTGAAGTACTACATGCAAAAAATAAAGAAGAACATGAACACCAGAAGGATATGTGCATGTGGTGAAGGTGACAGAAATATATAAAACTTTGGAGTATATATTGAATTGCATTCATTCTAAATATGTGTATCAAGGATACAACATGCATGACAAGTTTGAAGAAGTACATAAGAATGTACATCATGAAGATACAGTTCAAGAAGGAACACACTGGTAATGTATCCTACAGCATTTGGTCCTTGCACAGAAATCAAGTCCACCAAGTCATACATTCACATGGTAGCAGCTAAAGAGTTGGTTGGACAATGGTACAAGTTCTTAATCAGCCAAGAAGTTGGTTGAACAAATGGTACAAGTATGGAAGCAAGCTTGAGAATTGCTTTGTTAAAAGTTGGAAGTGTGCACAGAATTCGTTAAGTATCAATATACCAAGAGTGCATTACCCACAAGTGATAAAGCAAAAAAGGTCAAAGATCCACTTAGAATAAATTGGAGTATGCACAGCTCCGGCAAAGTATTAACATCAAGGGTGCATTACCCATAAGGGTTGGTACAACACAAGTTATGGACACACAAAGATGATGTAGAATATTGTTCGCATACAGTAAGGCAATGATACATTGATGCATGAGCATCGCGGCCTATGCAGATCAGTCAAGGTTAGTCAACATGGATGAAGCCGACCCGAGGGAGTGCCGAGGACCACTGGTGCGGAAGAGCAGGTTGGCTTGTTAAATTCAATATGTCGAGCAGGAGCAATCGGGTAGGTGACCGACAGATGCAGCGAAGGTCGAGAGTCGACATGTTGGGAGTCGACAGACGACAGAAAGAGTGGAGCATCGATGGTAGACATGCGTCTAACTGCGACTCCGACGGGTTTGGGCATGAGCCAAGAGAGGAGGAAGGGGTGGATTGGTGAAGCCAGAAGAGTGTGAAGGAATTCAATGAGTAAGTCGAAGCTGACAGACAGTATGGCCAATGTGACGGATTACTGTAGCCTATCAGAAGGATGCAGAGAAGTCAATGAGAGTACTTGGAAACAGTTTGGGGTTGCTAAGGAAGTTAATGGAAGTTATTGAAGGTGGTTGGGATCATGATAGATGTCAACACAAGAAGAGATTGTGCAGCATCGTTGCGGTGCTGAGAGTTGCAGGTCTGCAGGATATGAGGATATCGACAAACAGAGGATGTGTGTCTCGGGGATCGGAGTGATCTCGGGAATAACAACAATAGATTAGAAGGTCGAGGGCTGGAGATCAGTTGGATAATCTTGGCAGAGGAGAGTTTGGGGAGAAGTTTTGTAGATTGGAGAGAACAGTCACATAGCTTCTGAACGCAGAGAAGATCAATCCATAGATAAGAGTTCCGCAGTGAACCAACAGAGGGTGACAGTCGAAACACTGAGATAGCACATAGTTACTTCTGTATTGTAATGGTTGAGGCCGACAGTTAGTTAGTTATTTCATTCCTTGCATTTTGCATTGTAACCGATTCGGTAGAAGTAATATAAACCAACTTCTTGGCATCCTGTTTACATCTTGTCATGTGAATGATGTTTGTTGTGTGTAATTGTTAAGCAAGAACCTTAGCGATAAGGCAACTTACGTCAGTTGGTATCAGAGCTATAGCATCCTGAGATTTGGAGGATAGCCATATCAAATAACATCATGTGGTATTGAACCTGCGAGTGTGTTTATAGCTCCATCTGAGTTTGGGTAGAGTTGTACACGACTTGTTGAAGTACGGTTGCGATTGGAAGAAGTGGGAGTTTCAGCTAAGGTTGAAAATGGCTCACAGAGGCATTAATGTCTGAGGTGTTGGACGAAGAGCACATGGCACAACAGTCATAGTTGATTGTGAGATGTTTGACGAGTGCGTATGAACAATGCGAACTTTTACAAATGAAGTCGCATCGATCAAAGAAATCCAAAGGCGTGGTTGTATTCCTAATGCATTAGACCATAATGGCGAGGAGGTCAAAGAAGTGGAACCATGGGAAGCAGTAGCAGAAGAACCAGAAGACAAAGTGATCAAACTTCTGACAGATATGAGAGGTCATACAAAGATAGATGTTTGTACCTACTCAAGAAGTCTAGATCTAGAATACTTGATCGACTGGTTTAGAGAGATGGAGAAATACTTCGACATAGGGCAGATCGAGGATCCTAAACAGGTTAATACTGCATGTCTAAGGTTGAAAGGTCATGCATCATTGTGGTGGGACAATGTGCAGACTGACAGAGTCAAGAAGGGCAAGGAGAAAATCAAGTATTGGGATGGAATGGTCGCCAAGCTGAAAGGGAAGTTCTTTCCAAATGACTATGTGATTTCCTTGTTCTGGAAGTTACAGAACTTTCAATAAAAAGAGATGACCATGAAGGAGTACACGAAACAGTTCTACAAATTATCGATAAGGTCGGGTCAGATCAACGAAGGAGAAGAGGTTTTTGCTAGGTATGTGAACGGCTTGAAATATCCAATTCAGGATGAATTGAGCATGTCAAGATTTAGAGCGATCGGTGAAGCCTACCAGTTAGCCCTGAAGGTAGAAGAGAAACTGTCGAGGAAAACCACAGTGACCAAATGTAGGATGACTGGTCGGGGTGCAAAGAATGTTCCCGTGAAATGCCAAAGTAGTGATTACAGGAAGGAATCGGTCGAAGAAAACCAACGGACGGATGGAACATCGAAAAGGGAGAAAGCGCAAGAGAACTGATGCTATGGTCGTGAAAACCGTAGTCCAGGTGCGTATGTTTGAAGTAGTCCATCCGACAGAAAAGGAGCTAACAGAGCAGCAATAATCTATTACAAGTGTCGAGGAGCGGCACACAAGGAATATGAGTGCCCAAAGAACCTGCATGTTGGAGAGGAGTCGAAACCCAGACATCGAAGAGATGAGAAAATTGACGAGAGGGAAGAATCGGCATCCAACAGTAGTAAGGATGGTAAGAAGAAAAGTCGAGCCATGACATCCGGGAAGACACTGCTTTTGGAGTACATATGCAACAAGCAAGAGCCAACACAGTGAAAGGAGATCTTTCAAACCAAAGTGCGAATTGGAAAATGGCGTTGCAAGACCATAGTTGATGGTGGAAGCACTAAGAATATTGTGTTGACAGAGGTGATCGACAAGGAAAAGTTAAATTCCAGGAACATCCACACCCATACAAGATCTCATGGTTGCAGAAAGGACACCATGTGAAGGTGACGAGAAAGTGCTTGATTAAATTCAGAGTCGAAGGATTTGAAGACAGTATACTGTGCGACGTAATCCCAATGGACACATGCCATTTGTTGTTAGGGAGACGATGGAAATATGATTGGAAAATGATCTATGATGGTCAAGACAACACAGTCACAATGTGGAAAAATGGTATGCATAGTACTCTTAATCCAAAGCCAAAGAAGCGAGCCGACGGTAAGCATGGCGAGAGAAACTTTTGGGAGAAGCAAGTACTGATGTGCTCAGCGAAAGCGGAGGAGGAAAAGCAGTCGGGGTGTTATGCTATCATTTTGAAAGGACCATGTGTCAAGAAGGCGATAATGATGAAGATTCCAGTTGAAGTCGGAAATATGCTTGATGAGTTTCAAATCATAGTACTCGATGAGACATCGATGGGATTGCCACCGATGAGGAGCATATCCCATCAGATCAAATTGATTCCAGAGTCGAGTCTTCCAAAAAAAGAACCGCATAGGATGAGTCCAATGGAAGGTCAAGAAATCAATCGACAGGTCCAGGATTTTTTGGACAGGGGATTGATCATAGAAAGTCTGAGTCTGTGCATGGTACCAGCAATATTAGTGCCGAAGAAAGGTGGAGAATAGCGAATGCGTACAGACTCTAGAGCCATCAACAAGATCACGATCAAGTACCGTTTCCATTGCCGAGGATGGATGAATTGATGGATTTCTTGAGTGGAGTGAAGTACTTCATGAAGATAGACCTGAAGAGCAGTTATCACCAGATTCAGGTTAGAGAAGGATATGAATGGAAGACGGAATTCAAGACAAAGGAAGGGTTGTATGAGTGGTTAGTCATGCCATTCGAATTGACTAATGTACCCAGTACATTCATGCGATTGATGAATGAGGTACTGAAGCCATTCTTGGGAAAGTTTGTCGTAGTCTATCTAGATGACATTTTGATTTTCAGTCAAACCAAGACAGAACACTTGGAGCATATTCGACAGGTATTGCAGAAGTTACAGGAAGAGAAGCTGATGGTGAACCTGCAAAAGTGTTTCTTCATGAAGGAAGAACTGGTGTACTTGGGATTTGTAATCTCGGGTAAAGGGTTGGTGATGGAACAAGAAAAGGTGAAGGAAATATTCGATTGGCCAAAACCGACAAGTAGAACTGGAGTAAGGAGTTTCCATGGACTTGCCAGTTTCTACAGGAAGTTCATTTGATGATTCAGTCAGATTTGTGCACCCTTGACAGAGTGCATGAAAAACGGCAAGTTCAAGTGGATGGAAGTAGCCCAGTGAGCTTTCAACAAGTTGAAGGAAAATTTCACTGAGATCCTAGTGTTGGCGCTCCCAGATTTTGACAAATTTTTCCAATTCGATTGCGACACAAGTGGAACAACAATTGCAGCAGTGTTGAGCCAGGAGGGCTGACCAATTTCATTCTTCAGTGAGAAGTTGGATGATACGAAGTGGAAATATTCGGTCTATGACCAGTAATTTTATGCTATTGTCCATGCATTGAAGAAATGGAGGCATTATTTATTTCCCAAGGAATTTGTGTTGTACATAGATCATCAAGCACTAAGGTATCTGAATACTCAATCGAAGTTGAATTAGTGGCGCATGAAATGGGTCAAATTCCTACAGGGATATACATTGATGTTGCGACATAAGTCGGGAAATTCAAACAAGGTTGTCGATGCACCAAGTCGAAGAGTTTCATTTCTAAACACAAGGACAGTTCAGGAAACAGGAATAGACTTAGTGAAGATAGAGTATGAGACCGACGAGGATTTTACAAAAGCATGGGGAGCTTGTCGTGAACCGTGGAGTGTCGACAGGACTACATACTTGGATTATTTTATCCAAGAGGGATACTTGTTTAAGGGACAACAATTGTGTATTCCCAGAGGATCCATAAGGGAGAACCTAATCCGAGAGTTTCATAGCAGTGGATTAGTAGTTCATTTTGGCATCGACAAGACTGGGGCATTGGTTGAAGAAAAGTATTATTATCCAGGAATGACAACAGATGTCGGAAAGTGGGTTCGGTAATGTAGAGTTTTTCAAGTGGAAAAAGGGAGAAGTTAGAACACGGGTTTGCATACACCATTACCTGTACCAGACACCCCATGGGAGCACCTGAGCATGGATTTTGTGCTAGTATTGATGAAGATGTAGCAAGGGAGCAACTCAATATTTTTTGTAGTTGAAAGATTTTCAAAAATGGCACACTTTATTCCGTGTCGGAAGACAAGTGACGCCACAGGAATTGTTGTACTATTCTTCAAGGAAGTAGTCAAATTGCATGGGTTGCTGAAGAGTATCACATCGGACAAAGATACCAAGTTTATGGGACATTTCTGGAGAACCCTATGGAAGAAACTGGACATGAGGTTGTAGTTTATCTCGGCATATCATCTGCAGATAGACGAACAAATTGAGGTGGTGAACATAAGTTTGGGAAACCTTCTGAGATGTTTGACAGCCGACAGACCCAGGAAGTGGGAGAATGTGTTGGAGCAAGCAGAGTTTGCATACAACAATTCTGTGAATTGGTCGACAGGTTTGAGCCCATTCCAGATTGTTCAGGGAAAAATCCCACATGGAGTGGTGGATTTGGTCAAGTTATCGACGGAAACCAGGAAAAGTGAAGATGCATAATCATTTGCAGAGCATATCAATGAAGTGCATGAAGATGTGTGAAAGTGCATAGAAAAGAGTAACGCGACATACAAGTTGAGAGCCGATAGGAAGAAAAGACTACATTCATTCAGTGAAGGAGACTTGGTCTATGCACATTTGTGGAAGGAAATATTTCCAACAGGGACATATAACAAGCTGAAGCTGAAGAAGATTAGACCATGTAAGATTCTGAAGAAAATTTTGGACAACGCTTATGTGTTGGAGCTGCCGAATGACTTGAGCATTTCACCAATGTTCAATGTCTCAGATCTATACAAGTTTGAAGAATGTTCAAGCAGTGGAATCGCAAAAGTGTCAAAGATCAACTGGACAGAGAAGATTCTAGATCGACAAAAAGAAGAAATCGGAGAAGTAATATAGGAACATGAAGTTAGGCATACGCGTAGTTTGTGAAAGAAGGAATACTTAGTGTGATGGGAGAATGATGAGTTGTAGGAGGCGACGTGGATTTCTGAAGAAGATTTCAGAAGACTGAAGGAGCAGTCGAGTTATTTTTCACCTAGGCAGTCTGACGCAGGAGCATTGGGGTCTAGGCAGATCAATCGAGGTTAGTCAACATGGATAAAGCTGACCAGAGGGAGTGTCGACGACCACTGGTGCGGAAGATCATATTGGCTTTATAAAGTCAATAAGTTGAGCAAGAGTAGTCAGGTAGGTGACCGATGGATTTAGTGAAGGTCGAGATTCGACATGTTGGGAGTCGACAGATGACAGGAATAGCGGAGTGTCGATGGTCGACATGCATCGAACTGCGACTCCAACAGGTTTGGGCATGAGCCAATCGAGGAGGAAGGGGCGTACTGGCGATGTCGGAAGAGTGTGAAGGAAGCCGACGGGTAAGTTGAAGATGACATATAGTATGGTCGATGTGACGAGTTACTATAGCCTATCAGAAGGACGCAGAGAAGTCAAGGAGAGTACTTGGCAACAGTTTGGGGTTGCTAAGGAAGTTAATGGCAGTTATTGAAGGTGGTTGGGATCGTGACAGATGTCAACACAAGAAGAGATTATGAAGCACGGTTGGGGCGCTGACAGTTGCAAATCTGTAGGATCTGAGGAGATTGACAGACAGAGGATGCATGTCTCGGGGATTGGAGTGATCTCGAGAACAATAGTAGCAGAGTAGAAGGACGAGGGGTGGAGATGATTTGGATCATATTGGAAGAGGAGAGTGCGGGGAGAGGTTTTGTAGACTGAGAGAATAGTCACACAGCTTCCGAACGTAGAGAAGATCGAGCCATAGATCAGAGTTCCACAGTGAACCAGGAGAGGGTGACGGTCGACACACTAAGATAGCACACAATTACTTATGTATTGTAACGGCTGAGGCTGACAGTTAGTTAGTTATTTAATTCCTTGCAGTTTGCATTGTAACCGATTCGGTAGAAGTAATATAAGCCAACTTCTTGGCATCCTGTTTACATCTTGTCATGTGAACGATGTGTGTTGTGTGTAATTGTTAAGCAAGAACCTTGGTGATAAGGTGACTTCCATCATACATCAAGACTTCAATGGTACACCACCAAGGTGTGAAGTCCCACTAAGTTGTGGACCTTGAGGGTGTTTGATACATCAAACATGACACATCAATAATGCAGATGATGACACATGGAATATGCAAAATACATGAAGTACAGAAAAAGAATGCCACAACCAACATGTGAAGATACAATCCATGTAAGACATGTATAAATAGAGATGCAAGCTAGAGATTGAAAGTAATCTTGATGGAAAGAGCATAAGAGCTTCGAGTGCAAGCTTAAGTTTTATTTTTGGAGCATTAAGGGGATCGTAGATAGAACAGAATGAGCTAGAGAAGATAAAAATGTGCACATATAGTAGAATGAAGATTTGATGAAGTGAAAAATGATGTGATAGAATTGTGACAGATGCGTGGATACTGAAATGAAGAAATACTGAAGTATGCGCAAGTGTTAGATTTTTTTTCACAGATTTTGTAGAGACAGAAGCGAATAGGTAGAACTGAAGTTCATCAGAGATTGCACAGGTGTCTAGCTGATGCATAGGAACAGAAGTGAAAGTGTGCGAAGTTGAGAACTGCATCTAATGCACAACAACCTAACAACAACAGGATCCGATAGGTGCATTATGATGCAGATGATCTGAGACAAGTGCGCTAAACTGAACATACCGATTATTTGATGCATAGGACGTCTTAGATTATCTTAGAGACTACAACACTTAAATATAACTGACACATCACAAAGTGCACAGTTCCTTCTATTACTAGTTCTTCCTTTTTGAACAACAAACTATAAATTGAAAGCACAGTATCAATTGAGCATTATAGGCACAAAGTGCAAATCGTTGAACCATAAACGTGGACTGTAGAATCAATAGATCGCATAGTACATGAACTAATTCATCAGTAGAAGTGTGAGTTAAGAGGAATGAGAATTCAAGTGATGTATGTAGTGCAGTGACAGAGTACACTCTGCATACAAAGGTGCACACAATAGAATTATCATCAAAAGATATGAATAAGTGTGCATAGTTGAAATTCAGTAAAGCAGTAAGATATATTAGACATCAGGGTGGTTTGGCAGGGAAAGGAGACGGGATTCACAGCTTCCTTCAAGTTGGTTCCTGTAAAACAAAGTAGACATGGGGTCAGCGCCTCCTTCCAGTTGGTGCTGGTGAAAACATAGGGAGCAGAAGATTCATTCAAGTCATTTCCTATAAAACCAGGGGGTTGGTGCCCCCTTCCAATTGGTTCTGGTTAACACAAGAATTTAGTGCTTCCTTGAATGTATTCTTTCTCATTATAAAGAAGAATTTTGTGGTTTTCTCCCATTTGGGTTTCCGCGTAAAAATATTGTGTGTTATGTGTTGTTTATGTGGTGCATATATGTATGTATGTTTACTTACTGATGCATAGCAGAAGATAAATATTAAGTAAATGATAATCCGTTAAAGAAGGTAAAAATTGATAATAACTGTGCTAATATTGATTCACCCCCTGTCAGTACTAAATAGATTCCAACAATTGGTATCAGAGCCAAGTTTCTTTAGTTACAGATTAACATATGGAAGATAGATAATTGCGGAGAAATGGATAATTAGGAAGGCCTTCCTACAAACATAGCACCAAGGTTTGACGACGCCAATTACATTTTATGGAAGGTACTTATGGAATTTTATTTTCTATCATTTGGAGCAGATGTTTGGAAACCTATCATCGATGGTTATGATGTGCCAACAGTTGTACCAATCAATCTGGCACAAAGGAGACTCTATGAAAACAATGCTAGAGACATAAATGCTCTGCTATGTGGTTTGACAGGTGACAAATTCATCAAGGTTATGCATTGTGCATCATCCAAGGAGGTTTGGGACAAACTCAATGGTATATACGAAGGAGATGACAAAGTAAAGAAAGCGAAGCTGCAAAACTACTATGGGCAGTTTGAATCTATGAAAATGAGAGATGAAGATAACATCACATCCTACTTCCTAAGGCCAGATGAGATAATTAATGCTATCAAGAGTATTTGGGTCACTCTGTATGAACAATCATTTGTACAAAATATATTGAGAATATTTCCTCAAAGATTCAATGCGAATGTTTTTGTGTTAGATGATCGTTCTAATCTTGAAGAACTTACAAAGGATGAGCTTCAGGGTACTCTCAATGCATATGAGATGAGAACTGAGAAATATACTCCCACCATAAAGGAATTTTCCTTCAAATCCACAAGAAAGGAAAAGCATCATAATGACAAATAATGTTGTGATGAATCAGATGATGAAGAATCAAACTTTGTCAAGAAGCTAAAAAGAAGACGAGGCAAGTACAATAACAAGTTTCCCTTTAAATGTTTCATATGTGGTGGAGTAGGTCATTATGCCTCAAAGTGTCCTTACAAGGAAAATAGAGACAATGAAAGTGATGAGGAATCCATCTCATACAATTGAAAGAATGCATACTCAAAACACAAACCCGAGAACAAAAGTTGGATTCCAAAATAGAGGAAGAGCCTATACACTGGATATGGAATCAATGCGTATGAAGGAAGTGATTGCGACAAAGAACCTAAGGAAGTACTCTTAATGGCCAATGTAGTGGAAGAAAGAAAATATCCACCGAAACCAGGTCTGTTCGCAAGTCGTAACTCCATATCCACTGAAACCAGGGTAGTGCGTTTAGAAGCGGGATGCAGAAGCTGTAGAGTAGCAAACGACAACAGTTCAGCATGTTGAGGCCAAAGAAAAGACAATTCATCTATAATATGTTGTTGCCGACTCTCCAGATTATAAACCTAATGAGTTAGAAGGTTCAACTATTCAGAATGTCTGTGATTTATCTGATACTGAGAATACTGGTGAAGAATATGGTTATTCTACACGTATTGCTGCAAGGAATTAATGTCAAACCTCATGACACACACTCTCAAGGGATGTTCTCATTCTATGATAAAAGGAGGCCATTGGAAGGAAATAAGGAACCATAGGGAGGATCAAGTAGAAAGGGATCAAACAACAATACGAAACAGAAATGAAGGGATACAAGAAGCGATGAACCAAACATTGCTCGCAGATATCTTATAGAATCCATTGAAGGATGTTCATTCTCATGCAATTAGTTGATGAGAAAGGAATGCAATGTCACACAACGTCAAAGAAGGTGGTGGAGTCACCAAAATTAAATGTTGGACTTAATTATTTTTTGGAAACAATACAAAAACGTGGAAATTCGATTCAATGCACCATATGATAAAGAATCTTTCCTCAAAAGGTTCAAGTATGGATGAGACATGTCATTATTACCACATGAACTGAATGTCGTGTTCGATCCTATGCCGAGTTGACCAATGAATGAAAAATGTTCCAAATATTTGGTTGTATTTGTAAAAAATGCGACAACATTAAATGCGACAGGTAAAGCAGTCAGGTGCATAAACCATAATGAAAAATAAGTAAAGATGACAGCCTGATCATTTCGCAAGGAATAGAGAAGTATTGTGATAGGAATATGAGATCAAGGTAAAGGACTAATGTAACATATTTATCTGAAAAAGCAATCAAATATTATTATGAAGGATATAAGTACAGAAGCTCTAAAAAGCAGCGAAGCATGATGACAAGGGGGAGTTAACCCTGGTTACAGTCGTGATAAATGCTAGCGCAAAACAAACAAGAAGAACTCATATAGTGAAAAATAATGGCACCTCTTTTCCATTGATGTCAAAGGGGGAGAAATGCATGAAGTTGAGGCATGAAATACACATCATAAGCTGACATCACTAGCATGAATCCAAGGCATGAAATGCACATAAGAAGTTGGCATGAGTAGGACAAAATGAAAGGAGAGATGCATGAAGCTATTAGAAGCAATACATGAAGTTAGAAGGTGTTGGAACGGGGTTGGAACACATAAAGTGTGGAATCCAACAACGAAAAATAGGTAATTCACGAAGGAAATGACCATTCGCAAAGGATAAGAAGTCGACGGAAGAGGAAGTTATGGTCTAGTTAGTTATAATGGGTCATTATTACCATTTTCTAATGACCATAGTTGTCTATAATTAGAACTACAATTGTAATCCTAAGGGACTCTTATCATCCGCATCTTGGTCTTGGTCTTGATATAATGTATTTGTCTGCCTTTGACAAGTTTTTCTCTGAGTGTATGGATTCACATTAAGTCGCTTGGAACTATTTTCTGCGAAGGTTATTCCGCAGTCTTGGATATGAGTTAATGCATGAGGATGTTTAGTTATGTCTCTATTTTGTGTCTTGTATTTGTGTCATTGTGTTATGAATGACAAATGATATCTTAAAGATGTGGTGTACCTGAGGTTTTGTTTCTCTGTCGATTAATCTATAATGTTAGTTGATGCAAATGCCAATTATATATTGCTAATGCGAATTTGCTGATGCAAATACATGTTGTTGATGCGAATGTCAATTACATATTTGAATTGATAGTGTAATGCAAAGATAAATATTTGGTTTTTATAGCGACTGAGTGATAGTAGATGCATGTCCTCTCCCAAATGCGGAAACTTGGTTCCTGCAGCCCCCCTTAGAGATCTCGGGTGAGACCTCACTCACTCCTCAACTATTGTTGGAAAGGGTAAAACCTTTCCGGGCCGATGCTTAAGGGAGTCTAGTTAGTGTTTGTTGATAGTAGTGTGAAGTGAACCCCTATCGAAAGATTTGTGGCAATAAATGGTTCCTTTGTCGGGATCCTCAGTAAGAAGAGAAGAGGACATGCTATGGCATCCAACGAAACCAAATATTCAGGATTGGTTTCATAAGAATATGCGAGAATTCACAGAAGAGGAAAATAGAAATCTTGAGTGGACGACAAGCGCTTGGTTACAAAAATAAATTTATACTGACATCCATGAGGTATTCTTCTGTGAGTTCCCAATCTTACTGCACGATTGGTTAGCACAAATGACATTCTAGAAGAAAAAAATTCAAGGAGGTGAACCTGATCACTAGACCCCAGAGTTGATCCAGCAGCTGAAAAGAGTCGACTATAAAGCATCAAGGGCTGTCGAATTCTGGGTAGATAGTATTCTGGAGGAATACACCAAAAAATTCATCGTTGACACAATCAATTCATACAGTCACATGCAGAGGAATTTTTTCATGGGACCTAGAGGAAGGTTTCTACTCTCCCTAAAACTGTGGATTAAAATGCTTATTTGTGAAAACGGTATATTGAAAATGAATTATGACAAGTAAAGCTCGGTGTGCAGAGGTTGGGGGTACCAAGGGAATGCGGATCTGATAGAATGATGCGGGGTATATGGACATGAGCAATGATGAAATTCTAAGGTAATTTGAGGAAGGTTGTGGTGCCCTGTGAAGTGGGGTGATTTTTCGGTGGCCAAAAAAGAAGAGGAGGATTGAGATTGAGAGAGAGTCTCCTAAGGAGACTTGAATAGAGAACTGTGAAAAGGGGCCATAAGGGACTAAGCGACCTCACTATGACGAAGAAGGAAACCAGGGTACCCCTGAAGATGAAAAGGGATTGATCGAAAACTACAATGTACCCACAACTCCGTGGACTATGCCAAACTTTGTAAGAAGAAATACAAGTTCTTCACAGGGTTTTCCTACAGGTCAGAATAGAGGTAAGAGTAGTGGGTCTATAGATACCAATAGAATACCAAGGATCACAGGTGACGATGTGACGATGTTGATATTTCAAGGTAACGGGACAAAGGATCCTAAGCAATACTGTTTTTTATGCAAAGCAGTATGGACAGTGAAACAGTTCCAAAACGACGATATCAAGAAAGGACAGCTAGCGATGACCTTCAGGGTACATGCACTAGATTGGTTTATGAAATTTGTACAGGTGCCTATAGGGATTCCGGAGAAAACACTACTGCAAATCAAGGCAGGATTGATTGACAAGTTTAGAAAACCGAAATCTAAGTTGTAGTACATCATAGAACTAAAAGAGATTAAGCAATTCCCTAATGAATTAGTATGGGAATTTGACCAAAGATACAAAACTATGATGGAAAAAGTGAGCTTTGGAATGAGTGATATGCAGCACAAGGAGTGGTTCATCACGGGATTAGTACCCCACATTCATATGCTTCTCATGTAGCAGAAGATTGCAACCCAAGCAGAAGCACTCGAAATCATAATGAAGCTGGAAGCTTCACCAATCAGCGAAACTGGGATAGGGATGAACCAGATCGAAGCACACTTAGAAAAACTTACAATCCAGCTACAAGACATAAAGAAGGGAAAAGAAGTTAGTGAGGAAATATGTTGTATTCAATATAAATCATAAGGACCAGTACCCATAATTCCGTGAATACTTACAGTCAGGCGCACCGAATCCACTCAATCAGGGAGGAATGCCATGGTGTCAAATTTTCCAGACAAGGGGACATCAACCGGAAGAATGCGTGTACCTAAAGAAGATGGTGTCAAAGCTAGCCAACCTTTTCTGAAATTTATGTCGATTGGTCGATCATGAAGAGAAGGATTGTAGAGTGTATGACTTACTACAAGAAAGGACCACATATACATTTTTCATGAAGGGAGAGGAGCAACCCCATGTACAACAGCAACAACAATACAATCAACAGTAGCCACACTACAGTCAAGCACCACCACAGTATAACCAACAACATATCCACTATAGTCAACCATAGCCATTGTACAACCAACCACAACCATAGTACAACCAATCGTAGTATCAACCACCGTAATATAACCAAAAGCCATATGGTCACCCGCGACGAGGTTTCAAAGGAGGATAGTGTGGAGTTCAAGGTGGAGGAGTTGGTCATGGAGGAGCTTTTGGGTGAGGTCGAGGACCAGTTATATGTTATAATTGTGGTCAGGCCGTACATTATCAAAGGGATTTTCCAAACCCACCTCCGCAGTATACTTACTACAGCGCAGCAGACCACAGTGTTGAGGAATGTCCCCAGTTGATTGCGAAGTGGAAAACTAAAAATATGTCCCAACCTCAACCAAACCCGAATTAGAACCAAAATCCACCACCAAATGTACAGAAGATATTAGCGGAGATAATAAGTTGACCTGTGAATGTCATAGTAGTGACTAGCGGAGGAGCTTCGACAGGGGAAGACATGCTGTAACCTACCATTCGACCTACAACGAGGAAACAAGTTCAATTTCACGTAGAAGCGAAAAGGGGAACCTTTTTAGTAGTGCAAGATACAATGAGAAGGACTAAGCTGCCACGGATTGTCCATAAAGAACTCATCTACAAGATGCCATAGATATTCGATACGACGAATCCGCAGAGGCCGTTAGGAAGGATCAATACTTTGATGGACTTCCTAGAAATCTATTTGGAACTAGAAAAATATCAAGATGAATTAGCAAAAATAGCCATCCTATTACACCACCAATAGGATGCATGACAGGATCAGAAAGTGAATCGAGTACATAAGAAGAAGACAGGGAGAGAAATGAGGATGATTGTGTCGATAGGTGCATTTGACGTTGACTCCATCATTCTTGACGAAACATACATGGGAGACAATGGGGAAACCACATTTGGCGTGGTCCCCTATGCAACTTCGACTAGAAAATCAAATCAAGGTCACCCCCTTTGGTTGACTATGCCATCTTCCAGTTGAAATAGAAGGACTAAAGACGTACACAGACTTCGACGTTGTAGAGATTGTTGATAACACAAGCCCCTAACTGGTGTTGTTAGGGATAGACTAGGAAATGGAGAATCAAGCTGTGATCAACTTTAAGAAAAGAACAATGTCGTTTGAGAATAGTGACATGAGGGTAGTTGCACCCCTCGATCCATCAGAAGGGCAGACGTATGTCTAGCCAATGCGGGAGGAATACAAAGAAGGTTGGGACAATGTATACAACATCTCAGAAGACTACATCAATCCCACCGTCGATGGGGAATTGGGGTGGCGGAGTGTTAGCTCGGCATCATCAGATTCTGATGAAGCATTTGAGAATTGGCAGAATTGGCTATACGAAGTATCATTTCAGAGGTGTGCACGAATCACCCAGTCATTGAGATGGGTAGAAACGGAAGTATGCGAACTTCCAACATACGAAGGACTGCCTAATTTTACTATATTTATCACCAAACTTGAAGAAAAAGTATCATAACCATAGAGACTGTTGGAATTAGAGGAATCACTGAAGGCTACACCAATACAATGGTGGGAGATGCATAAGTCGACGATAAAAAACTGGCCACTATGTCGACAACTAATGGAAGTCAAGTTCGACGAAAATGAAGGGTACTATAGAATAAAATACAATGGAAGAAGAGACCTGAGGTACCACCTTGAAGAGTGTCAAAGCAAATGAGGAATGTGAGCAAAATAGGAATGGGTCCACGCAATCATTCATACACTGGATGAGGTACCGTGAAGTTGGTATATCGCAGCAGAAATGCGACATGGAACAACTACCTCGGAAGAGTTATCTTTTAGCTTTAGCCAAACTTTCAACTTCTAAGATGAGAACCCCTTCATCCATAGTGCACTAGGGGATATTCGTGAGAAAGTACTCGAAGCAATTTCGACAAGAAAACCAATGGAATTATAGTGGACTGCAACACCATAAATGTTGATGGAATGCTACAATGTAACGGGAGAACCTGATGATGAGGACGATCCACGAGATGTTTATGTACTAGATTCAGAAGGAATACGAGATGTCAAAGAATCATAAATACCCTTCGACAAGTTCCAATAGCCATTGCGAATTAAGAAAGTTAATATTGGGTTGGAGGAAAACCCCAAGTTCGCAAGTATCGGAGATAACTAGGACGACACAACTATTGCAAATATGACTGATATGCTACATGAGTTTCAAGACTTGTTTCCAACGAAATTTTCAGAAATGAAAGGAATTTCAGGGGACCTAGGTGAAATGAAGATTCCATTGAAACCTGATGCAAAGCCTGTAAAGAAGCGACCTTACAAATTGAATCCCATGTACAAGGAGCGTGTGAAAGTGGAAATAGAGCAAATGTTGGACATAGGAATCATAAATCCTGTGGAGGAATCCGAATGGATCATCCTAATGGTTGTACAAGATAAGAAGACAGGCGATATCAGGATTTGTGTCGACCTAAGGAAACTAAATGATGCATGCCTTCATGAACCATTCCCTACTCCTTTCAATGACAAATTATTAGGAGTTGGAGGTCAGGAAATATATTCATTCATAAACAGATTCTCAGGATACCACCAAATAAAAATTGTGAAGGAGGATCGACATAAGACAACATGGGTAAATCCCTGTCGACATAGCATGGTACAAAATCATTAAATGAGTTTGAAAAAAAAATCAAAGAAGTGAGAAAAATAAAAGTAAGGAAATATTAAGTTAAGGCATCTGTTGAAGTAGTTGCGACAGAGTTGGAAGTAAGAAGTGCATTGATGGACAACGAAAAGAACATGGACAACAACAAGGATGCAATAGTATCAGCGGCAAGGACATGATTGCGACAAGGTTCGAACAAAAATAAGTAAAGACTTGTCGATGTTGAGCGGAGTATGAACGGGTCATGTCAAGCAATAAATGCAGTCATCAAGACACATCGAATGACGACGCGAGTGGATTAAACCATAATCAATAACTACACGAGACGGTAGAAAGGAACAATAAATACACAACATCGGGTAAATCAACTGAAGATTCAGTGAATTAGTGGAAGATTTGGTAATTATTGACTAGAATTAATTTGATTAACGTGGAGCGGAAAATGGCGAATTATAAAATCATGGTGCACTTAACCATTCGACTTATTGTGCATTCGAAGAGTAGCAGATAAGTTAGAGAAAATATTAAGCAGAAGGGTTAGAGGAAAGTGAATTACAATGGTGCATGTAATTTCAAGTATGAGTACACTAGAGGCACCTTCTTCGAAGGAGACAGTCATAGAGGAGCAGCCGGAGATTGCATCTGCACCACCATAGGAGGTTAGACAAGCAAGGTGCAGCACCCGACCAGTGAGTTCCGAGAGAAAATCGAAGACAACCCAAAGTTTGACATGGAACCCAACAACAACAGAGGGATCGGGAACCTCATATGCTGGGGATTAAGAAACAACCACAACTGGAAGGGAACCACGACCAACCAAATCATACATTCCAGGATATGTGCCCCCGTGATAGGAAGGTGCACAAGCTATCTAGATCGGGAAGAACACCAAGTATACCATCAAGGAACCGGTGGTCCCAAAGAGGTTCCGCAGAACAGGGAATATCATACTGCAGTTGCAGAAACTACAGTATAGTGACCGTGATATGGTGCTACACCCAGAATCCACAAGAGACATCTACATCAACGTCCCACATGGAGAAGGGGGCCCGATCACGCAAGAAACTCATCAATGGGAATTAGGAGTAAATAAGTCAGGTCTGCTAAATCTGACTCATACCACATTTTGGAAGAGGGGCTAAAGTAAATGCATGTGTGAAGCAGTTGTTCGCCTGCTTTCACAGTGGTTTCCTGTGGTTAGGAAAAAGGGTCCCATTGACAGTTGACTTGATAGCGCAAATAATAGGGTTACCCAAAAACTTTACACCTCGGACATTTACACCTCTTTCATCCATTTTCAACTGCAACTGAAACTCTCACTCGTCCAATCGCAATCAGAATTCCATGCACAACTCTACCCAACCGCAGTTGGAGCTATCTACGCACTCACAGTTTCAATCTGATCTCAAGATACTGCTACTCTAATACCACCTAGTGCAAGGTCGGGTCCTTTCATAACCTCTTTCTTAACAATAACACACAAACAAACAAATTGCTCACACATACTAGATGTGAACTAGAACACCAAGAAGTTGGCTTCTTCTATCACTTGAATGAATTACAAAGTTACATGAAATCTATTAAACTAGTCAGCCTTATCCTGTTACAATATACAAAAGTAAACAGTGTGTTTCTCTCTATGTGTGATCCTCTCCTCCTCTCAGTTCTCTGTTGAATGCAAGAATGAATGAGTGATGAGTGATGAGTGATTCCTTCCTCTTTGCCTTTTCATTGATCTTCTACTCTTCTTTGTTGCATCTCTCGAGGTCACTCCATTCCCCGAGGAGTCCTCCCCTGTCTGCTACTCTACCTCTAAGCCGACAGATCCTACAATTGTCAGTGCCCTTGGTTATGCTACACAATCTCCTCCAATGGTGACACCTATTAGGTTTCAACAACCTTCTTAACTTCCTTTAACTTCCACAACAACCCCAATGACTATTTCCTTGAAGTCTGCACTTCTCTGACTTTGCTACAGTAGTCGGTCCTATCACTATCCTCTTAAACCTGTCGACCATACTGTACCTCATCAGTCTTCGACGTAACTTGTCGGCTTCAATTAACCTCTACGACTTCTAGTATGCCCAGTCCACCTTGCTTGGCCTTCTATCACTTTCATTGTTGTTGATCTTCGACCACATTGAAATCTCGACCCTTCGATCTCCTTTCTTGTCTATGTCGACCTTTTCTCCTGTCGACTATACTTCGACAGCTTCCTGCTCGACTACTTGTCTTCGAGTGCCAATCTTCTTCACACCAGTGGTCATCGAAAATCCCCCTGGTCAACTTCTCCTATCGATCAACTTCAACTATTTCACCTAGGCCCCGATGCTCCTACATCATAAACCTGGAAAGATGACCCACACATGTTGAAGATTATGAGGCTCCCTCTTTGCATCAAAATCTAGTTGCCAATTTTTAAAAATTATTCCAAGCGAGCCCCAGAACCAGCTTTTATCTAGTAATCTTTGTTTGTCTAATTCAGAGTATTTGAATAGGATCCAGCCTCATGATAGAATGTGGAAAAATGGCATATTTTCTACCAACCCTCTCCAATTCGATTCCGTCCAGCTTTGTAGGGATTTCTCTCCGAATTTTTTTCCATAGAATCTACCTACCAATGCAGAGTTGAGGTAAGCTATAACTTCCTCAATTCCAATCTCTTTTCCCAACACCAGAGAAGCATGCTCTTTCCTTTTTTTTCACCCTTCCTACGTCCATGGCATTTCCCCGGACTAGCCTTTGCCGTAATGGCTCCATCAATAGATTGTGTGGGATTTGAATGTTGATCGAGATTAAAATTATGATCAAGAAAGCAAGTCGTCACATTTGCAAATGCCTTCCTTCGACACTTGAATTCCTCATCATTCGTGAATATGGGTCCCACTAGAGAAGGGTTGTGATAATCACCCTCATCCATATCCATATTGTGTCACTGAATATTCTCTTTTGTTGATGACGTAAACAAAAAGATGTATCTTGGATGACAAGGGTTCCAACCTGTAATGATAGAAGAGGAAAGAAGTAAAAATAGGAAAGAGAATTCTCCTGCTCCATCTCCTTTATTCCTCATAACTTCGACCTTCAACCTTCAGGCCTATCCTTGTCGCGCCATAGACCTCCATGGTGCCCCCCCATCCATAAGAATATATATATATATATATATATATATATATATATATATATATATATATTGAGCGAAAGAGACCATTGTCCAAAGAAAAATAGAAACACAAAACCACCTTGGGAATAGCTAAAAATGTAGGATCAATCACACTCCAATGAGATAGTTGCTTACTTACCCCAATTTATATATAATAGATTAGTCGTAAGGACAAGATAGTTGATGATCCAGAGACATGAGCAATGAAAGAAGGCAACCTCAATCCAATCCCAAAGGCCAAAAACAAACATTCTGTAGTTATCCTTCATAATGTGAAGAAAAAACACTAGAGAGGTGTAAGAACCTAGATATAAACCCAAGCCAATCCATAAGGAATATGATGAAGTTCCCATATCTGATTTCAAAGTATTCATAATAAAAATGAAAAAGGGAATGAATGAGGAATGAAGTAGAAGGAAAGAGATGAAATAATCCTTTTTGTTGTTTCCATTGCTCCATGATTGAAGCAAAACAAAACTTCGAGTAAAGCATTTACCACAACCCAAATTTACACGATAAAAGAACGACCGACACATAGAGACTGTAAATTTCCCATAGATATTGCTCCGGCCTGAGATTTACCCTGACAGGGTATGAAAAGATGCAATCCTAAGGAAATATTAAACTAAAATGCAATCCAAATGCGTAACACACCCCTTCAACAAATGCATTTTATAATGCATATTGACTATGAAACGAAATAGTGGAAGCATAAAATATTTCAAAAGACCCATTAAATATTTTATGAAATGCATAAAACTTTTAATATCGGAAAGAAAGACTAATCTATGAGACATTTGTTTAATAAAATTCATACAAAATAGTTTAATGCACAAATGCAAATTTAATAGTAACCCCTGTGCAGTAAAACTCATGTTTATGGACTATATCTAAAACTACACAAATTTAGAGCATAAACATTTTTAAATTTTTAATTTAACATGCATGTATTTATTTGTCTACCCATTAATTAGGTAACTTCGACTTATCCTTTTACTTTCAAAACTTACTGTACAATAAGTTCTACGTTAAATAAAAATATTAATACATATATTTAAGCACCCATACTAATAGTAAATTATGGTATTTTTATTAAATAAGTGTACTCGACCATAATAGATTTTTGTCCCAGAAATGATATTTCTAAATCTTTCCTTATAAAAAATTACTCTTAGGAACTTCGACCATTTATCAAAAATTATGTTGCAGGAGTCTAATCGATTGGCCGACTACAGTCAAATTCAGACTACGGTCGAGTTCCAACTACGGTCGAGTTAATGTGGTCGGTTAGTTAACCGACCGACCAAATAGTTGTGGAAAAGGGAGTTGTTTGTAAAATAGTGAGCTTATAAATATAGATAGATAGATATATAGTCTAATTCAACTTAAACAAATATTCGTCTAACTTCGACTAAAACATATATTTTAATTATTCCAAATATTTCTTTAAGACAAGGAAAAATCATTATTTCCTAAGTATATGCATATTTCCATTTCATTAAGTCAAGGAAATATTAATTCAAAACTCTAACTAAACTATAATAATTAAAATTACCAACCGTAATAACTTAGTCCATTAACTAAATTCATCACCTCTTTTTAACTAAATTAAATAATATTATTGACCATAATAACTTAGTCCATTATCCGAATAATTCCTCCACCGAATACAGTGGAATTATATATCCAACTAAATGCATTACTTCTTTTAACTATATTAAATAATATTACCGACCATTATAACTTAGTCCATTATTCGACTAATTATCCATCCTTCTCATTTTCCAAGCTCTGTTCTCATGAACTGAGTTTAATTAAACATTGCATTTTCAAACTGGCAAATTAACATTTTGTATAGGAAATAAATTTAGACTTTGACTTAAATACAAATAAATCATCTTGCATAAAATCAAGATGGAACAATTAAACTTGTACTTATTCCCTTCCCATGAATTAATCCAAATAAAATGTACAATCCTATCTTAAAACCAATTTCAGGAAATTTTAACAAGAAAATCATGCAATTATTTAACCGGCAATTAATTAAATAACATCTCAGAAATTAAGATAGAATTTCTAGGTTATAAATTTATATGAAAAATAATTAAAATGAGCAACTGGCTTCGTGGCAGCCACGCTCCATCTGATCTCAGGTCATTCAATTCATTAATCTCTCAGTAGAACTCCACCCCTAAGCCGAGACTCATGCATTCACCATAGGCTCTCACCAATCCCAGGTTTTTCTCAGGATTTCCTCACTTGGAAAACATGATTTATTGGTTTGTTACCAAATCCATGCCAACTGTGCAATTCTTTCCCTTAGATTCATTCTAACTAGCACCATAGTGAAAATCCATCACTACACCTATGCTTAGAATTATACTAAAGGAATTTATCACACCATTTCCATATCTCAAGTGCAACCAGAGGCAAATCAAGTGTAAAATATCAATCAGAGACTTAACAAATTAGGCTTGGGATTACAGATACTCTCGACCAACCCAATTGCCATAGAATTTGGATGAATTGGACACTTTGCTCTAGAATTGGACTTATTACTCTGTCCTCTAGCAATTCCAATTGACCATTTAGTCCAAATTTCCTTCAATGCTACAACATTCTCATGTTGCCCACTGCGTTCCTTTTTTTTTCTTCTCCCTTCCCTCATTTTTATGATTTTCCTCTTTACATTTTTTTTGGTATGCATGCTTCCCCAACAACACGTGTCAATTTTCCATTAACCTTTTAATCTATCTCTTAATTGCATTTTTAACTTCAAAAACAGGTTTAAGGAATTAATTAGGAAAAAGTATGGGTTTATCAAAATTATAAGGTAAGAAGGGTTAAATAGGGTCATAAATAGATTTTAGGTTATATGTCACCCCCCCCCTACTGACCTAGGTGAATACATGAGTCCATGTTCATTCAGGGTGTTGGCTCTACCACTACCAGTTTAATTTTTATATTAACAAAGAAAAATACAACATGAGGTCTGCCTCACAGGAACTCCTCGGGGTGTTACAAAATGCACATTTAATTGCAAAAGTTCGCATTGAAATAAATATTGTGAAAATCGTGAAAACCTCAAGGCTTAGTGAGGGCCATGGAAATGACATTTCTAGGCCTATATTTAGGGGGAAAAGATCGAAGCAGTGCCAAATTTTTTTCGCGGATTTCAAAATAAATCACTTGAAGGGGCCAGAACGTAACTTAAGTGAGCTTTGGATGTACATATCTAGCAGAAGATGACCAACTGAAGCAGACTTCAAAGGATCCGATAGTAGTGGCCACTTATCCAAGCGAAGAGCAATTTCCTTGAATAAGAAGGAAAAGTGAGCGTAGAGCAAATATGAATCTCAAAATAAATAAAATAAGTAAACAAACAAATAAATATAAGGAAAATTCATTAAAAAATGATAAATATATAGGGAGCAAGGTAAGGGTACTTCCCGCGGGAGGTAATGTTTGTTTTGTTTTGTGTTTTATGTATTTTTTTTAAATATTATATAGATTAATATATTTATTTTTAATATATATATATATATAATATAATATTTTAATTTATTTATTTATATAATATATATTATATTATGTTTATTTGTTGTTTATTTATATGATATAAAATTTAATAATCAAAATAAAATTTAAATTAAAAAAAATGATAAAAATAACATTTCCATTGCATACGTCAAGTCCAAACTCAAGACTTACAAGGTTCATAAGTTAAGACTAAACTAAAGATTTACAATGGTTCATAAGTTAAGACCAAACTCAAGATTTACAAGATTTATAATATATGATTTGTACTAATATAAAAATTATATATTGTAAATTTTTATATATTATAAGTTTTTAATACATATTTTAATGATCAAACAAAATGGCTATGGGGATATTGTCGAAATAGAATGGTGAGGATGAGTTCATGTGAATTGAGTCTATAATTTTGACTACACCTGATGACGACAATATTGCACTTATAGAAGAGGCTTGAGGCCACTGAACACATCCACCAACATATGGAGTTGTAGGGACCTCATTGGATTTCTTGAAAGAAGAAAATGTTGTTTAGTGACACAGGGGATCCCTCATGAATCCATCTACAGTGTTACAATTTACTAAATTTTAATACTGCAGATGGATTTAGAGACCCCTTGGCCCCTTGGGAAGGGGCCTCTGAATCCATATGCAATGTTAAAATTTAGTAAATCATAATAATTCATTGTCAAAATTGCAATTTTTCATTGTCAAGTGACACAATTAACATCACTCGGGTCTCTAAATCCATCTAGAATGTTACAAATTGCTATATTTTAACACTGCAAATGGATTCAAAGACCCCTATATAATGGCTCCAATGATGCTAGAATGCTGCAAGAATATGGGACTAGGGTTATGTTTCCCTTTTGATGAGATGGAGTAAGCATGTAGACCATGCATGAAGCCTGATCCCTAATGTGAGTTGCCACCTCTCGGAAAATTCGCCCATGCAGTAGATGGCATGCTCTGAAAGGTGAAGTGGATGATAACTTGATCTTGGATCCGGATAGGAAGCTCATATTCAAGGATTATGGTAATAGTGGTGCTCTTGGAAGGATGAAGGTGGCATGTAGATAGAAAGATCCATGTGTGATGAGATATGAAGATACCTCACTAATGTGCAATTTTTCCATGCAAGGATGGCAAGTTCTCTTGATCCTGTATAAAGCTTGAACCCTACAAAATGATGAATAATGATACCTGATGATAGTATTAATGTTGAATCTAGATGATCCAACCCTAATAGTGACTAGGGAAAATATATTGTGCTACAGAAATACATTGAATGGTTGAGTGGTGTTCCCTCAACCCTAAATGGCTCACTAAGCTCTCCAAATCGACTTCTCAAATCAATAATCAAATAAGCAGACCTTACTCACTCAATTTACCTTTGTTTTATAACTTTCACATGGCATGACCTAACTTTTGCATGACTGGGTTGCTTTCTCTTCTAAATTCTAGTTGACTAGCATGTAGTGCTTCCTATGTGCATGGAATCTCAATAAAGGTGTTTCAGTGCATGCAACATGAAATATGGCCCGCATGTCATGCATGAAAGTGGCCCCTATTTCTTGTAGCCCTTATTTATCTACTGATAATCTAATAACCATGATTAATATCCTCTTATGGTGTAAATGGAATCAATCCTAAGTCAATTCCCTGAATGCCATTTCCCATGCGAACCTATGGGAATCAGTTAGGTTAGCAGGATGGCCCTCAGTGCTTAAGCAAAAGAGGAAATTACATATTTATTGAGGTAACTATGGACAAGTGAAGGGAAATTAATTCCTTGTGTTGTGTAGGGAAATTGGAAGGAGTTGCATGGCTATGATGGCTTAGTGAGACCCTTGTAGAGCTCTGTTGGAGCTTTTGGCTAAACACAGAGAGCGGAGTGGGTTATGGGATAAGAGAGAGAATCTTGTAGGTGTAACCTTCACCCTGATGGCCTAATATCCCATATTGGGAGTGGCCTCTTAGTATAAAGAGTATATGATAGATAGAGTGCATATGGATGGGTGGAAAATCACTCTTACACAACCATTTACCTGGATCTTCTTTGTTTAAAGATAAGTATTCTTATGTATCTAATGTGCAATGATTTTTATTTGTATTCATGTGATAGTTATGCCTGTAAATTGCATGTTTTGTGTGTGGATTTTGTTATTTTTGTTGTGTGTTTTTATTTTCATATCTTCACATGCATTTTAGCTATTATAAATTCGTATTATGGTTATGAGGTGAGATTAAGAGGCCCTGAGTTAGTTAATTTTCCCTCTGTTGGCCGGATTGAGAGATGTGGATGTTACATAATAGTAAGCTAGTTATATCCAAACAAGATAAATACAAAATTTGATGACAAATTAAGGGAGTTCTCTATATGAGAAGAGATTAGAGATGAGACATGGATTCCATGGCCTGGATTCCATGGCCTTTGTCCTAGCAATGTAAATAGTTTCTAACATAATGGGAGGATGAAAATTCCAATGGTATAAATGTAAATATATTATGCACAATTAATAAGAGAACAAGTCGATATTGGAGTGGGTTTCCCAAATGGGGTTCAACTATAATCTCCTTGTTGACGTGTGATGATGCTACTCTCAATTTCTGTGTAGTTGTTGTAGTGCCATTTGATGCTTGAGAATTAAACCCCGTGTGTAGGCATATGTAGTTTCAATCCTATTTAGGAATAGAGTTACGTTTATAAACATTGCATGTTGTCATAGAATAATGTTATTGTTTGCAAAAGGCATTATCCTTATAGATGTTTTCATTGTGTGCATTTTAATTTGTCATGGGGTATACCAATATGCTTTAGCAAAGCTATCTCAACACTCTATATCATATTATTTATGTAGTAAACAAATGTTAATTGCATTTAGAAAGGTGCATTATACAAACCAATATAAGGTAGATGTGTAATGTTGGTAGTTGGTCCAAAAATTAATAATTAAAATAATAAATTAAAATTAAAATAATAATTGGATCCATCTTAATCTCAAATCTATCAAATGATCAAAAAAATCAAATTCTCTGAGGTGAAAACCTTTCTTCATATTTTTGCATTACAAAACAAAATTACACCTCATAATACTTATCTAACCTTTGATAAATTCACAATTAAAATAAATCTAAATCTAATTTTATTTTTAATATATGTTAAGAATTCTACTTAAAATTTAAGTTTTTTGTTTTCTCTTAAGCTTGAGACACAATTGTCTTTATTTGATATATGCATGAATTATGGACATAAATATCACCAAAATAAATACTGGAAAAAAGTTAAAGAAAAAAGAAAAACCTACTGGAATTCCAACTAGTTTGGCCATCAACCTGATTGTAGTTATTGGAAATTCTAACCCTACTTTTTTCCACACAGTAGAAGGCTATACTTGATATTTAATTTGAATCAAAGTATACATGAGAGTTTTGATACAAAATAGGTAGGATCAAATCCTGAGTGGACACACCTCCATACGATGATCAAACCCTGACATCGAAAATCCCCCTGGTCAACTTCTCCTGTCGATCAACTTCAACTATTTCACCTAGGCCCCAATGCTCCTGCATCATAAACCTGGAAATATGACCCACACATGTTGAAGATTATGAGGCTCCCTCTTTGCATCAAAATCTAGTTGCCAATTTTTCAAAATTATTCCAAGCGAGCCCCAGAACCAGCTTTTATCCAGTAATCTTTGTTTGTCTAATTCAGAGTATTTTAATAGGATCCAGCCTCATGACAGAATGTGGAAAGATGGCATATTTTCTACCATCCCTCTCCAATTTGATTTCGTCCAGCTTTGTAGGGATTTCTCTCCGATTTTTTTTCCATAGAATCTACCTACCAATGTAGAGTTGAGGTAAGTTATAAATTCCTCAATTCCAATCTCTTTTCCCAACACCAGAGAAGCATGCTCTTTCCTCTTTTTTTCACCCTTCCTACGTCCATGGCATTTCCCCGGACTAGCCTTTGCCGTAATGGCTCCATCAATAGATTTTCTGGGAATTGAATGTTAATCGAGATTAAAATTATGATCAAGAAAGCAAGTCGTCACATTTTTAAACGCCTTCCTTCGACACTTGAATTCCTCATCATTCGTGAATATGGGTCCCACTAGAGAAGGGTTGTCATAATCACCCTCATCCATATCCATATTGTGTCACTGAATATTCTCTTTCGTTGATGACGTAAACAAAAAGATGTATCTTGGATGACAATGGTTCCAACCTGTAACAATAGAAGAGGAAAGAAGCAAAAATGGGAAAGAGAATTCGCCTGCTCCATCTCCTTTATTCCTCATAACTTCGACATTCAACCTTCGGGCCTATCCTTGTCGCGCCGTAGACCTCCATGGTGCCCCCCCGTCCATAAGAATATATATATATATATATATATATATATATATATATATAGAGAGAGAGAGAGAGAGAGAGAGAGAGAGAGAGAGACCATTGTCCAAAGAAAAATAGAAACACAAAACCACCTTGGGCATAGCTAAAAATGTAGGATCAATCACACTCCAATGAGATAGTCGCTTACTTACCCCAATTTATATATAATAGATTAGTCATAAGGACAAGATAGTTGATGATCCAGAGACATGAGCAATGAAAGAAGGCAACCTCAATCCAATCCCAAAGGCCAAAAACAAACATTGTGCAGTTATCCTTCATAATGTGAAGAAAAAACACTAGAGAGGTGTAAGAACCTAGATATAAACCCAAGCCAATCCATAAGGAATATGATGAAGTTCCCATATCTGATTTCAAAGTATTCATAATAAAAATGAAAAAGGGAATGAATGAGGAATGAAGTATAAGGAAAGAGATGAAATAATCCTTTTTGTTGTTTCCATTGCTCCATTATTGAAGCAAAACAAAACTTCGAGTAAAGCGTTTACCACAACCCAAATTTACACGATAAAAGAACGACCGACACATAGAGACTGTAAATTTCCCATAGATATTGCTTCGTCCTGAGATTTACCCTGATAGGGTATGAAAAGATGCAGTCCGAAGGAAATATTAAACTAAAATGCAATCCAAATTCGTAACACACCCCTTCAACAAATGCATTTTATAGTGCATATTGACTATGAAACGAAATAGCAGAAGCATAAAATATTTCAAAAGACCCATTAAATATTTTATGAAATGCATAAAAAATTTAATATTGGAAAGAAAGACTAATCTATGAGACATTTGTTTAATAAAATTCATACAAAATAGTTTAATGCACAAATGCAAATTTAATAGTAACCCCTGTGCAGTACAACTCATGTTTATGGACTATATCTAAAACTAGCATAAACATTTTTAAATTTTTAATTTAACATGCATGTATTTATTTGTCTACCCATTAATTAGGTAACTTCGACTTATCCTTTTACTTTCAAAACTTACTGTACAATAAGTTCTACGTTAAATAAAAATATTAATACATATATTTAAGCACCCATACTAATAGTAAATTATGGTATTTTTATTAAATAAGTGTACTCGACCATAATAGATTTTTGTCCCAGAAATGATATTTCTAAATCTTTCCTTATAAAAAATTACTCTTAGGAACTTCGACCATTTATCAAAAATTATGTTGGAGGAGCCTAATCGATTGGCCAGCTACAATCAAATTCAGACTACGGTCGAGTTCCAACTACGGTCGAGTTAATGTGGTCAGTTAGTTAACCGACCGACCAAACAGTTGTGGAAAAGGGAGTTGTTTGTAAAATAGTGAGCTTATATATATAGATAGATATATATATAGTCTAATTCAACTTAAACAAATATTTGTCTAACTTCGACTAAAACATATATTTATAATTATTCCAAATATTTCTTTAAGACAAGGAAAAATCATTATTTCCTAAGTATATGCATATTTCCATTTCATTAAGTCAAGGAAATATTAATTCAAATCTCTAACTAAACTATAATAATTAAAATTACCAACCGTAATAACTTAGTCCATTAACTAAATTCATCACCTCTTTTTAACTAAATTAAATAATATTACCGACCATAATAACTTAGTCCATTATCCGACTAATTCCTCCACCAAATACAGTGGAATTATATATCCAACTAAATGCATTACTTCTTTTAACAATATTAAATAATATTACCGACCATTATAACTTAGTCCATTATTCGACTTATTATCCATCCTTCTCATTTTCCAATTTCTGTTCTCATCAACTGATTTTAATTAAACATTGCATTTTCAAACTGGCAAATTAACATTTTGTATAGGAAATAAATTTAGATTTCGACTTAAATACAAATAAATCAGCTTGCATAAAATCAAGATGGAACAATTAAACTTGTACTTATTCCCTTCCCATGAATTAATCCAAATAAAATGTACAATCCTATCTTAAAACCAATTTCAGGAAATTTTAACAAGAAAATCATGCAATTATTTAACCAGCAATTAATTAAATAACATCTCAGAAATTAAGATAGAATTTCTAGGTTGTAAATTTATATGAAAAATAATTAAAATGAGCAACTGGCTTCGTGGCAGCCATGCTCCATCCAATCTCAGGTCATTCAATTCATTAATCTCTCAGTAGAACTCCACCCCTAAGCCGAGACTCATGCATTCACCATAGGCTCTCACCAATCCCAGGTTTTTCTCAGGACTTCCTCACTTGGAAAACATGATTTATTGGTTTCTTACCAAATCCATGCCAACTGTGCAATTCTTTCCCTTAGCTTCATTCTAACTAGCACCATAGTGAAAATCCATCACTACACCTGTGCTTAGAATTATACTAAAGGAATTTATCACACCATTTCCATATCTCAAGTGCAACCAGAGGCAAATCAAGTGTAAAATATCAATCAGAAAGTTAACAAATTAGGCTTGGGATTACAGGTACTCTCGACCAACCCAATTGCCACAGAATTTGGATGAATTGAACACTTTGCTCTAGAATTGGACTTATTACTCTGTCCTCTAGCAATTCCAATTGACCATTTAGTCCGAATTTCCTTCAATGCTACAACATTCTCATGTTTCCCACTGCGTTCCTTTTTTTTTCTTCTCCCTTCCCTCATTTGTATGATTTTCCTCTTTACGTTTTTTTTTGTATGCATGCTTCCCCAGCAACACATGTCAATTTTCCATTAACCTTTTAATCTATCTCTTAATTGCATTTTTAACTTCAAAAACAGGTTTAAGGAATTAATTAGGAAAAAGTATGGGTTTATCGAAATTATAAGGTAAGAAGGGTTAAATAGGGTCATACATAGATTTTAGGTTATATGTCACCCCCCCCTACTAACCTAGGTGAGTACATGAGTCCATGTTCATTCAGGGTGTTGGCTCTACCACTACCAGTTTAATTTTTATATTAATAGAGAAAAATACAACATGAGGTCTGCCTCACAGGCACTCCTCGAGGTGTTACAAAATGCACATTTAATTGCAAAAGTTCGCATTGAAATAAATATTGTGAAAATCATGAAAACCTCAAGGTTTAGTGAGGCCCATGGAAATGACATTTCTAGGCCTATATTTAAGGGGAAAAGATCGAAGCAGTGCCAAATTTTTTTCGCGGAGTTCAAAAGAAATCACTTGAAGGGGCCAGAACGTAACTTAAGTGAGCTTTGGATGTACATATCTAGCAGAAGATGACCAACCGAAGCAGACTTCAAAGGGTCCGATAGTAGTGGCCACTTATCCAAGCGAAGAGCAATTTCCTTGAATAAGAAGGAAAAGTGAGCATAGAGCAAATATGAATCTCAAAATAAATAAAATAAGTAAACAAACAAATAAATATAAGGAAAATTCATTAAAAAATGATAAATATATAGGGAGCAAGGTAAGGGTACTTCCCGCGGGAGGTAATGTTTGTTTTGTTTTGTGTTTTGTGTATTTTTTTAAAATATTATATAGATTAATATATTTATTTTTAATATATATATATATATAATATAATATTTTAATTTATTTATTTATATAATATATATTATATTATGTTTATTTGTTGTTTATTTATATGATATAAAATTTAATAATCAAAATAAAATTTAAATTAAAAAAAATGATAAAAATAACATTTCCATTGCATAAGTCAAGTCCAAACTCAAGACTTACAAGGTTCATAAGTTAAGACTAAACTAAAGATTTACAATGGTTCATAAGTTAAGACCAAACTCAAGATTTACAAGATTTATAATATATGATTTTTACTAATATAAAAATTATATATTATAAATTTTTATATATTATAAGTTTTTAGTACATATTTTAATGATCAAACAAAATGGCTATGGGGATATTGTCGAAATAGAATGGTGAGGATGAGTTCATGTGAATTGAGTCTATAATTTTGACTGCACCTGATGATGACAATATTGCACTTATAGAAGAGGCTTGAGGCAACTGAACACATCCACCAACATCTGGAGTTGTAGGGACCTCATTGGATTTCTTGAAAGAAGAAAATGTTGTTGAGTGACACAGGGGATCCCTCATGAATCCATCTACAGTGTTATAATTTACTAAATTTTAATACTGCAGATGGATTTAGAGACCCCTTGACCCCTTGGGAAGGGGCCTCTAAATCCATCTGCAATGTTAAAATTTAGTAAATCATAATAATTCATTGTCAAAATTGTAATTTTTCATTGTCAAGTGACACAATTAACATCACTCGGGTCTCTAAATCCATCTAGAATGTTAGAAATTACTAAATTTTAACACTGCAAATGGATTCAAAGACCCCTATATAATGGCTCCAATGATGCTAGAATGCTGCAAGAAGATGGGACTAGGGTTATCTTTCCCTTCTGATGAGATGGAGTAAGCATGTAGACCATGCATGAAGCCTGATTCCTAATGTGAGTTGCCTCCTCTAGGAAAATTCGCCCATGCAGTAGATGGCATCCTCTGAAAGGTGAAGTGGATGATAACTTGATCTTGGATCCAGATAGGAAGCTCATATTCAAGGATTATGGTAATAGTTGTGCTCTTGGAAGGATGAAGGTGGCATGTAGATAGAAAGATCCATGTGTGATGAGATATGAAGATACCTCACTAATGTGCAATTTTCCCATGCAAGGATGGCAAGTTCTCTTGATCTTGTATAAAGCTTGAACCCTACAGAATGATGAAGAATGATACCTGATGATAGTATTAATGTTGAATCTCGATGATCCAACCCTAATAGTGACTAGGGAAAATATATTGTGCTACAAAAATACATTGAATGGTTGAGTGGTGTTCCCTCAACCCTAAATGGCTCACTAAGCTCTCCAAATCGACTTCTCAAATCAATAATCAAATAAGCAGACCTTACTCACTCAATTTACCTTTGTTTTATAACTTTCACATGGCATGACCTAACTTTTGCATGACTAGGTTGCTTTCTCTTCTAAATTCTAGTTAACTAGCATGCAGTGCTTCCTATGTGCATGGAATCTCAATAAAGGTGTTTCAGTGCATGCAACATGAAATATGGCCCGCATGTCGTGCATGCAAGTGGCCCCTATTTCTTGTAGCCCTTATTTATCTACTGATGATCTAATAACCATGATAAATATCCTCTTATGGTGTAAATGGCATCAATCCTTAGTCAATTCCCTGAATGCCATTTCCCACGCGAACCTATGGGAATCAGTTAGGTTAGCAGGATGGCCCTCAGTGCTTAAGAAAAAGAGGACATTACATATTTATTGAGGTAACTATGGACCAGTGAAGGGAAATTCATTCCTTGTGTTGTGTAGGAAAATTGGAAGGAGTTGCATGGCTATGATGGCTTAGTGAGACCCTTGTAGAGCTATGTTGGAGCTATTGGATAAACACAGAGAGCGGAGTGGGTTATGGGATAAGAGAGAGAAGCTTGTAGGTGTAACCTTCACCCTGATGGCCTAATATCCTAGCTTGGAAGTGGCCTCTTAGTATAAAGAGTATATCCTAGATAGAGTGCATATGGATGGGTGGAAAATCACTCTTACACAGCGAGTTACCTGGATCTTCTTTGTTTAAAGATAAGTATTCTTATGTATCTAATGTGCAATGATTTTTATTTGTATTCATGTGATAGTTATGCATGTAAATTGCATGTTGTGTGTGTGGATTTTGTTATTTCTGTTGTGTGTTTTTATTTTCATATCTTCACATGCATTTTAGCTATTATAAATTCGTATTATGGTTATGAGGTGAAATTAAGAGGCCCTGAGTTAGTTAATTTTCCCTCTGTTGGCCGGATTGAGAGATGTGGATGTTACATAATAGTAAGCTAGTTATATCCAAACAAGATAAATACAAAATTTGATGACAAATTAAGGGAGTTCTCTATATGAGAAGAGATTAGAGATGAGACATGGATTCCATGGCCTTTGTCCTAGCAATGTAAATAGTTTCTAACATAATGGGAGGATGAAAATTCCAATAGTATAAATGTAAATATATTATGCACAATTAATAAGAGAACAAGTCGATATTGGAGTGGGTTTCCCAAATGGGGTTCAACTATAATCTCCTTGTTGATGTGTGATGATGCTACTCTCAATTTCTGCGTAGTTGTTGTAGTGCCATTTGATGCTTGAGAATTAAACACTGTGTGTAGGCATATGTAGTTTCAGTCCTATTTAGGAATAGAGTTACGTTTATAAACATTGCACATTGTCATAGAATAATGTTATTGTTTGCAAAAGGCATTATCCTTATAGATGTTTTCATTGTGTGCATTTTAATTTGTCATGGGGTATACCAATATGCTTTAGCAAATCTATCTCAACACTCTATATCATATTATTTATGTAGTAAACAAATGTTAATTGCATTTAGAAAGGTGCATTATACAAACCAATATAAGGTAGATGTGTAATGTTGATAGTTGGTCCAAAAATTAATAATTAAAATAATAATTGGATCCATCTTAATCTCAAATCTATCAAATGATCAAAAAAATCAAATTCTCTGAGGTGAAAACCTTTCTTCATATTTTTGCATTACAAAACAAAATTACACCTCATAATACTTATCTAACCTTTGATAAATTCACAATTAAAATAAATCTAAATCTAATTTTATTTTTAATATATGTTAAGAATTCTACTTAAAATTTATTTTTTTTGTTTTCTCTTAAGATTGAGACACAATTGTCTTTATTTGATATATGCATGAATTATGGACATAAATATCACCAAAATAAATACTGGAAAAAAGTTAAAGAAAAAAAGAAAAACCTACTCAAATTCCAACTATTTTGGCCATCAACCTGATTGTAGTTATTGGAAATTCTAACCCTACTTTTTTCCACACAGTAGAAGGCTATACTTGATATTTAATTTGAATCAAAGTATACATGAGAGTTTTGATACAAAATAGGTAGGATCAAATCCTGAGTGGACACACCTCCATACGATGACCAAAACCTGACATCGACACAGGATGTTTCATAGCTCAATAGCTTAAAAATTTTGACCCTATTACGCGGCAACACAAATGTGCCTATAACACCCTTACAAAAGATTGCTACTATATCGTACATTAAATTGCGCAAAAAAACTAGAATAAGGCCATGGAAAAAGGACCATATCGAGCAGAAAAGTAGAGATGGAGAGCTAATGCATCAATCTCAGGAGGGAACTCATTAGCAGCAGAAACCAAAGCACCTCAGGAGGGAACTCATTAGCAGAGAAAACAAAGCACCTCAGGAGAGGGAAACACCACTAAGAAACTACCCATCGCAAGAAACTACACACCTCCAAGCCTAGATTTGTCATCATTGCAGAGATGTTGAGCCACCACCAAACACGCTGCTGAGTTGCTTGATCTGCCACCGAACTCGTCCCTCAGCTGCTGGATCTACCACTGAGCTACGAGAACCGCCACCGAGCAAAGCAACAAGAGGAATGGATGGGTTGCTGCATATATTTGCTTCGCGACAATCGGTGACTATTTGTGACAGTGAATGTCTAAATTTGTTTGTGTTATCTCGTTTTGATCGTGTTCGAGGAGTTATATTAAGTTGGTCTCATTCATATCATATTATGATGTACTACATGCATTTCTTCTGTGCCCTAATTCGATTTCTCAAAGCATATAATCTGAAGTGGAGGCAGAGCCCAAGTTGGATTGTAAATTTTGAAATAATTCAAATATCAATATATGCATTGCTTCAGTTTTGAAGTTTTATACCTTTATATAACTTTTAGTTATTTCTAAATGTTGTATTGTATTGCCCAAAGTCAATTTAGTTGTGATGTTATTAAATTGACTTCAATGTTATTAAAACTATATATATATAACGTCAAAACCAATAAAACGTAACAGTAAATGATAAATAAAGATTAAGTCCAAATAAAATGTAGCACTATATTTATCATGTTTTATAAATAAAAAATATATATTTAGTTTATACCGTCGCTCCCTCTTGCTTACTTTTGCTCCCTTTTGGAATCAACAAAAGGGTGGGGGTGGGTTTTTCAAAACTAAATTGACTGCTTGCTTACTTTTGCTCCTTTTGGCTATCTGTACCATCTTATCCCTCTTAGCCATAGCCGTCGAATCGACAATATTGTTTCTCTAAAAATAAGAGTGGGGGTGGGTTTTTCAAAACTAAATTGACTCAAAATGAGCGGGAGAGAACTAACTCAAAATTATTATGTTATTCATTTCTTTAATTTTATAAATATTAAATAAATTATATAAAACTTTTATCATAGTATCATATATATGAATGTTTTTAAATAAAATATTTAAATTAAAGATTCTTATAATATAATATAAGAAAATATAATTAAAAAAATGATTATAGAACTAAAACATTTTTAAATTGGTTTTAAAATGAGCTTATATAAGCTCAAAATATAATTGTTGGTTGTAAAATGAGTTTAAATGTTCATATGATATTTCAATTCTTTTTAAATGAATTACGAATAACATAGGATCAAATACTATATGTTTCTTTTTAAGCTAAAATTGTTAATGTTACAAAAGAAATTTTAGATGTTCAATCCAAAGGGTGCCTAAAAGTTGTAGAAAATATGTAAACAAACATAGAACTTCAATACATTTGGAAGGCATGAAACTCTAATGTCATGTCCTCTTGTTGATGGCCATGATGCATCAAAACATGAAATGGTGAAAATAACATCAAAATGATTTGAAGAAAATCAAAAGAAAACTTCAAAGGTATAACAAATTTAGGTTTTGTTTGGGTCAAACTATTGGAATAATTAACTCATATTTGATTTTGAGTTGGTTATTGTATCTATATGAATATTCTTCTTGAATTGTTTTAGAATTCGGTTTGATGAGTTAGTTATTCTTGAATGGTTTTTGTCACATTGTGATGTTAAGTAAGAGTAATGTTAGATTGCAACGTTCATGTATGCTTAATTTTTTAATTTACAATCACATTAAGAAATGAAGAGGATGTAGCACTAATAGGTTTATAATGCCATATATCTATTGTGTTGTTCATCTTGGTTGACTTATGTTGACTTAGTACAAGAGGATGTGGCACTAATAGATCAATCACTTCAATGGGTTGATGATTATAGATTGATCTTAAACTAAAATATTTTTAAGTTGGTTTTAAAATGAGCTTACATGAGCTCACAATATAATTGTTGGTTGAAAAATGAGCTTAAATGTTCATACATGATATTTTAATTATTTTTAAATGAATTACCAATAATATAGGCTCAAATACTATATGTTTTTTAAAGCTAAAATTGTTAGTGTTACAAAATAAATTTTAGGTGTTAAATCCAAAGGATGCCTAAAAGTTGTAGAGAATATATAAACAAACATAGAAAAGAACTTTACTACATTTGGAAGGCATGAACCTTTAATGCCATGTCCTCTTATAAATCAATCACTTCAATCAATGGGTTCTTGATGGCCATGATGCATCAAAACATGAAATGGTGAAAATAACATCAAAATTATTTGAAGAAAATCAAAAGAAAACTTCAAAGGTATACCAAATTTAGGTTTTGTTTGGGCCAAACTATTGGAATAATTAACTCATATTTGTTTTTGAGTTGGTTATTTTATCTATATGAATATTCTTCTTGAATGGTTTTAGAATTTTGTTTGATGAGTTAGTTATTCTTGAATGGTTTTGTCGCATTGTGATGTTAAGTTTGTGTTGTTCATCTTGGTTGACTTATGTTAACTTAGTACAAGAGTATGCGGCACTAATAGATCAATCACTTCAATGGGTTGTTGATGGCCATGATGCATCAAAACATGAAATGGTGAAAATAACATCAAAATTATTTGAAGAAAATCAAAGGAAAACTTCAAAGGTATAAAAAAATTAATTTTGGGGGGCGCCAAGCTATTGGAATAATTAACTCAAATTTGATTTTGAATTGGTTATTGTATCTAGATTCAAATATTCTTCTTGAATGGTTTTAGAATTATGTTTGATGAGTTATTTATTATTGAATGGTTTTGTCGCATTATGATGTTAAGTAAGAGTAATGTTAGATTGCAACGTTCATGAATGCTTAATTTTTTAATTTACAATCACATTAATAAATAAAGAGGATGTAGCACTAATAGGTTTATAATGTTATATATCTATTGTGTTGTTCATCTTGGTTGACTTATGTTGACTTAGTACAAGAGGATGTGGCACTAATAGATTTGATTTAGTACATTCATCAATGGTCATTATTTGTTGTGGTTACCTTCCTCAATGGTGGTGTTCGGTTATGTCCCATTGCGACAATGCCCAAGATATGAAATTTGACATTCATCAAGGTTTAAGTCACATTGTGATGCTTATCAAGGGTTATGTTGCATTGTGGCATTCATCAAGGGTTAGATGCAACATATTCACAAAGTAAAATTTGACGTTCATCAAGGTTTATGTCGCATTGTGATGTTTATCAAGGGTTACGTTGCATTGTGGTATTCATCAAGGGTTATGTCGCATTGTGATGTTTATCAAGGGTTATGTTGCATTGTGGCATTCATCAAGGGTTATGTCACATTGCGACAATGTCCAATATGTGACACATATGCCAACACAACCCAAGATGCGACATATTCACAATGTGAAATTTGACATTCATCAAGGTTTATGTCGCATTGTGATGTTTATCAAGGGTTACGTTGCATTGTGGCGTTCATCAAGGGTTATGTCATATTGCGACAATGTCCAATATGTGACACATATGCCGACACAACCCAAGATGTGACATATTCACAATGTGAAATTTGACGTTCATTAAGATTTGTGTCGCATTGTGATGTTTATCAAGGCTTATGTTCCATTGTGGCATTCATGAAGAGTTATGTTGCATTGCGACAATGCCCAAGATGTGAAATTTGATGTTCATCAAGGGTCATATGGGACATATTCACAATGTGAAATTTGACGTTCATCAAGGTTTATGTCGCATTGTGATGTTTATCAAGGGTTGCGTTGCATTGTGGAGTTCATCAAGGGTTATGTCGCATTGCGACAATGCCCAAGATGTGAAATTTGACGTTCATAAAGGTTTATGTCTCTCTATGATGCTTATCAAGGGTTATGTTGCATTATGGAATTCATCAAGGGTTAGATGCGACATATTCACAATGTGAAATTTGATGTTCATCAAGGTTTATGTCGCATTGTGATGTTTATCAAGGGTTACATGGCATTGTGGCATTCATCAAGGGTTATGTCACATTGCGACAATTCCCAATATGTGACACATGTGCCGACACAACCCAAGATGTGACATATTCACAATCTAAAATTTGATGTTCATTAAGGTTTGTATCGCATTGTGATGTTTATCAAGGATTATGTTGCATTGTGGCATTCATCAAGGGTTATGTCGCATTGCGACAATGCCCAAGATGTGAAATTTGGCGTTCATCAAGGTTTATGTCGCATTGTGATGCTTATCAAGGGTTATGTTGCATTGTGGCATTCATCAGGGCTTAGATGCGACATATTCACAATGTGAAATTTGACGTTCATCAAGGTTTATGTGTAATATCTTGAATTTTGGACTAACTACTTCTGATGATATATTGGGCCACAGCCCCAGCACATATGATTTATTTTGAGTATTGGGCATGAGCCCTAGCACATGTGATTTATTCTTTTATATATATTGACATATTGGGAATGGACCCCGACTGACTTATTTATTGAGTATATGACCAGGCGAGAAGGCCCTAATATTTTGACTATGTTCTTTAGCATATGATGTGGGTACAATCCCTAATATATACTGAGATGATATTTTGTTACTTACTATGCAGAGCTATGATTTTACATGATTGACTTATGTGGTGTGTTGAGCGTGGACTCAGAAACACAAAGATGACCTATGTACTGGGCATAAGCCCTGATGTACCTAGAAGAATGATTATGTACTGGGAGTAAGCCTTGATGTACATTGAGTGTTGGGCATAAGCCCTGGAGCACTCCAAGCTTGATAAATGAATACCGGATCTGAGACCACTTAAACATTCTAGCACTAGTATTGAGCAGAATCTCTAGAATTGCACTAGCGTAACGCCCATGTGAGAGTGTTGAGTCAAATGTTAATTTTTCAGAATTTACTTCAATCTGGTCTAGGATCTTAACTGAGAGAACAACATGTACAGCATATCTACGGCATATCAATCATGGACACAATAATGCAAGCACACAAGAGACACAGAGTTTACTTGGGGAAAACCATAAAGGTGAAAAACCCCAATAACTTCCTCAGAGATAGATAGAGCAATGATACAACCAAAGTACAAGAGATAGTCTTCTCCTAGCAGCAGCTTCTCCTCCTCCACAAGTGCGCCACTCTCCAAAGAGTGTGTGTGAGAATAGAATAATGAAATAGAGTGCCTCCCACACTCTATTTATACTTGACTTGACTTTCCTAATAACCTTTACTAGGTCGGCCTTAACTTAACCACATACCATAATGCTGACTGGGCCGACACCCAATAGGGTGGTCTAATAACCTTTTGACCCACATGGCCAACCCCCAATAGGGTGGTCTAATAACCCATCAAGTATAAGTTATGACACTTACAATATAAATGATGACACTTCCATATAGAGGAATAATAACATCTCTATAGGAATACAAACACTTCCATATAGAGGAATAATACCATCTCTTATAGGAGTACAATATACATATATGAAATACATTCCGAAGTTACATATACATCAACACTCTCTCTTAACTAGGAAGGTATTTCTCGACACAGGTCTTCTAGCACAAGTCTTCTTCCCTGGATCATTGTCACTGGATAATCGTCATCGAGTCATCGTCATCGTCATTGCTGCTACTATCTCAATCAATCTATGAATCTACTCGTCATAGGAATTTCTACAGAGCCATTCCTTTTTCATACTGGATGTAGGCCCGCCACCTGCAAGTCTTCATCATCACTGGCCATACTGTGGAATCCTCAGGACTTATTATGTGCATCACAAAACCTGGTTGTAGCATCCCAGGCTATTACAAGCACACAACTCTACCTGTCGGATCTCCCAAGAGCACATTACATGTGACCCATCACAAAACCTGGCTGAAGCATCCCAGGCTATTACGAGCACACAGCTCTACCTGTCGGATCTCCTAGGAGCACATTACATGTGATCTCACCACAAAACCTAGTTGAAGCATCCTAGGCTATTAAAAGCACACAACTCTACCTGTCGGATCTCCCAAGAGCACATTACATGTGGTCCACCACAAAACCTGGTTGAAGCATCTGAGGCCTTTTTCATCATGTCCAGATCTCCCAGGAGCAAATTACATGTGGTCATGGCAAACCTGGCTAAAGCATCTGAGGCCTTTTTCATCCTATCCAGATCTCCCAAGAGAAAATTACATGCCATAGGACAAAACCTTGAAAGAGCATCCCAGGATGTTACGGGTACACAACTCTGACCTATAGGATCTCCCAGGGTGATATTATATGTCCTCCCAGAGAAATGTCTCAAAAGAGTATCCCGGGTTGTTACAGGTACACAACTCTGACCTATCGGATCTCCCAGGCATGCTCATCTGCACAACCTGTCCACAGCCACAGAGTATCAACCTAATACTATCCATACATCATCCTGATGTACACATGATCATCCTGATCATCATCACTGCATCATCCTGATGCATGTCAACTGGAGAAGCTCGTCATCCATGATCATCTTGATCATACAATGCATCCACCTGATGCATACCAAGTATCTACCTGATACATATCAACATATACAATGTATCTACCTGATACATACATAGATACATGATCCACACAATGTATCCATCAGCATACATGATCTACCTGATCATACAAAGATACATGATCCACATAATGTATCCATCAGCATCCAACATGATGCGTACATCAATAAATGATCCAACTGATCATATCCAGCATCCAACATGATGCATACATACATAAATGATCCAACTGATCATATCCAACATCCAACATGATGCATACATACATAAATGATCCAACGGATCATATAGAGTAGAAACTAGAACATCATCCTGATGCTCATCATCCAGCGCTTACATCCACAGCCATGTGAAGGATCCTCCTTCCAACATGCTTGGAATGGCTACAGCAAATGTCTCCATCACTTCTTCCTCGAAGTGTCGTCGATCTTAAGAACACCAAGCGTCTCTCTGAAGTATTCGAACTTCACTCTGGCCAACGACTTGGTCAATACATCTGCAACCTTCTCATCTGTCGCAAAATACTCTGCTTCGGCTGTACTCAATGCTACATAGGATTACTTCCTGCTAAACCAAGAGATCACACCTAATCCCATACAGAAGTGGCACCCAGATGTGCTCTTTCTATCTATAGCATTATGTGCCCAATATGAATCAACATAACCCTGTAGGTTAAACTTTTGATTCGCATCATACTTGATCCCATAATCAACTGTACCCTTCAAGTACCTCAGAATATGCTTTACAGCAACAAGGTGAACACCTCTGGGATTCGTCAAGAACTGGCTCAATGTGTTCACCGCAAAGCAAATATCTGGCCTCGTGTTCATCAAGTACATAAAGGACCCAATCATCTGGCGATACACAGTAACATCAATTGACTCAGATGAAGCGTCACACAGAATCTTCAGGTTCAATTCCATAGGTGTGGTCATGGCCTTGCAGTCCATCATCCCAAACCTCTTCAGGATCTCTACTGCATACTTTCCTTGTCCAAGGAAGATTCCATCTGAACTCTGCCACACCTCCATGCCTAGAAAATAGTGCATCATCCCCAAGTCCTTCATCTCGAACTCAGCAGCAAGCTTACACTGCGTGTCGGCAATCAATCTATCCTTACCTGTAACAAACAGGTCATCCATATACAAAAGTAGTATCACAAAATTTCCTTCCTCAACCTTGTAGTAAAGGTTGGAATCCGCTTTACTCTTGGTAAAGCCCAAACTGGATAGAAAGTTGTCTATCCTACCATACCAAGTTCTGCACATATATGACTCCTTGTCATGTGTCTCAGAACCAATTGGATGCTCCACATATACTTCTTCCTTGACTACACCATTCAAGAAAGCTGTCTTGAAATCCATCTGGTGTATCTACTACTTCATCACTTGCTTTGTATTTTTATATGCTGCCATCTGCAGCATGCTTGATCTTGTAGATCCACTTGGAAGTCATTCCAGACTTCCCTTTAGGTCTTGGGACTGCATCCCAAACATCTTCATGATCAACTGGTACTCCTCAATCATGGCATTCTTCCCAGATCCTGGGAACTTCAATCTTCAAAATTTTCAATAGATAACTTTGTTGCTGAACAAATGTTGTAGTCCTTCTTTTGTAGGTGGTGGTATATGATCTTTCCTACAAAACAAGTTAAATTGCATGATTAGAAACATCTCATACTTTTCAAAACAAATTCTTACACATAAAGAAATATGTCATATAGTCATGCCATTATCTTAGCCAATGCTTCAATACAACATTTATCCATATCCCATAACTTTCTAGATGCCTTCCAATCTCTACTAGAACATTGTTAAGAGTGTGCACAACTCCCAACATGTCATCAAAGAGGTTTCATTCTAGATAAGTAGCAATGGAATGTTGTACAGTGCCATAGGCCACTTACCCATGTATATTAGTAGTATATTGTTCATCAATGCAACTATTCTAATATGCATAATACACAACCTAATTCTAGGAACATGAGTATATACATTATTGAACAGTATTATTTAAACAATAAAATATGCAAGGAATGATAATTAAAATACTTATCTGTGTTTGTTTGTTGGTTTGACTCCCTCTCAGTCTTTGCTTCTTTTCTGCAACTCCATTCTGATGTGAGAAGTGGTCAACTCCCTCTGAATATCTGCATCCTTGCAAAAACTACTGAAGTGTGCTCCTTCTTGATCTTTGCTTCCTTGCAGGAACAACTGCAGTCTGCTCCCTCTTGATCTTTGCTTCCTGGATTACCTGTCCTTGAACTTATATCCATCCTTAATCACTATGCATGCTTATTAGTATCATCATTGTGTTATCCTCGAGGTCTCATACATAATCACACATTTATTAGTATAATATTAATACACAATAATCTTAAACATGTATAGTCATGATCATTTCAAACACAGATAATAAACATTAGTATTCAAGGTTTCAGGGAAGTCTTCTTTTACTCATGTATATTCTTATTTGATCATAGGACTCTTCTAGTTAGTTAAATCATCAATCAAGATAAGAGACATAATATGCATAAACCCTTGATTACTTACATTTCTAACTTTATGAATAAACATAACCAATCATACCAAGTATACTTATATAAGGGATCCTAACACAAGGTAGGATTCTAACTTGATATAGGAAAAACATACATGGATTGGTATGTTAGCTAGTTATGTCTAACATACCCACATGATGTCTTCTTGTTCTCTTCAATGACTTGAGCTAGTAACCTACATATCTCATAGGTTAACCATTATAGAACCAAGTTATACATACCTCGTAAATAGATCTTCTAAGTGATCCATGACAATGGATGAATCTTTGTCTTCATGTCATCATGATCATATGTTCTTGAACTAGAACATGATTTGTCTTTCTTGCTGTACCTTTCATGTTAGCGGACAACATAAACCTCATACAACACCATAATTCATTAGTACAATCATAAGTGTCAACACCCTAATCAATGAATATCTTCTATCATGCATTCATAATTTTATTAAGGTGATACGACAAGTCTAAATTTAATCAAGATTGTACTAACCGTAATAACATGAAGACAAACATACCATAAAATTAATCATGAACAAATCTCAAAACAAACCTGGATGAGTCATACCTGTCGAGATTGCTTGTAATCTTCTTATGTAAAGCCTTAGCCTCATCTCCCTCTGAAACAAGAACTTCTTCACTTATGCAGGTGACCAATCCATTCTCTTCTAGGATTAACCCACTCCACTTGATTTGCAGGAACTGGATCTGGAGTTGGATTAGGGTTTGTCAAAGAAAATGTAAAAATTCAAACTTTGAATTTCAAACTTCTAAAAGGATAGAAATATGCACCTTGATGAGCTGATCAAACTAGTATACTCAGAATTTGAAAACTGCAAAGTTTCACCCCTCAAATTTGTCTTTGAAACTTTCGAATTTGCTAGACATGACCTCAAACTAGGGTTTGATAAATCCCACCCTTCTACCCAATCAAAAGGTTCGAACCAAAGCTCTAAGCTTCTATTTTTCTCAGAAGCTTCCAGCCGTGGTCACAGATTTCAAAAATTCCCATTTTTACAGAAGCCCTAATTTTCCACTTTTCTGATCAAAGTCCCGAACTAGGGTCTGATCAAGCCCGGCCCTCTTCCCAACCAAAACTTCTGATCTTGGTCTCTAAATTTTGATTTTGATGAGTAGCATTCAGCCATGGTCGTTGATTACAAGAATTCAAACTTTCTCCGAAACCCTAAATTTCGGAATCCATGAATGAAGGCACTCAAAAATAATACTGTTTTGACAGAAATATGTACCTGATTGTTTCTAGTGTAAATCCGAACTTTTCGATCGATAGGGTCTGAAATATTTTCTTGTAATATCTCGACCTATCATATTTCCAACGCCATAGGTCTGACCTCAAATGGATTCTCTGAGAGAGAGTTATGTCAAGTGTCGCAATGTGACCTGTTTAAGGGATAAAAAAGGAGATCAAACTTGTACGACGTTCCACGTGTCATTGTTTTCATTTTGGCCTCTAAAAATGTTACCTCAGAAAGTACAGTCCGTGCACTACCTGTTTCTTTTTACGAAATTTCATTTGGAGCTTCCTATCCCAAGTTATGACCTTTTTTCCAAGGTCACCTATTTATGACTCAGATCTGGAAGAGGCAGAAACCCTATATTGTACAAGTCATAAAGCACAAAGTACAACGAATTAGAAGTTTTCCTTTGGACACAAGGTACATGGTGATCTGATATTCAACCTGTAGAAGTTTTAGATTCGAAAAATTCTCCCAAATGGATTTATAGTGAAATTGCTACGATGACTGGTTTTTGCTATATCAATCACAAGCATCATAAGTGCAACAAGTGACATACATGCCATACCATGCCTTCTTTCAGGCTAGCTCTGATGCTATGTTAATTTTTCAGAATTTACTTCAATCTGATCTAGGATCTTAACTGAGAGAAAAACATGTATAACATATCTACAGCATATCAATCATGGACACAATAATGCAAGCACACAAGAGACATAGAGTTTACTTGGGGAAAACCATAAAGGTGAAAAACCCCAAAAACTTCCTCAGAGATAGATAGAGCAATGATAAAACCAAAGTACAAGAGATAGTCTTCTCCTAGCAACAGATTATCCTCCTCCACAAGTGCGCCACTCTCCAAAGACTGTGTGTAAGAATAGAATAATGAAATAGAGTGCCTCCCGCACTCTATTTATACTTGACTTGACTTGCCTAATAACCTTTACTAGGTCGGCCTTAACTTAACCACATAATGCTGACTGGGTCGACACCTAATAGGGTGGTCTAATAACCCTTTGACCCACATGGCCGACCCCCAATAGGGTGGTCTAATAACCCTTTGACCCACATGACTTATACAGGGCCGACCCCAACAAGGTGGTCTAATAACCCATCAAGTATAAGTTACGACACTTACAATATAAATGACGACACTTCCGTATAGAGGAATATTAACATCTCTATAGGAATACAAACACTTCCGTATAGAGGAATAATACCATATCTTATAGGAGTACAATATACATTTATGAAATACATTCCGAAGTTACATATACATCAACACTATGCAGAGCTATGATTTTACATGATTGACTTATGTGGTGTGTTGAGCATGGACTCAGAAACACACGGATGACCTACGTACTGGGCATAAGCCCCGATGTACCTAGAAGAATGATTATGTACTGGGAGTAAGCCCTGATGTACATTGAGTGTCGGGTATAAGCCACTCCAAGCTTGATAAATGAGTACCGGATCCAAGGCCACTTAAATATTCTAGATGTGCCTCACAACCACATTCTAGCACTAGTGTTGAGTAGAATCTCTAGAATTACACTAGCGTAACGCCCATGTGAGAGTGTTGAATCAAAAGTATTTGAAGAGCACTTGGGGTTACTAGATCTCAAAAGTGTTGAGTCGAGAGGACTCTAAATAGCACTTCTATTTTTCTCATCACATCTATTCAAATTGGTTAAATGAATCTTCTTCTATCTATCATTAAATACTACGGGAACTACCCTGTTAAACGAGGGAATCCGACATGCAAAGAGAGAAACTAGAGGTGCCTATCCAAGTTTACCAAAAGACCATCCAAATAATTGGACCTTGTCCTTAAAAGTTAAAAGAAGTATCATGTGAAGATACGTAATTAAATAAAAGATAATTACCACCACTTAAAGCATGGATTGACTAATAGTAATCTTCTATGATTAACATGTATAAAGGCCTCAAGGCTAATATTATTATTAAGAGCTTTATTAATAATGTTGATTTATTTATTTATGAAATATAATTATTTTATATATTTTAATGTATTAATAGTTAATTTGAAATATAATTATTGTTATTATAATTATCATGAAAAGATTTAAATCAAAAATCATTTATAGTTAAAACAATTAAAAAGTACTAGTTCAAAGAGGACTATATATTTATTAAATAATATCTTTTAACTATTAATTATTTAATTTAAAAGAAACTAATTATTCCAATAGTCATAATTCAAGACTCCCCTACAAAATAGGTCAGATCCCAAGGTTGGGGGATCATCTTTTTCTCATTATCATTCCTTTATGGTAAGCAGAGAGAATTTTTCTGCTCCAAGAAACTAAAGCAGCCCTATACAAATTTCTAGATTTGAACCAGCAGTGAACCTAGGACCTCTATCTCTTATTGCATGTTGGAACTAGCTCAGGGGGATCCATACAGAACTAGGAATGGTTGTAGGATCATGGTTGGGAGGAACATGGTATCCCTAAAGTGATCCAGCTAAGGAAACACTCTAACAGGTCAGCTAAGCACAACAATTTTTACACTAATTATTGTTTGAGTGTGCAGGCTACCACAGGAGAGGAGCAAATCATAACACAACCAAGTATGAATTATTAAACCAACTATTTCAAGTTATGTTGGAAGCTAGGCATTTAATTAGGCTTGTTATTAAAGTATTGATTTCCCTAATTATTTACAGCATTACTTCCCTCCTGGAGCAAGGGCCTTTAGGGCATAGGATCTCAGGTTGAATTCTTTATAAATATAGAACTGTATGCCCAGAATGTTTATTTACACTCAGAAACTATAACTTAGAAACCAGCAGAATGTCTAGCAAGCCTAGTCAGACTACCCTCTACTAGACATCCATGCAAAAACTTAAACCTAGAGTCCTTTCTCTATCAATTTAAAACATCAGAGTTCTTTTCTTCCTGGAAGCATTATTTATATAGATTGCTACTAGACTCATACTTACGTTTTGGTTTTAGTTCTGTTACCTTTATGAAAATCTAGGAAGTTAAACACAGTCAAGTTAGAACTTATTAAATTTTCTTATAAACAGAAATTACATTTTCCATAACTTTCTTCCAAAATCATATCAATTACATTACACTTTAGGAAGAACACTTTATGCAGTATTATAAGATTTTCAAATATTAACGAAAAATGCATTTGGAATTTAGGGCTTACGACTTCAAAACCCTCAATAAGATCTCTACACATCCAGGAAGAGTCATAAGGCTTAGACTGTCACGAGTTTCATTTAAACATCCTATCACTAGCTACACTACAGTATTGTAATATTATTTCGTCAATCAACCTGTCAAACCCACAACCATTGACTTTAAGCACGCAGACTTAGACATAGATTAATGATGAATCAAACCAGAAATTGAAAGGAAGTATTACTTCATCATTTATTTTTACATTTATATTAGCATGTCATACCACAGGTCAAGATGTCGAATCCTCTTATCGATTTCTTAGAAATCATGGAAACCCAAAATGCGTTAATACATAGTATTGAAGCTACAGATTCATCTTTTTAACCAAGTTAGAAATTGGACAGTGGCACTATCATTATCTTACAAATCTAGGATGCCTTTTCATTACCAAATCGACTACATAAAGAATTAGAGCAACAACGATACAGACAGGATGCGAATCTGGGCATCACCATTGTTAGAATGGTAATCCATACTTAGTACCATAGTCCATAACCATAGTCAATTTTTATTGCTCATGTGCTTCATCACACCATAGTTTGGACTAGGTGACTTTAGTTGGTCAAATACCCACATTTGAGAGTGTTCACACCCACTTCCAAGCAAACCAGTTCACCCAACCTCCTGTTTTGTCCACAAGTGCACCCTCATTAAATGCTGGAGTGCTCTCTCTCCTTGATTTGGGGAATTGTTGTTGACTAGGAGCGCTAGGGTGGATTTTGCCCATTTTTGGCTAGATTTGGAGCATTTATTGCTCCCTTGGTCCTCCCAAACACCTCTACTTGCTCCCCACACCTGCCTTGGCCTCATTTATGACCCAGCATGCTTCAGCCACCTTCACACCTGAATTCATGACTGTTTGGGATGATTAGGACTGAGTTGGACCCACCTAGGGGGGATTGAGGCCAATTTGGCAATTTTGACTTGTACACTCATCTTGACCTATCTAAGGCTCTCGAATTTCTCATGGATGTAATAAAAACCTGTTCTTAACATTTTCATATGTTAGACAGTCAGTTAATGCAAAGATTAAGCTCACATTGTGTGTAAAATTATCTCCTTTTTTCAATCTTTTTCACTGGTTTTGCAAATAATTCGATTTTGTCAGGTTATCCATAGCTCCCAGATATTACTATGATCAAAATAATCACATGGTATCAGATCCATTTTGGAGTTAGTGAGTTGCAGGTCAATATTGAGCATTGAACTGCATTCTAGAGAGGATTTCCAGATAAAAATTGTGTTTTTTGCAGGTGTTTCAGTAGTTTTCTCACCATTAACGCAGCAGTAATGGAAGCAAACCAAATGTTGCTCACACCCTTCAATTTCTTCGATTGGAATGCTGAAATGGTTATCAAACTGAGATGTAAGGGTCTCTATAGAGTAACCATGGGCATAGAAGTGGAGCCAAACTCTGCTGTGGAGAAAGCAAAGTACTACAATCGACTTGATGAAGCTTATGGATTGCTATTCCTGAGCATTTCGAGGGAATTCTTGTTTCATACAGACAGTTTGACAACCCCCAATGAAGTATGGGTGAAGCTAGAATCACTCTTTGGGAAAACTGATGAACTGAGAGGCCACCAGCTTGAAAACGAGCTCATTAGCTTGAGCCCAGCGCATTTTGAAACCATCCAGGAGTTCTTCACTAAGTTCAAGTCACTAGTGCTTCAACTGCAACAATGTGGAATTGTTAAGAAGGAGGAACAACTAATTCTATCCATCCTTTCGAAGCTAGGCCCAGAGTTTTCTGTATTTGTTAGTACATTTCACTCAGCCAAGATGACCCTTCGAAATTGGCAAATGCCATCACTAGCTACCTTCATGGAGTGTCTCACTTAGGAGCAGGACAAACTAGTTCAGATGGGCACCATAAAATCAAAGGACCAAGCGCTGGCAATGGGTGTTTCAAATGCCAACAAAGGCAAGCAGAACGCCAAGAATTCGAAGCAGCCAGAGAAGAGGAAGTTTGACAAGACCAAGTCTGCAGATGGAGGTTCGAATCTGTCAAAGGAGAAGGACAAGAAGGGAAAGGAAAATACCAAATGCACCTATTGTCATAAGGGATGGAATCCAGAGAGCTCATGCATGAAGAAAACCATTGACTCAATAGCACAGCTGTTGGAGAAGAACAACATCCCAGTCCCTGAGGGCGCAAGGAAAAAAGAGAGCACCTCAAATCCTGACAATAAGGAGAAATGCCATGCTTTGCTAGTAGTTACTTCGACTCCCTCATCCTTTATCATTGATTCAGGAGCTTCCAGACATATGGTTTCATCCAGAGAGCTCTTCTCTTCTATGCATTCGAATGGTGGCCCAACAGTTCGAATGGGAGATGATTCAGAAATCCAGACCAAGGGGATTGGTAGGATTGACATGGAGCATGGCTATTTCAGTGATGTGCTCTATGTACCTTCATTGGCTGCAAATTTGCTATCAGTTTATCAAATGACCCATACAGGAGAAGCCAAGAGAGTAACATTTACTCCAGATTTGGTAGAAATCTCAGAAATTTCTTCAAATCAAGTTGTGGCAGTAGGGTATGCTGATCATGAAGAGAGAATGTACAAATTCACCAATTTCATTCCAAATTCTAGTGACCATGCTCTTGTCTCTCATGCCAACGATACCTCCAAGTTGTGGCATGAAATATTTGGCCACATGAACTACAAATATCTCCAGACATTGCACAAGGACGAGATGGTGGAAGGGCTTCCAGAAATCAAATCTTCAAATGGTGCATGCATTGGTTGTGTAGTTGAAAAGCATCCTGAGCGCAGCTATGAGAAGGGAATAGCAAGGAGAGCCACTCAACCACTTGTATTGGTACATTCATACCTCATTGGTCCTCTTCCCACTCCATCATATAATGGATCAAGGTATGTACTCACATTCATAGATTACTACTCTCGATTCTGCTAGGTTTACTTCCTTAAATTGAAATCAGAAGTGTTTGAGAAATTGAAGATTTGGAAGGCCTTAGCGGAGAATCATAGTGGTCATAAGATAAAGATCCTTAGGAATGATAATGGAAAGGAGTATGTGAACAATAACATTCAGCATCTTTGTGAGGAATGTGGCATCCAAATGCAACATTCAATCCCCTACACACCTCAGCAAAATGGTGTGGCAGAGAGGAAAAATAGATCTCTCAAAGAGATGGCCACTTGCATGATTGAAGCTAGGGATCTAAGCCCTAAGCTATGGGATGAAGACATCAATTGTGCTGCTCATATTCAGAACAGATCCTTTCACAAATCAGTCAAAGGAAAAACCCCCTATGAGGCATGGTTTGGCCAAAAACCAAATGTGTCAAATTTCAGAATTTTTGGGTCTAGAGCATGGGCTCGAATTCCATCAGAAAAGAGGAAGGATTTGGAGCCACAAAGCAGAGAATGTATCATGGTTGGATATGGTGAAGACACAAAGGGATACAAGCTCTTTGACACATCCACACTCAAAACTTTCATTGAGAGAAGTGTGCAATTCGAAGAAGAACCAATTCCTGATTTTGAGCTTGCACCAGGGGAAAGCTCTTCTCCTCCACACCTTAATGAAATTAGTGATGATTCCACTTCTGATTTTTCTGATATTGCTGAATATGACATGGCTAAATATGACATTGTTGTACATGAGTCACCATCAAGACCCAAGTGGGCTGAAAAAATCATACAAACTGCAAGTGAATTGGCAGGCAATCCTCAAGAGCCTAGGAAGACTAGATCTCAAACAATCAATGCTTCCTTTGCAAATGAAAGTGAAATTGCTGATCACTGTTATATGATGATTGGATCTGATCCAACATCATATCAGGAAGCTCATCATGATCCAAGGTGGAGAACAGCAATGCAAGAAGAATTCCAATCTCTCCAAGAGAACAAAACATGGGATTTGGTGCCTCTTCCTCCCAAGAGGAAACTTGTGCAATGTAAGTGTATTTTTCGAACCAAACTTGTTGCTGATGGTTCTGATCTGAAGTATAAGGCTAGGTTAGTGGCTAAGGGCTACTCATAGATCCATGGTGTGGATTATACAGAGACCTTTGCACCGGTTGCAAAGATGGACTCAATTAGACTAGCTCTAGCCATGGCAGCTAGTAAGGGTTGGGAAGTTCACCATATGGATGTTAAAAGTGCATTCTTGCATGGTGAGCTACAGGAATATATCTATATGCAACAACCTGAAGGATTCCAAGAGGATCCCACACTTGTTTGCAGTTTGAAGAAGTCACTCTATGGACTCAAGCAAGCCCCCAGGGCTTGGTATGCCAAAATGGATGCTTTTTTGCTCTCAATTGGTTTCTGTTGATGCAAGTCTGATCCAAATGTTTATTTGCAGAAATGTGATGATAATTTGCAGGTCATTGTACTGTATGTTGATGATCTTTTAATTATAGGGAGCTGCAACAAACAAATTGGCTCAATTAAAGCTTCTTTGCACAGTGAATTTTCCATGAGCGACCTAGGATTGCTAAGGTAATTTTTGGGTTTGGAAATTGAGCAATATGAGAGAGGTATATTGCTGAGTCAACCTAAGTATGCTTCAGACCTATTATTGAAGTTTAAAATGGTTGAATGTAAGGCATCCAAGTGTCCATTCCTTTCAGGCATAAAACTAGGTGAATTTGAAGACTCTCCATTGGTGGATTGCACACTCTACAGGAAGCTAGTTGGAAGCTTGTTGTACCTTACACATACAAGACCTGATTTGTCTTATGCTGTAAGTGCTATAGCAATATATATGCAGTAGCCACATGAGATCCATTGGAAGGCAGCCAAAAGGATCCTTCAATATGTCCAAGGAACAAAGAGCTTTGGGGTACACTATGTAGCTGGTTCTTTACTACAACTAGCTGGATTTTCTGATTCCGATTGGGCTGGAGATCCCATCGATAGAAAGTCCACTTCAGGTTTTGTTTTTATGTTTGCTGAAGGTCCCATTTGCTGGTCAAGTAAGAAACAGCATACCATTTCACTTTCATCAGCAAAGGCCGAGTACAGGGCAGCAGTGAACGCAGCCACACAGTGTGTTTGGTTGCAAGGCATTCTTTGGGAGTTTGGTGTTGCTATTGATTCTCCAACCAACATTTGGGTGGATAATAAAAGTGCCATAAAGATATCTACTGATCCAGTATAGAGGCAAAGAACAAAGCACATTTAAATCCATATGCACTACATTCGGGGCTTGGTGCATGACAGGGTGATTTCCTTGCAGTATTGCCCATCCACCGAGCAAACTGCAGATATTTTCACTAAGTGTTTTACTGAGAAAACCTTCACTCACTTGAGAGCTTTGCTTGGAGTGAGTGGTGGATGGTGATTGCTTCAATTTAATTGCAGGTTCATCCCCATGTCCATTTTAGAGGAAATTTTTTATCCCATGTGGTTTTACTTCTTGTCCTCGGTTTATATGGACAAATAAAAATTATGTTTGTAATGAGGTGACTTGAGCCTTTGTTTCCAAGGCCTCCCACTTATTTTCATGAGTTGTACTAAGTTCTGGTTAAGGGGGGGTGTTAGAACAGTAATCCATACTTAGTACCATAGTCCATAACCATAGTCAATTTTTATTGCTCATGTGCTTCATCGCACCATAGTTTGGACTAGGTGACTTTAGTTGGTCAAATACCCACATTTGAGAGTGTTCACACCCACTTCCAAGAAAACCAGTTCACCCAACCTCCTGTTTTGTCCACAAGTGCACCCTCATTAAATGCTGGAGCGCTCTCTCTCCTTGATTTGGGGAATTGCTATTGACTAGGAGCGCTAGGGTGGATTTTGCCCAATTTTGGCTAGATTTAGAGCATTTATTGCTCCCTTGGTCCTCCCAAACACCTCTACTTGCTCACCCACGCCTGCCTTGGCCTAATTTATGACCCAGCATGCTTCAACCACCTTCACACCTGAATCTGTGACTGTTTTGGATGATTAGGACTGAGTTGGACCCACCTAGGGGGGATTGAGGCCAATTTGGCAATTTTGACTTGTACACTCATCTTGAGCTATCTAAGGCTCTCGAATTTCTCATGGATGTAATAAAAACCTGTTATTAACATTTTCATATATTAGACAGTCAGTTAATGCAAAGATTAAGCTCACATTGTGTGTAAAATTGTCTCCTTTTTTCACGCTTTTTCACTGGTTTTGCAAATCATTCGATTTTGTCAGGTTCTCCATAGCTCCTAGATATTACTGTGATAAAAATACTCACAACCATATGCATTCCATAGAAATAAAAAACATTGAACTAATTAAGACTGAGAATCATATAATAAATTACGCAGAGGCACCTCTAAAACCCTATATATTAACTTCCCATGTACAGAGTTCATTCAAGAAAACGCAGACCAGTATTTATGAATAAGACCGAATTTATTCTATGGGAATTTCAATCCACTACAAACAGCTTAGGTTCTCCATAAGAGCCGAATGGCCAAATATTACATTTAAAACCAGAAACCCTCTAGAGTATATCGCTTCTCCATCAAAACAATAGATTCATATAAGTTCATTAACTGGTCCAGCCAAAGGTGACCCTCTTAGGATTTTCCCAAACGTTACAGTGAGCCTTTAGGCTACCACGAAATCCTAACTAGAAAGATAATACCCCCTCCAGAGATACGAGAGGTAGAAGCAAGGGTTTGGGAAACCTGTACTTACCATTTCCCAAGACATCCAAACAGTAGGGTTGCAAGATACTTGGTAACAACCCACGTAGATCATAAACGTATCCAACCTGCCATGAAAACAGCACAACTAGGTTAAAACAAGACACAGAATAGATACATATTTAAAATCATATAGAGAATGGGCTCACTTTGAGACTTGGATTATACCTCTAAATTTCGTCTCCCCCTCTGTGCCTTCATTCAAAAGAACCAACGAGTGCTAAGACCACGAGCAAAGCTCAGGTCAGAGCAAAGAGCCCTCAAACACAACCAGCACTTAACATAACCCAAGTGAACCATGAAAATGAAAAATTCTTTGGTGTAAAACCCAAGGGGAAACCCTCTACATAGCGGGCAGCATGGCCATGTGATATCGTAGATATGCATTTAATGTTACCACCCACCTCAAATTAATTCGATATTAACCCTGTTCCCTATAGTAGGAGAGGCATTCATTTCTCCATGGTAATAATCAACAAAGTGTTACAAGTCCAACGAAGTATTACAAGGTTCAAACATGTATTTCAAAATACCAACAAGTAATTCATTATGCCAACTCTTCAACCATTGCAAACTTTAGCCTTAAGTAATTGTTAGGATTACGAAGTAGACACCCTAGATAGTTGTCTTCATAGGTACACCTGCCAACAGAGTTACAATAAAACGCATTAGCGAAACTCGCTAAGTAATTCAGAAGTCCCAACACTTGCACCTTACCTCTCGATAGCTCTACGAGGGTATTCTTCCCTTTGAAACAAAAATGTTCCCTCTTGGGCCTCACACTTTCTTTATCGAAGGTCCACCTGGCCTTAAGATAACATTTAGACATTTATAAATTTCCACTTGACTTCTCGAACAGTAAATAGAAGGGGCTTTTATAATTACTCTAGAATGTGCACACTTGGGACAGAATTATATTAACATACTCTACACATCGCTTTCGCATATTCAAAAGATTGTTAGTTAGTGAGACTATGATTACTTAGGAAAACTTAAATTCTTGATTTCAGTAAAATAAGTATCGATGCATATCTTATGTTATTCAGTGTTGAAGTTAATTTACAAATCATCACCTTTAAAATAGCTTTTACTACATTAGCAGAAAATTTTAAATTTTTACTATTTTTAGGGACATTACAAGTGGTATCAGAGCCTAGCTACAAAACTAAGTGACCTATTGGGCTCATTACAGATAGAACATCTGCTGCAGATACTGAGTAAACAGAAACATACATTTATGAATTTGTTATTTTTATGTGAAAAAATAAACTAACAGATTTTATGTTCTCAACACTTATATAACGTTCCAGGTATAGTCATTGTTTGAAAATGAATGCAAAAGGGGGAAACAACATACATGGAAATCTGAAGTCTCCACCATGAGAGCAAGAAATTGTGGTGGAACTCAAATCAGATGTAATGAAATCCATGCAAAATCTACAGGCACAATTCCAAAGTTTCAAAGATGAAAACATGCAAGAAAGACGAGAACAGTAAGCTATAAATGAAGCTCTGCTTTAGACTTTAACAAGGGAAAAACCCCATGGATAGCCCACACTCTCAGTAAACACCTTTAAAAAGGGAAACAGTCACACAAAGAGGATTTCCAACCCTAAGGGAGAAGAGGAGGGAGAACACATACCTGAATTGATGGAAGAGGACTATAAGAACTCTTCCAACGATGAAGGATCACCACCTCCTTGCAAGTAAAGGAGGAAACGTGACGACAGTTTACAAGGAGAATTCAGAAAGATAAAATCCCCAACGTATGACGGAGAGATTAACTCCGGGGAGAAGGCTGAGGAGTGGCTGCTAGGAATGAATAAGTACTTCAAAGTTCATAATTACTCCAGTGAAATGCAAGCCCAACTAGCCATATAAAACCTGAATGGTAAAGCAGCCAGATGGTGGCGGGACTTGAAACACACCAAAGGACAAGAACTGAGAGACATAACATGGGACACTTTCAGCAGAATATTTCAGGACAAATACATGTCTGAAATATTCTTTGACAAGAAAATTAAGGAATTTCATGAGTTGAAAATGGGCTCCCTAACCATGGAGCCATTCATAAATAGATTTCTAGACTTGCTGCATTACGTTCCATACATCAAAGACGAAAAGGTCAAGATATAATAGTTCTTGGGAGGGATGCCACCAAAATTTAGAGAAAGGATAGAGTTTTACATGTCCAAGACACTAGATGTGGATTTACATAAAGAAAGACTATGTTATGAGCACGGACAGTCAAGGAATGATAACATCAACAGAAATAGAGATAGGTTCAGAACCTTCTCAGACAACCATAGACCGGGTTTTAGACCTCCACCTTATCGGAAACATAACAACAGTTTTCCACCCAATAGAGGCTTCAAGCGACCCCAAGCACGACCAAGTGCACCCCCACCACCTGTCAACAGACCAGCTTTCAACAAAGGGACAAAAGCTGTCCCACCAACCGTTTCTTGTTGTAAATGCCAAGGGACCCACTACTATAGAGACTTCCCCAGCAAAACGGATCGAGTTTTACACAACGTCCAAGCAGAACCTACCATAGGAGACATGGAAAAAACACTTAGGATTTATGCCGCTCTTGATGGCCGAGAGGCAGATCACCAGGCCACCATGGTTGAAATTGAGGGTAAGATCTCGAACACAATCGTTTCAGTTTTAATAGATCCCGGTGCATGCCGAATTTTAATCTTCCCTAAGATAGTGGACACTTGTAAGTTGAACCGAGAGCATCACAAGAAACTATGGCTGGTACAACTAGCCACTGGTACCAAACGAAAGGTCTCCGCGTTAGTTAAAAATTGTGAGATAAACTTAAACGAATTTGCAACCAGGTTAGAATTAAACATTCTACCCCTAGGATCGTATGATATACTTATCGACATGGATTGGTTAGAAGAACACCATGTCCTACTTGACTGCTTAAACAAGTCCTTACTCTGCAGGGATGACCAAGGGAATCAGAAGACGATTCAGGGTATCCCTAAGAAAGTGTCGGTAAGACAAATATCTGCCTTACAAGCAAACAAGTGTATCAGGAAAGGTTGTAAAATCTTTGTCGTCAATATCCAAAACATAGACACTGATAGAGAACAGAATATCTAAGACTTCCCAGTTCTAGTAGAGTTCAAAGATGTATTTCCCAAGGAAATACCAGGATTACCACCCAAATGAGACTTAGACTTTCCATCAAACTAACACCCGGGTCAATACCAGCTTCCAAAGCTCCTTACCGCATGAGCACACTAGAATTGGTGGAACTCAAGCTTCAGTTACAAGAACTGGTCGACAAAGGGTACATCCGACCGAGTGTGTCCCCTTGGGGAGAACCGATACTCTTTGTCAAGAAGAAGGATGGAACGATGTGGATGTGCATCGATTACCACCAACTCAACAAGATGACCATTAATACCCGCTGCCCACTCCCTAGAATCGACGACTTGTTTGACCAGGTTGGAGGAGCGAAGATCTTCTCAAAGATTGACTTACGATCTGGATACCATCAGGTGAGAATCCGTGATGAGGATATCAACAAAACCGCATTTCGGACCCGTTACGACCACTACAAGTTCATAGTGATGCCCTTTGGGTTAACAAACACACCGGCCAACTTTATGTGTATGATGAACAACATCTTTAGTAAATACCTCGATAAGTTAGTTCTATTCTCTATTGACAACATTTTGATCTACTCCAAGAATGAAGTAGAACATGAGGAACACCTCCGAATTGTTTTACGTATATTACGGGAACACCAACTGTACGCCAAGTTTAGTAAGTGCAATTTCTACAAACCCCAGATTCAATACTTAGGACATATCATTTCCAAGAAGGGAATAGTCGTCGATCCCGAAAAGGTCAAGGCTATCGAAGAATGGCCCACACCTATGTGTATTTTTGACATAAGATCGTTCTTAGGTATAGCCGACTACTATCAGAATTTTATTGAGAACTTCTCGCAAATCACATGTCCTATGATTGCCTTGTAGAAGAAGGGAAACAAGTTCATCTGGACAGCTAAGTGCAAAGAAAGTTTCCAAAAACTAAAGCAACTATTGATTAGTAAACCAATTTTGCGTATTGCAGATCCCAATGGGGACTTCGTTGTTTGCACGGACGCAAGCAAGGAAGCACTTCGGGGAGTCCTTATGCAAGATAAATTTGCCATGTGCTACGAATCAAGGAAATTGAAATAACATGAGCAAAAATAACCTATGCATGACCTCGAGCTAGCCACCATCATCCATGTATTAAAGATGTGGAGACATTATCTTATGGGAAAGAAATTCCTATTGATGACTGATAACATGAGTTTGACGTACCTTATCGAACAACCCGACCTAAACTCTAGGCAGGCTAGATGGTTATCCTTCCTTAGTGAGTGTCATTTCGAACTAAAGCACATTAAGGGCAAGGAAAACAAGATTCTAGATGCCTTGACCCGGAGAGCACATATGCTTTACGAGGTCACGGTGAGTCAAACCAACTCAGATTTACACCATGAGATTCGAACGGCATGTAAGAGTGACCATTACTACACGAAAATCCTTGCAAAGATCCAGGAGGATAGACTATTCCAACAACATAAGGATTATAAGATAGACGAGTCGGGACTACTGTGGTCGAAAGAGCGACTTTACGTCCCAAAGAGTGGATACATTAGATCAAACATCCTCACTGAATTCCACCAGAAACACTATTGAGGGCATCCTGGATATCAAAAGATGATATCGATAGTAAAGAAGCATTACTTTTGGCCTAAGTTGAAATCTGACATAGCCATGTTCATCACGAAATGTCAAAGTGCCAACTGGTCAAAGCAGGACACCAACACCCCTCAAGATTACTTCAACCTTTACCCATTCCAGAATGGAAGTGGGAGGTAATAAGTATGGACTTCATTACGGGCTTACCCAAGAGTAAGAAACAAAACAACTCCATCTTTGTAGTGGTAGACAAGCTATCTAAAGCAACCCATTTCATACTGGTAAAATCTACCCAAAAGGCAGTTCACATCACGGAAATATTCTTAAAAGAGATCTTTCGATTGCATGGGATACCCAAGGAAACCATTTCCGATCGAGACACGAAATTCACTAGCAATTTCTGGAGAGCATTATTCTCCGGTTTGGAGACACAATTAAAATTCAGTACCGCATACTATCCCCAAACCGACGGACAAACGGAATGGGTAAACCAAATTCTGGAGGACATGCTAAGAATGTACGTCATGAACAACCCCACTAAGTGGGAATATTATTTGCACCTTGCAAATTTTGCGTACAATAACAGTTATCAAACCTCGGCCAAAATGAGTCCCTTCAAGGTACTCTACGGCAAGAAATGTCGAACACCTGTGACTTGGCACAGTCCAGCAGGCAGACTTATGTTAGGACCCGACCTACTAAAAGACTTGGAACAACTAGTCTCCAAGGTACAACTGAACTTGAAAGAAGCACAAGACTGCCAAAAGAGTTATGCAGACAAGAAAAGAAAAGACAAAGACTACCAAGTCGACGAACATGTTTTCCTAAAATAAATGCAAAACAAAGCTCGTTGCTTAGGACGTTGCGGGAAACTAGCCCCAATATTTTGTGGACCTTTTGAAATATTGGCCAAGAAGGGCCCAGTGGCTTATGAGTTAGCCTTACCAGCTCATATAAAAGTTCATAATGTTTTTCATGCTTCATTATTAAAGAAATAAGTATACGATACTAAAAATGTTATTGATTTGTCCTTATTATAGGTGGAGCCCGAAGGGGAGTTCATGTTAGAACCACAACAAATCCTGGATAAAAGAGAGGTGCAACTAAGGAGGAGGACCATTACTCAGCTTAAAGTGAAATGGAGGAACTTTGGACCAGATGAGGCTACCTAGGAGAATGAGGCAATCATGAAAAAGGAATACCCTGCCTTATTTCATGAACTCATTCCTAGTCCCTAGAAACACCGGGACGATGTTTTTTCTAAGATGGGAGGGATGTAATATCCCGAATTTTGGACTAACTACTTCTAATGATATATTGGGCCATGACCCCAGCACATATGATTTATTTTGAGTATTGGGCATGAGCCCTAGCACATGTGATTTATTCTTTTATATATATTGACATGCTGGGAATGGACCTCGACCAACTTCTTTATTGAGTATATGACTGGGCGAGAAGGCCCTCATGTTTTGACTATATTCTTTAGCATATGATGTGGGTACAAGCCCTAATATATACTGAGATGATATTTTGTTACTTACTGTGCAGAGCTATGATTTTACATGATTGACTTATGTGGTGTGTTGAGCATGGACTTAGAAACACACAGATGACCTACGTACTAGGCATAAGTCCCGATGTACCTAGAAGAATGATTATGTACTGGGAGTAAGCCCTGATGTACATTGAGTGTTAGGCATAATCCCTGGAGCACTCCAAGCTTGATAAATGAATACCGGATCCGAGGCCACTTAAATATTCTAGATGTGCCTCACAACCACATTCTAGCACTAGTGTTGAGCAGAAGCTCTGGAATTGCACTAGCGTAATGCCCATGTGAGAGTATTGAGTTAAAAGGCTCTGAAGAGCACTTGAGGTTACTAGATCTCAAAAGTGTTGAGTCGAGAGGACTCTGAATAGCACTTCTTTTTTTCTCATCACATCTATTCAAATTGGTTAAATGAATCTTCTTCTATCTATCATAAAAAACTGCGGGAATTACCATGTTAAACGAGGGAATCCGACATGCAAAGAGAGAGACTAGAGGTGCCTATCCAAGCTTACCAAAAGACCGTCCAAAGAATTGGACCTTTTCCTTAAAAGTTGAAAGAAGTATCATGTGAAGATACATAATTAAATAAAAGATAATTACCACCACTTAAAGCATGGATTGACTAATAGTAATCTTCTATTATTAACATGTATAAAGGCCTCAAGGCTAATATTATTATTAAGAGCTTTAATAATAATGTTGATTTATTTATTTATGAAATATATTTATTTTATATAGTTTATACAGTATTTTAATGTATTAATAGTTAAGTTGAAATATAATTATTGTTATTATAATTATCATAAAAAGATTTAAATAAAAAATCACTTATAGTTAAAACAATTAAAAAGTCCTAGTTCAAAGAGGACTAGATATTTATTAAATAATATCTTTTAACTATTAATCATTTAATTTAAAAGAAACTAATTATTCCAACAGTCATAATTCAAGACTCCCCTACAAAAGAGGGCAGATCCCAAGGTTGGGGGATCATATTTTTCTCATTATCATTCATTTATGGTAAGCAGAGAGAATTTTTCTGCTCCAAGAAACTAAAGCAGCCCTATACAAATTTCCAGATCTGAACCAGTAGTGAACCTAGGACTTCTATCTCTTACTGCATGTTGGAACCATCTTGAGGGGATCCATACAAAACCAGGAATGGTTATAGGATCATTATTGGGAGGAACATGGTATCCCCAAAGTGATCCAGCTAAGGAATCATTCTAACAGGTTAGCTAAGCACAACATTTTTTACACTAATTATTGTTTCAGTGTGCAAGCTACCACGGGAGAGGAGCAAATCACAAGATAACCAGGTATGAATTATTAAACCTACTATTTCAAGTTATGTTGGTAGCTAGGAATTTAATTAGGCTTGTTATTAAAGTATTGATTTCCCTAATTATTTACAGCATTACTTCCCTCCTGGAGCAAGGGCCTTTAGGGCATAGGCTCTCAGGTTGAATTCTTTATAAATATAGAACTGTATGCCCAGAATTTTTATTTAAACTCAGAAACTATAACTTAGAAACCAACAGAATGTCTAGCAGGCCTAGTCAGACTAGCCTGTGCTAGACATCCATGCAAAAACTTAAACCTAGAGTCCTTTCTCTATCAATTTAAAACATCAGAGTTCTTTTCTTCCTGGTAGCATTATTTATATAGATTAATGCCAGACTCATACTTACGTTTTGGTTTTAGTTCTGTTACCCTTATGAAAATCTAAGAAGTTAAACATAGTCAAGTTAGAACTTCTTAACTTTTATTATAAACTGAAATTACATTTTCCATAACTTTCTTCCAAAATCGTATCAATTACGTTACACTTTAGAAAGAACACTTTATGCAGTATTACAAGATTTTCAAATATTAACGAAAAAAGCATTTGGAATTTAGAGCTTACGACTTCAAAACCCTCATTAAGATCTCTACATATCCAAAAACAGTCATAAGGCTTAGACTGTCACAAATTTTATTTAAACATCCTATCAGTAGCTACACTACAGTATTGTAGTATTATTTCATCAATCAACCAACCACTGACTTTAAGCACACAGACGCAGACATAGATTAATGATGAATCGAACCAAAAATTTAAAGGAAGTATTACTTCAACATTTCTTTTAGCATGTCAGACCACAGGTCAAGAGGTCGAATCCTCTTGTCAATTTCTTAGTAATCGTGCAAACCCAAAACGTGTCAATACATAGTATTGAAGCTACAAATTCATCTTTTTAACCAAGTTAGAAATTGGATAGTGGCACTATCAATATCTTACAAATCTAGGATGCCTTTTCATTACCAAATCGACTGCATAAAGAATTAGAGCCATGACGATACAGACAAGATGCGAATCTAGGCATCACCATACACATTCCATAAAAATAAAAAACGTTGAACTAATTAAGACTAAGAATCATATAGTAAATTATGTAGAGGCACCTCTAAAACCCTACATATTAACTTCCCATGTACAGAGTTCATTCATGAAAATGCAGACCAGTATTTGTGAATAAGACCCAGTTTATTCTATGGGCATTGAAATCCACTACAAACATCTTAGGTTCTCCATAAGAGTTGAATGGCCAAATATTACATTTAAAACCAGAAAACATCCAGAGTATATCGCTTCTCGATCAAAACAATAGATTCATATAAGTTCATTAACCGGTCCAGCCAAAGGCGACTCTCTTACTATTTTCCCAAACGTTACAGTGAGCCTTTAGGCTACAACAAAATCCCAACTAGCGAGATAATACCCCTTCCAGAGATACGAGAGGCAGAAGCAAGGGTTTGGGAAGCCTATGCTTACCATTTCCCAAGCAATCCAAATGCCACGGTTGCAGGATACCTAGTAACAACCCACGTAGAGCAGAAACGTATCCAACCTGCCACGAAAAAATCACAACGAGGTTAAAACAAGACACAGAATAGATACAAGTTAAAAATCATATAGAGAATGGTCTCACTTTGAGACTTGGATTATACCTGTAGCTTTCGTCTCCCCCTCTGCGCCTTCATTCAAAATAAACAACGAGTGCTAAGACCACGAGCAAAGATCGGGTTAGAGGACAGAGCCCTCAGACACAACCAACACTTAACATAACCCAAGTGAAACACGAAAATGACAAATTCGTTGGTGTAAAACCCAAGGGAAAACCCTCTGCATAGCTGGCAACATGGCCATGTGATATTGTAGATATGCATTTAATGTTACTACCCACCTCAAATTAATTCGATATTAACCATGTTCCCTATAGTAGGAGAGGCATTCGTTTCTCCATGCTAATAATCAACAAAGTGTTACAATTCCAACGAAGTATTACAAGGTTCAAACATTTATTTCAAAATACCAACAAGTATTTCATTGTGCCAAATCTTCAACCATTGCAAACTTTAGGCTTAAGTAATTGTTAGGATTACGAAGTAGACACCCTAGATAGTTGTCTTCATAGGTACACCTGCCAACAGAGTTACAATAAAATGCATTAGCAAAACTCGCTAAGTAAGTCAGAAGTCCCAACACTTGCACCTTACGTCTCGGCAGCCTCTATCATGGGTATTCTTCCCTTTGAAACAACAATGTTCCCTCTTGGGCCTCACACTTTCTTCATCGAAGGTCCACCTCGCCTGAAGATAACATTTAGACATTTATAAATTTGCACTTGACTTCTCGAACAGTAAATAGAAGGAGCTTTTATAATTACTCTAGCATGTGCACACTTGGGACATAATTATATTAACCTACTCTACACATCACTTCTGTAGATTCAGAAGATTGTTAGTTAGTGAGACTATGATTACTTAGAAAAACTTAAATTCTTGATTTCAGTAAAATAAGTATCTATGCATATCTTATGTTATTCAGTGTTGAAGTTAATTTACAAATCATCACCTTTAAAATAGCTTTTATTACATTAGCAGAAAATTTTAAATTTTTACTATTTTTAGGGACATTACATATGTCACATTGTGATGCTTATCAAGGGTTACATTGCATTGTGGTGTTCATCAAGGGTTATGTCGCATTGCGACAATTCCCAATATGTGACACATATGCCGACACAACCCAAGATGCGACATATTCACACTATGAAATTTAACATTCATTAAGGTTTGTGTCGCATTGTGATGGTTATCAAGGCTTGTGTTGCATTCTAGCATTCATCAAGGGTTATGTCGCATTGCAACAATGCCCAAGATGTGAAATTTGACGTTCATCAACATTTATGTCAAATTGTGATGTTTATCAAGGGTTATGTTGCATTGTGGCATTCATCAAGGGTTAGATGCGACATATTCACAATGTGAAATTTGGTGTTCATCAAGGTTTATGTCACATTGTGATGTTTATCAAGGGTTACATTGCATTGTGGCATTCATCAAGGGTTAGATGCGACATATTCACAATGTGAAATTTGACGTTCATCAAGGTTTATGTCGCATTGTCAGCACCTCCAGCCAGCGGGTGAGGATACATCCAGATGAATCTTCTTGAATGTGCCATTAACGACGAGAGAAGGAAGGCATCTAGGTGAGTTAATGCATGTAATGCATGGTGCCACATCGTGGGCTCCCATGTTAAGGAACCTCCAACACGTGCCGTTCAGTTGTCGTGGTGGCACTCAAATCCAGGGATAATATATTATATTGTTATAATATTCTTCATCATTATTTTAATACTCTTATTTATCATCAACCTATATTAATTATTTTAATTAAATTATAATATAATACTATAATTTAATGAAATTGTTTTTTAATTAATTATTATATTATAATTGATTAATATCATATTTAATTAAATTAAAATATATTTAATATCTCTATAATTTAATGAAATTATTATTTATATAATTATTATATTATAATTGATTTAAATATCATATTTAAATCAATTATAATATATTTAATATCTCTATCTATCCACTATGTATACTATAATATAATTATAGTATAGTCAAATAATAATATTTTGAATTAAGCAATATTATTTTATTATTACTTTGATTATAATATTTTAGTTAAATACTATATTCTTATCATCCAATAATATAATACAATATAATTAAAAGTATTATCCTTATATTTAAAAATGATATTATTATTTAATTAATTATTAAAAAATTTAGTTTTTTTTTATGTTTTTGTTAATTTTATTTACTAAAATATAATTAAATTATATAATTAAATAATATACTTTATAATATATTATTATATTCTAAATAATTAAATTATTTTATTTTATTAAAAATTATTATAAAAAAACATTATTAACATGTCGAATATATTCAAAAAAAGAGATGAGCTCGATTGAAACCCTACAAAGGAGGCCATCCATCGTCATCGTCACCTGCAATAGAAAATGGAGGTCCCCCTCCCCTCGGCGATACAGCTCCTTGATGCCGCTCGGAAGTTATTCTCCCCGGTCCACCACCGATAGCCAGGTTTATCCAAGCATCGGGCTTCCCTCCCACGCCTCGCAACCGACATTCTCAGCCTCTGGAGCATAGAGATTCTCTTCTAAATGCGGCAAGGTCATAGGAAGTTGCAAGTTTCCCCCTATTCGTGAGGATCCTTAACGGCACTCTCTATGCATGCAGGCCCATCCCCAGGACCACATTTTCATGCTAAAATTCATGATTCATCAGAAAATGGGGATTATGCCTGGCTTTCAAAGGATTATTTTTGTAAGACAACAAATTGAGGATGGAGCTCTGCTTCAGAGCTATGGCACAATGACGAATGCAACCATCACTCTTTTCTCTCGGTTGAGGGTAGGGGCTCCTTATTCCTCTTCCCCCAAATCCTATAAACAGGCTGTGAAAACTGGGTTTGTTGTTGCTTCACCAGGATCCAAGGAAGAAGCTCCCAGAGCAAAGATGCCTTCAGGATCTACCTTCATTATGGAGCAGTCCACTGAAACTCCAACGACAGAGGCAGAACATCCCCATGTCTATGCCTATGCTACCATCTATGAGAAAAGGGCCCTCATCTGTCGCTTCAACGTATTTTGGCCTTCTGCTTCGGCGCTTAAGGAATGGATCAGTAAGACATGGGCGCTTGATCTGGATTTGTTCCTCTATTCCAAAGGGTTCTTCATTCTCAACTTTTCCACTACCGAGGACCAACAACGGGTGTTAGAGCAAGGGTCGTGGTTCTGGGGAAGATCTAGTCTTTTCATGCAGGAATGGTTCCCCACTTTCAACCCTCTAATTATGAAGGCCATGAACACTCTGATTTGGGTAAGACTACCTAATTTACCTTTGCATTTTTACACTCCAGATTTTCTACCCACCATTGGCAATGCAATGGGAAGGTTTATCAAGATTGGTAAAGACCGTACTTCGAAGGGCATCTTCACTTATGCCCACATTTGTGTTGAAATCGATCTAAGCTAAGGGCTACCGGATAAGATATTTATTGATTGGACTGAGGAGGGTTCGTACTTGCAGCTGCTTGATTATGAGAATACAGCTTTCAGGTGTCGTTCATGTCAACAAACAGGGCACCTCTAGGCATCTTGTCTTGTTTCCCCTATCCCTCCCTCGTCCTTTGGGTCAAAGAAGAAGGCTAGCAGGTGGCAAGACTCTAAACCTCGCAAAAGTCGTGTTTCTTCTCCTGCGGCCAACAAGCAGCAGGTCAAAGTATCTTATGACCCTCCCTCTTTAGCTATTCCTCAACAACCCCTGAATGTTGAGCATCAACCAATGGAGGATTCAACCCACAAGCCCTCGTCCTCCATTCACCATCCAGATGCAACAAGAATTTTGTCTTCTCTGTCAGGGCATTCTTCCTCTGTTCAGGATGAACCTATTGATTTGATAATGGCCTTAGCTCCGCTTTCAGGAGCTCTGAAACTCCCTCATGAACCAGATCATTCAGACAGTGACAAGGAAACACATGTAGTCCCTCTAGTCTGCGATGATGAAATGCCACCAAATTAGTTGGCTTTGGTGGAGAAGAATGATGTAACTCCTAGTTCCACCGGTTGGATCGATGTTCGCAAGAAAAAGGGAAGAAAGGAGATTCCTCGGGTCACTTAGTTCACTCAATGAACTGATCATCTACCGTTGTCTCGTGTCATGTTGTTTTTTCCGATGCATTCTGTTTGCTGTCCATTTGTTGTACCTTGCGGTCAAAGATGGAATCATTCTTGTATCATTATGTATTATTTGCTCGTTTGAATAGAAGGATTTTGACTCTCTTACTTACAAAAAAAAACATGTCAAATAAATCATAATATTAATAAATATCTCCAAAATATATAAGAATATTACACATATCTCCAATATTAATAAATTGATAATGTTAATTAATTATAATATAATAATTAATTATTTAAATAACAAATAATTATTTAATATACTATTAATTATTTAATTAATTAATATTATTATTAACTAAATAAAAATATTTATTAATTAATTAATTAATATTATCACTCACTAAATTATTTTGTTTAATTACTTATTATAAAATAATAGTAGTGTTTAATTAATAATATTGTTTATTTACAAAATATTATTAATCAAACTTTCGGAGATATGTGTATGCGCACACCCGTTACTAGAAACAGCAACATTAATAATACTAGCAACAACCACATTAATAATTATTAATGTGTTCGAATATGTCGATAGGGGTAAATGAGACACATACTATAGGAAAAACATTAATATAAAAAGTATGTGCCCAATTTACGCCTATCAGCGTATTCGAACACATTAATAATTATTAATGTGGTTGTTGCTAGTAACGGGTGGGCGCATACACATATCTCCGAAATATAAATAGAATAATATTGTTTCATAATTTTAATGAAATACATAACTTAATTGTTTGATTAATAAGATTGTTTAATTAAAAGATATTACTATTTTATAATAATTATAACATAATTTAAATCATATTATAGTTATTTAGTTAATAATATTTTTAGTTAATTAATTAATTAATGATTATTTAATTAAAAATATTAATAGATTAATATTATTTAATGTAATCTATATTTTAATAATATTCTTTAATTAAACAATAATATTAATTAAACGCTACTATTATTTTATAATAAATAATTAAACAAAATAATTATAAAATAATTTAGTGAATGAATTAATTATTTTTATTTAGTTAATAATAATATTAATTAATTAAATAATTAATAATATATTAAATAATTATTTGTTAGGTAAATAATTAATTATTATATTATAATTAATTAACATTAACAATTTATTAATATTGGAGATATGTGTAATATTTGATATATTTTGAACATATTTATTAACATTATGATATATTTGACATGTTAATAATGTTTTTTAATAATATTGTTTAATAAAATAACTTAATTTAATTATTTATAATATAATAATATATTATAAAAACTATTATTTAATTATACTTTATTAAATAAAATTAATAAATGATAAAAACATAAAAGATATAATAATTATTTAATTAATTATAATTTAACAATTAATTAAATAATAATATCATTTTTAAATATAATGATAATACTTTTAATTATATACTATCTTCTATAATAAGAAGATAGTATTTAATTAAAATATTATAATCAAAGTAATAATAAAGTAATATTGCTTAATTCAAAATATTATTATTTGACTATAATATAATTATATTCTAGTATACATACTTGATAGATAGAGATATTAAATATATTATAATTTAATTAATTATGATATTTCAATCAATTATAATATAATAATTAATTAAAAATAATTGATTTAAACTATAGAGTTATTAAATATATTTTAATTTCATTAAATATGATATTAATCAATTATAATATAATAATTAATTAAAAAATAATTTCATTAAGATACATTATATTATAATTTAATTAAAACAATTAATATAGGTTGATGATAAATCAGAGTTTTAAAATAATGATGAAAAATATTATAGCTTGATATAATATATTATCCCTGGATGCGGGTGCCACCACGACAACTGGCCGGCACGTGTTGGAGGTTCCTCGGCATGGGATCCCACGATGTGGCGCCATCAATTAACCCGCCTAGATGCCCTCCTCCTCTCATCGTTAATGGAACATTCAAGAAGCTTCATCTGGACGTCCCCTCACTCGCTGGCTAGACGCACTCACAATTCGACATAAACCTTGATGAACGTCAAATTTCACATTGTGAATAAGTCACATCTAACCCTTGATGAATGCCACAATGCAACGTAACCCTTGATAAACACCAAAATGCGACATAAACCTTAATGAACGTCAAATTTCACATTGTGAATATGTCGCAGCTAACCCTTGATGAATGCCACAATGCAGCATAACCCTTGATAAACATCACAATGTGACATAAACCTTGATGAATGTCAAATTTCACATCTTGGGCATCGTCGCAATGCGACACAACCCTTGATGAACACCACAATGCAACATAAGCCTTAATAAACATCACAATGCAACACAAACCTTTATGAACGTCAAATTTCACATTGTGAATATGTCGCATCTTGGGTTGTGTCAGCATATGTGTCAAATATTGGGCATTGTCACAATGCGACATAACCCTTGATGAACCCCACAATGCAACGTAACCCTTGATAAACATCACAATGAGACATAAACCTCGATGAACGTCAAATTTCACATTGTGAATATGTTGCATCTAACCCTTGATGAATGCCACAATGCAACATAACAGTGATGATTTCCGTTTGTTTAATGATTTCCCAAGTATGGTCGTCATTCTGATAACATTGTTTAGTGCAGGGACATGTCTACACTAGTTTGACTATTTTTCTAAGAGATGGTGAGTCTCCACGTCAACATTATGAAAACATTATCACAAGTTTCCTAATATCTAGATTCATTAATAAAAACTCATTAATATCTAAAGACTATTAAGAATTAAATTCATGCATGATAAGCTAAATTCAAACTCATAGATGGTAGAAACTTGAATCTATTCATAGTAGAACAATGGAGAGATACATCCTTACCATGGCATTAGATATGAATCCTTCCTCCATTGACATGAGCTTCCCTTCCTTCACCCTTGCTTTTGAATAATTTGAGCTCTTTCTCCTCCTTCAGAATCTTTCCAGCATTCCTTTGCTCTTCCTTTGTGTGTCTTTACCATGCCCCAAAGCCTTTCTTATATAGAATTGGGAAATGTGCCGTAGGTTTCTCTTTTGAGTGTGGGATAATCCAATTTAGATTATTTTAGCTTGAAAACCCACTTTTCATAGTTTTTAGGCTTTTTGCATCATTTAGAATGATTTTAAGCACACTTATTACATTTTAATGCATTTCTTAGAGAGGATTCATCTCTGCATGAACTTATGTCATGTCTTCCTGCTGTAGGTGCATGGTAAAAATGTGCTTCTTCCGTCACTTGACTAAGGGTGTCAATTTTATTTTTAGCAGCATCTACCTTCGGCATTTTTCAATGCACAAGAACACTACCTCATACACCAAGTTGAGGAGATTGAATTGTGTGGACCTATACACTCAAGGTCCATGTGGATGGTTGAAAGGCACTTGAAATTTTTGAAGGGTTTTGTTAGACAACGAGCATGTCCTGAGAATTCTATGATGGAGGGATATATGGTATACTAAAACATGTTGTATATTAGTGAATATATTCCTAAATTAGCGTCAAAGCTCAATTTAGGTCGCATTTGTGATCCAGACTCCAATAACAATTTCTAAGGGGAGTACCCAAAGGGGAAAGGTAGATCGAGGAAGGTGAAAGGTAATTATTAGTTAGTGGAGATTATTTAATATAATACATTTGACTATTGATTTTTATTTATATATCATACATATTCTATTTTTAATATTCAATATGCATCAATTAAAAGTGTATACTTTGTTAAGTCAATATACATTTGTATTGAATTTTAATTTTATTTTCATCAAACAGTTGGTCGAGAGTAGGATGCACTTCATTTATACATCGCAAACAATCTTGACTGGATGAAGGTATGGATTGAACGATGTGAACAATCTGATCATGGAATATCATGGGAAGGTGTGGCTTCATTGGTTAAAGCAGCACATCACTAGTACGGGTACAATACAAACAACATTTTTGGTGGACGACGAGCTCGTTCCAATAAAGATAGAGAAGATCCCAAGCAATTATACATTGCTCAAGTTAGTGTTTGTAATATACCGATAAAACATTATTTTTCAATTAATGATGGCATGATCGTTTTGCAGGAAATGATGTTTTTTATAAACATCTAAATGATTTGTACTTGGATATATTTGGGCCCACCATCTGCACAAGGTGGGATAAACAAATTAAAAATTTAAAAGATGAGCTACCTAATCAGTTGGTTGGCATATTCGACAACGAGACCTTCAATTGAGCCACGGTACTAAAGATGGATGGGCAGCATATGGATATTGTTCGGGACTAATATAGAGTTCACCTAAAAAGGAACCCTAGGTATGGGTACCCTCCAATGATTTCACCAAGAGAGTGAAAATCCCTAGTGGAAGATGGAAATGAGAGGGCTCTGAGAAAAGGAGAGCTGCCACCAAAAATAGGGAGGTATGCAATTATTTCCACAATGTAATTCTAAACCTTATTATTATTAATTTTTATATCAAATTTGGAACATCTAACGTATTTCAACACTTTCATAGGCTGTCAGACACATCAAAGGCCACAAAGGCAAGACAAGAAAAAATTGGTCAGCACGAGATTGGGCCTAGTGGTTATTCGAATTTGGTGGCACGAATTGTAAGTATCAAAAAACCAATAATGCATCCAATTAATAAATTGCAAATTATTTTTGTTTTATTGCACCGCAAAAGGTAAATTCATGATGTTATGCTAATATGCAGGCCGACCGATTCAAAGAAGTGCCCACTGAGGAATACTTGAAGCTTGGCTTCTAGCACGGCTTTGGAGCTATTGTTGAACGCTGAAAAATCTTGTCTAGGCAAACACAGTCTTCTGGTGATCCATCTCGTGCACAGGTATATAAAATCTATATAGTTTAATGAATATTTATTACTTGTGTAATCTATTCGTTATAAATAATTGCCATAAAATATTGACTCTGTTTTGAGCAGGAAAGCAATAATCCACTTAATGTCGAGGATGGACAACAACCAATCGAATATCATGCTTCGAATCCTGGTAATGAATTTATTCATATGCTATAATTTTATATATATCATTGCTGATGGTGAACATTAATTGTACTTTTCCATGTTTCAACTGCAAAGCATGTAGAGGGTCACACTGTATAGGTTTAGCCTAGACAGGAATATGAAGAACATGATGTGGCCACAACAGGTAAAAAAACACCTTTGTAATGTTTTTTTAAATGAAATACTTATCATTATAATAACATAATATATCAATGTAACATTTTCACATTATTGCTACAAATCTGTACCCCTTGCCACAAAATCCACGCTGCGAGTACTCTACTAGGAATACATCACTGCAAGTTGATGAAGCACCAAGAATTGAACAACAAGTTCCAAAAGATGAGTTTCTTGTTGATTTTGTAAAGAGAAAAAAAATAGAAAGAAGTGACAAAATAAATATTGTGTAATTATTTTTGATAATATAATGCCATGCATAATTTTTTTTCCTAATGAATGTTAGCTTTTACTTAATGAATGGTAAATTTTTCTTTATGATGAAATCTACATGTTTGCACATAAAAAAATTTCAAGTACATGCATTGGGTATGGGGAATTGAGAGTGATGTGAGGGGGGGAGGGGCCATAAGAGCTTATGACTTCACGTGGTTGGCCTTATTCAGTAGAGAATATTAAATTATTCTCAAAACAAAGAGGAGCTCAATGAATGGCTATGGTGGTGCCTTTCTATAGCCCACTCATGTTTTTTCTAAATTTTGACAATTTCTTGGGGCTTGCTATGAAAATTTTGGCCAATAAGGATTCTATGTTTATGGCCCAGACAACACCATCAGTGTTCTTCTTGGCACCAACATGGCCAAAAAAACGTTTAGGGACTCAAAATAGCCCTGGAAGATCAAGATGTAAAAACCTGCCAAGCTAGAAAAATGTGTCTATGAGCCAATGGACTAGGTAGGTGGCCACCAATGTCTATATGGATAATCAACCCTTGTTTCTAATGCAATGAGAATAAATTCGTGTTTCAAACAAGATAATTTATCGTGTGCAAAATTCACCAATCCACTACCTTGTTCTTTACATGGCCACCAAACTTATCTTTTCTCAATGCCTTGTTAATTATATAAGCTCTTTATTCTCCCCATAAGATCATTTTCTTCATATTGAGCATATGCTACCTTGATTACTACTTGCTTATTGTAATTCTCTTTTCTTTGATTCACATTCATGACAAGCCCATACGTGTTCACTTCTTTTCATCTGGCATTACTTTGAAATCCACCAAGAACACTAATTCTAGTTGTTTCTAAACAAAATTATTGAGCACGCGTTATTTTCTGACTAGGCTATTAATGGAGGGAGGCCACTAGTGCACCACCCTAAGAAAACCACATGAATTGTCCATGTATACCAACCCACATGGCATATGACACCATTCTGTTGGTTGTGGATCTAGATCTTCCCATCTCTGTCGTGTACCCTAGCTTTATATGATATGCAAAATGACTATACACTTGTTCCCCCACTTGAGGGTTTAGGGGCGAAGCCCTCGACAAAAAATTTTGGGCTATTTCGTCAACAGATTTTGGTCCCATGGTATTGGGTATCCCATGGTATTTTCCCTATAAAAGAAAGACATTGTAATATGGATAAGGTAAGAAATGTATTAGGTTTTATGCATTGTAAAGATCTCTAAGATCAGAGAAGAGAGACTGTGAGAGAGTGTGAAGAGGAAGTGCAGCGGATCTGCTGCAGGTTGTATGCCTTCACTTTGCTAGATGGTATAATAATAAGGACTAGCAATTTCAGTGTGGACATAGCCCATCTTGGGAGAACCACGATATATTGGTGTCTCTATTATAATGTGTTTGTGTGTTTGTATTTGCATCTTGTTTGTTATTATTTCTCTGCAATCTTGTTTTTCTAACAATTGGTATCGGAGCCAAAGGTCTATTTGGCAGATAAACCCTCAGGAAACTAAGGTTTCTGGTTCGAGTGGGAGCAATGGCGATAGAAGGAAAGTTTAAGGTCAAGAAGTTTAATGGCCAAAAATACCAGTTATGGAAGATGCAAATGGAGGACTATCGTACCAGAAGGATCTATTCCTACCGTTGGGAGGAAGGGAAAAGAAGCTGGCGACTATGAAGGACGAAGAATGGGAGGTTCTTGACAGGAATGCATTGGGAACAATATGGTTGTCCCTGGCTTCGTCGGTGGTTTTCAATATCTCAAAAGAAAATACAATGGAGGGTTTGATGAGCGCATTGGGTAAGCTGTATGAAAAACCCTCGGCCTCCAACAAGGTATTTCTAATGAAGTGTTTATTTAATATGAATATGTCTGGAGGTTGATCTGTTACTGATCATTTAAATGAATTTAATATAGTTACAAATCAACTAAGTTATGTAAGTGTGAACTTTGATGATGAGGTTAGGGCTCTTCTAATATTGTGTTCATTTCTAGGAAGTTGGAATACTTTGGTCATGGATGTAAGTAACTATGTCTCTGGTTCAAACACCTTTAAATTTGATGATGTTATTGGTTTTATTCTTAGCGAGGAAATGCAAAGAAAAAACATAGGTGAGACATCAGGTAATGCGTTGACCATGGAGAGCAGGGGAAGACAAAGGGAGAAAGGAAAGGGACAAGATAATAGTGGCAAGTCTAGAATAGGAAGATCCAAGTACGGACTAGGAAAAATAGAGTGTTGGAACTATGGAAAGAAAGGACATCTGAAGAAAGACTGCAGATCTCTAAAGAAGAAAGGAGATGGACAGCAGGAAACTACCCAGGAAGCAAATGTAGCAGATGATGTGTTACAAGATGCTTTGATTCTTGCATTAGATAATACTAGTGATTATTGGGTAGTAGATTCATGGGCTTCATGTCATGCTACACCCCACAGGAAATATTTTCATGATTATGTTCCAAGAGATTTGGATATGTTTTATTGGGTGATGATGAGCCATGTAAAATTGTTGGAATGGGTAAGGTATCGATACAATTTAAGAATGGAACTGATTGGTTGTTGAAGTATGTAAGGCACATTCCTTCTATGGAAATAAATATGATCTCAACAGGGAAGTTGGGAGATGGCAGTTGTCTATCTACATTTGGAGAAACGTGGTGGAAGATCACTAAAGGATCAATGGTGATAGCAAAAGGAGATAGGGCAGGTACGTTGTATTTATATCCTCATAATACTGACCATTCTATCTCTTTAGCTTCCACAAGAACATATACAGCATTGTGGCATCATAGGCTTGGACACATGAGTGAGAAGGGGATGCAGATTCTCCACTCAAGGAAGTTGCTGCCAGATTTGAAGCAGGTAGGTTTGGAATTTTGTGAGAACTGTGTTTATGGAAAATAGAAGAGAGTCGGATTTCTCAGGGTTGGAAAATAGAAGAAGAATGGAAAGTTAGAGCTTGTGCATACAAATGTATGGGGACCGGCTCAAGTACAATCTCTTGGTGGCTCTCATTATTATGTCACATTTACTGATGGTGCAACTAGAAAAACTTGGGTTTATTGCATTAGACATAAATATGATCTGTTTGCTACTTTTAAGAAGTGGAAATATTTGGTTGAGAATGAGACAGGAAAAAAGTTGAAGTGTCTCAGATATGATAATGGAGGTGAGTACCATGGAAAATATTTTGATAGTTATTGTTCATACCATGGTATTCATAGAGAGAAGACGGTCCCAAGAACACCACAAGAAAATGGTGTGTCAGAAAGGATGATTAGAACAATCATGGAGCGCACAAAATGTATGATATTGCATGCAGGGTTGCCCCTATAGTTTTGGGCAAATGTTGTAAATATTGATGTTTATTTAATAAACATAGGGCCTTCAAGTGCTTTGGATGGTGGTATTCCAGAGGAGGCATGGACAGGTAAAAAGGTAAACTACTCATTTCTGAGAACGTTTGGTTGTGAAGCATTTGTCCATATTGATAAAGAAAATAGAACAAATCTTGGAGCTAAATCCAAGAAATGTACCTTTATTGGATATGGGGTTGATGATTTTGGTTATCGTTTATGGGATTATGAAAATAACAAAATAATTAGGAGTATAGATGTGATATTCAATGAAAAGGTCATGTATAAAAATTAGTTGTAGGGAAAGAAACAGGAAAAGAAAAACACAAAGTACACAGTACTTGATGAAATTGAAGAAAATGAAGTTCCAAAGGTGCTAGAAAATCAAGAACAACAGCAAGTACCTGAAACTCCTGCAAGTGTAAGGAGATCTACTAGGTTAAGTAGACTCCCTGAACGATACTCTCCTTCAATGTATTATTTATTGATGACTGATGCTAGTGAACCAGAATGTTATGAAGAAACAATGTAGGTGGAAACTAGAAAGAAGTGGGAGCAAAGCATGAATGAGGAGATGGACTCATTGGTAGGAAACCAGACTTGGGATTTAGTTCAGTTTCCGATTGGTAAAAGAGCATTGCAAAACAAATGGATTTACATATTGAAGGAAGAAGAAGGAGGTAAGAAGTGGTACAAGGCCAGACTTGTTGTAAATGGGTTTGCATAGAAGAAAGGTATAGATTTTGATGAAATATTTTCTCCTGTTGTTAAGATGGCATAAATTGGGACTATTTTAAGTCTAGTGGTGGTAGAAGATTTGCATTTTGAACAGTTAGATGTAAAAACAGCCTTTCTCCATGGGGATTTGGAGGAAGAGATATGTATGCAGCAGCCACAAGGGTATGAGGTCAAAGGGAAGGAGAATTTGGTGTGTAGGTTGAAAAAAATCTTGTATGGCTTGAAGCAAGCTCCAAGGAAGTGGTATCTAAAATTTGACAGTTTTATGAAAGAACAAGGTTATAGTAGATGTCATTCTGACCATTGTGTTTATTTCAAGAGGCTAGATAATGGAAGTTATATTATCTTGTTATTGTATGTGGATGACATGCCTATTGCAGGGTATAACATGCAGGATATAAATGTGCTAAAAAGGAAGTTAGCAAATTCATTTGCGATGAAGGATTTGGGTGCTGCAAAGAAAATCCTTGGTATGAGAATAATAAGAGACGGAAAAAATCGCAAATTGACATTGTCTCATGGTGAGTACATACAAAAGATGTTGGAGAGGTTCAGAATGCAGAATGCAAAACCAGTAAGTACACCTTTGGCCAGCCATTTCAATCTAATTAAGGAAATGTGTCCCAAGGAACAGGAAGAGATAGATTACATGTCCAAGATTCCCTATCAATCAGCAGTTGGCAACTTGATGTATGCCATGGTGTGCATAAGACCAAATATTGCACAAGCAGTGGGAGTTGTGAGCAGATATATGAACAATCCAGGTAAAGAACATTGGAAGGCAGTATAGTGGATTCTCAGGTATATGAGAGGTACTACCACTCATGCATTATGTTTTGGAGGTTCAGACACTATTCTACAAGGATATGTTGACGCAGATATGGCAGGTGATAAGGATAGCACGAGGAGCACCACAGGGTATGTGTTTACTATAGGTGGAACAAAAGTAAGTTGGATTTCTAAACTGCAAAAGGTTGTTGCACTTTCAACAACGGAAGCAGAGTATGTTGTTGTTACAGAGGCTAGTAAAGAGATGATTTGGTTGCAGAGGTTTATGGAGGAATTGGGTAAGAAACAAAAGGATAGTAGGTTGTATAGTGACATCCAGAGTGTCATTCATCTTGCAAAGAACTCAACATTCCATTCTAGGACTAAACATATATAGCTCAAGTACCATTTCATATGCTCTGTTTTGGAAGATGAACTGTTGAAGCTGGAAAAGATACATACTAGCCAGAAGCCTGCAGACATGTTCACAAAGGTAGTGACCAGAGAGAAACTGAGTTCCTACTCAGTTTCAGTTGGCCTTCTAGCATGAAGGTGAAGATGAGAAATTTGCCAAGTCCAATTTCCAGTAAGTACAGCAGCGGTGGCGTTGTGGTGATCAGTCTCCAAGTGGGAGGTTGTTGGTTGTGGAGCCAGATCTTTTAGTCTCATAGATGATATTGTCTCAGCCGTGTACCCCAGCTTTATATCACTAGTACAAAATGAGAGATACGTGACTAGGCGACTAAAAACATTAGTCACCATAGTTTTTTCAAAGGATAAACGACTAAAATTGAGCAGTTTTAAAGAAGCCAACAAAAAACAACTAAGATAAATGACTAATTTAGTCACGAGATGAAATATATGACTAGAAAACAAGTGACTAAAATAAAAATGACTAACATAAATTACTAATTTAGTCACGGGAATATAAACATGACTAACTAACAACGATTAATGTGAATTGGTCGTTTATGTTAGTCATTTTTAGTTGTGTCACACTGAAAATGGAAAATTACAATTTTGATAATGAATTTGTACAATATTTTACTAAATTTTAACAATGCAAATGGATTTAAAGACGCCGACTCTCACAACCACAATTTTTCGCTAGTCTCCAGCGTCAAAATGCTGTGTGTGGCACTTCCCAAGAACAACTTGAGGGCTTGGCCAACTCAACCATTGCATCGGCAGACTACGCCTAACCTGCGAAACTCTTTTAACTTAACACTTGCGACCTGTTTACTTATTTAACTTGTTAACATGTTACTACTAGCATCACCATGATAACTACTTCTATGCACTTCTAGTTGGCTCTTCTCCAACTCGAGGGGCATCCCTATATAAGATTGTTAGCTATGGAAATGAGAGCACGAGGTGATTTGAAAAAGATATCCTCAGCAAAATGGGGTTGTGGTTTTTAGGGTTTTTTGAGTAAGTGATGCAGAGACCCAAGAGATTAGTGCCAATATCCAACTATGGTAAATGAGTCAAGGTGAATCAAATGGCACGTGAGGCAAAGAAGAATGCTCTTCAAGAATTGGTCTATTTCCTTCAAAGGTTAGGGTTCATGACACACTAGTCACATCACCCAATTGAGAATAAAAAATGGACTTTAAGGTATTTAAAAGGGATCCCCAATGGGGGAAAGTACCTAGCCATCCAATGTTAACTATGGACAAGGTAAATACCTTACCCAACCCTTGCCAAGGAACCTAGACATATATCAAGACTAGGTATACAACAATCACACGAGCCACAAAGGAGAATGTGCAAGCCAATAGATTAGGATGCCCTAGGGGTAATTTTAAGGATTATATCCTTTAAAGCTTTTAATGTTTATATCCTTTAAAATGACAAAAATAAAAATAACAAAAATTATCCTATTGTGGTGATCACAATGTGCATATGTCTATTAACACAAATTATCATCTAAACTTATGCTTTCATAGGTGATCTTCCATTTCTCTTTATTGGATCAAAATATCTCTTGCTCTTCTCAACATAAGATGAATTAAGTTGGGTGCACTTATGAGGTAAAATCCAGAGGCTGATTTCCTGTAACGGCATCCCATAATAAGTCCCCTTCAGCAGATGACTCCTTCCTCAACAAATCCAAAGGGAAACTTGAAGGTAGAGACCCTTCATGTCATATTAATCTTAAAAATAGGCATAAATATCTATGTCCATGTATGATCTGAGACTACATCGAGGACTTAAGGTTGATGCAAGGGTGTTCAGCTCCCTGCATATGTTGACGCCCTCCATCCAAAAGCATGAAAAGAGGACCAGGAGAGGTGGCATGGCCCTAAATGCTCCTAACATCATAATTTCAAGTCATTTCTACCTCCACTTGAAATCATTTTAACACTTTTTAAATGCTTCCTTGCTAGAAGCTCCAGGCTTGGCAAAAAATTGTGAAAGCACCCACTAAAAAGTGCCTCCTCGGTGTGTAGTTTCGTTCCTTCAAAAGATTTGAATTTTTGGATGTTGAAATTGAAACCCTTCTACGCCACAAGAACCACCAATCCAAATCTTTCTTGAAGCATCAACCTTGGCCACAAAATGATATCAAAGGAGGTCTCAATTATGTACACAAATACTATCACTTAATACCCTCCCTTTTGTCCCTAGAGCATGGATTAGACCTTGAAAACTATTCATGGTGTGTTAAACCTCAACATGAACACGATATCTTACTTGTATTCTAAATTTTCCTTATTTAGGGCTCTTATGGAGGAATTAGGCACCATGTAGGACCCATAAGTTTCATAGAAAAATTTTTATGAATTAAGACCCCAACTTTGGCCCTATAACAAAAAATAGACCTTAAAAATCATGTACTTCCCTTGAATCCATTACATCATTAGTATCACCTTAGAATGTAAGTTTTGGCCCTAAACCTTGGAAAATGCTGGTGAATCAAAATATTACTTGATTCACCAGCATTTTTAGATGGGGATGTCCCTTATCCCGTTTAATATCAATATCTGCTTTAATATTTTAGGGATATCCTTTATCCCCTTTTAAATTTTAATAACAAAAGGAGTAAGCAAGTATTTGGTTTCTTCTAGACGGGGAGGTTTAAATGGTATTTAATATATTTTAGGGATATCCTTTATCCCCTTTTAAATTTTAGTAACAAAAGGAGTAAGCAGGTATTTAGTTTCTTCTAGAAAGGGAGTTTTAAATGGTATAGAAAGGGAAAATAGAATATCTTAACTCATCTTCAAGGAGTCCAAGGTAACAATGGGTAACAATGGACTGGCTTAATCGCAGGGATGCCAAAGTAACAATCGGTTGGTTTAATGGCAAAACTACGATGGGAAACTTCAACTTCTCTTGCCTCTTTCACATGCATATCTTTCAACAACATACCTCAAAATTTGATTCATCTTCTAGAGGAGGTGCATCTGGAGGCTTTAATGATGAAATTACTTCAGGACAACGGGTGCTTTCTCAGAACATCCTCCCTATCAATTTCTGTTAACACAAATGCATCTCGCTTTTTTATTTGGTATTCTGCTAGTTGACATTTGATTTTTTATTACAAGTTTGAGTGATGGGTAGTTTTTTCTACTTCAAAATGGCCTTTTGAGAGTATTGATAAGGAAGTGCCCATGTATCTAAGGTGTAATAGTTCTGGGTTTTGGGGTTTTTCTGTTTTGATGATAATGTTGAGGGTATTGATCTTTGTGTTTCTGTGGGTTAGGGTTCTACAGTATTGTTTTGTGCCTCAACACAACCAAATGTAATTTGTTTTTTCATGTCATATTTATTCTTTTTCTGAGGAAGTAAAATTCTAAGAAAAAACAAAAAGAAACAAAATAAAAGTGTATTTTTTGGACGACCTAAATCATTGATGGTGATGGCGGCATTTCAATTCTGCATTGTTTTAATTTTAATTTTCAGTTGGTGAAGATCCAGGCTCAACCATAAACCCCATTTCGTTGGCCACATTCTCACTGTGTCTTGGTAGAGGTTGATGAACTGCAAATCTAGGGTTACAACTGTCTGTAGATCCACAAAGTCGATTTTAACAACTAGTAAGAGATCTGCAGAGTGTCGAGGGTCAGGGATGTTAGCAATGCTTGTATGACAAGATGGTAAAGGAAATGTGCCCTGCAAATCGCATAGTTTGAGTTGACAAAGATTGTGAGTGAGTCAAAAAGCTATAAACTAAATTCGTTGATGGAAACAAACTAACAACCTAGACTGCAACTGCAACAAATATGTCATCAACAAGTAACGATCAATTAACTGCATAAGTTACTACCCAACTCGGCATGTTCAATGTATTTTGGGGTGTTCATTTTAGTTGGTGAATTATGTAGAAGAGCCGCAGAGCTCCATAGAAGATTATACCCTGTTTTGTTTTGCCTCGGTCGCATACTCTGTTTTCAGTTAAGCTCTGCCCCTCCACAGAATTTGTCATGGTATCAGAGCGACAATGACGAATCCTACTTCACCAGTCATGTGAAGGATCACAGTGTTGGTCAGCCAAGCCAACCTGTTGCAGAGAAAAGAGTAGGAGCAGCCGTCTCCAGTAAACCCCAGCCATAGTCGCTGGAAGAGAAACCTCAGCCATTGTTCTGATTGTAGGGTTGAAGAGACTCGTCATTTTAATTTGAGAGAGCCATCGTCGCGAGTGTTGTAGCCACCGGTCGAAATCTATTGTCGGTCAAGTGAGGAGACCACCCGTGCAGAGGGGAGGCACTCTTGTAAGTCGGTGTGTGTGGTGTAAGGCCGTGCAAGCATGCAACAAATTCGTAGGGGAATGACGGAGTGTTTACAGTTTAGTATAGAGGTGTTTGCATGAGGAGAAAGGCGGAAATTTGAGGTTGCATGAGGAGAAAGGTGAAAATTTGAGGTTTACGCGGTAGTTGAGCAACTGGCCGTGCGTTGAAGGAACCGCTTGGTGTGAAAGCCGCTCATCTTGGTGAAAGAAAGTGCAGATAGGGCACCTGTTAGAGAAAGTGTTTTTCGTTAAAGAGTTTGAAGAACTGCCAGTTTGGTTTGTGTTTGGTGAAGAAGGCGCATCCTAGAAAGGCCAGTCCTTCAATTGCCATTCCTTCCCAAGCATAAACACCGCCACAACACGACTCCAGTCATTGAGCGACAACGTAGATGGCTTATCCCTCACCTCAAAGGTAAACCCCGTCCTGTCATGGCACTTTTCCTCTGTATAGTAATACACTTAGGATTTTTGGGCATCTCTTTCACCTTGGCATTAGGGGCATACTAAACCCCATCGTCCAAGAACTCCTTCACATTGTACATATTCAAGAGGGTCTGGAAGGCACTAAGAACAAGAAGCTGCCTCTCTCCATTCAAGGATATAGTGGCAGTTGCATGGATGGCCTCACTGCTACCTGCATTGATGATTTATCTTTGCACTACTGTTATTACTGAGGCTTCTTCCATGTGGGTCGCTGAAATTCTGCAAGGAAGCCGATGAGGGTCTGTGAGAATCAACAGCGGCACCTCTTCTGAACCGTGCATGCCCTGTTCTGCTCAGTAAGGACACCACTTTCTTCAACTTGTTCACAGCTACATGTGTAATAGCGGAGCAATCACATCCATAGGATCAGGACGATTGCTGCTATAAATTTCTTGCTGTTGCTGCTGACCCAGGAGCCTGATGAGGTGCTCCATGCTCTCCAGGCCCGCTGAGGCGACCTCCTTCAGGTCTTCTTCCTTCCCAATACTTACTCTATAGTCCAGCATCTCCACCGCCATGGATGGGAAAATTCTAGAATATGAAAACAAGAAAACAAGCAAAATCCTCTAAGTCCTTCCTGTTTCAAAGGATTTCCTGCACGGATCTGGGAGCCGCGAGATGCCATGTAAAGCTCTCGGACTGAAGAAGAAACCCAGATACATTCGCATGCCCAGTTTCGAAAGAGGGCCAAAGGTAAGGAATCAGAACTGAAGATCCCGGCGGGGCTTTTCTGAAGCGAGCATGGCCGGTTGTGGTTCCGAGCATTGAAACATTTTTTTTTAAATCGATTTGCAGCCATCTCTACAGCAGACTCAAGGAGATTACCATTAGCCTGTGTCATGTCACCTGTTCTGAGTACAGTCAGGTCCTTGAACGGCTCAAATTCATAGCAAGTGCAAATCTCAATTGATCAATATTGGATACCTGTGTATCGACACTACAAATATTTTGTCCAGGTACAATCTCGCTCTGCATTTTGGCTTCTGGAGTAACCTGCCTTTGATTCTCATAGTCTGTGTGCAGTACTGTTAAGTTAAACAGGTTCTTCAATTTCAAGCTCGCAGACTCCAGCGCCTCTAATGTAGTACTTGGCCCTTCTGTGAACCCTGCACCCATTTTTCTACTGTTTGGTGTGGACTTTGTCATTATTTCAGCCTCCTCGTTGACTGCTATAAGAGATTCGAATCCCTTCCTGAAGAAAAAAAACAGAGTCTATGTGTAGAGAAGAGACCTGTGTAAAAGCCTTTATCTGTAGCTTCCTGGACATGTTCAAAGAGAGGGTGTAATTTGTTGAGCGGAAGTGTTTCCTAGTTGAGTGTTTTGCATTAAGGGGGCGTTATTGACAGGTCTTGCAGCCTGCAAGCAAATGTATATTTTTTTTAGGGGGCGATAAGGGAAGGAGAAGCAAGTAGGAGACTTGCAAGAAGAAGACAAGTGCCAGCACAGAACACCTACAACAAAGTAGAGAAGAAATGGGTTACCAAAGCAGACTCAAGCAAATCAGAAGAAGAAATGCAAGGGCAGAGGCAAAGTATTTTGCACATAGATTTGGTGAAGTTCTCATTGCAGAGGAGCTTTTTAACACAGTTGAAGTCCAAGAAGAGAACCAGGATAATTGGAGCAACAGAGTTCTCTTTGTTCCCCCACATTTTTCAGGTAAAAATTATGAATTTTGGGCTATTAAGATGAGAATTTTTCTTAGAGCAGAGGATTTGTGGTGTTTAGTTCAAAATGAATGTGTGCATCCCCTAGATTTAGAGGCTTTTGAGGCCCTGACAGAAGACCAAAAATTGCAGCAGCATGAATTAGCCTTGCATCTCATCCAACAAGCTGTGGATGAAAGTATTTTTCACAATATAGCAGTAGCAAAGACTTCCAAGGAAGCATGGAGAATCGTGGAAGAGGAGTTCAGTGAAAGGGGGAGCGACATGTGCAAGCAGTCAACAGTGTCACAGCTTGTTGGAGAAGTAGCAGTTGAGAATCATGCAGTTGAAGCAGAAGACATCCAAGCTATTAGTGAATCCCACGGTGTAGAGGCACTTGTGGATGAATATGAAGATGGAACTGCTATTGCAGCAGTAGAAACTCCAGCCATAGAAGCTGTTGAGAAATTCGGTGAACCACACACAGTTGTGGATAATGAAGTTGAAGAACCTGCTATACCAGCAGAAGCACTTTCCCCAAACACATATGAAGTAGAATTTGAATGGTCACATGAAATGGTTGAGGACTCTGTCAGCCAAGCAGAGCCTGCTGAGTTTGAGAACAGTGAAGCCCACTGTGCAGAGCCACAAGTGGATGGATTAAACAAAGATGATGTTGAAGATGAAGCTGCCATAGCAGCAATAGAAAATGGTGAATTAGCAACTCAAGAAGTTGCAGGACAGCCAGTAGAGGCTGAAAAAGAAGCTGAAGCAGTAGAACGAATCGAAGAAGAAGAGCTCATGAAGAGAATGCCCATGAGGGCAGAAATTTTTCCTAACAGTTTAGATGTTTGTGAGTGTGCAGGTATTGAAAGCAAGAATCAGCCTACAATAGCTAAAGAACAAGAGCATGCAGTCAATGTAACAAGACATTTTGATGAAGATTTGAAATTTATTGAAGAGTGGCTAGCAAAGCCCAAGCACAATGAAGACTGCAATTTTATTGAAGAGTTTGACAAGATTATCAAAAGCTGCATGGAAGATGAAGCATTTGAATTCTGTAATGATGGGCATTGTAACATGCCAAGAGTGCTTAGCAGCACCATCCATGAAGAAATCTGCATTGAATATGCAGAGGAAGAAGATAAGCCAGCTAAAAACATTTTTATGAAATGGTGTCTTGAAGAAATCAGACACTATTATCAGTTGATGTCATGGCAGCATGCCAATGAAGAGGATGAAAACAAAATGAAGGATGTGAACAGCATGTGGGATCTTGAAATTCCCACAACATACGAACTAAGGATGCTGAAATTAGAATTTGAAGATGAAGACACAAGGCAGCAAGCCATTGAAGAACTTGCAGACATTGATGGAAGATTCAAGCCCAAGGAGCTTAAAGAAAACATGAAGAAGAAGGTGAAGAAGAACGCTGAGTTCAAAGTCTGGAGCAAACGAAAGGAAAAGAAGCCACTGCATCAGCATGCAGCAGACAAGAATGGTAAGATAATTTTGAGCTTTGACATGAACTAATGTAAGCCTAGCTGAGACTTAGACCAGCAGGCATTAATGTTTCAATGTTTTTTTTGTTGAAAGCCCATGAAGGCATTGCATGTATGCTTTAGATGTTAGTAGTTTGTTTATGGTCGGAATTAAGGGGGAGTGTTGGAGATAATTCCTCCCGCCATCTGTCTATATCCACCAACCACCGTACAAGAAGTTAATACAATTAGGTGGACAAGTAAATGAGCCTCGGGTGAAGAGGCATCGGCATGTTCAATGTATTTTGGGGTGTTCATTTTAGTTGGTGAATTATGTAGAAGAGCCGCAGAGCTCCATAGAATATTATACCCTGTTTTGTTTTGCCTCGGTCGCATACTCTATTTTTAGTTAAGCTCTGCCCCTCCACAGAATTTGTCATCTCTTACCATCCGCTCTAAATTACAATACCTTTCTCCCTTCTTTCCTTCAAATATCCCTACAAAACTGGAGCAATCCGAGAATGAAACCCTAGTCCATCTCTGCATTCCTTCTCTTAGCCCTTCCTTGAGTCCGAGGATTTTAACGACGTCTCCATGATTAGTATTTCTTTTGCAACAACATGATCATCACTAATATCCTATCTACCAATCCTCATCTCAATGTTTACACACAATTTTTTGAATGCATCTCCCAGCTAATTTGAACAATCAAATGCCAAAAATATTTTGACCCACTATTTACGCCGCCTGTTTCTTTGTTATGAAATATTTTATTCTCCCAAATTGCAAGGTATCAACAAGCTTGATAAGTTTTTTGCAAACATGTTGACAAATTACCAGCAATATATTATGCCCTGAGTGGATCCCATGTGTTGTGGGAACCTCGTACTTAACATTAGAATAAAAATACAGTAATCAAGCAGCAGAATGACAAAAAATGGTTCCCTATAAGTAAAACAGGATGTGAAAATCCCAACGACCATAAGAAAGAAGTCCTAGTAGAGGGCATGATATGGCTCTTGTTAACAGTCGAGTATGCAGGTAGGAAATTTGCATTTTGCTGAAAGATTTGTTCATTCTAGAGCTTGGGGGTGTGGTCCACTGGAGCTATGGACGATTATCAGAATCTAATATATTTTAAGACCCATAATACAGTACGATAGTTAGTCTTAGCTCCATAATAATCATTCCCTAATCACATATAAAAATTTGAAAAATAACAGCTCCATAATAATCACTTCCTAATCACATAAAAAAAATTGACAAATAACAGCTCCATAATAATCACTGTCTAATCACATGTAAAAAATTGACAAATAACACTAGATTAATATTGTGACATTCCTATCTCTTTTGCAGATATCTGGGTTTTCACCCAAAACCCATACTTCAAGACCCAGTCTATTCTCGCTCTCTCGCTAGTCAAAAGTAGAAATGATCCTACTTATATTGATCTTCTCGGAACCCATGGAATACCCGTAAGGCTTTGCATAGTACTATATGAACTTCCCAGCCAAGGATATATGTCCATAGGTACTATTATTTTTTAAGGCATATGTGAACTTATTATTTTGTAAGGTTGTGTATATGCATATTGTTGTAAACATTCTGATATACTCGACATAGTTTCAATAATTACACTGAGCAAATAATGATGGCTTCAGGGGGAATTGTGCATAGGTACTATTATTTTGTAAGGCATATGTGCCCTTATTATTTTGTAACGTTGTGTATATGCATATTGCTGTAAACATTCTTATATACCCAACATAGTTTCAATAATTACACTCAGCGAATCTATTACATTTCTTTTTTGTGATTAGTTAGATGAAAATTTCTACCAGAAAGAAGAGGTCCTTTCATTGTTTGTCATTACTTTATAGATTTGTTTCTGACTAAATTACATATTCAACAACTTTGATTTCTGGAATTGAATGCTTAATTTTATTGAAATATTTTCTTTATGTACTTTGTTATTGTGTTTAAAATTGGAAATGTGTACATAGCATTAAGGTTTATTTGTGAATTTTTTTATTTACAAACAGGTGATGCTACAAAACCTTGAACAAGTTGTCTCGATGGTTCTGAAGTCATTCCAATATACACATCCTGTTGTACGATGGGTGGACATCAATGCCATTGGGAAACTATCAACGGATTTGGGCCCATATTTGCAACAACAATATCATTAGCAAGTTTTGCGTGCACTTGCTGGAGCTATGGATGATTATCAAAATCCTAGAGTGTAGGTTAGATTTATTTCCTGCCACTGTCCTATATAGTGGTCATATTTAAATTTCGAGTACATTTGGTAGATGCTAATATATTTTAAGACCCATAATACAGTATGATAGTTAGTCTCAGCTCCATAATAATCATTTCCTAATCACATATAAAAAAATGACAAATAACACTAAATTAATATTGTGACAAATAACACTAAATCTTGAGCCTTGGACAAAAGACTCAATCTGGAGGATTAGTCAATGCATTATTGCTATTGCAACTACTTGACTTGTTTTGTCTCTCAACACATATGATGGACCATTTACTATTGTTTTGTTTGTTTGCAACATTAGTATATTAAATGAATAGACAACATATTACTACTGTTGTAATTGCATATTACCACTGTTGTAATTGCAAAATTTTATTCTTCCTTTTCACAATCTTAAACCTTGGACATAAGACTCAATCTGGAGGATTAGTCATTCCTGAGAGTAAGAAGCAAAGATGACAATGAAATGATGAACTAAGCACCTCAAAAGATCCAAATCCAGCTACATTAATGATCTGGCTTTCCTGTTTGCTACACCTATTATGCAATGAAAATGAAAACAACAATCAATTTGGCATTTTATAGCTCATGAGTGGAATCCTAACTGTTATACAACATTCTATAGAAAAAAATTGTATCTTGTAGACATGAATACAAGTTCTAGGAAGAGGCAATTCCATAGTCATGTTAAGGTCAATATCTATCTCATCATCATATTTTATCCACAAATATATTCCAAGACAAAGCAAACATTTTGTCTTGTAACTTGTACATGAGATAGATCAATCATCTCTTTATAATAACATGGAAAATATGCAACTATAAAATTCCTGTGGATGATAGTTTTTTATGGTGGATCCATCTTATAGGTAAAATATCATCCAACTTACAGCTTACCTAGAAATATCAAATTAGGAGATTGATGGAAGGTTAAGCAATCCAGGAAGAGATTCTAGATGTCAGTTAGTATTTCTTAGACATTGAATAATATATTTATTATAGGGTAAATTGGTTTGGAAAGTATCCCATTTTTTCTAACAAATAATGAGGCCTTCATGGATGGCAATGTAGAACATAGACTAAGCATATCAACTGTTGGAGGTAATATTTCAATAGATAGACTAATTTAGTTCATGGCACTAGACTGCGGCAGTTGCCAATTGGATGTTGGTAGTATTTCTCCATTTGAATTGAACAAGTCCATACAGAGGATAGTAGGTACAAAGATGTATTTTATGCTGTCAGACCTTTTAAATGACATTACATAGATTAAGCTCCCTGATTATTATCCTTGTAATCATTTTTTGACATGGTTTTATTTTTAGAATTGGATTCATTTTGATAAATACTTAACACCATAATTGCAAATTACACAGACATATTATAATAGGGAGAAGCATCTGACATAAATTTTTGATTTACGTGAATGCAGGCTAGGCAAGTTCACACAGATAAAAATCCAAATGATCCTCAAGCAACAGAAAATCTTTAGGCAAGTTTTAGTGTTTCATATCCTATTGAAATGTTAATTGTTCTCTAATATATCTTTCTATTTTCTTTTTTTGTGATAAAAGCATTGCGAAAGTTATACAAAGTGTTTTAGAATCACAATGAAGGGTATGGCATGTTGATTACCTGATTTAGATTTTGGGTTCCATTTTATAATTTTATCCTCTTCTTGAGGCCTTCTGTATATGCTTAATAATCTTGTAGCTTATTATGAAAAGTGTGGAAGACTGGAGGATGCACGCAAAGTTTTGACAAAATAACAAAACAAAATATCTTCATTTAGACTACTAGAATTAGTGGGCACATGAAGCATAGCGAATAGGAGGAAGATTTTGCACTTTTATATAAGATGTGAATGGCAGGTGTCTAGCCTGATAAGTTTACTTATCCTTATGTTATTTTAGCCTGCGTTGGTTTATCAGAATTGGAGTGGGGAAGATAGATACATTGTGCAAGCATCTTGAGAATATCTATCAATATGCTCAAGATATTCATGCCCAAGTGAATTGTATCCAGAAGTTTGCATGTTGCAAGCATACAAAATTATAAATACTCATGCCCATCATTTATTTATTTGAAATTTTTGTTGCATATGGATTGAACCTTCAACCATATTGTATTATTGTTTGCCTCTTTACTTGTGGAGGCATTACCATATGACTTGTTTCTGTTCGAGTGACTCAAATATTTTAACATCAAAAATTTTAATATCAAATTTGATTAACCTCTCATTGATTGCATTTGATCCACGACATCAAATAACTATATCCCACACTTTATTTGTTGTTTCTAAACAATTTCTTAGAGTCAATAGTGCCAATGATGATTCCATTTTCACTTAAGATTTTCCCTGGGCCTCGACATTTGTAATTTCTGGGTTGCATGCATTCACATCACTAACCCATCTTCGTAACAATTTTGTTGAGGCTCGAGGCTTTAAAATCTTGCTAGCATCTTAAGCATATTTATCAAGCAAAGACTTGTTTTCACAAAATTGTTGAACCACAGAGAGACTGATATGTTTCTCTTTTTACATGGAATTATTTCCCAAGATGCAGCGTAGCCTTGAAAGAGGGTTTTCGACAAAACGACTTCCCCTATACTCTAAAATAGAGCATCCTAGATAGAGTCCTCATTGTGACATCTTGATTTTAAGAAGATTATATTTTCTATTTTCTATGAAATACTATTGACTTAACTCCATTTATTTTGTATTGTTGGATGGCAAGTCAGCCTACCATGAATAGCAGCAGACCTGCTACTGTACAAATGAAAGGGCAGCCTGTCATTTAAAAAAGTGGTTGTTGCTCATAAGACAATTCCTAGAATAATTTTTACTGCAACTGGTTTTGAATAAGTGAAGTTGAAGATAATTGTATGTATTTTGGATCTCAGATAGGAAAACGTCTCTAGTTGTCGAGAGATCAACAATTGACAGAAAATTAAAACAAATTTATTGCATGTTGGATCTTGTATTCTTTTTTGTCTGCGAAGGGCAGCAGCTTTCTTTTGTTCCTGATAATTTGTACAACCATGGATTATTGTACTCATGCGTAGTTTGTAAGATCATTCTTCTTTGAATTTTCATCATTGTCATAGTTGAACTGCTATATCTTAGAATTCTTTTAGTTCTTGAAGCATTGTTCTTGAATTTGTTTGACATTCATTTTGTTCCCATGCAAAATTTGTTTGAATATCATCATTTTCAAGCAATAACAACTTCTTAAAGGGTTCTATCTCAATGGTAAAGCACCTGCCTAATTATAGGCAAGAGATTAGTGGTTCGATTCCTCCGTACCCTATCATAAATTAGTGACTAAGAAAATGACTAAATTCGCATATATACGAGTATTAGTAGCTAATTTCCAGTATCTTATAACATGACTAACGTTTAGTCGTATTTAGCTTAGTCATTAATATTTGATCATCTAGTAGTTTATTTAGTCGTATATTTGGTCATTAATTGTGACAATCAGTGAGTATCAATGACTAAATGAATGACTAAATCAGTGAGAATCAATGACTAAATGAATGACTTAATCAATCACTATCAATGACTAAATCAATGACTAGTGAAATATGACTAGAGATAAGATAGTGGAAATCGGATACTATTAGTCACTGACTCAAAAATAGCCGTTTATAGTCAAATTTTAGTCATTTTTTCAGTCATTAATTTCTCATTTTGTACTAGTGTATGATATGCAAAAGGAATGTGAAGTGTAATTGGTAAATGGTATATGTGTTCCCTCCTATGAGAAAATTGGATCCTAAGCTCTATTCAAGTTTCAACTCATTTGATAGCCTTAGAGATAAGATTGTGAAAAGCTAAAAGGCATAGTTGGATCTTATTCACCTGCCATACTTGCAAGGGTAGGAAAGGTGGGAGGCTATTTTGATGCAATCGTAGCTTAGTAGGAAAAAGTAACATAATAGTATTATTTACAAAGTTTGTAGAAGAAAATGATAGCTATCTTCATTATGTTATACTTCTAATGTAAATCACAATGCTCTTCTTTATTACAGGTCCAACGAGTTTTGATCTCAATGACAATTTTCAAAATGATATAAATTCGGTGAAATCAATTCTTCCTCAATATGACGAGACTTTTAAGGAGAAGGTAAGATTTTCCTTGATATTTTGATGTAGTAGTTTTGAGATATTTAAGATGTTCACATATTTCCTAAGATACTCAAGGCTTTAGTGTTGGTTTTGTATCAATATAATGCATTGTGGCTCCAGATTCCAAAAATTATATGGAAAATAGTTTAGAATTAATGTGCAAATTCCAAACACCATAGATGATGGACAATTTCATTTTAATTTGATATTTTAAAAAGAAAACAAATTATTCATATTTTTTTTATTTTTGGTATATTGCATTTCCTTTTTGCTTGAAATCTTTGCGGTCGAGTTTCCTTGTTGTACCAGATTTGGGAACCCATAACTATTTCCAAGTTTCATGAAACTTAGTGTAACATACATGTAGCTTTTATTTGAACATATTCTCCATAACATTTTATCTCAATATCTTATTCTTGTCTTTTTGTCTCCTTGTAGAGGGAACTAGTTGAGAAGTTGCTCCAAGAATCCTCCCAGTCACATGCTATAATTTGTGAACCTAAAGAAGGTGTATTTAGGAAAGGATGGTAACTCTGAGAAGTATGCAGTTCATGGTTTTTCACTTGTTGTTCTATGAGGAGAGTGTTTTGGTATGCTTGGACCCAATGGTGCTGGGAAAACCACCTCTATAAACATGGTAAGGACATCAATTAATTATTCTACATCTTAAAACTTTTGAAATTTTCATATGTCCTACATAGAGTCTTTGATTGTCACACTACAATTATATTTTATGCATTCATTTGGTAAGGATGTGTACTTTCAAACATCCAAAGTTATTTTTCTTTGTATGGCATATGATGTTGACTATTTTATTGCATTTCTGATCTACCATATGTTTCAAAACTTGCATTGATTCAACTTCTACAAGTTATCATGGTTTGTACATCAACTTCAAGATTTTGATATTGTCAATGAGTTGCAGTTTGCTCTCTTAAAATTTAAGACACCTTAACACACTTTGTTCTGAAGAATTGACCATAACTCTAGTGTTTACAAGGTCATTGTAAACATTTTGTTTCAAAATTCTAGTTGGCTAAGAATCTTTTTATTCTGAAATTTCAAAAGTAATGTTATTCAGGCCATTTGGTGGTCATTGTCATTGCTTTAAGATGATCAAGTTCATATGGTAATTATATCATTATAGGATTTTTACAGCCATATATTCAGTTAATTTCACTTTAAGCCATATTATGTGCATCAATGCTCTGAATTAGGGTTTGGCCTATATTGGTAATACATTAGGTTGTACACATACTTACGAACATGCCTAGGGGGTTACATACATAAAATATCTAATGTTGGCATACACACCATTCATAAATATAGGCCATAGTGCATGATTGAATATTTGAGAACTATAGATTTGGTTTATGGTGATTGGTACAAAGTATATTCATGCATCAAATTTATGTATATATGTGCATAGTCACATAAATAATGTTGATAATTTATTTTACAAAAGTAGGTTATGTTTGTTAACACCCAAAAAGTGTTCACTACCTCATCTACCCCATTACATGACTCATTTGTCCATTTTCCTACCATATTTCCCTTAAAAACCCTGAAATCCCACTAAAAAGCCTCCAAAAGGCCTAAAATGCCTCCAAAAGGCCACAAAACCATCAAAAAAGCTTCAAAAAGGCTAAAAAACCCCTTTTCCCTCCAAAAATATCCAAAATTCCTCTAAAATAGCAAAAACCCTTTAAAAAGGGAATAAAAAATATAAAATAATGAGGAAAAAGGAGGAAAAAACCCTATACAACTGACCTAAACCATATGGTTCCCAAAACCATGGGCCAACACTCCACCACCAAAAAACTATAAATAGGTGATGGAGACCCCTTATTTCACATCCACAATCATAAGCACCCTTACTCTGCCAAAATAGCTCTTGAAACCCTAGCTCACCCTTGAGATACTTTCACCTTGAGAGCCCCTTTTGGCCCATTCCCATCATTTGGAGAAAGAGAAGGAGCAAGTTGGAGCTTGGAGCAACCCTCTTGGGCCATTGCAAGAGCTTCACCAACCTTCACATTGGAGGTAAAAATCAATACAAAAACCATTCTTTATATCTTTTTTTTTTCTGTTTCATGCACATGTCTAGAGTAATTTACATTTCTGTTTTAGCACTTTAATTTACAATTTACTGAACTGCTACTAAGGAGTCCCTTCTCCTTAGTAGGTGCTCATTTGCACAAGCTAGGAGTAAAACCCTAGCTATAGTTTTGGCAACTCCCCTTGGTTTGAATTTCTGGTTCTAGTTTAACATTTTTAGTTTTCTGCAATAATTTCTCGTTTTTTCCTTTCGGCTGTCCCTCTCGGCTGCCATAAGCCACATCTTTAACCTCTGTAGTCGTGTCCCGACTGCGTCTTTCAGGCATTTACCTGTGACCCAACCGCGGCTCTCAGACTGTTTTCGGCGCCCTGCCGGCGGATTCAAGTCTGTTACCTGCGATCCGACCGCGGCTAATTAGCCTGTTTGCTGCGATCTGAATGCACATGTCGCCCCTTTTCCCGCTTCCCGACCGTGTCTGTCGTCCCTTTTCCCGCGTCCTGACCGCGGCTTTCAGCCCTTTTGTTGCGTCCCGACTGCGTCTGTCGGCCCTTTTCCTGTGTCCCGACTACGTCTGTCGGCCCTTTTCCTGCGTCCCGACTACGTCTTTTTACCTGTTTCCTGCGGTCCGACTGCATTTGTCGGCCCACAAGCCGCAAGATGCCCGCGCCTGTTTCTCTCTTTCCCGCGGTCCGACCGCTCAGTTTCGCCACCAACCCACGATCTCATTTCTGCATTTTTCCCCATTTTGAACCCAGCCCTTTTTGCTGCAATATTTTCTGCACAGCCATCTATCCTACCTGCAGCCCTACTTCCCTACAGCCTTTTCTGCAACATAATTTTTGTACAATTTACAGAATCTTTTTAAAATTTCAGTATTTTAATTCAGAAAATTTTGCATGTTAAAATTCAGTATTATTAGTTAGAAAGTTGCCCACCCCGTGGCACTTTTACTTGGGTTCATCACCTCACGCGCACACACTCTGTCACCTAATTCAAGTGAGCCTTAAAAACTACTTAACACAACAAATATTCTAACCCCACTTGGGGAACGCAAAAGAATTTTTGTAGTTAGGTAGGATCAGGGGGATAGGCTTCCAATAACACCCCTCGGTTGCTTACACTTGAGACATAGTTGTTGTCCAAATAGGGAACCAAAATCCCCTAGTATTTTTTGGCATGGTCACGACCAGTTTATCAGAGGGCCTCTCCCCTAGGATGGTTGAAGTCGCCAGACTGGTTTCGGAGGCCTGAGTGGAATACCGCACTCCATTCAGTAACCGAAGGGCTACCTTTCGCAGTTCTCAGAGTATCCATGTATAGGGGTACTGCGGTAAAAGGACCAAACGACAGATTCACCTTTATGGACGTGTCATGAATGGGGTATCTTAGTTGCCATTCTTCTAGGATTGACTACCCGGTGTCCCTCCCGGTAGGGGGATATCTTAGCCACTTGGCTGTCCTATCCATATTGTCTGACTTGGATTTCATCACCTTGCAGAGGATATGTCTAGTTGAGTCAGAATACTATTTAGTTAGGTGTTTGCTTGCTCCCTTACCTCCTTTTGGTCTAGTGATTCCACCATTTTTTTTATTTTTAGGAAACCTGCTGCTTGTTGGTATTCTGACCATTTCTGTTGATACTCCACCTGTTGTAGCACAGCTGTTACACTGGGTGTTTTGAGTTGGTTGTTGGCCTGAGTGCCCTATTTTTTGAGCTCTCCTTTTGCACACTCGGTTGCATTAGGGTTTTTGAGCTATTTTTTACTCACCTCAACCCCCAGAGATTTGACACCATCTGTCACCATTGAGTCCCCGAGACATTCTCGGTGCCTCAGGGGCGAGCCCCCACAGCACGATTCACTTGACACCACCCATCATAGACACAGATCTTCATCACTTGATACCACTTATCATAGATCTCGAGCCTTGTCCCTTGACTCCACTTGTCAGCGGCATAGGACTTTTTCACCCGATCTTGACGCCCCTTATTTTACCTCTGATTCTGAGGCAGAGTCTGAGAACCCCATTTACACTACCCCTACTAGCCCCATGGCTGGCACGACTTCCACCCCTTTCTTTGTAGGGACCATTGGTGGCACATCCACCACTACACCAGTTACCACACCTGCTTTGGGTATGCCCTCGATGGGGGTCACGACCACCATTCCGGTTACCGTACCCATTCCCGTAGTTGGCATACCTACCACCACTCCACCAGTGACTCACACTACCCTTGGTGGTGCAGGACCATCCTATACCACCTTAGTTCCCCCCCTTGGGGGCACCATCCCAAACCCTGCTCCTCCACTTGGGGGCATTGGCCCCAACTTGGTCCAACCCACTACTGTGTCACATCTTTCTTCCAGTTTTCCATTCATGGCTAGCCTCAACCTGCCTGACCTAGCCAAATTGACTAACGATCCCATCCGACACGACCCTGCATGGCCTCACATGCCCACCAAGCTCCCCTCTGACATCCCTAAGTTCGAGGGCAAGGCAGGTGAGGACCCTCAAAACCATATTATGTCCTTCCATCTGTGGTGTTCCTCCAACTCCATAGTGGATGACTCTGTTCACCTTCGTTTGTTACAGCGCACCTTCACTGGCTCTACAACTAAGTGGTACATCGAGCAACCCCATGGGACCCATGCCACCTTTACTTCCCTTGCCTCGACATTCCTGCAGTTCTTCCAGTTACCTGTCCGCTATGACACGGGCGTTAAGATTCTCCTGTCTTGCAGACAAAACACGGCTACCCACATCACGGACCACATTCATGAGTGGCGTCGACGCCGCAGCCTCTGCAAAATCAAATTAGATGACCGTATCTTCTTAGATTGGTTCCTCAAATCCCTTCTTCCTATCATTGCTAAGGATGTGGCATCCGAAACACCCCATTCTGAAGAAGAGGCCATCCTTAAGGCCCATCAATTCGACCTCATTTACACCCAATCGGGTTATCTCTATACCATTATACCGGACACACCTCACGACGATTCCTCCCAGCACGATGTGTCGGGGGCATCCCATGCTGCAGAGGGCATCATCGGTCGTGTTTCTTCGCATCCCCAACCCTTTTCCATAGCACGTCCGAACCCTGGCCCCGACCTTTCGTGGGCTACCTCACAGTCTGGAGCAACCAACTCGTATGCTCCTATGACACATCACCACCATTCCCATGGACCCACCTGTCCACCTCAGTGCTTCAGTCACGCACCCCCCACTTACACCCCCCCGGTCGCACCTCAGCCCTATTACCACTAGCAGGATGCACCAGCTCCCGCGCCTTCCCAAGCCCAACTCGCTTATTACCCACCACAGGCAGCCCCTGCGGCAAACCCACAACCTGCTCCGTAGACATATCAGCAACCCCCTCAAGGTGTCGCACCTGTGTAGCCTACACCTACATATCACCCACCGCAGCCTTCTCCAGCACCTGCACAACCCCAGAACCCACCTGCTGCTCAAGGGCAAGTTTACGCCCAACAAAACCCACAGCAAAACCAAAACAACCAACGCCACTAAGGCCAACAAAACCACGGTAAGGGCTGTAATCATGGAAACAACCCTCCTCCTGACCAAGGTGGTCAACCTCCTAATCCCCCAGACAACAATAATGCGGCCCCCGCTAACCAAAACCCTGATCACCTACCCAAGCAGGATGAAAACCCTAATTTGTGAACAAACCATCCTTGTTCTATTTGCGGGATCTATGTCCACTACACACATGCTTTCCCACACTTGGAGCGAGCCCAACATTGATGATGCCCATCGCCAAGGGCATACGGCTCCTCAAGCACCGCCCAACCCCCCACAACCTCAGCATCCACATTTGGTACTGCAAAACCCCTTACCAAACCAAGGTGTCATGAACACTCAGCCGTTGGCTCCCCCTCAAGCCAATGCGCCACCCCAACAACAGATCACTTACGCCGCTCCTGATCAACCCATGTTTGACTCAGGTACCCACCACTTGTTGATGATGTCATCCACTGATGTCAACCTCCAAACCCGTCGGAACCAATATGGCTCCACCTATGAAGCCCCTCCCGTCGATAAAAACACTAACGCTCATCCCATTGATCAGGCATTACCTATACCTCCGCCTCCACTAGATGGCGCTCCCAAAGCACCTCGTTTCCCACTTCGTCGTATCAACAATAACCCCAATGCGCGCGCTGCGTCAAACTACAACATTGTAAATGACTTAGCCCAATCTCCCGCAACCATGTCTGCGTTAGAAGTCTTGAAAAACTGCCCTTCCCAGCGCAATACTTTACTCTCAGCCATTGGGGCTATTGACCCAAATGATTCGAATTTGATGGCATTTGATTTGGACCAGTCCGAACCCCGCCTGCCTTCCACTTTAGCATTCCAAGTTTCTGTTTTCGTTCAGAATCTTGTCATCCATTGGTGCATCATCGATGAAGGTGCCTCCACATGCGTTATGTCCACATTCGTATGGCATAAGTTGGGATCCCCTACTCTTCAGCAGTCCACCACTGCATTACGCGCCTATGACGGTCGTTCGGCTCAGCCCCAAGGCCTCCTAGCCAATGTCCCCGTCCAGTTAGGTGGTAAAACCGTACTCATTGACATCAAGGTAATCAATGCCCAACTTGATTATAACCTCTTACTTGGCCGCAGCTACATGTATGCCATGCGGGCGGTTGCCTCTTTCGTTTTTCGTACCATGATGTTCCCCCATGAGGGACGCGTGGTCAAGGTCGACCAACTCACCTACTATGATCCCAATGCCCCCGTGGCACCCGAAAATGTTCTCCCCATGGTTGAACAACCTGTTTTGGGTACCACCACCTCGTTTGTTTCCTCTATGGGGCCCGGAGTTTACTCAGACGCGTCGATGACCTCCACCTTCCAGTCCATTCCACCCTCGTCACCCACCACGGACGTGTCTGACCTATGTACCCTGTCCCATAACACACAAACTCCTAATAATCAACCGCCCTTGTCGTCTAAACCACCATTGGTACCTAGTCACATTGGTGTTACACCCATCCACACCATCCCTTTCCTAATCCCTCCCTTGGGAGTAGTAAGCGCCCCAGTTATGGCTACCCTTAGCCTCCCTGGGTTAACCTTGGGATTACCCGTGTGGTACCTTTCGCCTCCCATTCCCCCGCCGACACCCGATGTCGTCCTACAACCGGTGCAACCCATTGTCACTACTACTCAGCCACCTCCTGGTGTTGCTACCCCTTCGTCCTCCATGAACCCCCCTCCTCTTATCAAGCCCACTGGGGGCAGAGGCCCACAACCATACACTGCTGTACCCTCTCCCAAAACAATCAAAAACCCCCCAGTGTTTCGTGCTCCTCCCAAATGCTCGTTGTGCGATGAGTTAGGCCATCCAACTCATCAATGTCCATAGTTACCGACATTACAGGAACACATGCAAATGCTTGACGATGACCCCAACATCCCTGTTGTCGAAATCAACCCAACCCCGAAACCTCGTGATAAATCACTGCGTAGCAACCACCCCTGTGTGATACGTGGTATTTATGGCCACTACTCCCATCACTGTCCTGATATCCCAGATTACAGAGCAGCTCTCTATGAGATGAATAATCTGGACCTTGAGACAGCACCACCCACCATTGAGGAGATCCACCCCCCAGTCTCCTCCCCTTCAGGAGAGGTTAACACCATTTATATGATCTCTTCAATCACCACTCCCTCTTCAACCAATTTGACGACTCCGACTTTCCATTCTAATTAGGAGATTCTTGAGGCACTCACTGCCCCGGAGTATCCCTGGGATGACATGCACCATTGTTCGTATTTCCTCCCAGAATCATCCTCCTCTAGCACCGCTACCCAATTTGCGGTTGAATCCAAAGACTTCCTTCCCACCAAGGTCGACTGGTTCAAGCACCCTATTCCTGCCCCTTACGCCTTCGAGGAGGGTAACATGGCCAACATCTCACCTGTCATCCACATTGATATTTATGCCCCAGGAGGTGCCCCTGAACTCATCACTTTAGGAGCCTCCTGCAGTGAGCAAGAGATTGAGGAATACAAAAAACTCTTCAGAGAGTTCCGTGATGTCTTCGCTTGGTCCTATACCGAAATGCCTGGTCTCGACCCAACTATTATAGAACACCACATTGACACATGGCCAGATGTACCCCCTGTTCACCAGAAACAGCGCCCCATTCATCCCTCAAAGCTCCCAGTTGTTAAAGCCGAGATTGAGAAACTTCGCAAGGCAGGATTCATTTATCCTATTGCCTATACCACATGGGTTTCAAACCTCGTTCCCGTTAACAAAAAACAAGGCACCATTAGAGTATGCACTGACTTCCGTGATTTAAACCTTGCTTGTCCCAAGGACAAGTTCCCCACGCCATTTATTGACCAACTCATTGATGCGTGTGTGGGGCATGAAGTCCTCTCTTTCATGGATGGTTTTTCCGGAGACAATCAGATTTAGATCCGAAATGAGGATCAGTACAAAACTGCCTTTACCACCCCTTGGGGCACCTTTTCCTATCGCGTCATGCCTTTCGGCCTCAAAAATGCTGGTGCCACCTTCCAGCGGGCCATGACCTATTGCTTTCACGATTTGGTCCATATCTTGCTAGTCTACCTTGACGACCTTACATCTCGTTCCCGGAAACGATCAAACCACCTTAACGACCTTCGGCAAGTTTTTCTACGTTGTTGCAAATATCAAATCCGCTTGAACCCACACAAGTGTGTCTTTTGCGTTCCGGCAGGCCGATTTTTGGGTTTTATTGTTTCCCAGAAAGGAATTACTGTTGATCCCCTGAAAGTACAAGCCATCTTAGACCTTCCCTCTCCTCACACGCTCCGACAGCTCCAAAGTCTGTAGGAGCGATCCAATTTCCTTCGATGCTTCGCTCCTGATTACGCCACTACCGTTCACGGTTTCTTGCGCCTGCTCCGTACCCACATACCCTTCATCTGAGATGAGCAAGCAGAAGCTGCATTCGAAGCCCTCAAGAAGGCTCTCACACAAGCCCCTTTGACCTCCCCTCCGGATTTCTCTCAGGACTTCATCCTATACGTCTCGGCATCCGAGCATGCCATGTCCGGCGTCTTGGTTCAAGAAGACGCCTCTCACCAAGAGCATGTCATTTACTACGTTAGCCAAACCTTGTCTGGCCCACCCCTACGTTACCCATATGAGGAGAGACTAGCCCTAGATGTGGTCTTTTCCGTCCAAAAACTGCGACACTACATCTTACTTAGTCATACCACAGTCGTCGCCGACTCTAACCCCATGGTCTATCTCTTAAACTGGAGGCTACTGCAAGGTTGTGTTGCTAAATGGGTCATTATCCTCCAGGAGTATGACCTCACTTTCAGAACCCCTAAGAGCACCAAAGCCCTCGCACTTGCCTAGCTAATCACCGATCTCCCTTCCCTTCTGTCGTCCCCTCAAAATGCCGATGAGTTACTCGACAACCACTTGTTCACCATCTCGAATGATGACCCATGGTATGGTGATATTTTGTTATATCTTCGCATGCATAAGTTCAGACCCAAAGTCACCCATAATAGACGTCGTCGTATCCGTCACCAGGCCTCTCGATATCTCCTCTTAGGTGATGTCCTTTATCGACGAGGGGTGGACACAATTCTTCGTCATTGCCTTACACACGAGGAAGCTGAACACGTCCTTAATGACTGTCATAGCGGTGCCTGCGGCGGCCATTTCTCTGGGATGGACACCGCACAAAAGGTCGTCCGCGCCGGATACTTATGGCCCACACTTTTCACCGACTGCATCACTGCGGTCAAACATTGCCATAATTGCCAACTTTTTTCCCCTAAGGCCCGGACACCACCTGCTCCGTTACACCTAGTCATCACCGTTGGTCCCTTTTGTAAGTGGGCCATCGACTTCATGGAGTGTAAACCCCCATCTGCTAACAGCCATAAATACATCATTGTCGTTGTTGATTACTTTACCAAATGGGTGGAAGCCATGCCCACCTTCAATTGTACCGCTGACACCACTGCTCGCTTCTTTTTTAACCACGTTATCACTCGATTCAGGGTTCCTAAACAGTTGGTCTCAGACCATGGTTCCCTCTTCGAAGATTTCGTTTGGCATGAGTTATCCACCCTCCTCAAGTTTGAACATCAATTTTCCTCTGCTTACTACCCCCAAGGGAACGGCCAAGTAGAGGCCATTAACAAAATCTTAAAAACCATCCTCCAACGCACTGTTGATCGGCATAAGTCCAATTGGCACCACATGTTTTTCCTTGCCTTATGGGCTTACCGTACCTCTACCAAGATCGCCACTGGTTTTACCCTGTTTCACCTAGTTCACGGTGTAGAGTCTGTCCTCCCCATCGAATGTCAGATACCCGCCCTACAAATCGTCGTCGAGCTTCTCCCCGATACCTCCCCACTCGAGCAACGTCTGCTATCCCTCGAACAAGCTGATGAAGATTGTCGTGCCACTCTCCAGACTATTGAAGCTGCCAAGAACCGCTCCAAAGCCGGTTACGACAAACATGTACACCCTCGAACTTTCCATGAAGGGGACCTCGTCCTCTCATATGACCAAGCCCATGACAAAACCGATAAAGGAAAGTTTGAATCTATGTGGCAATGCCCTTACATTGTGCAGACCTGCCTCAGCAAGGGGGCATACATTTTGACTGACTCAGAAGGTCGCCCTTTGCGCAACCCTCGTAATGGGTTGTATCTTAAGTGTTTTTACCCATAAATGAAACCGCGACCTCATTGGTCCACATTGTTCAGTTTGCTCTCTTTTTTGTTTTTCACCTTTTTTATCTCACTCTCATATTCATCATTTTTGCATGACCACAGATGGACCATCTTCCACCTTATTAAACTGGCTTCACCGATGGAGCAAGCCATTGTTCTCCCAACCTGGCTTCTGCAGCATGGGTCTTATATTCCCCTTCCCATGAAATGATCCACCTTGACGGAATCTACATAGGTGCTGCTACCAATAACCAGGTGGAGTATGATGCTGTGACTGGTCTCCTAACTGCTGCCCTCCAAGATAGGCATACGTCACCTTCATGTGTTCCTTGACTCCCAGTTGATTGTCTCCCAGCTCAACAACTGCTACTAGGTGCGTGATCCCTGCCTCTTTAGAAAATTTATGCGTACAAAACAACTCAGCCGACAGTTTGAATCCATCACATTCACCCATGTCCCCAGAGCTCAAAATAGTGTCGCAGATCAAATGGCTAACAACATCCTAGATTGGCACATCAATCACACCATGTAAAACCTCCATCATGCATGTAACCTCTCATAAAAACATGTAAAAACCCAAAAAGATTGCAAGGGGCATCCACGTGCCTATCATCCCATAAACATTTGCATCCATGTGTAATAAAAAATAAAAACACATTCATATACAGGGGCATCCACGTGCCTAGTCCTACATACCTAGTGTTGCATCCATGTGCAATACATTACATAACATACACAAGGGGCATCCATGTGTCCAACATCCTATACTACTTGCATCCACGTGCAGTACAAACATACAACACACCATAAGCGTATCCACGTGCGTACAACTAAAACATCATCGCAAAAAGGTGCATCCACGTGCATATATATATATCAAAAAATACATGTTCATCGGCTATACATGTCCTGAGTACCCCATACTCATCTATACACAAAAATGTCTATACATCCCTAAAACCTCATAACATACATGCCGTAGGTACAAAACTCGGGGGGAGTCCCCTCCACTCCCTAATGAGATTCATACCCTGCATCACTACCTGCATCTGCTGCCTCTGAGTCCTCCCCTCACTCCTCCTCCGGAAAATCATCATCCCCTGCGGGCTCCTGTTCCCGAGCCCTGTCCGCCAAGATAGCCACCCGGATCGCAATCGATTGGAACTCCCGAGGTGCCCTCATGCAATCCTGTATCACATCGGGATCCACATCCCGCCATCCCTCATCGGTCACTCCAACTAGTAACTGATCCAGCAACACTTGTACAGACTCCAAAGTCCCCTCTGCGTCCCGCCTACGCACCTCGCCTCGTCCGGGCAGGGCTGGTACCGCCATGTGTCCCCTACATGCGACGTGTCCTGGCGGTGGTCTCAGACCCACGTCTGTAGATCACACATCAGTCAGTCACAGTATATATCATAACGCACATCATACATAAATCTTGACATCCATAACATGCAAGTAAATCAATACGTACCATCCGGTCCCCATGCCTGTCCTGGCGCCCGTGGAGCCTCTGGATCCCTAGTATAGTCCATGTCCCTGTACGGGTAGTCATCCAGTGGTAGCGGCATCTGCAGCCACTGCAGGTACAGCTCCTGGGTAAAGTATCTACCCACCTCCCCGCCACCCCGGCGACACATCATCTCTCCCCACCACACCATGCGCGGCTCCCTCAATCCCCCGGCCCTAACTGGTACCCACGGCTGCAGTGTCGCTACCCACTCCATAAAGAACGCACATAAAAATGACCCGAAGCAGAACCCCTTACCAGATTCCTTCACCGATGGCAGCTGCCGCTGAACACAGGTGAGGAACATCTGGCCCCACGCATAGTAGACCCAATCTAGAACGCGCTCAACTAGCTGCATCTGGCCCCCAGACACCTTCTCCGGTGACTGGGACCCTAACACACGAACCACGCATGCTGCAATAGCCTGCACTGCCGACTCCTATAGGTCTATCACCTGGAGTGCATTCCTATGCACCCTAGCCTCTGGAGCACAGTATCGCTCCAGCATGTCCTCCATATCTACATCGGCGGATACTCGTGGCTGCGTATCCGCCACCCTACCCAGACAGGGCAACTCCGTCAGGAAATATACATCTATCAGGGTGAGGTCCACTCTCTCACCCTGCACCCTGAACGCGTGTATGTCTGGCTCCTAGAAACTCACTAGCATGTTCAGCAGCAACCCTGCCGAATGCATCATAGGTACCTGCGTGAACTTCAACAGTCCGCACAACCCCAATACCGACCGCACATGACGATCCCCCTGTATGACCGTCATGATCTCATCCGGGATCTCCCGCTCCCTCCACAGTACCAGCGGCATCCTGTCAAACATGCAAGGCAAACTCATCAAACTCATGTCAAAGAAATAAACCCTGCCCCCCCCCGGGAGGTCCTAACAGCTCGCTTCAAATCGTGGCTTTAGGCCCCCTTACCGCGGTTTCCAACCGCGGCTGTCTGGCCCACAGTCGCGGTCCAACACCGCAACTGTTCAGGCCAAACTCGCGGTCCCAAACCGCGACTGTCGAGGCCGAACACGCAGTACCAAACCGCGTATTCAGCCTCGAAACACGCGGCCCCAAACCGTGTGTTCCGCGTCGAACCCTGCGGTCTCCACGCGCATCATCGGTCGTGGAACCCACGGTCTCCGACCATGGCTCCTTCCTGAAAACCCATGGTCCACCCCACATGGACTGTACAAATACCCCCTGGGACCCACTACCCACCCCCCGAACCCAAAAAACATGCAGGTATGAGTTTGACGGAATACCTGTATCTCCCGAATCTGAAATCGGCCGGTCGGATCGTCCAGAAATGCCACCTCACCTCTGGTCCACTCTGATCACTAGTCAAAGTCAAATAGTACAAATGACACTTGTCATGTTGGACCCACTCACTATTTATAGTCCGTTGACTTTTCCTTGTTTTGGCCGTTCTGAACCCATACGGAGTCCATTTTTCGAACCATTTCCACCACTGGAACCAGCATGGTGAGACCGTCATGCTGGTCACCTCGTTGCATTATTTTTTTTCCACGTCATTTTTTTCCCATTTTTTAGACACCACTAGTCGCCTCGGTTTACGTGCCACTTCGGCTGCTCTCTGTTTTTCACATATTTTATGTCATCGGATTCATTTTTTCGAGCTGGTGATGATGCTTGAGATCATTTCTCGCTCTCACCCCCAGATTTTGTGGGTATTTGTTCCAAAACGCCCCCGTCACCTCGGTTTGCGTGCCACATTGGCCGTTATCCATTTTTGACACTCTTTATATCGCCAGATTCATTTTTTTGAGCTCGTGATGATGCTTGAGATCATTTCTCACTCTCACGTGGTACAGTTTCAACATTGTGTCCCGACACCTTGATGCCTTGGTTTGCGCACCACATCGGCCGCCATCGAATTGTTCCACATTTTCACATGAGCCATTCACTCCTGTCATACTGCAATTATTTCGTTATTTTGCCACCATTCATTACCCCGCAAGGAGGCCCATACGTGTTCCCCCCCACCCTCGTTCTTGGTCATCATAAATGTTCCTTGATTGAGCACTTCCTCCTTGCCTGGCCATTCCTTTTGTTCGGTATAATTTTATCCCTTTTTCGGGCCGGACAAGTCATTTACGAAAAAGGCACTTAGGGAGTTTCTGTTAAGCTCTTTTCTGACTCCTAAAACAATGAAAAGATCACCGAGCAATCTTGCTTCCTTTCATGCTCATTAAACTACTTGAAAGGGCGTCTATCTGGTATAAGTTTAACCCTTTTCCAGACCTGGTAGACTAATTATGAAAAAGGAATACTCTAGTCGCACTGGCTAGAAGAGTTCTTCATTGCATCCTTTTATGCTTCTTCGAGCCTTGGAGATTAACACACGAAAAAGCAACCCCCTGGAGTCTTCTTATTTGCTTTTAGACTCTCTAAAATTGAAAACAACCACGAGCATGAATTGTCCTGGGCTCGTATAAATCCACACGAAAGTACCATTCCATTACTTCAGAGTCTTCTTATCGCTTTCAGACTCCTTAAAATTGAAAGCAATCACGAGCATGAACTGTCCTGGGCTCGTATAAATCCACACAACAATAGCATTTTACACACACTTTTTCATAGTTCCTTAACCCACGCAGAAGTTCCCCCGTGCCTCCTGGCACTATGATCGATCATCTCGGCAGCACCCCCAATCAGGTTTCCTTTGTTTAGAGTATTCTGCAGTCTCCTGCCATTTTATACCAGCTTGAGTCTCCCTCATCCCAGTCACTTCCCAGTACAGCTATGATCCCTTTCCCACCAGTCAATTTCATATGCTGCCCGATCATCCCCACCATCATACTCTGAACAAAGGAAGTTTGAGTCCACCCACCCTACTTGCCCAGTTATCCCCCACAGTTTGTCAGTCCTACCATTAGTACTATCACACTTCGGTTCTCCACCTCGCGCTCATGTCAAGGAAACCTCATTGCCTTGGTAGTTGCAGGTCTCCCTCTGTCGACGACAGCCCCTCTATTCCAGAGGATAGACCCAGAGGCCCCTGCGCCTTGGACCCATCACCATCTGTGGTGAGTGCCTACGGACCATTTTGGGAGGAGTCATCATTGCCTCTCCGAATGGTTGTTTCTCACATGCTCGACTTCAGCACCTTGATCGCATCGTTGAGAATCGCGCAGGATTTACATCCCTTCCATTATGTGTCGAAGACCCCGGATTTCCCCTGACTCTAGCACATTGGTGAGTCACTTTGGAACAACCAGTTATATGTTCCCGTGGATGTCCAGGCTGCATTGGCGATTGTATTCGGAAGCCATCCAGTTATATGCTTCCTTGCGTACCCAGTTCAGTCCCAGTTCAGTGTACCATTGAGAGCATGACCCATTGTCACTATGATCCAGCAGCTCATCAGTTCCTCTGGTACCACACTCAGTAGCATGGTTTTCATTCCAGTGTATCAGTTCTTCAGCTCCGACATGGTCAGACCAATAGTATGTCCCAGATTTGGTGTCCCCTTTGGACTCTTATGATGTACACAGTGGTTCTCTATGTATCTTACAGGACCCCATTTTTGGGCCTCCCAGTTATTTTTGATGTATCTTGATACGAGCATGGGTATGCCCGCCTCATCCATATATTGAGATTCTTCCTCATTCTTTGTTTGAGGCTATGTATATGTCAGGTCCCCATTTTTTGGACCCCATTGTTATTATGTTATATCCTGATACAAGCATGGGAATGCCCGCCTCGTCCATATGATCAGATGATTCCTCATCCATTATTGAGGTTATGTACTTTTAGTTCTTGCAGTTTGTTCGGGATTGTTGTTCCGGGCTTCAGTTTGTTTCTTCTCTTCTCCACACCCCAAGAAAACCTTACATGACTTATGATGTCCATCGGCCATACGATGAGCTCCTGCCCTCACACATCAGGGGGCAATCTGTTAACACCCAAAAAGTGTTCACTACCTCATCTACCCCATTACATGACTCATTTGTCCATTTTCCTACCATATTTCCCTTAAAAACCCTGAAAATCCCACTAAAAAGCCTCCAAAAGGCCTAAAATGCCTCCAAAAGGCCACAAAACCATCAAAAAAGCCTCAAAAAGGCTAAAAAACCCCTTTTCCCTCCAAAAATATCCAAAATTCCTCTAAAATAGCAAAAACCCTTTATAAAGGGAATAAAAAATATAAAATAACGAGGAAAAATGAGGAAAAAACCCTATACAGCTGACCTAAACCATATGGTTCCCAAAACCATGGGCCAGCACTCCACCACCAAAAAACTATAAATAGGTGATGGAGACCCCTTATTTCACATCCACAATCATAAGCACCCTTACTCTGCCAAAATAGCTCTTGAAACCCTAGCTCACCCTTGAGCTACTTTCACCTTGAGAGCCCCTTTTGGCCCATTCCCATCATTTGGAGAAAGAGAAGGAGCAAGTTGGAGCTTGGAGAAACCCTCTTGGGCCATTGCAAGAGCTTCACCAACCTTCACATTGGAGGTAAAAATCAATACAAAAACCATTCTTTATATCTTGTTTTTTCTGTTTCATGCACATGTCTAGAGTAATTTACATTTCTGTTTTAGCACTTTAATTTACAATTTACTGAACTGCTACTAAGGAGTCCCTTCTCCTTAGTAGGTGCTCATTTGCACAAGCTAGGGGTAAAAACCTAGCTACAATGTTGGGGATAAAATCTTCTCCATAACTAATGTTGTTATATGATCAGTCTTATGTCATCATTCTAGGATGTGTAGAAAAATCCAATACCAATCTCGATTCAATAACAAATTTGGTGTAGAATACCCCAATAGTTATACATGAAGCCAATTACAAATCACTAAATGTAGGTGATATTGTATGTTGTATTCCAGAAACAATGTCATAATTTTGGACCTGCTTATCTTGAGAAGATCCTAAAGAGACATCCAAAGATTGTTCAAGAAACCCACAATCAAAACTTTGTTTACACAATATCTTGGAAATAGGAAGCTTAGCTTCAACCCAAGGAGATCTCTCTTTAGAACTCTCTTTGTTATTTGAATTCCCACAATACTTTGCATGTGACTCTGTATCTAAGTTTTTATCAACTAAAATACATCCTTCCACAGATCCACCAAGAAAACCATTATCATCAGTGAGTTGGAAACAAGATACATATACATAAATCTCAGACCTTGTTACTAGTAACTCATTCAAAACATTTCTAAGCAAATGTTTTTCAGTTGAACAGGCACCATTATGTTCTTCATGAAGGTTTCCTTTACCACTTGCTTCAAAGATTCCAGACTATGCATCATTAGGACAATATTGATCCCATAGGGCACTAGATTGCATTGTTTTATATTCAGTATCTACACTCTGACACTTTTCATGCTGAAATATTTCAAAGCCCTTGGTTTCAAGGTCTTGTTTAGGCAAGTCACATTTGACCATGCATTCTATCTTGGAGATAGTGGGAACTGAACTTAGCATAGAGTTCATCTAGTTATTTTTAAGGATATGTGCATAGAGTTCATTGAACTTAGAACCTTTCCTAAATTTCTAGATTCCTCTACCACTGAATGATGTCCACACCAATCCTCCAAAGGTCCCTTCAAAAGGAAACTTCTTTAACAAGCAATGTCTACTAATGGCCAACAAATCCCCAAGATATGTCCACAAGGAAAATCATCCCATCAAATGTGTCTACAAAGTAATTTCCAAATCCCCTTCCAAAGGGTGCACTTCTGAAGGATGTCCACATGGAAATATCTAAAGCTCTAAGGGATTATTCAAAGGGGATGTGACCACAAGAAATGTCATGATGATAGCCTCCAAGTCCTTTTTCAAAGCAAAAATCCAAAGAAGATATCTACTGAATAACCACTTTCAATTCTTCAATGGATATGGTCCAAAGAATTTGATTTTTAAGCAACTCCAAAACATGCCCAAAAGGTATGTAAAGAAGGTGAAAAAAATTAATGAAGAATGCCCAATTCTACTAGTTTTTTTTATAAATTCCCCATAGTGGTCGGATATCCGACGTCCCTTCCAAAGAATCTGACGACCTTGCTATACCACCAAAGGAAAACGTCATCGGACTTTGTATTTTGTTTGTGGGTGTATGCGTCGGATATCCGACCTCCTATAAAGTAATATGGGTTGGATATCCGACCTCCTATAAAGTAATATGGGTCAGATATCTGACCTCCTATAAAGTAATATGGGTCAGATATCCGACCTCCTATAAAGTAATATGGGTCGGATATTCAACAGCTTATAAAGTTTTATCGATCGGATATCCGACGACCATGTGGTCGGATATCCAATGGCTGTGTGGTCAGATATCCGACCTTCCAGAAAGAAATTCAAGTCGGATATCTGACACGTATATTAAAAGAGTTGTGGTCAAATATCCAACGTGTCATGCTGGATATCCGATGCGACCGTACTGCTATCGGATATCCGCCGAAGGTCAACCGACGTTTAGAAAAAGATAGGTTTGTCGGATTATCGACAGCATGATGTCGAAAATCAGACATATATGCTATCGGATTTTGGATTGACATTTTCATGTGTGAATTTTCTCACTTTGTTGTTGCACATTGTAATGTTGGACTAAATGAATTTCTAATCAATACTTCATTTTCTTCTTGAAAATATACATGGTTGCTCGACACTAGTGAAACCTCCCACGTGAATTTTAGAAAAAGAAATAGAAGAATTGAATGACAACGTAGAATCTGGGATAGTGTATTTATCAGATAAGTATAGCCTCAAGCCCAAGGGAATTGGATCTATTAGGATCAAACTTCTTGGATTCCATGTTTTTTTGCTGCATAATTTTTTCTATCTTCCAAAGTTGCAAAGAAACTTGTTGTCCCAACGCAAATTTGACAGCAAGGACATTACATCCACATGTTGGATAGGATAATAGAGATAAAGAGGTCCTCTGAAAACCAGGTCATCATGATCGGATGTGAATATGGGAAGTTGTTGAAGCTAAAAGGAACATCTGCAAGAGCTCATAATTTTTCCTAACTCTCTTAGGATGAAGAAGGTACATTGTATTCAAATATTTTATGGCATGCTAGCTATGGGCACACTAACTATAATAGTCTCTAATTGCTGAAAAAGATAGGTGTTTCTGGTTTTCCCACCATTCCAAAGAAGCTGAAATAGTGTGATGATTGTATTCTTGGAAAACATAGTAGACAACATTTTCATGATTCAAATTTCAGAGCATGTCGAAATTTAAAGTTGATACACTCTAAACTATTTGGTTCCATGTCCATTCCTTCTGCAAATGGTAATAAATATCGCATGACCTTTGTTGATGGTTACACTAGGATGTGTTGGGTCTAGTTATTAAAGAAAAAATTTGAAGCATATGAAACATTCAAAATTTTCATGTATGGATTGAAAATGAAGCACAATCTCACATTGACACAATTTGTATTGATAATGGAAAATAATACACTTCTAATGATTTTGAAAATTATCTTTGTCAACATGGGATTAGGAATCAAGCTATAGTTCCATACAATCCCCAATAGAATGGTGTGGTAGAAAGAATGAACATAACTCTCTTGAATATGGTACACTCCATGATATTTTTCAAGAATGTTAAATTGATGTTTTTGGGTGACGCAACTTTATGTGCAATTTATTTGAGAAACATAAGTCCAACTCATGCTCGTGGAAACAAAAATCCATGCGAAATTTGGTATAACCACATTCCTTCAGTGAGGAAACTTAATTTTTTAGGTTCCACCTATTATGACTTGATCCAAAGGAACAAATAAACAATCTCAGTGCATAGAGTTGCTATATTTTCTTGGGGTACTCAAATACCACCAAGGCATATCATCTTTAAGATAAAGTAAAAAATAGTCTATTCTTTCCATAGATGTCATTTTTCTTAGAATGAATAAAAATGATGAGTATATTGAGAGGAAGCTTGATCGTCTAGATAAATTTATCCATGTAAAGGCATTTCATGAAGTTGATAATGAGATTCCACATCTTGAAGGAGGTATCATTATCTTGGATCAATCTTTGGAATATCGTTTTGCATCACCATCACCCCCTCATGAAGTTCCTACCACTTCACCAAAACAAGAGGTTCAATTGGATGATGTGATTGTGAGGATTGAGAGGTTGAATCTCGAAGACAATGGAGCACCAACAACTAAGAAACTTGGACCTTCACAGAAATTTCTAAAGTGGGTCACAAAGACACTTGAAAGTGTCCATCCTAATTAAGTCGGGAAGATGGAAATGAGAATTTCAATAAGATAAGACAATGGAGGAGATGCAGATAATTCAATTTCAGGTGGTGTAGAAGAAATGAATGTCTCATATGATTGTGAATTGAATTTATCTTCTAACCTTGAACCAACTTCCTTTGAAGAAGTTGATGCTCATGATGAGCGGAAAGAAGAAATGAAAATTGAGTATGATTCTCTCATTAAGAATGGGACTGGAAGTTGGTGGAACCTCCATTTAGAGCCAAACCAATTGGTTGCAAGTGGGTCTATGAGAACAAGTAAAAATCAGATGGCTTGTTTGTAGCATAATTCAAGGCTTGTGGCCAAAGGTTTTGCACAGAATGAAGGCATTGACTATGATGAGACTTTCTCCCCCACAACAAAATGGGATACCATCCGCACCTTATTGTTTTTGGATGCACATAAATAGGTGGAAAGTTCATTAGATGGATGTGAAGACAACTTTCTTGCATGGAGACTTGAAAGAGAATGCCTTCATGTATCAGCTAGAAGGATTTGTTGTGAAGGGGAAAGAACAAAATGTGTGCAAACTCATCAAGTAATTACATGGCTGAAACAAGCACCTGGCGCATGGTACAAAAAGTTAATCGATCATCGTCTTAAGTTAAATTTCAAACATTTTAATGTTGATGATACAACATTGTTTGTAAACAAAGTTGGAAGAACTATTGAATATCTTGTGGTGTATGTAGATGATATTTTGATGACAAGGAACAAGGAAAGCTATATTGTTGAACCATAAAGAAAGAATTGAAGAAGGCATTTGAGATGACAGATTTGGGACACCTTCATTACTAATTGGAAATTGAAGTGACTCAAAATCCTAAGTACATATTAATCTTCTAGAAGAAATGCATTGGATAATTTTTTAATGGGTTCAACATGTTAGAATGCAATCCTCTCTCCACTCCAATGGAATATAAATTGAAGCTCAGATTAAAAGAAGGGAATGAATTTAAGGATGCAACCAAGTATAGGAAGCTTGTAGGGAGTCTTATCTACCTTACCACCACCAAACCAGATATTGCATTTGTTGTTGGGATCCTTTCCAAGTTCATGCAAAAACCTTATGAAGGACATTGCCCTGCTACCAAAAGGGTTTTAAAATAATTGAAGGGGACTAAAGATTTTGGACTCAAGTATTCTAAGGTGGATGACTTCAAACTAAGTGGGTATTCTGATTCATATTTTGATGGTGACAAAAAGACTAGAGTATATACTTTAGTCTATCTTATGAGTCTTGGATCAACAACTATCTCCTGGAAATCATGAAAACAATCAAGTCCATTACATTCCACAATAGAGGCAAAATATGTGGTTGATGTAGAAGCAACAAAGGATATTGTGTGGCTCAAGAAAACACTTGATTATTTGCACGATAAATATGTAGATTCTACTCCTCTATTGATTAAAAACACTTATGCATTCAAGTTGGCCAAGAATCCCATATTCCATGATCCAACTAAGCACATCAACACAAAGTACCATCTAATTCAATATCATCTAGAGGCGATAACAATTCATTTGAAACAGTGTTCCACGAATGAGAAAATCGTAGACATCTTCACCAAAGCACTTGGAAGAGAAAAACTTGAAAAGTTCAGAAGGATGCTTGGACTCACAAACAACCCTTTGAATTAAGGGGGGGGGGATGTTGGAAACCTAATCCATAGGTTTCATGTAAATATTGTAAAATTAGTATTTCAGTTACAAAGATGAATAGCCACGTACCTTTCGAGCTAGAAGGCCAAAGGTCACCCCTGGTTGTATAAATAAGACATTTCTCAATGAAATATCCATCTCGGGAGTTATTCCACATCAACAATATATGTGATTTGTTTATATTTTAAAAAAATAACCACTAGTTGTATATTTTTATGGTAAATAAGTACAAAAGCCTAGTATTATTTCCAAGAGAAATTTAAATTAAAAATTGTCAATATTTTGATTTTAATCTTATTCGTGAGCCCATAATGACAAAATTGTAAACATAGATAATATGTCAAACAATATATATATGCATTCTTTGTGTGAATAACATCCTATTCTATTATATTATGATGACGATGAGGATGTCTAGGGTAACAATGATGATGATGACAATAATGACAATGATAATGATGTCATCATTTCCATCGTCATCGTCAACATCATATAATCACTTCATTGTCATCATCAATATAAAATCACATCATCGTCATCATCATCGTCATTATCATCATGATTGTTATCGTTCTCATTATGATTCATCGGCATCGGCATCATCATCATCATAAGGGTTAGTGTTAAAGGTTATATGTGTATATGCTTAAGGTAAGATAAGATAAATTTACTTTGGTCCCAGTTTACAACATTTATTGTAACTTCATTATAGTAAAATTTTAGCACGAGGGTAATAAAAGGGACTTTTATATGTATAATTTTCTTTGGATGGGTCCACAAATGAGTCATTCACTTAGGCCATACATTTGTTTGCAACAAATGATGATTTCCACAATAATGATAAACATTGTTTGAGATCGGCGATCGCTACATCACACTATTGCACATAGTGTTGCTGCTAGAGTTGAAACTCAACTATTCTATTGGAGAAGATGAGGAGCAATTGGAAGTTGAATTGTTTATTTCAATCAAATCTAGGATGGTGCTTAATTCCAACTTGGTCATGCATGACTTGTTAATAGTGCTCTTGTAGTTGTGGAACATATTGTATATAATCTTGTAAGTTTACCCTCCATAACATCCCACATATGCTTTAATAAGATTTGACAACTATGAGGGGATTCCATGGATGAATTATTCCCATGGTTTATCCTATTACACCTTTAAGATAGGTGAAAAAATATCTATTCCATTCAAACATGCTCAAGGATTAACAAACCATAAGTCCTAAGGATTATCAGTGGAGAAAAAAGTATCTTGAATTAAATGTTTGAATGTCTTCAATTTCAACCTCCTTTCTCTTATGATTGAAAACATAGTTTTGATATAGGTAGTTGCGATCAAAATGAGTTTAGATTCATATTAATGTTAGATCTATCATATCCAGGTGCAAACATTTCCTCAAATTTTTACACTTTTAAAATGATTTACACTTGAGAAATTCAATCCCTCTCAAGACTCGATAAATACAAAGTTAAATTAATCCAAATTAATTACCTATATGACTCAGAAATTACAACTATTTTCCTATTAAGCTATATACTACATAATTGGGACCGCATAATATTGTAACTCCTTTGTTGTTCTTTAAGATCTACTATCCTTGGGTTTCCCCTCATGCCCTTATGAAAGTTCAGTTGAGTTTTTAAGTAAAATAAAATAGGATTGTAATTTCTTTAATCTCTTAAGATCCTTTACACCCTACTAGCCTTGGGTTCCCCCTCAAAACCTTAAGAAAGTTCAGTTAAGTTTTAAGTAATTATTCTTTTGGTAATAGTTAGCTCCATTTGATAGAGCCCTCAAGCCTCAATATAATCGAAAGAGTCCTTAACAGAAGTAGAACGAGTTACAGGTAAAACTGAACAGGAGTTGTCATGATGAGAATGAATTACATGTAAAACTGAATAGGGATTGTTATGAGGAGAACGAGTTAAAGATAAAACTGAATATTATGTTACCAGTTAAATGAATAGCATACTAGCAGTAGAAAGACTTCAATTCAGTCAATTAAAAGAGAAGCCACATCCGATACAACGAATATCAGAGCCATGTTTCGATCCTGGGCCCTGTGGGTTGTGGGCCCACTACACTTCCGCTGTGCCACTCTGATGGCAAATGATAACGTAAATTTCGTAATTTATAAATAACAATTCTATTTTTTTTTTCCACGGAAAAAGTCGTAATTTTATTTCAAAAAGATGATCAAAATTACATTCTGCACATGTAGTAGAATCACAAGGATCCCTACATTTTCACACATTTCTGTCCGATATAAGCATCATAACTACATCTAAAAGCCTCAAACCATACAGCCATGAATGGCTCAAAAAAGTACATATATTCAGACCAGCCATGAATGGCGAAGCCCTAATCAGATCAGCCAAACATTGGCATGAAAACAAAAAACCCACTCATATTGTGCTGAATAGGAATGAAGAGACCTTCGCAGAAGGAAGAAAACGATTAATCAGGAAACACACTGGTGTGTATAGGGCCACCGGTTCTGAAACGAAAACCCCATCAAAGCTCGCCGCCATTGGTAAATTATTGAGCTGAATTCTTTAACGTTGCTCCATGGTTCGGTACGAATAATTCTCAGAAACCCTCACTGACATATTCTGCACGTTTCAGCATAATGGCATCCGGCTCGAAATTGATTAACCAGGCGGCGTTACGGAAAATCGGTGCCCCGTCCGGAACAGTTGGCGGCAGCAGCCGTCGTAGACGGCCATGAGCTGAATACACTGCCATTGTCAAAGATATGAGAGCCAGCGCTCAGGATTTAAAAAGGAAAACGCCGCGCTCACCACCACGCCAAGCTCACCACCCATTGCCAACACTCCAAGCTCACCGCGCGCCAAGCCAGGCCCACGCCGCCGCGCTCAGCGCGCCGCCCACTTACAGGCCATTGCCGCCACTGGATCTGAGCTCTCCGCGCTCGAGCCGCCCGACCCACTGCCATCACGCCGCACTCGAACCTCATGGCCTTCCAAAAACCTCCACCATCGTGAAAACAAACCGCCGCCGCCCACACACCAAGCTCCTGAATAACCGTCATAACCAGCGCATCATCGACAGAAAGCAACGCAGGAGGAAAAAGTAGAGGCGGCCATGGTAGGAGCCATGGCCGTCGAAGTTCTGAGCGGCAGACGTTCAAACCCTAACCCTCTCAGCTCCCTTCCACTCTCCTCTCTCGGCGAGCCTCAAATAACAATTCTATTACTCACTTGTTTAGTAAAATTATGCATATCCGTTGTCATTAAAATACCTGTTTTTCACCGATCCAGGTTCAAATTCCGAAAAGAATTTGCTTAAGACTTTGAAATCATTTATTAACATTTTTTATTAAATTAAAGCTTTCTCGGGCCGAGTACATATCCACAACTTCAACAATTTATTATGCATAAGTTTAAAACTAATTCGTTAATTACTCTATTAAATTATTTTGTTAGTTCTGGGATTTTTGTTATCGTTTTTCAATTTATAATGTTTATATAAAATTGCAAAACTTATCTTAATGTTTCTAAATTTATTGATATTTATTAGTTCTTGCTTCGGATTATTATTATGGTTTTTTAAATTAGCTTTAGGTTAGTCTTGTTAGAAAAACAGGATCACAGAGCAATAACAATAAACAGAAATGCAAATATAATCACACATACACATTACAAGAGAGACACAGATATATCGTGGTTCACCCAACTTGGGATACGTCCACACTGAATTTGCCAGTCCTTATTATTATTACCATCCAGCAAGTCGAAGGGATACAACCTGCAGCACAACTGCTGCACTTCCTCTTCTCTGTTTTACAGTCTCTCTCCAGATCTCAAAGATCTTTACAATGCATAAAACCTAATACATCCACCCTAGCCGTATTACAATGTCTTTCTTTTATATGGGAAATACAATGGGAAAATACCACGGGATACCCAAAACCATGGGCCTGGAACCCCGTGGGGGGGCGATGCCCCCCCACACCCCCCCCGCTGGGGTGAGTGTACAGTCCACCTACACATCATATAGAACTGGGGTACAAACACGGCTAATACAATATCATCTATGAGACTAGAAGATCTGGCTCCACAACCAACAAGTCTCACTTTAGGTTAATAATCATCATCCTATACAATTTTAAAACTTCATCTAAATGTTTCTAGAAGTTTGATAAAAATAATTAATTTTATTATAATTATAGATTTAAATTGTATTTATATTAATATGATTAGTGGATAAAGTCACGCGCATATATATATATATATATATGGAAAACCTCCCATGTGTCCACGAGGGATGATGGGAGGCTGGATAATTGCGGAACAATGGTGATTATATTACAACCACTTAATGAGACACAGCGAGACATATGTTATGACCATGGTGGTGTCATTAGTATTATGATTGATCTGCTTCTTCAACAAGAGCATCATGTCACTAACAAGAATTGTACCTAGGTGGGGAGGGTAACAATCTTTTCTACCAACCACCCAAGCTACATCCAATAGACTATTTTTATAATGTGGTTCACTGCACCGTATATCGGTGTTCCCTATATCCATGGATAACCTCCCCAAAACTCGTGAGAGAACATAGGGTGGCTAAGCATTTTTGGCATAGTGGAGGCTCAACAACAAGAGCATCTTATAGACCCATTTAAAAGCTCAACATGTTGCTTACAAGGAATTGAACGTGGGTGGGGAGGGTAACAATCATTCCTCCAACCATCCAAGCTACATCCAATGGATGGTAATGTATGTGTGTGTATAAATTTTTAATTTGTATATATTTTATTGTTGATTGGTAGATATAGTTTGACTTGACATGCTTTTTGATTGTTTAATCACAAAATAATATTTATTTTTTAGAAGGAAAAATAAAAAAAGACAATCAAGGCCATGATGGCTTATAAAAATAATTGTCATAATTTAGTAGGTCTAGTGTTGTGTTGGGGTTAACTGCCACCAATGCATAAACTGCCAAAGTAACCAAAAGCACTGAAGTACTCTATTCAGGGAGCATTGTAAACCAGTAGGCCAAAAATATAACCAATACCACCATATAAAATTGTGTAATGACAATCAATATCCCGATTGCAAAAGTTGAAAGGACACCCATGGCATGACATTGAAAATAAATATGAGAAGGAGATGGCATTGTTAGGTATTGACTAGGGCTCAAGTATAAGAATGGAAATTGATCCTCCCGTGTATGTTGAGACCAAAAATGTAGAGGCACACTTGTGACCATTCATAAACTTGTTACATCAGTAATAGTAAAATTACAGAAGAAGAAAAGTGACCCTAGTTATGATGAGGAAAAATACCATGGCATTTATTAGATCCCCTTTCAATTTATGTATAGTGGAATCTGAGGACTTCTCCATGTATGGAATTCAATGAGGACCAATGTGGAGGCACGGGTTAAGTGACCAGTGACTCAAAGAAAAATACTTGATGTCATTGTAAGGAAACTCTTCATATTTTGACCCTAACTAGAGATAAAAGGGTCTATACTATGGGAGTTGATTCACTTTGACTGATTATAGGAATTGAAAAGATAGATTTCAGGATTTGCTAGATTGTTTCTATGGCCCTTGGGATGAGATAAGTTTTTCTAGAAAATTTTTCCAATTGGATATGATTGGATCAAATCATCTTCTTATTGAAACCTTGATATCTCTAGTGCATTCAGTTGATTCCTTAAAATCTTGAGTTTTCAAAATAAATGTGTCACATTTAGAGTCGAAGGAATTATGAGCAATTGTTCATGAGGTTTGGAACAACTCCATAAGGTCACTATCCTCATAGAGGTGGATCCTTTGATGGGATTTATTGTATGCCATATTGTTAAGCCCGTGAGAGGTTGGGGCAGAATGATGTCTCATACAAAGGAGTTGTAGGTGGCTTGATCAAGTTTGGAGGAGTTCAACATCTTTATGAAATAAGACATTGAAAATGTCACTCTTCAAGAGACTACACAATGAACTATGACAATGAGGAAAGGTGAGGATTTTATAGCCCTAGCTACCAAGATTTGTTCTCATGTCTAGTTAATCCAAGAGAAGGATGAACGATCCATGTTTTATTTTTACTTGATTTTGAAAAAGATGGTCACATGCAGGGTGCTTGGTCTTCATCGATGAAATGAATCTCTAGCTAAGGATCCTACTAAGGTTCAAAGCGTGTTTAAATATCATTTCTACTCTATTTTTACTTCTTATGATCTGATAGGTGGTGTGCTTACTGCTTGAGATGCTTGTTGAAGAGATGTCTCTCATAAAAGTCTATAGTGGTGGCTGACATAGATTAGATAAAGGATTTTTAAGGGATGATATTTTATTCACTTTGACCTCTATTCAGAATGGTAAGTCCCTTGGGCTTAATAGTCATTGACCTTGAGATTTTAACAAGGCCATGTGAGACTCCATTGATGGATATTTTGGGTTTTGTCCTCATGAGGTATCTACCTCCAATCACCTTTTGTTAGGCATGGCCCAAGTGGCACAGTTTTGGCACTGTGAAGTCTAGGTGGTGTAGTTAGGAATGTGAATTCCAAGTGTTGCAGTTGGGAATGCGAAGTCTAAGCACAACACAGTTTTGCTAATGCGTAGCGCCAACGCAGCAGGTATTTTTGGTAACAGGTATAAGTAAAGTAAGTTCCAGCAACGACTTATTTTGAGTAAGTGACTCCATGATTCCTGAGAGTTGGGTAAGGAGCAACGTGGAAGTGGATGAAAGCGACCTGTCAGCTAGAGTGGCAGAAACCGTTAAGAGGAAAAACGGTGGGTCGACAGTGAAAGAAAAACCATAATGGTGGAAAGTGACACGCCACTATGCACTTAGAGTCATTTCATGAGGACTACGGCTTTCAGAAGGGAGTCAGAGCTAAGAGTGGCACAGAAAGGTGTCCAGAGGTGAGTGGAGCAGCTGTCGACCACGACAGGCCAGGTTAGTGGGGTAACCGCACCATTTTTGGTAACTATAGGGTTTTGGGCCCATATTAATTGTAAAGACGTGACTTTCAGGAACGATCTATAAAAGGGGCAATTATGTAATGGAAGGGTTGATTTTTGTTGATATTTGATAGGAATTTTGTGGATCTTTAGTTGATCTTTGTGGTCTTTTGAGATACTAAGTATTGTAAATAGGCTCTGCAGCTGTGTGCGCAGAGACCCACTGAAGAGAGAAAGAGGCTCTGCAGCTATGTGCGCAGAGACCTATTGTAGAGAGAAGAGTATGCAGCTAAGTGCGCAGGATGGAACTGTTGAACCCTTCCCATTAATATAATCAACAGTTCCCATGGACGTAGCTCCCATCCAGGGGGTGAACTACGTAAATACTGTGTTGTGTGATTGAATCTATTTGTTTGCTTATGTTTATGGTTAAGTTCATGCTTATAGTTATATGTATCTTCGCTTTTATATGTATTTTCCACATGAATGAGTAATGAGAATAATATGTTAAGTCTCGAACATATATGCTTGAACATTGAATGTGCAAGTAATTCTGAATATGTTGAATGCATGAGTCATTTGGGTAAACACTAAGTCAACAAAGTCTGTGTTAAGTGCGATTCCCTACGAGCACAGTATTGAAGTTGCGTTATTGCGTTGTATTACATCATATTATATGAGTTTGCGGATTGCGCAGTCCCGTATGTGTGCAATAATCACCAGCGTACGCGAAGTCGGGAGGAATTTGATTCCACCGTTCTGTTAACTGTGCATCACCTGATTACGAAAACCTACTTCTATAATCCCCCATAACTTCACCTCGGGTGAGACCTCAGCTTGTTCGAAGGTTGTTGCCGAAAGGGCCAGTGAAGAAGGGTTTTGTTGGACCACAACTACGCAAAACCTAGGTCAATAAGAGAAATTTAAGGAACGAGGTTCAAACCCAATAGAGAAATTTTTCGCGCTTGAACTGGTGATGTGTTCCGAATATTGGAATCCTGAGAGAACAGAAATACAGAACTGGGTGGATAATACAGAAAAAGATTTTTCAAGGAAGGAGAACAAACATCCGCGTTTCTCTGACGAAGAATGGCTGCAGAGATACCTATTTTATGATATTTACGAAATTTTTTGTGCATCCTTTAGCAACGACCTATATGAGTGGTTTTCAATATTAGCAAAACGAAAGAACTGTTATCAAGGTGGAGAACCTACGGTGTGGACTCCATAATTGATTAAGAGACTTAAAGCAGTGGATAGCCCAATCTCAAGAGCAGTAGACTTCTGGTTTGATAGCGTACTAGAATGCTAAGTTAAAGAATTTGTTGTTGACACTCTGGAGTCTTATAGCGCAGAAGAGGAAGATTTCTTCAAAGGATTCAGAGGTAAGTACCTGAACAATCTCAGTCTATACATTAAAATGTTGTTAGCAGAGAAAGGTGTCTTAAAAATGCAATAAGATCCCTAGAAATTTGACTCTGTAATGTTCAGTAATATAGACAGTGACACTGAGGAAAACATTTACACATTAAGAAGTGGTAAAAGATACAAGTATAGCACTGAGAAGAGGCCTAATGAACATGAACTTCACATCTCTCTAGAAACTGAGTTACAGGTTGAGACTGATAGTGAAACAGAACCTCGAGTAACTACCTATCATCCCATCACTCCACATAAACCTCCAGTTGACGACAGAAATACTGCTAACCCATAGAACAATAGTAGAAGTAACACCGCAAGAGCAAGTACTCAGAACGTTCCAAGTAGTAGTATCCCTAACACATCACAGAACACTATGCCTCCTAGAAGAAGAATGACATACGACATCAAACTGTCGACATTCAAAGGAACGGGTCTAGAAGACCCTGAGCAACACTGGTTTCTTTGTGAAGCTGTGTGGAATGTTAAACAAGTACATGATGATGCTATAAAACAAGCATATCTAGTTACCACATTCAGGGACATAGCTTTGACATGGCTTATGAAATACTCTGTTGGACAGAATAGGACCCTAGTGGATATTAAAACTACGCTCATTAGAGAGTTTAAAAAACCTAAGTCAGAATCGCAATGTATAACAGAGCTCAAACAACTTAAACAGAAATCGAGTGAGTCAGTGTGGGAATTTGACCAAAAGTTCAAAGCACTGTTAGATCAAGTGAGATTTGACATAGCACCACAACAGCACCAGGAATGGTTCATATCCACATTGTTGCCACACATTAGATTACCTCTGATGCAACAGAAGGTTACTTCGCAAACAGAGGCCCTAGAGATTGTGATGAAACTAGAGGCTTCGCCTATAGGAGAGACTAGCGCAGGTATGGTTCAGATACAGACCCAGCTAGCAAATTTGACATTACAACTACAAGATATGAAGAAAGGAAAGGAAACCCGAGAAGAGGTTTGGTGTACAAAGTGTAAGGGAGAAGGTCACTCCAAAGAAGATTATCTGGTATTTAAAGATTACATTGCTAGTGGAGCTCCAAACCCATTGAATCAATAGCAAGGACCATGGTGTGAGATTTGCCGATGTAGAGGACATCACCTAGAATATTGTTATTTAATTTAGACGTATGTGCAAACACCAAAGAACTTATACTGCACATTTTGTAAGTTAGTTGGCCATGATGATAGCAACTACAGAGCCTATGAACTAATGATGGAAAGAAAACATGATGTCTACCAAGTACAAGAAGAAACACCGCATAACAATGAAAATGTGCAGTATGATCAAGGCACATACAGAGGACGTGGTGGATTCAGATGCAGAGGAAGAAACAATGGCCAGGGAAGAGGAAGAGTTCAAATAGTATGTTATAACTGCACTCAACCTGGACATCTATCCAGAGATTGCACGAATGCTTGTACTACCTGCAAATATTCTAAGTCTTTTGATCATGCCATTGAGGCATGCCCTGTTTTGCACGAAAAAATTTAAGAAAGAATACCAGAGGCACAAAATAAGAACATACAGATGATCGCAGTTGAAAAATGGAATACAGATTGTAACATTCATGCTGTGACGTGAAGTGGAGCTACGACAGGTGAAGATCAAAGAACTGAAGCATCGACTTTTGAGAATCACCAAGATGAACAAAATCCTATTGGAGGGACTTGCATAAGAAAAGCAACTAGAAAAACACTTGCTTTCAAGCTGAACAAAGAAAAATAAGTCTTCATGGAAGCAAGAGAAACCTTCAAAGAGCTAGAACCTGTCACTCCACGAATCAAGTTGCAAAGTGAGACTTCGCTTGTAAAGGATATGGCAGCATCGTATGATCACTCGCATACTACAACAGATGCAATGAGTCCTGTTGTGCAGTTATTACAGATCTGCATGAAGCTGTTAAAACATGAGAATTCCTTAGCAGAGTTACAAATCCTACTGGGTAATTACAAGCAGCGCAATATAGTAAATGAAGCACATAGATTGGTTCATCATATCAAGAGACATAAAAGAACTGGAAGGGAAATGAGACTGAATGCGTAGATCAAATATTTTGAAATGGACGAGATTATCCTTGACTTAGGCTCATAATTAAATGTCTTGACAAAGCAGACATGGGAACAAATGGGGAAGCCAAAGTTATCATGGTCACCAATACAGTTGAGGCTAGCCAATCAACAAAAGGTTATACCCTTTGGGAGGTTAGCAAGTGTCCTTGTTGACATTGATGGAGTGCGAAGTAGAGTAGACTTCGAAGTGATTGAGATCATAAATGATAGTCAACCCTATCCTGTACTATTGGGGATTGATTGGGCCATGGATAACCTCGCAATAATAAACTTGAAAAAGAAGTAGATGATATTTGAAGGAGCAGATATCAGGGTCATCACACCCTTGGACCCTTCACAAGGACCTAGATACACTAAGCCAATAAGAGAAGAATGCATAGCGCAAGATCTGGATCATATCCACAAGATGACAGCGAATAAGGCAGATTACATCAGCCCAAGTGATGATGGAACACTGATTTGGCGATGTGACAGTTCTTGCATATCCGACTCAAATGCAGGACTAGAGAAATGGCAGAGCATAATGCACGAAGTATATGCAAGAAGATGTGCGCAGCTCACGAGATCACTGCACTGGATTGGAATAGAGGTAAGTCCAATCCCTACTTATGATGGAATGACTAATATTCATACATTTTTTCAAGAATGTCTTATATCAGTTTCAAATGAACATAAGATATCAGCATTGGATACAGCACTACGCGCTACACCTACTAGATGGTGGGGCCATGCACAAGCAGAATTTGACTACATGTGAAGAATGTAAGAACATGATGGAGATCAGATTTCTAGAACAAAATGAGTTCGTACAAGTAAAATATAATGGAAAAATTGATCCAAGAGAACACATAGACCTTTGCACGAAAGCATGGACACATAGACCACAAACAGAATGGGTTCATCTGTTTGTACACACATTAGAGAATATTCCAAAGAACTGGTACACAGAAATAGAACTGCACAGAGGAACGGTAGAATGGTCTATTATGGTTAAGAATTTCCAAGCAACTTTCAGCTTCGAGGATGAATGTCCAAATATAAATGAGCCATTACAGGTCATCAAAAAGAAGGTATTCAATGACACACCAAAACCTGTGTATCACCAACCATAGTGGGAAAGACAGCTAGAACATGCCCTGAAATGTTATAACTTCGCTTTAGATGAAAAAGAAGAGGAAAGCGATGATGACGACCCGCACAATGTTAACATACTTGAGTAGGAAGGAAAGCATGAAGTCGAAGGACCTCCATTGGAAATTATGGATCTGAGTAATCCTGTGAAAACTCAGAAGTGAACATTGGAACTACCGAAGAACCGAAGTTTGCTTCGATCGGAGATTATTGGGATGAAGAGACGATTGCGCAGATAGCAGATTTACTTCGCAAATACGAAGACTTATTTCCTACAGATTTTTTTGAAATGAAAGGCATTTTGGGCAACTTGGGGGTTATGAAAATACCTCTCAAGCCGAATGTGAAGCCCATTAAGTAGAGACCTTATCGACTCAATCCAAGATACAAAGAAAGGGTAAAAGAAGAGCTTGATAAGATGCTCGACGCAGGAATCATTAAACCTATAGAAGAGTTAGAAAGGATAAGTCCCATGGTTATCCAGGAAAATAAAACTAAAGGTGAAATTCGGATCTCTGTAGATCTCAAAAAGCTAAATGATGCATCACTGCATGACCCATTTCCTACTCCATTCACAGATGAAGTATTAGACAATGTTGGAGGGAATGAGGTGTACTCTTTCACTGATGGATTTTCTGGATATCATCAGATCATAATTGATATAGCAGACAGACACAAGACCACTTTTGCCACAGAATGGGGCTCATTTCAGTACACAATTATGCCCTTTGGTCGAAAGAACGCACCTGCTATTTTTTCAAGAGTATTTATTGTTGCATTCAAGGATTTCATCCATATATTTCTAGAAGTATATTTTGATGATTGGACAGTATTTGGGTTATTAAAGAACCATTATTCCAGCTTAAGACTGATGTTAGCAAAGTGTAGACAACATCAGATCTCCCTGAACTTGAAGAAGAGCATTTTTTGTGTTCCCTATGGAATTTTATTGGGACACATTGTTTGTAAATAGGGGATGATGGTTGATCCAGCTAAAATCGCAGTTATTGTGAACTTGCCAACACCTAATGCAGTAAAACAACTACGCACTACATTGGGGAATACAGGCTACTACAAGAAGTTCATTAAAGGATATGCGCAGATAACTGCGCCCATGGAAAAATTGTTGAAAAAATAAGCAAAGTTCATATCGACTCGAGACTTCCAGAAAGGACTGGACACACTGAAAGAAAGGATGGTAACTGCGCCTATCTTAGTTTTTCCAGATTGGAGCAAACATTTCCACATCCATATAGATGCTTCACCCATTGCACTTGGCCTTGTGCTAGCTCAACCAGGTGAGGGAGGTATTGAATCTTATTGCATTCTCAAGCAAGAAGCTGTCCTCAGTAGAGAAGAATTATACTACAACAGAAAGAGAAGGTTTAGATATGGTGTATGCACTGCAAAAGTTCAGGAACTATCTGCTAGGTGTGCACTTTTGTATGTTTACTCAACATTCAGCTTTGAAATATCTGGTCAATAAACCAGTGTTAGGCGGAAGGATCTATAGATGGTTGCTACTCTTTTAGGAGTATGAATTTGAAATCGTTGTTAAGCAAGGAAGGTTGAACTCAGAACCTAACCATCTTTCCAGAATTGAGTAAGGTGAAGAAACTACCAACCTAAAAGAAAGTCTACCATATGCGCAGTTATTTTCTATTCAGATAACAGATGACTATTATAAGGACATTATAGAATTTTCGACCATAGGTTTGACACCTACAAAGTTTACTATGTAGTAAAAGAAACACTTGGTATTAAAAGGAGCTGACTTCACCATAATTGCACGACAATTATACAAGTTCGAACCAGATGAAGTACTGCGCAGATGTGTGCTAGAACACGAGAAACCATTGATACTAGCTTAATCACATACAGGGGTGTCTGGAGGTCCCTACGCAGGAAGAGCTACAATGCAGAAAATTTTAAGATCGGGACTATGGTGGACTACACTCCATAAGGATTCAAAGGAACATTGCCGAAGTTGTGATGTTTTCCAAAGAACAGGGAAGCCATCTTGCAGAGATGAGATGCCATTAATGCCACAATTGACATTGCAAGCCTTTGATAAATGGGCTATTGATTTCGTGGGACCTATTAACCCACCAGGGAAGTGAACTGGTTCGAGATACATTATTACAGCTACAAACTATCTAACCAGATGGGCAGAGGAAAAACCAGTAAAGGATGGTAGCACAGTTACTACCGTGCAGTTCATTTTTGAAAACATCAACACAAGGTTTGGATGTCTAAAGATCCTAATGAGCGATCATGGGACACACTTCTTGAATAGAACTATTGAATCCCTGACTGAAGAATTTCAGATTTACCATCAGAAAAGCACACCATATCATCCACAAGCTAATGGCAGTGTTGAATCCTTCAACAAGGTATTAGAAAATGCGCTGACTAAGGTATGCAACATAAACATGGATGATTGGGATCTACGAATACCAGTTGTGTTATGGGCATATAGGAAAACTTGCAAGAAGTTGACAGGCCATACACCTTTCAGGTTAACATATGGACAGGAAGCTATAATGCCAATGGAATACATAGTACCAAGTTTGAGAATTGCAGCTTTCACAGGCACGGCAGATGATGAGACAATGGAAGAAACGCTACTACACTTGGTTGGCTTAGAGGAAGATCGCTTCATTGTAGGCTTTCACCAACAAGTGCATAAAAACATAGAGAAAGCATGGCATGATCGCCACATCAAGCACAAATTATTTCAGGTAGGAGACCTTGTCCTCTTTTATGACAGCAAATACATGAAGTTTCCTGAAAAATTTAAAATGAATTGGCTAGGAACATATATTGTTAAGCATGTTACTAATGGTGGCGTAGTTCGGCTAGCCACATTAGTAGGAGAAAACCTACCAGGCCTTATTAATGGAAGTAGACTAAAACCCTACGGGATAGTCCTACTTCACCCGAACCTCAGTGATCAGAAGCAAAGAAAATTCTAAGTGTCAAGTGCAGTTGATGTTGGACACTGAGAATGACAGAATAAAGAGTATGCACACAATTTTGGTGAAATACAAAGTTCCAAGAAATATGAATTGCGGAGTGTACGTTGGAAGCGCAGATGCAAAGTGTACACCGGAAGCTACGATGCGAAGTACGAGTAGGAAGCACAGCTGCGAAGTTAAAAAGGATAGATCATAAATGCGTAGTAGAACCTCGCATATTTTGTCTAAGATGTGAGCGAAGTTTGACGGAACTAGCCATTAAAATGTTGGTCAGAAAAGTAGTCGTTATACAGTGTTTTGCCGATGGTCACTTTTGCATTTAACACGAAATTAGCCATTTCCGACGCATTCAATGAAAGAAAGGACCCTGGGATAATTTTCTTGTATGCATTCATGATGTTTGGAAGAATGCATACAAGAAAATGGGATCCAGGAATTCTCCTTCCTGATGGTATGGGTTGGAGAGCACTCCTAATTGTTGGAGTGCAATACAAGCAATGGGACCTTGGGATAATTTTTTAGTCTCATTGGTTTCAATTTTTTGGGGGAAGCAAGTAGTATGGGAGATTGAGTCTCCACTAAATAAAGTGATTTAAATCATAGTAGTGTAGTAGCAAGCATGGTGGTTCCTCTCTAAAATATTCATGGAATCTCGAAGACTCAAAGTTAGGAAACTTAGTGGAAACTTCAAGAATTATATAGTGGTATCAAAAAGGGTTTCCAAAAGATGAAAGAGGTAAAAGAGTAATTGTGAAAACTTGGTTTTGATGGATTTAATTAATATGTTGGTGTTTAGTGGTGAGGTCATAGGGAATATCAATATGAAAAAGAAAATCCACATCTCCTTGCTTTCGAAAGCACAAAATTGTAGTGCATGAGTGCCACTACTCAGAGTTTTAGAAGGGAATCCTTGGGAAGCAAAGTTTTGGAAAGAAAGCAAGTTCTTCAACATCTATGTTTCAAATTGCTTGAGGACAAGCAATATTGGGAAGGGAGGATTTGTCATGTCCCAAAAAACTGCATTGGGTCACAATGGACTAAACCACTTGGCCATATTCATGATAGTCTGTCAAATTGATGATAAGAGTCAAATAATTACCAAGCATGATGTCTAAGTTAGTAATAATGTAAAATTATATCCAAGTGGACAAGGTGGTTCACATTAAGAGAAAATTCCCAATTCAAAGTTTGTAATATTCCCATCCAAATGAACTATCATGGAGGAAAATTACTAGTTTCCAAGGATGGGGGTGAAAGCATTAAAAGTTGGAGTAAAGGATCTACAAGACCCAAAATGACCTTAGACCTACAAATTCACATTAAATGGGTTAATTAAATAATAATACAAATAAAATAATGTGGCATTAAACCATGAGTGTTCATGTATATGTAACTTCGGAATGTATTTCATCTATGTATATTGTACTCCTATACAGATGTGTTATTCCTCTATACGAAGTGTTGTCATTTGTATTGACAAGTGTCGCAAGTATCATAACTTGCCGATGGGTTATTAGACCACCATGTGTGGGGTCGGCCCTGATTAAGTTAACCATGGGTTATTAGGATAAGCTAGACAAGTCAGCCACATTAGTTTATTTGGCAGGACAGGACAAGTATAAATAGAGATCGGGAGATCTCTATTTGGACATCTCATTATTCACTTGTACATCACTCGAAAAGTGGCGCACTAGTTGAGGAGGAGGAGGAGCTGCTAGTAGAAGACTATCTCTTGTACTTTGGTTGTACCTTGGTTGTATTATTGCTCTATCTATCTCTGAGGAAGTTGTGGGGTTTTCCCCACGAAAACTCTATGTGTCTATTGTCTCTTCTATTTGCCTCTTGTTGTGATTGACATGATTGACATGCTTGATATGATTGATATGTTGTACATGTTATTCTCTCAGTAAAGATCCTAGAGTATATTGAATTAATGCTAAAAAATTAACATGGTATCAGAGCTTCCCTGAGAAAAAGACATTATGCAGTGGTGGAAACTAGGGTTTCTTGTTTATTGGGTTTCTCTCCACAGATTCTGGAAAAGCAGTAAGGTAGATTGACTCTACTCATCAAGGAGAATCTATCTCTCCAATCAGAATTCAATTCTGAGCACTTTCAGTTTTGTCCCTAAAAATTAGGGTTTCCACAAAAATAGGAATTTCTAAAATCTGAAGACATAGCTGGAAGCTCCTTGAAAAAATCTAAGTTTAGAGCTTTGGATCGAGATTTTTGGTTGGGTGAAGCTCCGGAAAACTCAAACCCTAATTCAGGGTCCTCCCAAGTGAATCCGGGAAGACTAAAAGGAATTTTCAAAGGGTGAAACTTTGCAGATATCAAATTCTGAATATACCAAGCTGACCAGCTCATCAAGGCACATCTTTCTATCCTTTCAAAATTTTGAAATTCATATTTTGAATTTTTAGGGTTTCTCTAACAAACCCTAATCCGGGACGAGATCCAGTTTTCAGCAAATCAAGTGGTAAGACCTAAATCTTTTCTATTTCCATTTGAAGTACTCTTTAAGATGTCTCACCACACCAAGATTGAGGATAAGCTTGAAGGGGATGATAACTTCCGAGCATGGAAGTATAGGATTGGGTTAATCCTTGAAGAAAATGAATTGGACACCTACATCAGCTCTGAGGTCCCTATCCCAGAGGATGAAGAGGCTAAGGCATTGCGTAAGAAGAACTTGGTCAAGAAAAGAGAATTATTGTTGATTCTATCAAAGACCATCTCATACCACATGTGTCATCTCTGAAGACACCCAAGGAGATGTTTGACTCTTTGACCAAGCTATTTGAAGGGAAGCACATAAATCAGAAGATGACTCTGCGGAATCAATTGAAAAGGGTCAAGCTGTTGAATGGAGAGACCATTCAATCTTATTTCTCCAAAGTCTCTCAAATCAAGGAACAACTTGAAGCTGTAAATGAAGTGGCGAAGAATGGAAAAATTGTGATGACCACTTTGAATGGCCTACCTAAGTCATGGGATTCCTTTATCCAAGGAATATGTGCAAGAAGGAAGTTAATCTTCTTCAGTAGACTGTGGGATGAATGTTCACAAGAAGAAGCTAGGCTTGTAGCTTGAGAAGAAAATATGGGAAATGAAGATCAAGCTCTCACAACTCACACCAAAAGAAGCAATCCTAAGAAGGAGCACTCTCATTACAAGAAATCCTCTCACACCCATCTAAAGAATAGGAAAGATATGAGATGCTTCACATGTAATGAGAAAGGACACTTTGCTGTAGATTGTCCCAAGAACAAAAAGGACAACAACTTCAACAAAAAGAAGAAAGGCAACAAGAAGAGATTTCATGCTCATGCTGCTGAGAATGATGAACCTCCCAAGAAGAAGGCTAGAACAGAAAGTGATGATGATGACTCATCAAGAGAAGAAAAATATGTTCTAATCTCTGCTCTCACAGGTACTATCTCTCATGGTTGTAATGATTGGCTTATTGATAGTGGGGCTTCCAAACACATGACTAGGTTTAAAGAATCTTTTGTAAATCTATCTGAACATGAGTCACCCGATAAGGTGAAACTTGGGGATGACTATCAATATCATATGAAAGGAATTGGTGAAGCCTCGTACAACCTAGACTCTGGGAAGTCTTTGAAGATGATAGAGGTTCTATATGTACCTGGGCTCAAGAAGAACTTACTCTCCATATCTGCATTGGATGCAAAAGGCATGAGGGTTGCATTTGTAGATGGCCAAGTCCTAATGTGGCCAAAAGGTAAAACTAAAGATGATGCAGTGGTGATTGGAGAGCAAGAGGAAGGATTGTATAAATTGAAGGGACAACCTGAACATGCCATGGTACATGAATCCATGGAGCCAAGTGAACGTTGGCATACAAGGCTTGCTCATGTGCACTGTAGAGCACTTCCAATTGCAAGCAAAGCTGTAGAGGGTCTTCCTGAAATCAAGACCAAGCATGAAGGTATTTGCAAAGGATGTGCAAAAGGAAAGAACATAAAGAAGGCATTTCCAAGTAGTGAAAGCAAGAAACAATGAATCTTGGAAATTATCCACTCTAATGTATGCGGACCAATGTCTTCTAGTTCTCTGGGTGGGTATGTTTACTATGTCTCTTTCATTGATGACTTCTCCAGGAAGACTTGTGTTTACTTCTTGAAGAACAAGGATGAAGTGTTTGATAAGTTCAAGGAATTCAAAGCCTTGATGAAAAACCAAACTGATAAGAAGATCAAAACATTCAGATCGGACAATGGCAGGAAATTCACTTCAAGAGAATTCAAGAAGCTATGCAGTGATTTAGGGATTAAGAGGGAGTTGACTGCTCCCTACAATCCACAACAAAATGGAGTTGCAAAAAGGAAGAATCGAACAATCACAGAAGCAACACGGGAAATGTTGCATGACCAGGATCTGCCTATGCATCTGTGGGCAGGAACAGCCAAGACAACTGTATATGTGCAGAACAGAACACCACACAAGATATTGGACAACAAGACACCAAAAGAGGTCTTCTCTAGTAAGAAACCTGAAGTCAGCCATCTCAGAATATTTAGTTGTTCAGTATACACTCATGTTCCAAAGGAAAAGAGGAAAAAGCTAGATCCTTAAGGAAAGAAGGGCATCTTTGTGGGGTACAGTGAAAGCTCAAAGGCTTACAAAATATACTTTCCAGGGTTCAAGAAGATTGATGTCAGTAGGGATGTAACATTTGATGAAAACTCAACCTTCATCAAATCAATAAAGACACCTGTTGAAGAGCATTGAGAACTAAAGGAAAACATATTTCAAGACATCACCATGACTTAATCAATTCCAGAAGCAGATCGTGAAGTTGAAGATCCACAAATACCTATAGATCCACCCCGTGAGAATAACTCTCATAAGACGAAACCTGTATGGGATAGAGAGCTCATCCAAGATGTAGAAAGATATGGCATTTTAGAAGAAGAACACAGAGCAAAGAAGAGAACTAAATCACATACTAGCTATGTTGCTTTACTCTGTGATATTATGAACAAAGAACCTTCCAGTTATGAAAAGGCAGCGGAAAAGAAAGAATGGAAGGATTCCATGGTCGAGGAATACTAGTTGATCATGAAGAATGATGTTTGGGATGTAGTCCCAAGACCTGAAGGAAAGTTTGTTGTGACTTCCAAATGGATCTACAAGATCAAGCATGCTGCAGATGGCAACATAGAGAAATATAAAGCAATATTTGTAGCTCGTGGCTTCTCCCAGAAAGAAGAGATTAACTATGAAGAGACGTTTTCTCCTGTGGCCGGATACACTTACATTAGATCAGTACTTGCTCTGGCTATAGTGATGAAATGGAAGATACACCAGATGGATGTCAAGATAGCTTTCTTGAATGGTGTAGTCGAGGAGGAAGTGTATGTGGAGCAGCCACTTGATTTTGAGACACATGACAGGGAGTCATATGTGTGCAGACTGAAGAAATACTTGTATGGATTGAAGCAAGCTCCTAGGACTTGGTATGGTAAGATAGATAGCTTTCTATCCAGTTTGGGCTTTACTAAGAGTAAAGCAGATTCCAACCTTTACTACAAGGTTGAGGAAGGCAATCCTGTGATACTACTCTTGTATGTGGATGACCTGTTTGTAACAGGAGAGGATGGATTGATTTCCAATACTAAGAGGAAGCTTGCTGCCAGGTTAGAAATGAAGGACTTGGGTATGATGAACTATTTTCTAGGCATGGAGGTGTGGCAGAGTGCAAATGGGATCTTCCTTGGACAAGGGAAGTATGTAGTAGAGATCCTGAAGAGGTTCGGGATGATGGAATGGAAGGCCATGGCCACACCTATGGCATCGAACCTGAAGCTTTTGTATGATGCTTCATCTGATCCAGTTGATGTCACTGTGTTTCGTTAGATGATTGGGTCCTTGATGTACCTGATGAACACTAGACCAGATATTTTCTTTGCGGTGAACACATTGAGCCAGTTCCTGACAGATCCCAAAGGTGTTCACCTGGTTGCTGTAAAGCATATTCTGAGGTACCTGAAGGGTACAATTGATTATGGGCTCAAGTATGATGCGAATCAAAAGTTTAACCTGTAGGGTTATGTTGATTCAGATTGGGCAGGCAGTGCTGTAGATAGGAAGAGCACATCTGGGTGTTGCTTCAGTATGGGATCAGGTGTGATCTCTTGGTTTAGTAGGAAATAGTCTTGCGTAGCACTGAGTACAACCGAGGCAGAGTATGTTGCAGCATGTTCGGCTAGTTGTGAGGCAGTATGGCTCTGGAAGCTACTGTCTGAGTTATTTGATCTCCCGCTAGAGGCTATTGGTATCTTTTGTGATAACCAGAGTTGTGTGAAGTTGTATGAGAACCCAGTGCTCCATGACAGGTCAGAGCACAATGAGATCAAATATCATTGTATCAGGGATATGGTGGAGAGAGGAGCAGTGAAGCTCCTGTATGTTGTGACGGACGAGTAGATTGCAAATGTGCTGACAAAACCACTAGCCAGAGTGAAGTTCGAATACTTCAGAGAGAGGCTTGATGTTCTTCAGATTGATGACACTTCAAGGAAGAAGTGATGGACATATTTGCTGAAGCCATTCCAAGCATGATGAGAAGAGGATCCTTCCCATGGCTATGGATGTAAGCGCTGGATGATGAGCATCAGGATGATGTTCGAGTTTCTGCTCTGAATGATCAGTTGGATCGTTTATATATATGTATGCATCATGTTGGATGTGTGTTATGATCAGTTGGATCATTTATATGTATGTATGTATGCATCATGTTGGATGCTGGATATGATCAGTTGGATCATTTATATGTATGTATGCATGCATCATGTTAGATGCTAGATATGATCAGTTGGATCATGTATATGGGTGAATCCATGAAGATGGGTGTCTATTTTGGGGGGTTCCGTGAGAAAATAATTCTGAATTTTTCATGTTTTCCATCTTTGGGTGAATAAAAGTGATATTTTTGTTTGGAATTTCACTTTTCACTAAAAAACAAACTTTTAGATAATTATGTTAGCTTTCTATCCATATTTTTTTCAATTTTTTATATTGAGATTTGATATGTCAATTCGACAAATGTTTGACAGTGTATTCTTATAAAATGAAAGGACTACAAAATAGCCATGTTTTGTCGCACACGTAAAATCATTGTTAAACTTGTTTTTTGCAAAAAAGAAATATGCTACGATAATCTACACACAATATAATACTGCATGACTATACGTTTATAACAAATGGATCTATATTCTAATTATTATATTTATTTGAATTCGATCAATGGAGAAACATTGTCGATTTTCAACATATTTTTTGTCGCAAAACTTTTCTCTCAACTGAATATAAAACTAAAAATTCTATGAATACCCTTTTGAAGTAGACACGCCAATTAACTGCACCATAGTTTTCTCAATTTTTTTAATGGTGTATTTTTAAAGTTATGAATTTTTCATTTCACCGCATTTTGAAAGAGATGAAACTAAACTCAACACCTATTAAGAAAACAAACACTTACAAATATCAGATCTTACCTATACATAAAGAAATCTATATATTCGAAAAATAGATTCAATAACAAAACTAATGGTATCAAGTCTGACAGTCGCTTTATAATGTAAGAGACCATTTTTACCTTCTGAAAATGGAGAAATATGAAAACTGTGAGAGACAATCAGATTTTCAGGTTTCAGATGTTATTCGGTCGAATAACTGTTTTCCGTAACGGTGACGTCAATTTAATCAAAGGTTATTCGGCCGAATAACCAAATGTAAAAAAAAAAACTCGTCGACTGGAGAAAAAAATAATAATAATTTCTTATCTAAACTTATATAAATAAAGCTAAATACTTCAATTAATTTCTCACATTTTAATTTCGCATACTTTCTAGTCAGAATATTTTTTAAGGGATTTTTCAAGAAGCTTTTATTTCAAAGGGAGTTTTTTTTATAAGGTATTTTTTTTCTTACTTCTTTCTAAGGAATACATTGAAATAATGTTTTTCTAAAGCATTTTTGCAAAATGAGTTTTTATTCCAAATTTTTTGCACTTCTTATTTCTTTGCAATGGGTTTTTTTTCCAAGGATTTTCTAAGGAGCTTTTTTTGCAAAGAGAGTTTTTTTTATGAAGTATTTTTTTTCAAGCTTTTTGCACTTCTTATTTCTTTGCAATGGGTTTTTTTTCCAAGGATTTTCTAAAGAGTTTTTTTTGTAAAGAGAGTTTTTTTTATGAAGTATTTTTTTTGTTATTTATTTCCAAGGAATACATTGAAAGATTGTTTTTTTAAGACATTTTTTCAAAATAAGTTTTTATTCTAAGCTTTTGCACTTCTTATTTCTTTGCAATAGGTTTTTTTTTTCCAAAATGACGATTTTAAAGAGTTTTTATTCCAAGTTATTTTTTCAAAGGAGTTGTCTTTTTTCTTCTTATTTATTTGAAAATGATTTTTTCAAATGAGTTTTTTCAAAGTTTTTTTTTTCTAAGTATTTTTGCAAAAAACGTTTCTTTTACAAAGTATTTTACAAGTGATTTTTTTAGAAAATGTTTCTTTCCAAAGTGTGCATTTACAGAGTTTTTATTCCAAGGCATTTTTGCAAATAAGATTTTATTTCAAGTTATTTTTATAAAGGAGATGTATTTTTTATTCTTATTTCTTTGAAAAAAGGTTTTTTCAAATTCTCCCAAGTTATTTTTGCAAAAAAATTATTTTGTTGCAAGGGTTTTTACAAAAAAATCTTTTTCCCAGGTATTTTTTCAAAGAAGTTTTTTTTTCTATTGAGTTTACAAAGAAGATTTATTTAGAAAGTGTTCTTATTCTTTTCCAATGGGTTTTTTTAGAAAATGTTTCTTTCCAAAGTGTGCATTTATAGAGTTTTTATTCCAAAGCATTTTTGCAAATAAGATTTTATTTCAAGTTATTTTTACAAAGGAGATGTATTTTTCCTTCTTATTTATTTGAAAAGGGATTTTTTCAAAGTCTCCCAAGTTATTTTTGCAAAAAAATTATTTCGTTGCAAGGGTTTTTACAAAAAAATCTTTTTCCCGGGTATTTTTTCAAAGAAGTTTTTTTTTTTTCAGTGGGTTTACAAGGAAGATTTATTTAGAAAGTGTTCTTATTATTTTCCAATGGATTTTTTCAAAGATGATTTATTGTCAAAGAGTTTTTATTTCATTCAAAGAAGGTTCTTTTCAAAGGAAACTTGTTTCCAAAGACTTTTTCTTCAAAAGACTTTTACAAGATTTTAATAAGGTGAAGTAAATTTCAGTTCATGTGTTTATAAATTTCGTAACTATTTTTAAATCTTCATTTTGTTTTTTTACAATAAAATGATGATTCTTTAATTTATCATTTATAGATTAAACAATCATGGGCAGTAAGAGAAACCGTCAAAGAAAATATGATCGTAAACATGCTGATGATGATGATAATAGAGAAAAGAAAAAACTTAAATATCATACCAACAAAGAAAGCCTTGCAGAAACGCAAGCAACGATTATTGAAGATACAAATACATTTTTACATGATAATGTTGATTAAATGGAAATTGAAAATAGAGTACAAGAAGAACAAATTGAAGTTGAAGAAACCATTATTGAAGATGTAAATAGTGATTTACATACTAATATCAATGAAGTCAATATTGAAGATCAAGTTTAAGAACCATAAATTGGACCATGTATGTATATATCATGTATTTTTCAAATTCATTTTTTAAAATGAATTGTATTTTTGGATACATGTTTTAAATTAAATTTAACTTGATGTATAGGTACTTTCACAATTGATGATGAAACGTTAGAAAATGTTGATTGCAACAAATATGGAAAAAAAATACCCATACATGCTGCACGATATTGGGCTCAAAAAATTTATGATGATGTTCTGAATAATTATTCAACAACAGAACAAGCACAAATTTTGAGATGTTTATTAGTGTCCAAGAAGTTAGAAGATACTACATCATTATTGGGTATTCACAAGGTGATCAAAGAGTCGAAATTAAAACATAATATGATAGAAAATATAGGTGATGCAATAAAAAAGTTTGAAAAATCTAGGAAGAAAGACATTAGTGCTGCACGAAGAGCAATTCATACAACAATTATTTCGACTAGTACTAAACAAAAATGTTTGACAACACAGCTAGCAAAAGCAGTTGGAACCTCAAGAAAGACATTATACAAACATAGCAAATTCAGAATGCAAATAGATGAAAATGATGAACTTGCTTGCTGGGAAATTATTTGTAGACAGCCTTACAAAGATAGAATGGGAGCAGGTGTTAAAGATATTGTACGGGAATATTGGTTGACACATGCTCGAGTTTCACCAAATTCAAGAGATGTAATATGACAAAGAGTATCACGAGGAGTATATGTATGCAGTCCAAAACATATAATGGATATGACACAAGTACAATTGTTCAATAAATTCAAGGAAGATCATCGTGTAATTAATGTGTCAATCACTACATTTGTGCAACTAAAATCATGGTATGTTAGACCTATTACTATCCGTGACACATGTTGTTGCCGTTATCATGTGCAATTCCAATTATATTACGACACATTTCTTGAATTTGGTAAAATGTTTTGGACAAATTCACCATCTCCACCCACAACACGTGAATTCATATCTCAAACCCTATGTGAGAGAAATCACGATGAAGTATTTTATAATAAGAAATGTGTCAATGGAAAACATTGTAATCATTGTGGAAATTTAATTTTATTCCACAATAAATATCCTATCGATACTAATCACTCACTGTCAAATGTCACCGTTGATTGGAGAAAATATGAATACATTACAAGTACTAGTGATGTACATTCCAAAATGATTGATTTGCGAGAAGATAAAATAGGTGTGACAGATTTTCTCAAGAAAGTCGAAAGTGCAATTTATAAATACACCAAGCATTCACATGGAGCACGATGACAAGACCTTCAATTCAAACAGTCTCGTGAAATTTTTCCACCAGGAACAATTTTTTCAGTGGTTGATTTTGCATAAAATTACACATTTGCTACACAAAAAGAGATACAGAGTGAATACTATCATTCTGACCAAGTTTCAATGTTTGTCCATATTTTATATAGACATTATCAACAGGATGTTGATAGCATTGAAAGCACGTGTGACAATCGAGATGTGATTAAAGAATATCACTTTTATATCAGCGATGATCGTACACACGATACACATTTTGTTCAACATTGTATTGAAAGTATTTTCTACAATTCACTAAAGGGACGTAACATTAAATTCAATGAGCATTGGATATGGTCGGATGGATGTGCCGGACAATTTAAATCTTCACGATCATTTTATTGGTTATGTCGACTTCATAAAGCATTGAACATTAAACATCGCTGAAATTTCTTTGAAACTGGTCATGGAAAAGGTGAACATGATAGTACAGGAGCATGCGTAAAAAGAACACTTCGAAGATGACAAATGAACCATAGTTCTGCACGGTTCCATTCAGTTGCAGAGGTTTTCCAATGGTGTAAATCACATCTAAACCATGATTATAATCAATAATAAAAAAATGTGTGCAGGGATGTACACACAAATGTTTTAATTTATATTTTATTGTCAATTTAAAAAAAAGTATGTACCTAACATCAAAATTTGTCATTTGTGTACTAGGTTTTTTTGGCATGTTGGGGTCCAAGATATAAATAGATCAATACCATACGACGGTAACACCATACAAGGGACTAGATATTTTCACTCTATTCAAACAAAAGCCTTCCAAAACATTTATGCATTTGACAGTAGAAAGCAATCATGCTTTTGTCATATTTGCACTGAAAATATTGAATCTACAGAAGTTTGTGAAAACATAACGAACAACTACGTGAAACATTGGAAACACACACAGATTAATCCTAAAGGAAAAATGCCACTAGCAAGCATAGAAGAATTAGAATCAGAAGATATAGGAATATCATCTGATGGCGATAGAATTTCAGATCTCGTTAGAGAAGGTAATGATCAAATACCACTGTTTTGTCGATTGTTCATTCTTGTCCTTCACCTTATACACATGTATATTAGTCAATTTAATTGAATTAAAAATCCTAACATCAATTGTAATTTGCACAGGAGATGTTTTTGTTGTGATTGCACCTGTAGACAACAATGAAAATGTGAAGTATTATTTGATGCGATGCATTGAAGGAAAAATGAAGTTATTGGAAGACTACAATGAAAACGGATATACATACGAGAGAGGATCCATTATTTTAAAGGGCTATTTTTTTCAGCAGACCCATATGACTCAAAATTATGTCTACTTTCAGGATTATGAACCTGATGTTATATGTTGTCAATATAGCCATTTAGTATGTACATCCCGAATAAAATTGGTTCAAGTTCCTTCGAAAAAACAATTAAAAAATAAAAAATAGAAACCGTCCAAATATGACCATGAACGGATAATTGAAGACGACATTCCATTGCGATGTTTTTAAAACTATATATTTAAAATTAATAGATCAATGGTTTTGTCGATGTCATTGTCAAATGTTGTGTACAATATATTTTTTCTTTCTATGTCTATGATCTTGAAAGGAACTGGAGTATAAGAGTTTAAATGATCATATTCTAGTATGCTGAAATTTGAATTCAAAAATTATTTGGTAATGAAAACCTCAAGGTGTAAAATTTTTGTCTTAATTCTGTCTAAAATACTTTATTCGGGTCCCCATATGTCTATTAGACCACTTAAGGGACGAGAAATGGATGTGTGGATGTCGCCACTCTCCGCCTTGAATCTTTAATTTAAAATATCACTTGTGTAAGTTCACATAACTGAAATCATGGCAAATGGAGACAACGATCATTTGATTTTTAATCACAAGAAAAGATTCCAGGATTATGAAGCTTATGCTAAATTAGAGGAATGATTATTTACAACAAATCGATGAAAATTCATCAAATTGTTGTCTAAAATCATTGCTCTAATTTAGCACAAGCTTCACAATCCTGTAATCTTCGCTTATGATTAAAAAACAAAAAATCGTTATCCCCATTTGCCATGATTTCAGCTGCATCAAATGTACCTGGACATTGAAAATAAGAATTATTAATTAAAAATTCATATCAAAATTTGAACAGATAATATTCATTTTTCAACTTCCTAACATTCATATTTCAATCAAAACTTCCTAACAAATTTCGAAACTTTGATCTCAGGTTTAACATTCATTTTTAAACTTTCTACCATTCATATTTTTATCAAAACTTGCTGACATTTCTAAACTTCCTAACATTCAAAGGTAACAATCATGTTCTTGACATTCAATCTTAACATTCATTCATTCATTGCACATTATCATAAATTCTTTAATATCCATTCTTACCATTACATTCATTCTTAACATTCCTATCAAAATTTAAACCTAACATTCAGATTTCAATCAAAACTTCCTAACAAATTCCTAAAATTTGAACTTAACATGTTCATTTTTAAGATTCCTAGTTCGTCCATATTTCTATCAAAACTTCTAACATTCCTAAACTTCCTAACATTCAAAAGATAACATTCATGTTCCTAACATTCATTTTTAGACTTCTTAGTCCATCCATATTTCCATCAGAACTTCTAACATTCCTAAAATTTGAACTTAACATGTGTTTCCTTTTAAGCTTCCTAATTCATCCATATTTCTATCAAAACTTCTAACATTCCTAAACTTCCTAACATTCAAAGATAATATTTATGTTCTTAACATTCATTTTAAACTTCCTAGTTCATCCATATTTCCATCAAAACTTAGATAACATTCCTAATCTTCCTAACATTCCTAAGCTTCATAACATTCTTAAGCTTCCTAGTTCATCCATATTTCTATCAAAACTTCTAACATTCCTAAACTTCTTAACATTCAAAGATAGCATTCATGTTCTTAACATTCATTTTTAAACTTCCTAGTTCATCCATATTTTCATCAAAACTTCAAACATTCCTAAATTTGAACTCAACATATGTTCACTTTTAAGCTTCCTAGTTCATCCATGTATTTCTATCAAAACTTCCTAACGTTCAAAGATAACATTCATTTTTAAACTTCCTAATTCATCCATATTTCCATCAAAACTTAGATAACATTCCTAATCTTCTTAGAACATTCTTAAGTTTCATAACATTCTTAAGCTTCCTAGTTCATCCATATTTCTATTAAAACTTCTAACATTCCTAAACTTCCTAACATTCATGTTCTTAACATTCATTTTTAAACTTCCTAGTTCATCCATGTTTCCATCAAAACTTCTAACATTTCTAAACTTCCTAACATTCAAAGATAACATTCATATTCTTAATATATTCAATCTTAACATTCATTCATATTTCAATCAAAACTTCTTCATTCATGAACTTTAAACCTATGTTCATCCATTTTTAAACTTCCTTTAACATTTCTAAACTTCATAATATTCAAAAGTATCATGTTCTTAACATTCTTGATCTTAACATTCATTCTTACATATTCATTCATTGATTTAAATATGCAAGTACATATTCTAAACCTTTAAATCACACCAAATATGCTAAATAAACAAAAATAAGTAGATCATTTAAACCAAGTTTCACAAAATATGTAAGTTCAAAGGACATATATATAATCCTCAAAAAAATGTTCATGAACATGCAAGTTCAATGTACATATATGTATCTAGTCCAAAAATAAATCTCCTCGACATGTCCAAAACAAATCTTTGCAATCTACGCATATCAACAAAAAAAAAATGTCCACCATGCTATCCTCCACTAGGGCCTCCCCTTGGACTCAACCCACCCTGCAACATGTATAAAAGAAGATTATGAATATCATTTAAATTATTTAAACTAAATTCGGAAAATTAAAATATTAAACTTATATATCAAAAACAATTCAATTATTAACAAAATTACATCAAATTCTCCAAATACTTGTTCACCACCATCCGCCAAAGGATTTTTCCCTTTGCCTCCAAAAGACTTAAGAGACCCAAGCTGCAACATATATAAAATCAATTTATGAATCTCATAAATTACTTGAACAAATTTTAATTAAATCCATAAAAATTAAAATGTTAAACTTATATCAAAGATCAATTCAAGTGTGAACAAAATTACCTCCTTTCCAATATCTGTTGTGTGAAGCAAAGAACCTATATCTTCCCCCTAAAATTTTAATTGTATTAATAAATAAAACATAATGCAAACCAAAAAAATTACTGTGTCAATTAACTTAAAACTAAAACAAAAAGATTAAAAAAACATTAGCTACAATAGATGGTAAATCATTTATAAAGTTCGTATCTAAAGAAACCTGTATGGATAAGTCAAATTAACAATAAGATGCATAGTTAAATTAAAATTAAAATATATATATATATCAAGTTCAAACATAATTACAAATATGTAAATAATAAATATACCTCTCGAATATTCTCTAGATTTTCGTTAGTTGAAACATGGAAAGAATGTTCATTCATCATTCTTGAAAACTACAACCAATAAACATTTACATAATGTATTTATTACTTTACATCAAAAAACATAATTTATCATTCATATAATGTAACAAAAAATTCAATTCAAAATGAATAAAATATTTAATTAAGATCAAGTCATATCATAATCAACAAACCTCTCCCAAACTCGATGTGTCATTGGATATAAAATTTGCCGCTAGGTCACGACAAACCTTGACATATGCCTTAAGATCTTCAATACTCATTCCATCTATCTCATCATTAGTTTTGTAAACAAACTTTTGACGAATAGCAGAACGAGCCCTTTCTCGAACCAATCCCATATCTACTCCAACTAATGCTGACGATAAACTATCGCCAACAAAATTTCTTGCAGTTGTCCTAAGTTGAGATGTGGGCTCTATCTCTGATCTTAATGCTACCAACCTAGGTGGGCGAGATATCTAGGGTGGAGATCGAAGAGTTGTAGGGTCTCTAAGAGCACCTTTTTTATTATATATTCAACCATTTTCAACTCCATAAAATTCTGAATGAACATCGGTATAGTCTGGCTTCATATTTAAGAAAACTCAGCATAAAAAAATCTAGCAAAATATTGAGAAACCTTATCATTCCATGGAAACCGACCATAGGCTGCGAGAAACCGATCATAGAGTAGATGTGCAAGATCAGGATGCTTGAAATATTGCACTTTCAACATTTCTCGCTTTAGACCTTCTTTGAAGTTAAACATTGATTTGGCCTGTTCTTTCGTCACTCTCTCCTTCACAACATCCCACTTGTCTGAACCCATCACTTGTTCCCTTCGTCTTCGCATCAAATCAACAAAACCATTTGTAGTTGGTCTAAGATTCTCATATGCCTGAATGAATTTTTGCAATGATCCCAAAACAATCTTCAAACTTTGTTTACTCTCTGGAGGGAGATCCATAGTAGACAAATCATTTTCCAACTTTCCGTAGTGGGATCTACATCTTTCAAGAGTCATTTGATGATCACCACTTTCCCATGGAAGCTCCCGAGGTAGATCAAATGGATATGTTGTAATGGGTGTACAACCCTCAGTTAATTCAACATATTGCGTCCTAGCTCGACCATCATCACCTTGTGTAGAATGATGAGCCTCTTGAGAACCTTGCTCTACACACTCATCCGTCTCCCTTTCTTGCTCTGTCTCCCTCCCTATAGAATTACAAGCATCTTCTGAACCATGCTCTGCTTCAAATAAAAAAAAGTTTTGTTTAAACACAAGTACAATTTTTGCGTACACAAGAAAATAATTTGCATGTACATGTTAAAGGATCGATATTCATATACCGATAGAGGGTCGAGATCGACGTTCTCCCACAAAAGATATAGGGGAATCATTTGTACCCCTTTCGCCTCGTCGATTTGAATTATACAATAAACTAGAATCCCGAGGGGAGGTTGACAACCTCCGATTATCACTTGTAACACCAACCTCAGAAGTTTGTGAAGACCTCCTACGCTTTTGCCTCAATGAATCCTCTCTTTCCATTTGATATATAATGTCTACACTTGCACAAATATCAACTGATTACATATTCAAATTCCAAATGTTAATTCTACAAATTCTAAAACCTAGCTGCTAAAGACACTAAGTTATTTAATACGAACCTAGATTTACCTAATATCATCTAATAGTTCTTAAAAAGAGTATAGCTAATATTATTAGATGTGTGAAAAATTAATGTACCAATGTTCTAAGTGTTTTTGATGTTTAAAATGAATGGAACCAATATAGTTAAATACTAAGTGAAGGGTTCATTTCTTTATGTCAAAGAATGAGTTCATGAACCTGTTTTAACTTTTAATCTAAATCTTAAATTGATAACTTAATTGATATTTTAATACTTTAAACATAAATTATATCTTCAAATATTTTCATTATTCCATAAAATAAAATAAAAATTTGACAATTCATGGTATTATGTTTCGAGTTTGACATGTTTTCCAAATTTGCCATGTTCCATAATGGTCTTCAGTTTCTTAAATTCATAATTTAATCAAGATATTTTAATACTTTAAACATAAATTATATCTACAAATATTTTCATTATTCCATAGAATAAAAAAAAATTGACCATTCATGGTATTATGTTTCGAGTTTGACACGTTTCCCAAATTTGCCATGTTCCACAATGGTCTTCAGTTTCAACCTGATAACGGTAACGATTCTTGGTATTATGTTCTCCAAGTTTGCCATGTTGCAACCAAAGAAAAACATAATACCAAGAATGACCACCTTTACAAGGATAAAACTCAAGACCATTGTGGCATAATATCATCTAATAGTTTTTAAAATGACTATGACTGTTATTGTTCGGATGTATAAAAAATTATTGTACCAATCTTCTAAGTGTTTTTGTTATTTCATAATACATCTAAATTAAAGTCTATTCATGTCTATAGTTTCATTGTACCTAAAGTCAATTTTAAAGTTTTGTTGTATCAAAAGTAGAGTTTAATCGTCTAAAGTTTCGTTGTATCTATAGCTATCCATCAACACAGTTTGTAATAGAACTAATATATTGATCTCTGCACTCTGTCAATGTAGACAGAGTTCATGAACTCAGTCCATGTCCATGTTGACAGAGTTCAGCAAATAAAACAAGCCTATATATAAAAGGGATATATCATTTGCAAATTCAATTATGGTCCTACTTTTATTTTCATTTCTAAACACATAAGCAAAATCAATAATTTAACAAAAGTAACTAACTAAACACTCAATATATTCCTCTTTTTATATTTAAATTTAAATAATTTTCAACATACTATTTTACCAGAGTTCATGGACTCTGCCCAAATGGACAGAGTTCATGAACTCCGCTCAACTGGACAGAGTTCATGAAATCTATCAAACTGAAAAGAGTTCATGTTAAACCTCTTAATACTAATCCACACTATCTGTGAGTAATATGTATCATTACCTATGCTAGTTCATGAACTCTTCCCAATTGGACAGAGTTCATGACCTCTGCCCATTTGGACAGAGTTCATGAACTCTGCCCAATTTTGGACAGAGTTCATGAACTCTGCCCAATTGGGCAGAGTTCATTTACAGGGACAAACTCAAAACTTTTCAAACAAAAAATTAACTCTTGAATTAAAAAAAAAAAAAATTGACTTACCTGTTTAGACGCAGCCGAAATGAAAGCAGGTGAATTTAGATCTGGCCGAAGAGAGCCCCAAGAGGAATTTTAAACATTCGAAATGAAACAATCCAAGCAGCCAAGAAAAGAAAACCTGCAACAACAATTACAAATTAAATAAGAAATTTAAAGAAAAAAATAAACACATAAATATGCCAAAAGAATTACCTCTGCACAGCCTCGCGTCGATAGGTCCCCAACTACAACACCTCGCTGTTGTGCAAACGTCCACAGGAGAACACTCCAACGCCTAAGCTCCGCCAACAGAAGTGCAGATGCATGCTAAACCTACATATGTCCAGACGCAGACTCCACCAAAGAGCATCCAAACAGGCTTACAACCCAGTGGTAGAGGCAGAACCTCGCATACAAGCGGATGGGAAAAACAGAAGGTGGCAGACGAGCGAATGGCAGAGGCAGAAGCTGGCGGCCTAACACTCCAGCAACAACGAACCGCCGAGCAAATCCTGACGCACAAGGTGGCGGAGAAGTGACATGCAGCAGCGGGGAATCGGGTGGCGAATTTCGATGACAACAAACTAGACGGACGAGCGGGTGGACAGGTAACAATCCAGACGGGTGACACGGAGGCGGGACCAGCAACAGCGCCAAAGGGGTCCACGAAATCAGCGAAAAGTGACAGACAATGGCCGCGGCCGAGCTTTTATGCAGAATAATTGTTCGGCCGAATAATTATTCGACCCAATAATTGCACAATGCTGTGCGTTTTCTCCGTCTAGATAAAACCTCGCACACACATCGAGGCCACCGTTAGGTCTAACGGTGGCCCGTTAATTGGTATTTGGCTGAATAAATAATAAGTTATTTGGCCGAATAAGTTTAATTATTCGGCTGAATAATTAAATTATTCGGCCAAATAGCTTCCGCTATGGTTCTTCGGCGCCCGATTCTCACCAAAGTGTAACCCACCTTCACGTTTCCACCCATATGTATATGCATCATGTTGGATGCTTGGACCATGTATCTGTATATGTATCAGGTGGATATGTTGTATGATCAGGAAGATCATGTATGATATATATCAGGTGGATACATTGGATGATCAGGTGGATCATGTATCTGTGTATGTATCAGGTGGATACAATGTATGATCCGGTGGATCATGTATGATGATATGTATTAGGTAGATACTTGGTATGCACCAGGACGATGCAATGATGATGATCAGGATGATCATGTGTACATCAGGATGATGTATGGTGAGTATCAGGTTGATACTCTATGGCCGTGGAACAGGTTGTGTAGATAAGCATATAATCCAGCCATGGGAGATTTGCAGATAGTCTTTCGAGGTTTTTTTTATGGCATGTAATGTGGCCTTGGGATATCTGGAAAATTCTCTTTCGAGGTTTTGCTTTGGGAGGACATATAATCCAGCCCTAGGAGATCCGATAGGTTGAGCCGTGTGCTCGTAATCAGTCCTGGGATGCTCTTTCGAGGTTTTGTCCTATGGCATATAATCCAGCCCTGGGAGATCCTATAAGTTGGAGTTGTGTACTCGTAACAGCCTGGGATGTTCTTTCGAGGTTTTTTCATGACCACATATAATACATCCTTGGGAGATCCTATAGGTCGGAGCTGTGTGCCCGTAATAGCCTGGGATGCTCTTTCGAGGTTTTTTGGTGACCACATATAATATAGCCCTCGGAGATCCTATAGGTCGGAGTTGTGTACCCGTAACAGCCCGGGATGCTCTTTCGAGGTTTTGTGGTGGGGTCACATATAATACATCCCTGGGAGATCCGACAGGTAGAGCTGTGTGCTCGTAACAGCCTGGGATTCTCTTTCGAGGTTTTGTGACGCACGTAATAAGTCCTAAGAATTCCACAGTATGGCCAGTGATGATGAAGACCTGTAGGTGGTGGGCCTACATCCAGTATGAAAAAGGACTGGCTCTGTAGAACTTCCTATTATGAGTATATTCAGAGATTGATTAAGATAGCAGCAGTTGTGACGATGACGATTATTCAAGGATCATGATTCACTGATGATGATCTAGAGAAGAAGACTTGTGCTAGCAGATCTATGTCAAGAAATACCTTCCTAGTTAAGAGGGAGTGTTAATGTATATGTAACTTCGGAATGTATTTCATCTATGTATATTGTACTCCTATAGAGATGTGTTATTCCTCTATACTGAAGTGTCGTCATTTGTATTGACAAGTGTCACAAGTGTCATAACTTTTCGATGGGTTATTAGACCACCATGTGTGGGGTTGGCCCTGATTAATTTAACCATGGGTTATTAGGCTAAGCTAGACAAGTCGGCCCCATTAGTTTATTGGGCAGGACAGGACAAGCATAAATAGAGATAAGGAGATCTCTATTTGGACATCTCATTATTCACGTGTACGTCACTCGGAAAGTGGCGCACTAGTTGAGGAGGAGGAGGAGCTGCTAGTAGAAGACTATCTCTTGTACTTTGGTTGTACCTTGGTTGTATTATTGCTCTATCTATCTCTGAGGAAGTTGTGGGGTTTTTCACCTTAGGGTTTTCCCCACGGAAACTCTGTGTGTCTATTGTCTCTTATGTTTGCCTCTTGTTGTGATTAACATGATTGACATGCTTGATATGATTGATATGCTGTACATGTTATTCTCTTAGTAAAGATCCTAGAGTATATTGAATTAATGCTCAAAAATTAACAATGAGGGCACATAAGAGGTTGTGGGACCCATTTGTGGCAAGATTCCCCACTACACTTGGCATGATTCTCTCACCAATTCAAGTTCAAGATGAAGGGTAACATACTTGGGGGATTTTAAGAGGTATTATTCATGGTATGAGTCATGTAAGGTCAAATTGGAGTGGAAGAATAACTCCCATGGAAGAGGAAGATGCATCTTAGAAGAATTGTGACGCCTGGGCTAGATTCCCTAGCTTCTGTGACAACAATGATGAAGATGCTATGATAGCTATGACACAAATCAGACCTAAATGTTGACATCTTACATATATGACATGTCAGGGATAAAAATAGCCTCCAAGAAGGCACAGAAGGGATTTAAGGCAGCCAAAGAGACACCCATTCGAAATGAGGGAAGATGGAGACTAGGAATTGTTGGACAAGTGGCACACATTGGAATCTCTTCCCAACTTGAGTTGGAATGAGTCTCTTGGAATGAATTCAAACCATGGAGGACTTGAGAATTTTATAAAAGACAAGAACAAAGAATGAGAGTATCTTTTGATCATTTTTTATTTGCAACTTTGCAATTTGGAGAGCTTTGCTTGTCCATGCTAGTGGAGTGTTTACTCTACTTGCCTTAGTACCAATTTTGAGGGTGAAAGATTCCCATCCTAATTGGCAATTGGAGAGGCCATTCAAAACTTTCATTTGGATCTGTAATAGATTTATTATTTGCAGGTTGAAGCTACATGGCAGCTCGTGGCTCTTTCTTCTACAACTTGTTCTCATCTCTATCACACATTTCCTTGCATATTTTGGCTCTTGGAGGAATTACGCCTTTGGTGAGATGTTGATATATTTGTGAGAGTCCAATAATATCCATTTATTTGTATTCATATATATATACTATTTATTTGATGCTCATAAGACTCTCAGGTCGAAATACCAAGTGAAAGTATGTAAAAATACCAAACAATGCATAAATGGTGCCATTTTCCATATATCTTGTTGTTGGATCTTGAGGAGACTTTATTTCGATTTCTATCATTCAATATCTATGATTTTTTTGATGTATGGAGTTTCATTAATGTTCTCAATAAGTTTCATTAACATTTCACAAGTCCTTGGAACCTAAATTTCGAATTTCATAACAAGTGGTGAAGTTTACTATCATTTCCCCCTACGTGAAGACATGTATACCAACCTAAAATTTATGAGAGTTGTAGAAGCCTATAGAAACTAATTGACGATGCATTGGGGAGAACACTGAAGTAATTTATCAGTACCATCTCTCTGTTCTGGAATTTGGGAAGGTCTTACAACATTTGGGAAGCCATCTTTGCCCCCTACCCTTGTGGGTTTGAACCTCGAATTTACTTGTAAAATTTTCCAGCTTCTCCTGAAGTTAAATGAATGTTGCAGAAGTATTATGATAGTGTATAAGAACCCATGAGGTTAATTTTTATGTCTTGATACCATTAATATACCTTCATACCCAATTCGAAATCCTCAGGAGTAGTTTGGAGCCATCTACCCTTGGGGGTTTCAACATAGATTTTCCTAGTAATTATGCATTTCACCTTCTAATTGTAAATGCAAGTGGATGAAGTATTTAGAAATAGTCCAAGCCTATAATAGCTACATTAATGTGTCCTATTGCACCTCAATCCACTCTAGACACAGTTCGAAACCATTTGGGATAATTTGGGATAGTTTGGGGCTTCACTAGTCCAAGTTTCGAAATTGACTAAATTGGGAAAACTGTCAAATTTGGGACATTACAAACTCCTATACCTCCCATCTTTCCTCAAACTGACCTTTGCATTTCCTCTATTTCTGGCATATTATCTACCTCTATTGCTCAAACCTAATTACTTGAGCACCTAATTTGTCTCAGATTCGTGTAGTCCTCTTCATCTATGTGCCTCATCTATTGTGGGAGAAACCTCCTCTCAGCTCACACATCCTCTTGTTTCCCTCTCTTTGTGCCTCCTTGTAATTAATAATTAATAATAACAATTAATAACAATTAAAATATTAATAATTGATAATTAATAATTAAATATTAATCATAATGAGAGGATATGTCCTTTCATCAATCATTGCCCAAGCTATTATAAAAGCGGGCCAACATTTGTATATCAAATTATCTTTAATATATTTTATCAGTTTTCCATCAATTATATTTTTACTATGGAGTTATCGTCAATTGGATGACTTATCCATTTGGATAGTCTTGAGTACAACCAAATAGGTTGTAACATTGGTATCAGAGCCATGCCTTTCCTTGAGCCTCATTGATCCTTGGCTTGTAGTCATCACTCCTCAGAGCTTCTCTGATTAAGGATCTTTGATCCACATTCGGCTTTTGGCCATTTAAATTCTCCAGGTTTCCACCGCATCCTCCACACCTCTGTAACTCATTCCACCTCTCTCTGTTCCCTCACACTCTTTGCGACCCTCACCTCACAAACCTTTCATTTATGTCGCCCTCATTGTCACCCTGCTTCCTTATTTCCTGCCCTTTCTCCTTCCTCCTCCCAAATGTTCCGCCATCCTCCTCTCCTCTCCATACGTCCATGCACATCCATGCCCTCCTCCCCTCCACCCTCACACACATACCCTACTCCCTCAGTTAAGCTACGCCCAGCATAGCCCATTTCCCATCGCCATCTCTCCATTTCCCATCGCATAGCTCCTCCAATCCTCTTCCAACACTCCCCCTCTTCTGTATCATCCACTCCCCATCCCACATGCAAATACTTGGCACCAATGCCTCCCTCCATCAGTGCATTCGTTGCTCCACACGTAGGCCCTCCTCCTCCACTCCTCTTTCCATCTGCATCTGCCTCCTACGCGCTGCCATCTGCTCCTGCGCACAACCCTTCTCTCCATCCTACACACTGCCCTCCTACACACGCCACAACCACATCTTACACTTCCCGACCTCCATCCTACTAGCCATGTCTTCCACTTCCCCAATTCAAACTAATTGGGTATTCTGATTCATATTTTGATGGTGACAAAAAAAATGCAGTGTCTAATTTAGTCTATCTTATGAGTCTTGGAGCAACAACTGTCTCTCGAAGATCATGCAAACAATCAATTCCATTAGATTCCACAATAGAGGCAAAATATGTGGCTGCTACAGAAGCAACAAAGGATATTGTGTGGCTCAGGAAAACACTTGAATATTTGCACGATAAATATGTGGATTCTACTCCTCTATTGATTAACAACACTTTTGCATTCAAGTTGGCCAAGAATCCCAAATTCCATGATCGAACTAAGAAAATCAACACAAAGTACCATCTAATTCAATATCATGTAGAGGCGACAACAATTCATTTGAAACAATGTTCCACGAATGAGAAAATTGCAGACATCTTCACCAAAGCACTTGGAAGAGAAAAACTTGAAAAGTTCAGAAGGATGCTTGGAATCACGAACAACCCTTTGGATTAAGGGGGGGAATGTTGGAAACCTAATCCATAGGTTTCATGTAAATATTGTAAAATTAGTATTTTTAGTTACGTAGATGAATAGCCACGTACCTTTGGAGCTAGAAGGCCAAAGGTCACCTCTAGTTGTATAAATAAGACATTTCTCAATGAAATATCCATCTCGGGAATTATTCCACATCAATAATATATGTGATTTGTTTATATTTTAAAAAAATAACCACTAGTTGAATATTTTTTGGTAAATAAAACAAAAGCCTAATATTATTTCCAAGAGAAATTTAAAGTAAAATTATCAATATTTCGATTTTAATCTTATTCTTGAGCCCATAATGACAAAATTGTAACAATAGATAATATGTCAGACAATATATAATTGCATTATTTGTGTGAATAACATCCTATTATATTATATTATGATGACGATGAGGATGTGTAGGGTAACAATGATGATGATGACAATAATGACAATGATAATGATGTCATCATCAACATCATATCATCACTTGATTGTCATCATCAATATAAAATCGCATCATTGTCATCATCATCATTATCATCATCATTGTTATCGTTCTCATCATGATTCATCGTCATCGTCATCATCATCATCATCATAAGGGTTAGTGTTAAAGGTTATAGGTGTATATGCTTAAGGTAAGATAAGATAAATTTACTTTGGTCCATAGTTTACAACATTTATTGCAACTTCATTATAGTAAAATTTTAGCACGAGGGTAATAAAAGGGACTTTTATACATATTTAAGTTTCTTTGGATGGGTCCACAAATGAGTCATTCGATAAGGCCATACATTTGTTTGCAACAAATTATGATTTCCACAATAATGATAAATATTGTTTGAGATCGCTACATCACACTATTGCACATAGTGTTGCTACAAGAGTTGAAACTCAACTCTTCTATTGAAGAAGATGAGGAGCAATTCAAAGTTGAATTGCTTATTTCAATCAAAGCTAGAATGGTGCTTAAACTTGGTCATGCATGACTTGTTAATGGTGCTCTTGTAGTTGTGGAACAGATTGTATATAATCCTAGAATTTTACCCTCTATAACATCCCACATATGCTTTAATAAGATTTGACAACTATGAGGGGATTCCATGGATGAAGTATTCCCATGGTTTATCCTATTACACCTTTAAGATAGGTGAAAAAATATATCTTCCATTTAAACATGCTCAAGGACTAACAAACCATAAGCCCTAAGGATTATCATTGGAGAAAAAAATATCTTGAATTAAAGGTTTGAATGTCTCTAATTTCAATCTCCTTTCTCATATGATTGAAAACATAGTTTTGATATAGGTAGTTGCGATCAAAATGAGTTTAGATTCACATTAATCTTAGATCTATCATATCCAGGTGCAAACATTTCCTCAAATTTTACATTCTTAAAATGATTTACATTTGAGAAATTCGATCCCTCTCAAGACTCGATAAATACAAAGTTAAATTAATCCAAATTAATTACCTACATAACTCAGAAATTACAACTATTTTCCTATTACACTATATACTACATAATTGGGACCACATAAATTTGTAACTTCTTTATTGTTCTTTGAGATCCTTTACACCTTACTAGCCTTGGGTTTCCCCTCAAGCCCTTGTGAAAGTTCAGTTGAGTTTTTAAGTAAAATAAAGTAGGATTGTAATTTCTTTAATCTCTTAAAAATCCTTTGCACCCTACTATCCCTGGGTTCGCTAAAACTGAATATTATGTTACCAGTTAAATGAATAGCATAGCAGTAGAATGACTTTTATTTCAGTCAATAAAAGGAAGAGATCCTTTGCACCCTACTAGCCTTGGGTTCGATAAAACTGAATATTATGGTATGACTTTATTTCAGTCAATAAAAAGAAGAGATCCTTTGCACCCTAGTAGCCTTGGGTTCGATAAAACTGAATATTATGGTATGACTTTATTTCAGTCAATAAAAAGAAGAGATCCTTTGCACCCTACTAGCCTTGGCTTCGATAAAACTGAATATTATGTTACCAGTTAAATGAATAGCACACTAGCAGTACTGAATATTATGTTACCAGTTAAATGAATAGCACACTAGCAGTAGAATGACTTTATTTCAGTCAATAAAAAGAGCCTTGGCTTCGATAAAACTGAATATTATGTTACCAGTTAAATGAATAGCACACTAGCAGTAGAATGACTTTATTTCAGTCAATAGAAAGAGAAGCCACATCCGATACCGAGAATATCAGAGCCAGGTTTCGATCCTGGGACCTGTGGGTTATGGGCCCACCACGCTTCCGCTGCGCCACTCTGATGACACTTATTGATATAAATTTCGTACTTTCTAAATACAAATTCCATTGCTCACTTGTTTAGTAAAATTAATCCTGAACGTGACATAAGCATATCCGTTGTCATTAAAATACCTGTTTTTCACCGAGGCGATCCAGGTTCAAATTCCGGCAACGGAAAAGAATTGGTTTACCATTCATTAATACATTATTAAACTACAGCTTTTTAAGACTTTGAAATCATTTATTAATATTGTTTATTAAACTAAAGCACAAGTTTAACAATTTATTATGCACAAGTTTAAAACTAATTCGTTCATTACTCTATTAAATTATTTTGTTAGTTCTAGGATTTTTGTTATCGTTTTTCAAATTATAATGTTTATATAAAATTGCAAAACTTATCTTAATGTTTCTAAATTTGTTGATATTTATTAGTTCTTGCTTCGGATTATTATTATGGTTTTTTAAATTAACTTTAGGTTAGTCTAACATTAGGTTAATAATCATCATCCTATAAAATTTTAAAACTTCATCTAAATGTTTCTAAAAGATTGATAAAAATAGTTAATTTTATTATAATTCTAGATTTAAATTGTATTTATATTAATATGATTAGTGGATAAAGTCTTATTAATATATATTTGGGAAAACCTCCCATGTGTCCGTGAGGGATGATGGGAGGCCAGATAATTGTGGAACAATGGTGATTATATTACAAGTTCCTACTAGGACACGGTTAGACATATGCTATGACTATGGTGGTGTCATTAGTATTTTGATTGATTTGCTTTTTCAACAAGAGCATTATGTCACTAATAGGAATTGGACCTAGGTGGGAAGGGTAACAATCATTTCTACCAACCACCCAAGCTACATCCAATGGACTATTTTTATAATGTGGTTCACAGCACCGGATATCGGTGTTCCCTACATCCATGGATAACCTCCCCAAAATTCGTGAGAGAACATAGGGTGGCCGAGCATTTTCGGCATAGTTGGGGCTCAACAACAAGAGCATCTTATAGACCCATTTAAGATCTCAACATGTCAGTTACAAGGAATTGAACGTGGGTGGGGAGGGTAACAATCATTCCTCCAACCATCTAAGCTATATCCAATGGACAGTAATGTGTGTGTGTATAACTTTTTAATTTTTATTTATTTTATTGTTGTTTGGTAGATATAGTTTGACTTGACATGCTTTTTGATTGTTTAATATAAAAAAATATTTATTTTTTAGAAGGAAAAATAAAAAAAATATAATCAAGGCCATGATGGCTTATAAAAATAATTGTAATAATTTAGTAGGTCTAGTGTTGGGGTTAACTGCCACCACAGCATAAAATGCGAAAGTAACCAAAAGCATCGAAGTACTCCATTCGGGGAGCATTGCAAACGAGTAGGCCACATAAACCTATACCACCATAAAAAATTGTGTGATTACAATCAACATCCCGATTGCAAAAGTTGAAAGGACACCCATGGCATGACATTGAAAATAAATATGAGATGTAGATGGCATTGTTAGGTATTGACCAGGGCTCAAGTATAAGAATGGAAATTGATCCCCCCATGTATGTTGAGACCAAAAATGTAGAGGCACACTTGTAACCATTCATAAACTTGTTACATCAGTAATAGTAAAATTGCAGAAGAAGAAAAGTGACCCTAGTTATGATGAGGAAAAATACCAAGGCATTTATTAGAGCCCCTTTCAATTTATGTATAGTGGAATCCGAGGACTTCTCCATGTATGGAATTTGATTAGGACCAATGTGGAGGAAAGGGTTAAGTGGCCAATGACTTAGAGAAAAATACTTGATGCCATTGTAAGGAAACTCTTCATATTTTGACCCTAACTAGAGAAGGGTCTATACTATGGGAGTTGGTTCACTTTAAATAATTATAGGAATTGAAAAGATAGATTTTAGGATTTGTTAGATTGTTTCTATGGCCCTTTGGATGAGATAAATTTTTCTAGCAAGTTTTTCCAATTGGATATGATTGGATCAAATCATATTCTTATTGAAACCTTAGTCTCTCTAATGCATTTAGTTGATTCCTTAAAATCTTGAGTTTTCAAAATAAATGTGTCACATTTAGAGTCGAAGGAATTATGAGTATATGTTCATGAGGTTTGGAACCACTCCCTAAGGCCACTATACTCATAGAGGTGGATCCTTTGATGGGATTTATTGTATGCCATATTCTTAAGCTTATGATAGGTTGGAGCAGAATGATGGCTCATGCGAAGAAGGAGTTGTAGGTGGCTTCATAAAGTTTGGAGGAGCTTAACATCTTTATGAAATAAGACATTGAAAATGTCACTCTTCAAGAGGCTACATAATTAACTATGAAAGCGAGCAAAGGTGAGGATTATATAGCCCTAACTACCGAGATTTGTTCTCATGTCTAGTTAATCCAAGAGGAGGATGAACGATCCATGTTTAATTTTAACTTGATTTTGAAAAATATGGTCACATGTAGGGTGCTTGGTCTCCATCCATTACTGACCACTCACAAGAAATTTACAATGGAATCACTAAAGCCTTTAAGTAGGTTCCATCACATGCAATACCATGGGCCCATAAACCACGAATGGTAAACCAATCTTTGACTCTTTTACGGAGTCAAGTTTAACCTAACATTCCCCCCCTTTAAACTTCACTTGGGTTAATCACCAACCCCGCTCAAACTTTTAACATGGTATCCGTGAATACAACAAAGATACCTTTTTGTGTATAAATGTTTTACACAAAAAATTTATGTCAGAGATCAAAATTATTATACATTTCTCTACAAATTTCCTTTGTCCAAAAAGAGATCCCCACTTTTTCTATTTTTACATCTAAAAGTATACTCCTATGACTAGTGCTATTGTTAAAAAATGTCCAATCATGAGACTCTTGTGGCCCCACTCTTTCCAACAAAATATTGCCAACTCCACTCTTACAATTGGGTAACTCATTCTAACAACTCCCCTCTTGTAGTTGAGCAAATGGTGTGCTTCAAATTGGTGGTACTACATGGATTGTGTGCTTAGGTTGTCTACTTTGATATTTAAAAAGGGGTAAAGTAATATTTATTAGCCATAAATATAACAATATGGATGGAAATCATGCATATACATTCTTAACAATTGTTGGAAACCTAATATGTAGGTTTCATATAAATATTGTAAAATTAGTCTTTTCAGTTACATAGATGAATAGCCACGTACCTTTCAAGCTAGAAGGCCAAAGGTAACCCCTAGTTGTATAAACAAGACATTTTCAAAGAAATATTCATCTTGTGAATATTCCACATCAAGTGGTATCAAAGATTGGATCCATAACTCCTCTACCTCCCATCTTTCCTCAAATTGACCTTTGCATTTCCTCTATTTCTGGCATATTCTCTACCTCTATTGATCAAACCTACTTACTTGAGCACCTAATTTGTCTCAGATTCGTGCAGTCCTCTTCATCTATGTGCCTCATCTATTGTGGGAGAAACCTCCTCTCGGCTCACACGTCCTCTTGTTTCCCTCTCTTTGTGCCTCCTCTTTGCATTTTACTCATTCATACATCTTATAAACCCTATTTGCATAGTTTGCATGGTGTTCAACCTCCACATCCATGACCTATGATTAGCATATTCCCTTCTTGCACTGTTGTTTTGGTGTTATTCAAGTCTAAAACCTCCAAGGCATTCCAAGGTTGAAACCCCGCTTCTCCTCTACAAATCTATGATCCATTTTAGCCAACCACAAGGATGAAGAAGGGATCAACTGCCACAATTATTCTTTTTCTAATCATATTGCAGAAATGCAAAATTCAATCGATAAAATTGAAAAAATAGTAAAATAAAGTCCATCTCTAGTTTTTTGTTTGCAGTGGGGTGTGAGATGTCTGTAGGTGGGTGTGAGAATATGGTACTTTGAGATGGATGTGAGGTCACATTGAGAGAAGAAGTGATTCCATTCTCAACCTGCGAAGATTCTTGGACCTACTTAAAGTGAATGCGAACTACATTTTTATGTGCATCGATATCCAGACTTAGAGGCCACTTGTATTTCCAACTCGCAACCCAGATGGTATCTATGCATATTGAGGTTTGTGTATTGTGCTTGTACACATCAATCAGTGCACATGTTATATTTATTTTGATGTTGAAACAATTTCCATAGTTTTTTCAAGAATCCTCCCCAACCATTTATGTCCAATTCATGGTGCTTTTAACAATGTCTTTTTGGTGATCGATTGGATAGTTGAATACATTATCTAATATTTTCTCCTTATTCAGTGTAGGTAGAGATATTTTGTTCCCGAACTTCAATTGTGGGGACAAGTGTGGTGTTATTTATTATTTGCAGTATGATTTATTTGTAGTTTGTTCAAGGATTGAAGTGTTCTTGAAGTAAACTCCTGTTGAAGAGGCTCTCAGAGATACTGTCATGTCTTGAAGATTGTCAATCCTTTGAAGATACATTTTTTTACCTCCATCATCGGAACAGTCCTCACCGGAAAATAAAACTACCCAAAATGATTAAGGAAGAACAAGCACATGATCATCTTCAATGATTTGCGGGAGGGGGGGGGCAATCTGTGAAGAATAAACCATTGAAACAATGGATGGTCCTATATTTACTACACCAAAACCACATATAATAGAAAAATATATCACCATATGGCATAACAAAGACAAGAAGACATATGCATTGATCACTTCTAGTATAAGTGAATAGGTTACTCATCATATATTTCCTAATAAATACGCTTATGGTGCTCTAAAGAAATTGAAGTATTTATACGATTCACACTCAAAATTGGAACTCATACAATTATTGGTGAAGCTCTTCAACCTTGCGTGGAAGGACAATAATCCCATGGATTTAGTGTCTGAAATCAAATCCATTATGCATGACATTGATGCCACCAGAGTAAAGATAGACCTTCCACTAATATCCTTTATCAAGGGCCTCTACCCTTCATATTCACACTACCTTAAGTCCCTGCATGCTGGTGGTCAAATGAAGTCCCTCACATTTGGAACGTTGGTGGAGAAGATTGCAGAACATCATAAATCATTCGGAAAGAATACAACTCATCCCACTAGAGAAACTATGTGTCTTTCTTAGAAACAAAAGAAACAATCCAATGATTCATCTAGAGGAGAATTTAGTAAAGGAGGGCATGGAAAAAATAATTTCCTAAGAGACAGGGGTAGACATAATGAAGGTAAGAGATTTGATCTTCATTGTACTCATTGTGGTAAGGATGGACATGATGCGGATCATTGTTGGGATCCATGGGAAACAAATCAATGATAAGCACAACCATAAGAAAGAAGAAAAAGGTAAAACTCAAGAGACTGGTAAAGCTCTTGAATTTGCTCACTTTGTTGTTGAACATTGTAATGTTGGGCTAAATGAAGTTCTAATCAATACTTAATTTTCTTCTTGAAAAGATACAGGGTTTCTCAACACTAGTGAAACCTCCCACGTGAATTTTATAAAAAAAATGAATAATTGAATGACAATGTAGATGGGATAATGTATTTATTAGATAAGTATAGCGTCAAGCCCAAGGGAATTTGATCTGTTAGGATCAAACTTCCTAGATTCCATGTTTTTTGTTGCATAATGTTTTCTATCTTTCAGAGTTGAAAAGAAACTTGTTGTCCTTGGTGCAAATTTGATAGCAAGGCCATTACATCCACATGTTGGATGGGATAGTATAGATAAAGAGGTCCTCTGAAAACTAGGTCATCATGACCGGATGTGAATATGGAAAGTTGTTGAAGCTAAAAGGAACATCCGCAAGAGCTCAAAAATTTTCCTAACTCTCTTAGGATGAAGAAGGTACATTGTATTCAAATATTTTATGGCACGCTAGATATGGGCACATTAACTATAATAGTCTCTAATTGCTGAAAAAGATAGGTGTTTCTGGTTTTCCCACATGATTCCAAAAAAGCTGAAATAGTGTGATGCTTGTATTCTTGGAAAACATAGTAGGAAGCCTTTTCATGAGTCAAATTTCAGAGCATGTAGAAAGTTAGATCTAATACACTCTAAACTGTGTGGATCCATGCCCATTCCTTCTACAAATGGTAATAAATATCACATGAACTTTGTTAATGATTACACCAGGATGTCTTGGGTCTAGTTATTAAAGAAAAAATTTGAAGCATATGAAACATTCAAAAATTTCTTGTATGGATTGAAAATGAAGCACAATCTCACATTGGCACAATTTGTATTGATAATGGAAAAGAATACACTTCTAATGATTTTGAAAACTATCTTTGTCAACATGGGATTAGGCATCAAGCTATAGTTCCATACAATCCCTGATAGAATGGTGTGGTAGAAAGAATGAACATACCTCTCTTGAAGATGGTACACTCCATGATATTTTTCAAGAATGTTAAATTTATTTTTTGGGGTGATGCAACTTCATTTGCAGCTTATTTGAGAAACAGAAGTCCAACCCATGCTCGTGGAAACAAAAATCCATGCAAAATTTGGTACGACCACATTCCTTCGGTGAGGCAACTCAAGTTTTTAGGTTCCACCTATTATGCCTTAATTCCAAAGGAACAAAGAAACAATCTTAGTGCATAGAGTTTCTACATTTTCTTGGGGTACTCAAATACCACCAAGGCATATCGTCTTTAGGATGAAGTAAAAAGAAGTTTATTCTTTCCATAGATGTCATTTTCTTAGAATGAATAAAAATGATGAGTATATTGAGAGGCAACTTGATCGTCTAGATAAATTTACCCATGTAAAGGCATTTCATGAAGTTGATAATGAGATTCCACATCTTGAAGGGGGTATCCTTATCTTGGATCAATCTTTGGAATATCCTTTTGCATCACCATCACCCCCTCATGAAGTTCCTACCACTTCACCAGAACAAGAGGTTCAATTGGATGATGTGATTGTGAGGATTGAGAGGTTGAATCTTGAAGACAATGGAGCACCAGCAACTAAGAAACTTATACCTTCACAGAAATTTCTAAAGTGGGAAACAAAGACACTTGAAAGTGTCCATCCTAATTAAGTTGGGAAGATGGGAATGAGAATTTCAACAAAACAAGACGATGGAGGAGATGTAGATAATTCAAATTCAGGTGGCGCTACTACATATGGCTCAAAATTCCCACGACAGTTTGCCATGAATAAGTTAAAATTGAATTTTTCATGGAAAACAGTTAAAAATTTTGGAAAAAATTGATCTTGTCCCCGACGATCGTCGCTATAGCAACACATCCTCCATAATGTCGCTATAGCGACAGTGGTTCGTCAATATAGCGACATACATTGGTTGCGTAGCTATAACAACAAATGTCGAGGCAAGAACAATTTTTTTTTACTTTTTAATGGTCATTGACTTTTTCTTTTTTTGAAATTTGATCGTTTTGCATTTTTTACAGAACCGTGACCCTCATTGATCTATAAATACATGTTCTTAAGTCATATTTTCACAAATTAGTTGCTATATTTGTAGCGATCTTTCCACTGGTTTTTCATTCTATGATTTCAAGAGTCTGGTACTGGTATGACACATCGAATTTTTGATCTCCTTTGTTTTCCAGGTTAGTTTGACTGCAATGCACTAGTCTTTTTTTTGGTTGCGCCCTTTGTGTTCCAACTGGGGATTCAATGCAATGGAGCAAATTTTTATATAGTTTGGGATTTTTGTGTCAAAATGTAATTTTATAAATTGTCATTTGTGTTAAAATGTAAATTTTTAAATTTTCATTTATGTTAAAATGTAATTTTTTAAATGGTGGTTTGTGTTAAAATGTTTTTTTTTGCGCCTTCTATGTTTTTTATTGGTAGCCTTTGGTTGTACCTAGGTGAATAAAAAATAATAGCAAGGAGATATCCAAGCAAGATATATTTAAATTAACTATTTCAATGAAATTATGGATTATGCATCTTTTGGATTCATAAATTGTTATGACTTCAAGAAAATATTAGAATAAACCATGTAATTAATATCATTTCCAATGTTAGTATTGAAATTGGAATGTTAATATCATGACCATCATCGTAGATTTCAAGTACACTATCTAATTAGATTTAACTAACCCCCTCATAGATAACCAATGAGACCACAATGGTGTATCCTTTCAAACTTTAATAGTCATTTGACAATATCATTATCATCTATATTCATAATCCAATTTGACAATCCTTTCAAACTTTGAGGGTCTACATCTATATTCATAATCCCATTTGATAATATCATGTCATTGTGTTGAAACCTTTTAATCTCTAGTTTAACGAACATGAACAATATTACCGACCCCTCAATTTCTTCTACATTAGATCCATTGGCACCATAATGTAGACTTTGTTGCAATTAATAATTATAAACCAACATAGGGAACCAATTAACCACTCATTATCCTATGGGTATTGCCACTTGGAAAAATGGTGTAACAACTCCTTTCACAAATACACTTACAACCCAACATACTAACCCACTTGGACATTTAGATAGCAATTCATTACTTTATAAGGAAACACCATATATATTAATATACCAACACATGCATTGAAGTAATATGTAAACTCCTAATTTGTGACATCATTAACACAATTCCTTAGCCCCTTTTTTAAGGCAATATATAAATTCATGTTATGTAGAATGAATAGCCATTACCCACCATACGCCAATACTTATTGGAACAACATGTAGTAATCCAAGGGAATTACTTAGGTAATCCTCTACACATGATTAGGTAATCCTCTAATCACGTCCTTTAATTTTTGGTCTCCTTTAATATATATATACTCTATTCAATTTAGTACGTTATATATTGATTAATAAGTTTTTTTTTATCTTATAGGCTATTAGAATGTCAAATATACATGGGAAGAAAACAATAAGAGGTATGCTGAGATTAAGGCAGCATTGGAGGCAAAGGGTGATGGAAAGTGTTATTTCCCTTGCAATGATTGCATATGTTTGCAAAATAGAAGACTTGTAATAACAACAGCTAAAAAACATTGTAAGGAGAAGGGGCATGCTGAAGGGGGGTATGAATATCATCCCTTGGTAAGACGTTATTCATTACATAATGTGCTTCTTGTAATAGTACTGATAATGTATTCATAATTTTTTTTTATCATTTTAAATATATGTGTTGTATATTATACACTAATGTTATTGCATTGTTTGTAAATATAAAGACAATGCCCTCCAGATGTTGGCCAACAGAGAGCTATTTGCCACATAATAGTAGAAATACTACTTTACAAGGCGACGAGCATGGAGATCATGCTATTGAAGATCGATTTCTTAATGATCCTATGGACGAAGATGATGTTATTGATACTAATGGTGAAGATGAGATAAATAGATTGCTCCAAGACACATTTGCTCCATTGGATGAGGACAACCTCCATGATATTCATGATGATGTTCCTCTACTCGAGAACTCCCAAGAACCTCTCTATGAAGGCTCAACAACCAATATTCTATCTGCTATATTGTTGTTGGTGAACTTGAAGGTTTTGAATGGTTTATCAAACACTTGTTTCACACAGCTCCTAAGGTATGTAAAGTTGACTATTTTCCTCTATTTTTAGTGTTAATTAATTTGTAAATTAGGGATATGAAATATTTATGACGTATATTGTTTACATTTCATTTTTTGTCAATGTTGTAGATTGTTGGGTGAATTTCTATTACCACCATCAAATAATTTACCACGCACAAGTTGAGAGGTATTCTTGATTATGAAAGAAATTGGAGTGGAGTATCAATCTATTGATGCATGTCCTAATGATCATATTATATATTATGGACAGTATGCATTAGAAAACAAATTCTCACAATGTGAAATTAGTAGATATCGAATTGATCAAGTAACAAAAGAGGTCCCTTGCAAAGTTCTTTGTTATATTCCCATAATTCCACGTTTCCAACGACCATTTAGGTGCCAAAGTATAGCATAGTTTATGGATTACCATGCGAAGAACATAAGTGAAGATGGTGTTCCTCGAATTCCTGCAGATCATTCTGCATTGAAGAACATCGAAGAAAAATGGCCAATTTTTAAAGATGAACCTCGTAATGTTAGACTTTCATTGGCAGCTGATGGTTTCAATCCATTTGGTGAGCATTGTTCTAGTTACTCAGTGTGGCTTGTTTTCATCATAAACAATAACCTACCTCCTTGGATGACGATTAAGAGAGAGAACACAATGTTGGCAATGATTATTCCAGGTATTTTTTTTAAAGTAATTATATTATTTCATTAAGTTATTTGTTTAATTGTTGCATGAGAACACCTTTTATATATTGGGACATATAACTAAATAGAAATATTGTATGTTTATTGATCAATTCGGTAAGTACCAAGTTAAAGATATGAAAGTTTATATTGAGCCTCTTATTGATGAGCTATTGAAGTTATGGGATGGAATCACTATGTATGACATCTCCAGACCAATAGGGAAGAAACAATTTCAATTCCATGGAATACTTGCATGGACAATTCATGATGCTCCTGGGTTAACACATTTTTGTTGTATGTAATTGTATGTTGCACGTCATTAAAATTATATGTTTTTAAGGTAAAAAACAAGCATTTTTAAAAAAATTAATAATATTTTGATGTTATAACATTAATACTTATATCTTGCAGGTCTTCAAACGAAGGGAAATTTTGCATGTCCAGTATGTGGTCCTAGGATAAAATCTTGTCATTCAAGAAGTTTAGCAAAGGAGGTGCTTAATGAGTATAGGAACTTCCTCCCTAAGAACCATAGGTACCGAACTAACGAAAAAACAAAATTCAATGGTAAAGAAGAGAATGGAAAGAAACCACGAAGAATGACACCTCACCTATGGCAGTTGGGATATACCAGAAATTGTCGAGGTATGCAAATTGTATATGTAGCATATAATATGTTCACGTAATATTATGATTTTTATATTTTTAGTGAATTTTCTCTACCATGGGTGTCATGAATTATTGTTAATGTGTTTTCGTTTATGTTTAATGAATGTATTTAAGGCATGAATGGGCTTCCACGAGGAATGAAGAGTTATCCCATACAATTCAGTAGGTTGCCTTACTATGAGCACCTACAAATAGCTCATTTGTTCAATAGAATGCATATCGGGAAGAATGTAATAGAAATGATATGGAGGAAATTAGATGGAAGATCTGAAAAAAGATAAAATTGGAAAAATTTGTAGTGACATTGTAGAATCCAATGACTCATTGCAAAGTGTAATTATTTCCAATTATGTAAATGGGTACCGAAATATTAGTCTTCCATGGTTATTTATGGAGCAACAAAGCAATGCTATAAAAGAGGTCATTCAGAAAATAAGGTTTCCGACAGGGTTTTCGTCGAACACACAAAATATCTTAACCAAAAAGGGTGATTTTGGCGGTGTTAAAACTCATGACTGGCATATAATCATTACAGTAATTATTTACGTATACAATTTCCATTAAGTAAATCTTTTTAGTAATTGTTCTCTCCTATTTGGAAATATTAGATAATGATTTTCTTTTTGCTACAATACGTTCTACCTCTGGCTCTCCCATATAGCTTTGATGACAACATAAAACAAGTTATATATGATCTTGGTAAATACATGAGGTAAGTAACAATTTTATATGCATGAAAATGCTTGTTCTTTTTGTTGCATTGCTTATTGACATATTGTGTTTTACAGCTTGGAACTTTATTATATATGCCTCAATCTGGTTGATCACTATTATTTTCTTGCATATTTTGTAGGTGTCTTTCATCTAAATAAATCCATAAAGAATATATTAGGTATTGGAAGAGAGAAATTCCTCGTCTAATGTGTGAAATGCAGAAGTATTTACCTCCATCATTTTTCAATGCACAAGAACACTATCTCATACACCAAGTTGAGGAGATTGAATTGTGTGGACCTGTACACTCAAGGTCAATGTGGATGGTGGAAAGACATTTGAATTCATTGAAGGATTTTGTTAGACAAAGAGAACGCCATGAGGGTTCTATGGTGCAGGGCTATATGCTATATCAATCCATGGTGTACATTAGTCAGTATCTTCCAAATTTAGCAAAAAATATCAATCTGCCTCGCATTTGGTATGTCGACTCCATCAACAAATTTGAAGGGGAGGTCCTATTGGGGAAAGGTAAAATGAGGAAAGTGAAAGGTAATTGAATGGTGTACATTTAATTTATTATACAATTAATTTTTCAATTTATGTCATTTTTATTATTCCATCAGTATTTTAAGGTAAACTTAATTGCCTTTAATGATAGCTAATTTACAATTCTTAATTGTTGTTTTTTCATATAGTTGGTCACGTGTGGGATGCAATACATTTATACATTGCAAACAATCTTGATTGGATGGAGGAATGGATTAAATGATGTACAAAATACTATGGTACCTTATCATGGGAAGGGGTTAGTAAAATGATTAAAACAATGCATCATCATCGAGAAGAATATCCTGAAGAACTTATGCAAAGGGAAATTGATTTAGCATGCAGTTTAAAAGATAAAAAAGGAAAGTATATTTACCTTGCTCATCTTTTTCGTTGTTTCCAATTGTATCAAAATATTTATCTTGTTTATGTCTTCTTATATATTTATTTACCAAGTTGGGCATGATGCAGCCGATACATCACAATGCTATGTGGTGCAATGGTCGTAAATTTCGCATCAAAAAGTTGGATGACAAGAGGAAAACATTTGATTGTGGGATAACTGCAGTTTTTGAAGTCACTAATGTTTCCTCTAGAAGTGGCACGCATCCAGAAGTATCTGAAAAAGGTACTATGGTTATTTGGAAGATATACTTGAATTTGACTTTAATTCCTTTAAAGTAATTCAGTTTGAGTTCAAATGGTATAGGCTATGAATGAATGAACGTGATCCCGAAAGAACTGTTATTGAGCATGCCAATGGATTTACCATGGTTAATACAATGGCACTTGAACTAGGTACAGATCCTTTTGTTCTTCCAAGTCAATGTGAGCAGGTATTTTACTTAGAGGTTCTAGGTAAATCAAGTTGGTCATACATTGTTAGATACGATCCAAGAGGAAGACCGGTCAAGTATAATGCATAGGAAGAAGAAAATGTTGAAGAAGAAGGTGATGCAGATTAGGATTAGTTGGCCACCGACGTAGGTGTGTTAGATGAAGAATCCGATCAAGAAGTTGATCATCCAAATGATGTAGCAGACAATGAAATTAACATTTATGATATTGATGATGAATATCTAATCGAAAATGACATTGATCATGATCCTAATATGAGCGATCTTTTCAACGATAGTGATTTTGAACCATATGATGATACAGATGTTGAGTCAGATGAAGAAGAATCCGAATGACATTGTAGCAATGTTGGAATCTAGGAGGTATGTGAGAACATATTTTTACATAATGTATTATGTTTAAATTATGTACTTATGTTTAAACCATCTTCATCATCATCATCGTCATCACCATCCTCGTCATCACCATATTCATCATCATCATCTTCATTGTTGTCGTCGTCATCACCACCACCATATTCATCATCATCGGTTTCATCGTTATCACCATCATCTTCATGGTCTCCATCATCATCATCATCTTCATCATCATCATCATATTCGTCATCATCATCATCATCATCGTCGTCATCTTCATCATCACCATCATCCTCTTCACCACCACCACCACCACCACCACCACCATCATCATCATCGTCATCATCATCATCATCATCATCATCATCATCATCATCATCATCGAAATCATCAGCATCATCATCATCATCATCACTATCCTCATCATCATCATCGTCATCATCACCATCATCATCATCATCACCATCATCATCATCATCGTTGTCGTCGTCATCCTCCTCCTCCTCCTCCTCATCATCATCATCATCACCCTCTTCCTCATCAACATCATCATCGTCATCATCTTCTTCATCATCATCATCATTGTTGTCATCACCATATTCATCATCATCACCACCACCACCATCATCATCATCATCATCATCATCATCATCATCATCATCATCATCGTCATCGTCGTCGTCATCATCATCATCATCATCATCGTCATCGTCGTCGTCGTCATCACCATCTTCATTATGATCATCGTCATCAACGTCATCACCCTCTTGATCCTCATCAACATCATCATCATCATCATCTTCTTCATCATCATCATCTTCTTCTTCATCATCATCTTCTTTATCATCATCATCGTTTTTGTTATCCTCATCACCACCATCATCATCGTCATCATCATCATCATCATCATCACCATCATCATCGTCATCTTCATCATCTTCATCATCATCATTTAATTCGTCATCGATAATGTCCACGAGGATGATATTGACAATGACATGATGATTGTAACTGACATTGATGACCATGACGATATGTCCAATCCTTACAATGTTGACTCTAGATCGGATGATACAGATGATGACTTGGATGAAGAAGATGATGAAGTCCATTGAAGTGTATGAGGTATGTCTTAATATATCTACTCTATATATTTTGATTTAATATTGAGATAGAATTATTGAATTTTGTTGGTACGTATAAATTAATTGTTTCTTAGTATTTTTTCCATTTTCCTGTATGTTTTCATATGTTATAATTAGAAACATTGCTTCTTAAGTATGGCAAAAAACACATTTTTTTTTTTTACATAGATTTTGTCGGGTTATGGGGAATTGAGAGTGATGTGAGGGGAGGGGGGGGCATAAGAGCTTTCACCTTCCTATGGTTGACCCTGTTCAGTAAATAATATTAAATTATTCTCGAAACAAAGAGAAGCTCAATAAGGCAATGCACAGTTATCATGCTAACCCAAATGGCGTGCTTGATCATGTACTGCACGGGGCCAACATTGAATTTTTTTAAATTTGTGCTTGCTTGGACTGAAATTTAGCATGCTTAGACTAGATGCACGCATTGACGGTGTAGGAGGATTTCCGGACTCAAGCATGACTGACACTAACAATTTGAGCTTCAAAAACCATACCTATGTTTTGTAAATCTACTATGTTTTGTGTAAATCATAATGTATGTCTTGTTTTCAAAAATTATATATTAAACCATCTTGTATGCTTTGTTTTTGAAAATTAAATATTGAATCATAAATTGATATTATTTTAATCCAAAAAAAAATAAACATTTAAAAGTTGAAATCTTAAATGAAACGAAAAATAATTTTATTAAATAAAAATATTTAAAAATAATTAAAATACTCAATGTTAATTGTTTACTCAACACCCAATTTTTAGGGACAGTAAACTCCAAATAGATCATGAGTTTGTAGGTGTGTCTCACTTGACCATATAATGTGAAAGTGAAAACTTAGTGACCTTTCTTTAGGCTTGCAACCTAGGGTACTCACTTGTATATTTCTTAGTGCATTTTTATTCAAAATGAAATACCTCATACAAGTTGAATAAATGCATTAAAATATTGTCATTTTCATTGATATTCAAACCATATTACATAATGGTTACTTGGTGGAAACATATTCCAAGGCATACATGCATCAAATAATATCTATGATTTTTTCTTAAATCTCATATCATAGACTTTATCTATGATTTTTTCTTAAATCTCATATCATAGACTTTAACGCGAAGCTCATTATATTTCTTCAATCATCCCTTAAGAAAGTGTAGCTATTAGGAACTTGCAAATAATGGATGTAATTGACTTCTAGTGTTTCTCATTCATGGATGATTTTTAATAAATGTTTTGATGAAAGTGGTAAAAATAAGTCGTGTACCTAAGCATAATTATCGAGTAAGTTGCACCTTCCTTGAACATAATAGACTCAAAGTGGATTTTTTCCCTACTAAATGCAAAAACATAAATGACTTAGCATTATGGTTGTTTATCTTTACCCCATAGTTCTGTAATTAGTGATGAGAGGAAATCTACGGATGAAATAATAAATAATAAAATGGCGTGCTTGATCATTGCATTGAAGTATGAGAACAAAATAGTTGCATTAAAGTATGACATGAGAATTTTTCTAGCCAATTTTACCTTCCAATTGCATGATACTATGAGACATCCAACATGTACTACGCTAATATTTGGTATATGATAGTAAGATACACACGATTGCTTGAGTAGTGTGTCAATAGAAGAACTATATCTTGGGAAGGATATTTTAGCGATAATGACAATAAACCTTTGCAAATTTTTCATTTGAGGATCAAGTTACAAATAAGTATTAGATGATTGAAGTGGATGGCATACTTGCAACAATTTCACTTGGTGTTCAAGCATAAACATGGCAACAACAAACAACTTGTTACACAATTGTTAAGTAAATAACTAGTGTAGGCTCTGTTGATAATACTAGATATGAATGCTCATGATATAAGAATTTGGTCACATGTATACAATGAAAACACTAGTGAAGAATGTTCTAAATTTTTAAGGAAGTATTTTCATCGTTATTGTAAATACTTTTATCAATTTTGATTGAGAAAGAAAATTTAGTGAATAAATATTATACATGGTTCAATTGTAAGGTAGAAAACGTTCTCGCCGAGTAGGTAGTGTAGAGTATATAAAGTGATAGAGACTTTTCAAGATGCATACCCAAGGCTTCCATCTTTCCAGGGAAAAGAGAGGAAACTACCAAACCTCGAGATTGGAATCACTTTCCTATTACTCCTAGAGAAATTAATAAAATGGAAGTAGAACCTGGGGCATTGACAAACATTACAATCCCACCCTTGATTGAAGAAGATGATAATATGGCTATATTCATATCCATAGATATAAGACATCATGTGTAGGTAATTGTGACTGCCAATACCTCAAGGTGGGTGAAGAGATTGCACTGAATCAAATAACTCGGATTTAGAAAGGTGCATAGATCCTATGACCTATCATGCTGCAATTTGATAGGTAGTTTTAATAGAGCTTCCAATAGACCCACACCATTTCACTTGGTGGAAGGATATAAAAAAGGAGTGAAAAAATAATATACATGTGATTTTTTACATCCTCGGTGAGGAGGTACAACATATGTTAAAATATTTATAGAAGATCTCAAGCAATCAAGTCATATTATAGGATTGATTGATCATATATAGTTGTAATTGGTTACTTTGAATCAATTTAAGGGGTTAACCATTGAATATTAGACCTGGATATATGTTTGTAGGAGTCATTGACCCAAAACTTGGCTAGTCTATTGTACATTTTATTTATGATAAATTTAACTTGTGCTTTTTGCTTACCCAAAAAATGACAAATTCAATCCTTGAATATTTGATGAAGAAACTATGTCTAGCTTGAGGGCTCCATGAATTTTAGTTTTAAATTTACAAAGTAGTGAAGATCAACATATCCCAACCTACAATTTGTCAACATGCTTGCAAAACAAATGTTGCAAATATTTATGAAAGCCCTCTTGAAAGCTAACATTGTGGAGTTGGGTACGAAAGCCAAGATTCAAGTCAAGGTAGGAATATTGCCATATCAACAATGACTAATATTTGCTAGTAAGTAGTTAAAAGATGGTGGTGACATAGTCTCTTATAGAATGCATAATCCTATTTTTTCACTTATTTTTGTGGAAGACCTTAGATAAAGGAAGTAGGTCTTCCTTTAAAGATCTAAATAACTATCCTTTTGGAGGAGTGAACAAAGGAAAATCAATGCCATTTAAAGAAACCTTTCTTTAAACTAGAAAAACTCTTAGTAGCATTGAGCATTTACGTTGAACCCTTGAAGATATCTCTAATTTTGTTTGGAGAGTCCATTTGTATGCCAACCTTAAAGCTTGAGCTGACATGAGTCAATAAGAAATACAAGTATTTTTCAAAACATGGTATAAACAAGTTCAACAGTCTACTCCCATTATTGAAAAATATTTAGGCTTGGATAAAATAGGTTGGGGGATCTTTCATGGATGATACAATGGTTATCCACCCATACAAAAAGGATTCATCATCATGGGGTTAATTTTCATATGGACAAGATAAAGGTTATTAGTAAAAGGGATTTATTAATTAAGGGTGTGGGCCTCTTATTAAATCTATATCAACCTAGTTTTAAATTTATTAAGGGTGTGGGGCTTGATTAATTAAGGGTGTCATTAATTTTGTTCCATCATTTTTTAATTTTTTTTTAGCATGGATTTTACTAATTTTGGTGATCCTCTAGATTTGGAATTTATGCCAAAAACTCCAAAAAGATGGCAATCTTACTACTAAGATAAATAGCTAACACACCTAATCCCGTGATCACTCCATATGACCATCGTGTCAACAGAATCCAATGGCTGAGATAATCTCCTCAGTGGATCGACAGATGTTGTCACGTTTTCCAAAATGGTAGGGGGCCTTACAAGTCATCCCGGGGTCCAGGCTGGTGACTTCTCGTGGAGTCCAAGTACCCAGATCCCCAACCATACCTTCTGCACTACGTGTTGAATAGAATTAGTGAGGTTGGGATTTATAAACACATAACAACTCCACCACGTTGCCAATGTGGGATAAATCTCATTGAATGAGTCAATCAGCACTGTTGATTTAATTGATCCGACGGTTCCTGAGTCTCCTGCGTGTAATTCGGCTTCCAAATTCATACACTTGTCGACCATATCCCTTGCGTGCAATCAGCATCTATCCTATGCTGCAACAATATTCTGCACTTCTAGTTCTTTGTAATTTGACCAGAGATTGAGGATGGAATTTTGTTTCCAATAACAAGCATTTTCTCCACATCACTCTCTTCCTGCACCTGATCCAAATCAATGTCATCATCATCCTCTTCCTCCTCAAATTCAACCGCAAGGTCAATTTAATCATCAATGGATTCTTTTTTTTCTCCACCTGTCTCTCTTTTCTTCAGTCTTCTCATCCTCATGACGATCTAGCATTCAAGAACCATTTTGGGTACCTCAAAAGTCTTTGTAGAATTCCTTTCCATGTCCTCTCCACCAGTGGTAAGAGGATGATCCAATCCATGTTCAATTTCAATCTGATTTCCAGTATTTTTGTCTTTAAGGATTTGCTCGTGGTTTTGCTCTTTATCTTTAGACTTTGTGATCTCCTTCGAGCTCTCATTATGTTCAGTCATATTTTCAACATTTTTTTCTTCAAGAATTTTCTCCTTGTTGTGCTCTTTGTCATTAGACTCTGGGATTTCCTCCTCTGTCTCATTGTGTTCATATTTAACCTCTGTGGCTTCCTCTGTACCCCCATTCTCTTGTTTCATGTGCATAAAATTGGCTCCCACATCCCCATTTTTCCCATCAATGCCAACTTGTATAACTGCGATATTGCCAACACATGTTGCATAGTCCATATTTGGAATACTATGGTTATTAGACTTTACAAGCCATTGGTAATGCTCTAGGTCATTTCAACACCTTGGCTCCAAAATATAGTAATTATGTTTCTAATACCTATACTTAGATTTGCCTTTTTGTAGAATTAAACAAAGGCCCTTTTTAGCAATTATGTTGGAGAGATGGACACAAATTTTGGATTATAAACACAGTATCTTCTAAAGTATAATTTATTGTGACCATGGACATGTAGTGGCCTTATGTCTAAAGAAAAAATCTCATTAGACTACCATAGAGAAAAATTGAAATCCTTCTTGGTGGGTAGAGTTGAAGATGGAAAACCATTGGAAGAAACCAAGTAAGACCCTCTAAAAACCTATAACTAGAACATTAACACATGTTATTGTCATTCCTATAAAGGTGCAACTGAGATATTGATACAATCATAAATATGAATGAAACTTCCCTCATGTCTCTGTCCCACGAGTCTCACTATAGGAGGGACTACTAGGGAGGGAAAGACGGGGCATAAATTGAACTCTCTGGATTTGGACAAGGACCCAATTTATATGTTTCCATTGAATGAGGCACAATAATTGTTGTTTATATTAAGATATCAATAATAAATCAAATGAAACAAAGGGGAAAAGGTCAGAAATGAGTCAAGATGATAAGTGACATTTGAAAGTGAAATATGATAGCTTTGATTTACATGTAGGCCAAGCTGAAATATGAATTGTGCATGCATCTTAAAATGATCAAGTTAGTTATTGGAACTTTGAGTTAGAAAATGGTTACAAAAAAATGAATATCAAGTTTATATATTGATCAAGTTTATCAAGTATACTGCCATGAAATTGTCCAAAATGGGTTTGAGAAACTCATTCATCAATTTGCAAAAAAAATTTGGGGCATTGTACAACCCAAACAACACGACCAAGAACTCAAAGATGTTGTATGTGATCACACTAGTTTCCTTTTCCTCATCTCCTTCTATGATCCTCACTTGGTAGTAGCCTTGTTGATGGTATAACTTGGAGAACACCTTCAGTACCTTATACCATATATCAAAGTAGTGCACATGTAACAAAATGGGATACATGTTTTTCACTATTTGATTGTTCAATGCCCTATAATTTCTAAAATCCTGGGTTATGGGGTGTCCTTTATTTGTAATAGGACTGGTGTGCCATAAGGAGATCATGAAAGTTGAATGAATTCTACCTTAGGAAAATCAGATATATGCCTCTTCAACTCTTCCAACTATGGAATAGATAATTGATATGGATCCTTTGTCATTGGATTTTCCCTAGTTCAATATCTATATGTTGGTTTATGATATATCTTAGTGGATATTATTTTGTTAAAAAATTTGCCATGTGATCTACAAAATCATCCACCCTACTTCACTTTCCTTCAATGTTGTGATGTATAGTTGTGAACCTTATCATTGGGTTGCATTATTGAAAATTATTTTAGAGTCCATTGGACTCTTCCATTTGGTTGTCTTGTTATTATGTGCACAAAACAATGATTCTTCTTTTCAAAGATCACTAACTATTCCTTAATAGACATGAGGATTTTCTTTTCCCTTCTTACAAAGTCTTTTTCAAGGATGAATTCAAAGTTATGTAGCTTCATATCCATGAAATTTTCTCACCCTTTACACTTACCTAACTACACATAAACCTTGGTTGTGATCCCTAAAACTACTTCTACCTTAGAGTTCACCACATTGAGTAAAGCTTCACATAGCATTTCTCTATACCCAATTTCCCCTATTATCTATTTCTTGAGGAAGTTGTGAGAGGCACTAGTATCCACCATTAAATTCACCTTCCTTTAGTTCAAAATGATTTCCGTGTAAAAAATTTTGGCAAGGATCCTACTCTAGCTGTCAACCATGGTGCCTAGTCTATGCATTATTTCCTTCCTTTCTATCAAAGGCACCTACACCCAACTTGTTAATTGATTATCACCCTAAAATTTACAACTGTTGCTTTGAGTGTGTTTGTTTCCTAGATATTCCTTCCATAATGATTTCCTTGATCATTCCTCCCTTGTCCCCGAGATATCATGCAATGCCCCATCCTATACTACTTCTACTACATGCATGCAACTGAAGTGCTCCCAAATGTCTATTGGGAAAATCGACCACCATTTGCATGCACTAGTCGTTTCCTATCTCACTGTTACGACCTTGTCTTTCGAAAGGCCTACCTAGTCTTTATAGGGATAGTGAAAGCTAATGCTTCCCTCTCATTACACGTTAGTTGCAATGGAAATAGGAAAATGTTGGCAATATGGCAGTTATACAGGATGGCATTGATGGCAAGAAGATTCTAATGTCTTCCATAACTGTGTTGATGACAAGGCAGATGGAAAATAGATGAAACCTTGTTGAAAAAGGAACAATATTTTTTGATGAAATTAGCAGATCTAGTTGAAGAGAAGGCTCAGCAGAAACTGTTCCCCAAAAGTTAAAGCGCTTGTAGATAAGTTATGTGATTCTACCAAGCTAAGCCTTTGTGGCGACATTGAGTTATCATGCTTATTTTTGCCTACAAATAGCATTTCAAAGGCTGGAAAGAAGTTTGAATTTCACACCCGAGATCCACCGTTGCCATTTCTATTGTCCTCTCTTCTACAGTCTTGAGTGCAACTGAAGGTCCTTGATGAGCAGATTAGGGAAGATATTGATTCTAATGAAGATCTGGAGCCGGTTTGAATTTTGTAAAGAGAGGATCTCATTACTGTAGCCATATAGCAGAGTGTCGAACATGGAAGCCATCGACCATTAAGGAGAAGCATTGAAGATCTAAAGACAAATGATTGATGGTAGAAAATTTGATTATGTTAAAATATATAGAAAGTATTATGAGACCAAAGGAGGTGAGGGTGGTAGCAAATTTTGTGACAATAATTAATGCAGCGTTACCGAATGTCAAGAAAGAGGATGATGATGACAGTGATTTGGATCGGGTGCAAGAAGAGATTGAATGATGATGATGGACATGAGACATAGGCTATGCAGATGAGTGGTATTGACGATGGTGACATGGAATAAACAAATGAAGGATTGAATGTCTAGGACATTGATGCTTTTGGATCTTGAGAATTTTTTATCTCTACAATTGCAAAAGATCGAAATCGAATCGACAAGCAGACTTGAGCATCAATTTCGAGTCATAGTGGATAAGAATAAAGAGTTGCAGGAGGAGACTCAGGAACCGTCGAATCAAACAATCAATGGTGGAGATTGATTCGACTAATGCGATTTATCCCACATTGGCAGCAAGGTTGATTTTTCATTTGTTTATATGCACTAGCCTCACTAATGTTATTTGACACGTAGTGCAAACGGTATGGTGGGGGCTCCATGTGCTTGGACTCCATGAGAAGTCACTTGCCTGGAGCCCGGGACGACTTGTTAGGCCCCCTACCTTTTTGGAAAACATGACAACATCCGTCGATTTACCAAGGAGATGATCTCAGCCGTTGGATATTGTTGAAATGATGGGCATATGGAGCACTCGTGGGCTTAGGCACGTTAGTTATTTCGCTTGGTAGTAAGACTGCCATTTTTGGGGATTTTTTGGCATAAATTCCAAATCTAGAGGATCACCAAAGTTAGTAAAATCTATGCTAAAACAAAATTAAACTAATGATGGAACAAAATTCAGGGATATTTAATTTCTATTTAAGGAAAATTGGTATAACTAAAAGAAATCCATTTTATTGTAACATTGATATTTTTTTTTCTCTAAAGAATAATGTATATGTAACCCACTCACCAATTATAAAAATATGAACCCGCTCTTCTATCAATGTGCCTCTATCTTCACTTCATCTCCCAAAGATTTTTCCTACAACCAACCAATGGTTGAACATATAATTTATTGGTTCTAACCTCTAGAGTCTTCTAAATTTCGTATGCTCTCCTTCAAAACTGGATCTCCCTCTTTGTCTCCACAAATATAAAGATGAAATGTTTCTCAGATATTTCATTGCTACATTAATATACTATTGTGCATGGCTTATCTAGGAAATTCTTTTATGTGTCTAGCATGTTCTATCTCTACCACTAGTGTACCCCAAAATGTCTTCCAACAACTAGGACAATGTCAAGGGAACCCATTGGAGGTTGTACTAGATCTCCCCACTTTAATCCAAGGGGTAACCCTAAATCCTTGTAGAGCTCGCTATCCAGGGTCACCTTGGAAACAACTATGTGGTCTTTAACATCTGTGCATTTCCATTGCAAGGGGATTGTCCCTAGCTCTTCCTTACAAAATATATTGAAATTACATGACTATATAAATTGAATAAGAGTGTTCAAGAGAGGAGAATGATAATATTATTAGATATTAAACTAGAGAACATTTCCATTGGGTTCCCATATACAATTTTTTTTAATAATATATGTGTAAAAGATTATAAGAAATAAAAAAGAGAAACCCATAAAATCCCGAGGTAGTCAACAATGAATTCTCATTCATTCACAAATTAATGGAAAGTGTATCAGTGGTTAACATCTAGTATGACCAACAATTCAATCATGTAAAATAAATAAACTGAACAAAAGATGGTATAACAATCTATCGGTATAAATTCAAAAGAAAAAAATCCTTCAAGTACATAACATGAAAGAAATTACATAAATTGTGCCATTAGCAAATTTCGTTATAACCTTTGTTAACACAACACTTCAAGGATTAACACATAAGTCTCCATTAAACAACATTGCTAGTTTCCCCTAGTATTTCAATGATTATTATATTTCCAAAACATGAGAGGAGGATCTAGATTAATAACATAAGAAGGTATGCATACAAAACTATGGACTACATACATACCATAAGAGTGGTAGTCCCTTTTCTCATCGGGACTCCCTACAACTAAGCTCTCGTTATCCTATGTTTTTACTCTTCTACGATCTACAACTAAAAAACTATCCAAGTGACTATAGATAGGATTTTTTTACTGTCTTCTACCTCTTCTATGTGAATCCTCCATCTGTGTGTTCAAGGCCAACTACCCTTTTGTCGCGTATGTGAACTCTAAACATTTTGATCCATTATGGTAGGGTTTCCCTAACTTTTTTTTTTCAATTGGTTTCTCATTGTAATGCCTTCCAATTTTACAACCCCATTGGGAATATTTTTTGTTAAATACAACATTTTATTCCATGTTTATCTCAATGAGAGGTGTTGGCATATCCCCTAAATTTCAGTCCAATCATATAGTGCTAGGTATAGATTGTGCCACCATAAGATTCCTCTTTTTTCTTTAGTTGTAGCATCCTCTCAATGAGTGGCATTTGCATATCCCCTAATTTCCACTCCAGTCATATTTGTGCTAGATATAGAATGTGCCACCTTAAGCTTCTTTTGATTTCTTTAATGTCAAAATGTGATTCATGGGAGGTTGTGAATTGGAGCTTTTTGCATTAATGGTGACTAACATAGTGGCTCTATGGTTCTAATATCATTCATGTTAAATATAGTGGTAGTTCTACAACCAACTTGGAGATGAAAATCATTTATTCTCCCACATCACATATTCCTTTTCTAATGAATCCAATATGGAATTCAATTTGTAACATCAATCTCAATACACTAATATAGTCTCCAAAATCACTTAAGGCTTCTAAAAAATACTCATAGTGCATAGGAAAACCAATCCCATAATCATTGTGATGCCATTGATTTTTCTAGGGGCATTCCCCAAAAGTGAATTGGGGAATTCCCATGACTTTCTTGAGACAAAGACATATATTTTCATTGTGGTCCCATAGGATTTTCTTGGGGCATTACCCAAAAGTGAACCATGAAATTGTTGTGACTTCCCCGAGATAAATGATTAGATTATTTCTTAATAATTTACACCTCATTTGTTTTGGGCTCAAACGAAGGGCCTCCCATACCACATCTTGGGAAAATTCCACAATATCCCAAGACCACTTACAAAAGGACTCTAGTGAATATAGGAATCTAATAGCCTACCTTAATACATGAATCACTTGGACAAATTTCTTCAATGAGGCTTATGGATGTGTGCTTTCACACTTTCTATATAATGTAAAATCCACCCTATAATCGATCTCAAGGAATCACACCATACAATGATTCTCTCCACCTTTATAGTTGTGTCCATTAACAAGGTCAACATTATATTGGATATCCCCTATTCTTATTGGCTCCAATAGATCTCAAGAAATGCACCATACCTTATTCCTCCATATGTTGACTTCCAGCTAGACCAAGGGTAAGATGTCAATCCACATTGATAGGCCCAATAATTAGTTCAAGTTATTACTTACTGGCCCCTAAGAAAACCAATGGAAATATTTTAGGTTTCATTTCTATATCCTTCTATCTCAAGGTCTTCCTTTCTGGCTCTCAACCAAATCTAGGGTAATATGTTTTCCCATCTCGTTAGTCCCAACTAGCTCAATGTATTATTTGTTGGCTCCCAACCAAACTAATGAAAATATATCAATATCCCTAGATATCCCCAACTAGAAATAATTTTTTTAGTAGCTCCAACTAAACCAAGTGAGGAGACATCAATATGCCATTCTATCCCGAACTAGATCAATATTTTTTTGTTGTCTCTAATCAAACCTAGGAAAAATATATCAATCAAATTTCCTATCCCCAACTACACTAACATATTCCTTGTTAGCTCCAACGATGCCAAGGTAAAATATATTAATCTACCTACTAGCCCCAACTATATCAATACCGTTATTGCTAACTCAAAAACAACCAAGGAAAAAGACACCAATATTCTATGGTATCGCCAACTATATGACACCTTCCTTCTTGCCTCCAACTAGACTAAGGGAAAATGCTAGAAAAAAAGGATCGCAGAGCAATAACAATAAACAGAAATGAAAATATAATCACAAACACATTACAAGAGAGACACAGATATATCGTGGTTCACCCAACTTGGGCTACGTCCACACTGAAGTTGCTAGTCCTTATTATTATTCCGTCCAACAAAGTGAAGGGATACAACTTCCAACACAACCGCTGCACTTCCTCTTCACTGTCTCACAGTCTCTCTTCTTGATCTCAGAGATCTTTACAATGCGCAATACCTAATACATCAACCCTAGCCGTGTTACAATGTCTTTCTTTTATAAGGGAAATACAATGGAAAAATACCACAGGTTACCCAAAACCATGGGCCCGAAAACTGGTGGCGAAAACAGCCCCAAAAATTTCCTCGGGGACGCTGGCCCCTGCGCCCCCCAACCGGGGGAGTGGAAACTCCCCCGGACCCCCCTAGGGTCGTGCTGGGATCATAACCAAACCTGGGGTATGGACACGGCTGAATAATAATATCTCTGAATCTGGAGATCAGGCTCCACAACCAACAATCTTCCACTTGGAGACTGATCACAACAACTCCACCGCTGCTACACTTGTTAGAATTGGACTTGGAAACTTTCTCCCCTTCACCTTCATGCTAGAAGGCCAACTGAAACTGAGTAGGAAATCAGTTTCTCTCTAGTCACTACCTTTGTGAACATGTCTACAGGATTCTAGCTAGTGTGTATCTTTTCTAGCTTCAACAGTTCATTTTCCAGAACAGAGCATATGAAATGGTACTTGAGCTGTATATGTTTGGTCCTAGAATGGAATGCTGAGTTCTTTGCAAGATGAATGGCACTCTGGATGTCACTGTACAACCTGCTATCCTTATGCTTCTTACCTAATTCCTCCATAAACCTCTACAACCAAATCATCTCTTTACTAGCCTCTGTAACAACAACATACTCTGCTTCTGTTGTTGAAAGTGAAACAACCTTCTGCAGTTTCGAAATCCAACTTACTACTATTCCACCTACAGTAAACACATACCCTATGGTGCTCCTCCTGCTATCCTTATCACCTGCCATATCTGCATCAACATATCCCTATAGAACAGTTTCTGAACCTCCAAAACATAATGCCTGAGTGGTACTACCTCTCAAATACCTGAGAATACTGCCTTCCAATGTTTTTTACCTAGATTGTTCATATATCTGCTCACAACTCCCACTGCTTGTGCAATATCTGGTCTTGTACACACCATGGCATACATCAAGCTGCCAACTACTGATTGATAGGGAATCTTGGACATGTAATCTGTCTTTTCCTGTGTCTTGGGACACATTTCCTTACTTAGATTGAAATGGCTGGCCAAAGGTGTACTTACTGGTTTTGCATTCTGCATTATGAACCTCTCCAACACCTTTTGTATGTACTCACTTTGAGACAATGTCAAATTGCGATTTTTCCTATCTCTAGTTATTATCATACCAAGGATTTGCTTTGCAGCACCCAAATCCTTCATCGCAAATGAATTAGCTAGCTTCCTTTTCAGTACATTTATATCCTACATGTTAGACCCTACAACAAGCATGTCATCCACATACAATAACAAGATATAATATATTTCATTGTCTAGCTTCTTGAAATAAACACAGTGGTCAGAATGACATCTAATATAACCTTGTTCTATCATAAACCTATCAAATTTTAAATACCACTGCCTTGGATCTTGCTTCAAGCCATACAAACTCTTTTTCAACCTGCATACCAAGTTATCCTTACCTTTGACCTCATACCCTTGTGGCTGCGGCATTAATATATCTTCCTCCAAATCCCCATGGAGAAAGGCTATTTTTACATCTAACTGTTCAAGATGCAAATCTTCTACCGCCACTAGACTTAAGATAGTCATAATTGAAGTCATCTTAACAACAATAAAAAATATTTCATCAAAATCTATACCTTTCTTATGTGCAAACCCCTTTACAACAAGTCTCTCCTTGTACCGCTTCTTACCTCCTTCTTCTTCCTTCAACCTATAAATCCATTTGTTCTGCAATGCTCTTTTACCAGCAGGCATCTGAACCAGATCCCAAGTCTGGTTTCCTACCAATGAGTCCATCTCCTCATTCATGGCTTGCTCCCACTTCTTTCTAGTTTCCACCTGCATTGCATCTTCATAACATTTTGGTTCACCAGCATCAGTCATCAACAAATAATGCATTGAAGGAGAGTATCGTTCATGGAGTTTACTTAACCTGGTAGATCTTCTTGCAGTTGCAGGAGTTTCAGGAACTTGCTGCTGTTCTTGATTTTCTGGCACCTTTGGAACTTCATTTTCTGTAATTTCATCAAGTACTGTGTACTCTGTGTTTTCCTTTTCCTGTTTCTTTCCCTGCAACTAATCTTTATACATGACCTTTTCATTGAATATGACATCTCTACTTCTAATGATTTTGTGATTTTCATAATCCCATAAACGATAACCAAAATCATCAACCCCATATCTAATAAAGGTACATTTGTTGGATTTAGCTTCAAGCTTTGTTCTATTTTCTTTATCAATATGGACAAATGCTTCACAACCACACGTTCTCAGAAATGAGTGGTTTACCTTTTTATTTGTCCATTCCTCCTATGGAATACCACCATCCAAAGCACTTGAAGGTCCTCTTTTTATTAAATAAACAACAGTATTTACAGCATCCACCCAAAATTGTAAGGGAAACCCTGCATGCAGTCTCATACACCTTGCACGCTCCATGATCGATCTGTTCATCCTTTCTGACAAACCATTTTCTTGTGGTGTTCCTGGGACTATCTTCTCTCTATGAATCCCATGGTATGAACAATAACTATCAAACACCTTGCTGCAGTACTCACCTCCATTATCAGATCTGAGACACTTCAACCTTTTTCCTGTCTCATTCTCAACCAAAGCTTTCCACTTCTTAAAAGTAGCAAACACATCATATTTTTGTCTAATGCAATAAACCCAAGTTTTTGTAGTTGCATCATCAATAAATGTAACATAATAATGAAAGCCACCAAGAGATTATACCTGAGCCGGTCGTCATACATCTGTGTGCACTAGCTCTAACTTTTCATTCTTCTTATGTTTCCCAACCTTGAGAAATCTGACTCTCTTCTGTTTAAAATAAACATAGTTCTCACAGAATTCCAAAATTACCTGCTTCAAATCTGGTAGTAACTTCCTTGAGTGGAGAATCTGCATCCCCTTCTCACTCATGTGGCCAAGCCTATGATCCCACAATGTTGTATTTGTTCCTGTGGAAGCTAAAGAGATAGAATGGTCAGTATTATGAGGACATAAATACAACATACCTACCCTGTCTCCTTTTGCTATCACCATTGATCCTTTAGTGATCTTCCACCACTATTCTCCAAATGTAGATAGACAACCGCCATCTCCCAACTGCCCTTTTGAGATCAGATTTCTTTTCATAGCAGGAATATGCCTATCATCTTTTAATAGACAGTCAGTTCCATTCTTAACTTTTATCTATACCTTACCCATTCCAACAATTTTACATGGCTCATCATCACCCAATAAAACATGTCCAAAATCACCTGGAACCTAATCATGAAAGTATTTCCTATGGGGTGCAGCATGACATGAAGACCCTGAATCTACTACCCAATAATCACTAGTATTATCTAATGCAAGAATCAAAGCATCTTGTAACACATCACCAGTTACATTTGCTTCCTAGGTAGTTTCCTTCTATGCATCTCCTTTCTTCTTTAGAGATCTACAGTCTTTCTTCAGATGTCCTTTCTTTCCACAGTTCCAGCACTCTATCTTTCCCAGTCTGCACTTGGATCTGCCCATTTTAGACTTCCTACGATTACCTTGGCTCTTTCCTCTCTCCTTTTGTCTTCCCCTGGTCTCCATGGTCAACGCATTACCTGATGTCTCACCTGTTATTTTTCTTCACATTTCCTCGCTAAGAATAAAACCAATAACATCATCAAATTTCAAGGTGTTTAAACCATAGACAAAGTTACTTACATCCATGACCAAGCTATTCCAGCTTTTTGGAAATGAACACAAGATTAGAAGAGCCCTAACCTCATCGTCAAAGTTCACACTTACAGAACTTAGTTGATTTGTAACCGTATTAAACTCATTTAAATGATCAGTAACAGATCCACCTTCAGACATCCTCATATTAAATAAACGCTTCATTAGAAATACCTTGTTGGAGGCTGATGGTTTTTCATATAGCTTACCCAATACGCTCATCAAACCCTCCGTTGTCGTTTCTTTTGAGATATTGAAATCCAACGACGAAGCCAAGCTCAGTCGTATTGTTCCCAGAGCCTTTCTTTCAAGAACCTCCCATTCTTCGTCCTTCATAACCACCGATTGCTTTGCTCTTCCTCCCAACTGTAGGAATAGATCCTTCTAGTACAGATAGTCCTCCATTTGCATCTTCCATAACTGGAAGTTTTGGCCATTAAACTTCTCGACCTTAAACTTTCCTTCTTCTGCCATTGCTCCCACACGAACCAGAAACCCTAGCTTCCTGCGGGTTTATCTTCCAAATAGACCTTTGGCTCTGATACCAATTGTTAGAAAAACAAGATCGCATAGCAATAACAATAAACAGAAATGCAAATATAATCACACACGCATTACAAGAGAGACACAGATATATCGTTGTTCACCCAACTTGGGCTACGTCCACACTAAATTTTCCAGTCCTTATTATTATTTCATCCAGCAAAGTGAAGGGATACAACCTGCAGCACAACCGCTACACTTCCTCTTCACTGTCTCACAGTCTCTCTTCTTGATCTCAGAGATCTTTACAATGCATAATACCTAATACATCAACCCTAGCCATGTTACAATGTCTTTTTTTATAAGAAAAATACCACGGGTTACCCAAAACCATGGGCCTAAAAACTGGTGGCGAAAACAACCCCAAAAATTTTCCTCTGGGGCTACGCCCTTGAACCCCCATTTTCTTGGGGAAGTTTCCCCCAAACCCATTTTCTTGGGGGTGCTTCCCCCGTGCCCCCCAGCCGGGGGAGTGGACACTCCCCCGGACCCCCCTAGGGTTGTGCCGGGATCATAACCAAACCTAGGGTACGGACATGACTGAATAATAATATCTCTGAATCTGGAGATCAGGATCCACAACCAACAAAAAATATGTAAATTTACGTCCCTAGCTCTAAATATATCCAAACCTTTCTTGCTAACTATAACCAAACTATGGGTTCCATATACATAGTACTCTAGCGACCAGTCAACTAGGAGACCATGCTAGCCCTCATTTCGAGCAAAGGAGACCGTGCTATCTCTCATTCTGTCTAGCATCGAGTAGAGGAGACTGTGGAGATCATGATATCCCTCATTCAGTCGATAATCAAGCAGAGGAGACCGTTCTATCCTTCATTCCATCAAGCATCGAGCAGAGGAGACCGAGGAGACTGTGGAGACCATGATAGCCTTCATTCAGTCGAGAATTAAGCAGAGGAGACCGTTCTAGCCTTCATTCCATCAAGAATCAAGCAGAACCATTCTATCGAGCATCGAGCAGAGGAGACTGTGTTAGCACAGGAGATCACGCTAGCCCTCATTTCGAGCAAAGGAGATCATGCTAGCTCTCATTCTGTCGAGCATCGAACATAGGAGACCTAGGAGATAGTGGAGACCTCATTCCATCAAGAATCAAGCAGAGGAGACTGTGCTAGCCCTCATTCTATTGAGCATCGAGTAGAGGAGACTGTGCTAGCAGAGGAGACTGCACTAGCCTCACAATGTCAAGAAATTCAGTAAGTTGATCAACTTCCCATCTACACAATTTCATTGTTTATTTCTACATACTCCATAACCCTAATTTTTTATTTTAACTTAGTCCCAGAGGTACAATGCTACATTTGTTAGTCATTTGTATCCCCGCAGTTTTCTATTTTTGCTTCATGCGTTTTATTCGACCAACCTTAGTGCTAGTATTTCAAACATTTACAATACCCAATACCTTGTGGAAAGACGCTTGATGCAATCCCCTATTTTTTGTACACTTCTAGTCTTTGCAATTTGCTTGGTTATTATCTTCAAATTTGTGGTATAATTTTGATAGTACATTTGATAACATCATAAATACATTTTATAACAAGATCACAAACACCAAATCCAAAACGGGCAAGTAGAGTCTCGGTTTCAAAACCCACCAATGGGTGTGGCTGTAAATATTTCCATGTAAATAAAAGAAGTTTTTCTCAAAAGAAAAATGGGGCTTGTCACCTTCCTATCAAGTGGTACGATTGATTTTTGTTTTGCAATTGCAACAGCTCTAGAAAACCCTCCAATTGCATCCACCAAACCAAGACTAGGTGCATCTCTGCCAGTCCACACCCTACCTTGAGCCACAACCTCCATCCTGTCAACTGTCAGAATGTTATGTATAAGGATACTTTAAAGTGGATTTCATGGATATTGTAACCTCTTGTTTAGCATTTCTTATCATTTAGGTCACTTATGCATCTTAAGATGGTGATCAGATAAACTGCATAGTGAATGAATTAAGAAGAAAACCATAAAAGGTTACTGCGATTTAATGAATAGCCTTCTCCATATCAAGCACATATAATTGTACAAACCTTACATTATTGGACTTTATGACCTCTAATTAGGTTGATATTAGCTTCAAGGAGATATATAACAACACATCTTGCTCATGGAACTTGCATCCCCTCTTCAGGTTAGATTCCACATTGAAGTTTTGAACATAGTTACTTTTTTTTTTTGGAATTGGTCTTTGTGGGATTGAAAACATTAGATGTTGCTTGAATTTTTTCTCAATGCTCTGCTTCTTTAGAATGAGTTCATCTTTGAAGGGTTACTGTAGTTTGCATGTTACGTATGTCCCCACATAACCTGTTTCATGAAAAAAATCATGAACAAACATCGAGAATACATATGCAATGTTCTTGATAAAGACACCTAAAGTGGAGTTCATGGAGATTGTAACCTTATCACGAGGTTTGCTTCCCACTTAGGTAATTGAGGAAACTTAAGATAGTGAGATAAGGTGCATGGTGAATGACTTGAGGCAACCATAAAATACTAAAGTTAATAAATGAATATCCCTCCAAATAAATCACATCTACTTGTATGGACCCACCGAACTGTAATTGTGACAACCTTAGTTGCAAGAAAGAGATCTATAAAAAATTGTAGTCATGGAATTTGCATCCCCTTTTTATGTTACATTCCAAATTGAAATATTAAACATAGTTACTTCCACATTTTGGAATTGGTATTTGCGAGCTTGACTTGTATTTGTTAGCTTGCCACAACCTTGTGCTTTAGATTCTTTTAGATATTTTATAGTACATCTTATCCATGATCTCCAAATATGTATTGAAAACCATGCCATATATTGAAGATGAGGTCATCCTTAAGACCCAACATTTTAATATGACTTATGCCTAGGGAGGGTATCTATACACCATCTTAGCTAACATTCATCACTATTTTCCATTAGATAGAGCTAACCCAAGTTGTAGAACAATTAGAAGTTTTCATCTAGTTAATGAGGCTTGGCTGGATGGAAATGTGTACAACTCAACCAACTGATGCAACCAAATACAATCATCATAGCTCATTTGCATAAAACAATAGGTATGTGATGAATCTAGGTGGATTTGAGGGGTTAATTTGATAACTAGATGAAGGAGGGAATATTCCTAGAGGAACTAAATCATGCCACATGTCCACAAGGGACAAAGATAAAAAATTTAATAATTTGGTTTGTCCTATATCTATCATACAAGTTTTGGATCATCTTTCTTTATAACGTGCTTGCCAGAAACCATGAGCCATGAATGATGTTTTCGGTATTGAAAATTCAACTACAACATGTTGTCGCATTTCAATGATTGTAGGTACCACCAAATAGGTACTTGTCATATCTAAATTCCTCAAGTGAGGAAGATAGACTAGAAGAGGTTGAAAGCGAGACGTCTAATACAAGATCTAACAAGTCAAGATCAACTAGAGGTGAAAAGGTAAGGAGAAAATTTCGTAGATGCATGGAACTTTTTGTTTCTGAAGGAGGATCATGTGGTTATGATAACGAGAGCATAGGTGACATTGAGTTTCCCCTGAGGTATAGACATCTTGTCAAACGATGGCTACCCAAGGAGCTACCCCAAGTGGACACGGATTTCTTCCTCAATGGGAGGACTTATCGCATTGGTCCATCCTCTTTACATGGACTGGGGCTATTTTCCATGGATGGCATAAAGGTGTCATATGGCACTGAAATTGAATTGATGGAGTATGTTGGTACAAGCTACAAATACAATGACTGGTTGTTGTTGTTGGTCCGATATACGGGAAGTGTGCGGACATACTGAGTGGCAGCAAATTATTGTCAACTACTGGACAACAGTCTGAACAAAGGAGCAACTGTGTATATTGATGGAAGGCCAAAAGCTTCAGGAAATATAGTAGGGTTTATAAATAGCACACGACCAAGGTCAACACATAAGCTACCCAATTTCCTATTTGAGGGGTGTGAAGGAAATTGTGTGTTCATATGTGCAACAAAATCAATAGATGCAGGTGAAGAGTTGTTGATCAATTATGGTTTGAATCAAATAGATGTGAGGGTTGCTATTATGGGGGTAATTTTCTTATACAACATTTAACTCAACCTTTGATCGATGAATTATTATTTTTCTCTTGCATCAAGTTTATTTATGTCATACTTTTTATAATATACATATGGTTAATTATATGTCACGCTTTTCATTAATCACATTTAAGAGACATTGTTATATATGTAATTTTCATTTTTAATATGTCTTAATTCTTATATTGTGGTAGGGTGATCGTGGCCATATTCCATAAGCTGACCGTGGAAAGTCACCAATGGTGACGCATGAGGTAAATGTTAGTTTAATAGTAACTAATAGCATCAATGTAATAGTAACCACAATTCATGATTAAATTACATATATTAACATTGGACATTTTTTATGCTATTGAGCTCAAAATTTCAATATGATATCATTCTTATTGTATTGTGGTAGGGCGTCGGTACTCAGAGCACACCTACAGCTTATGGACAGGTAAATGTGACTGTCATTGTAACAATAAAGTTTTTTATATTAATAACGTTTATTATACATGGTTCAATTTTTACTTATCGATATGAATATGTCTTGCTTATTGTATTGTTGCAGGGTGACCGTGGGAAGGCACCAATGTTGTCACATCAGGTAAATGATAGCATAATAGTACCTAAACATGATCATAGTACTTATTTTTGTTATTATATACATTATATAATTTTTACGTGATTTTTTTATTGACGTTCGTAGAGCACACCACATCAAGGTGATGATGTGGTCGTTGAGGCAGAGATATATTATTCAACCGACCCCGTGGATAATGTGAAAAGGGATTTGAAAAAGTGCAATCAAGACCTTCTTAGTCTGATTTTAATCGAACCAATGACTGAAGAAATACAAGCACAAATTGATGAATTGAGGAAAAAGATAAAAAAAAATACGGGGTAAGTGGCATCTTTGAAAGTTTTTATGAACTAAATATAATCATTTATGTTATTTTAGTTCTCTTTTTTTGATATTATCTAATCAATTGAAGTTTTATTATTTAGAATTTTTTGGAGTCAAAACCTGTGTATCGAGAACAGGCTGCAAGGGTTGGTATTGGTAGTAGTGATGGTTCAATACATCGTCAATATACCTTACCGATGAGGCTATTTTCCTCTCCTATAAAACAATGCACTTTAGATGCCACGGCCTCAACTAATGTTGGAGGTCAACATGGCCCTTCAACCACCACTACTCCACAGGATGATAGAGAGGACAGTGGCATCGAATGTGATAGTTGTTATCCTGGCGCAATACATGTGGTTAGCAAGGGATCATTGCTCGTTAAATTCTTGGTGAATGATGACTGTGTTCCCATCAAGATATTGAATATTGCAGGTATTATTTAATTTATTATGTGTTTTTTTTTATGTAATTCAAAGAAACATAACTCAAATTAGTTTTAATCAATGATAATATGTTTTTTGTAGGAAATAATGTTTTTATAAGAACCTGCATGATAAGGCGTTGGATATTTTTGGGCCCACCATTTGTATACTGTGGAATGCCCAAAATGAAAAATTGAAAGATGATTTGATGAACCACATGGTCAACTTGTTTGGTGAAACCTTCAACAAAAAAGGTGTCACCCCAGCAGCTGGGTTAAATTTGAAATATGTCAGGGCAAATTATAGGGACAATCTGCAAATTAACCACAAGTATGAGCATCCTCCGATGGTTCCAGAGAAGGAGTGGAAGGTGCTCATCGAGGATGCAAAGGAGAAGGCATTGAGAAAACAAGGAAATACTAGGCCAATCGGTTCAAGAAGGTATGGTACATATCATATTTTCAATGAACAATGTTCAATTTTTTTTAAAATTTTAAATATATTTAAGTTGTGATATATAACGTATTTTCAACCTTTGATAGGCTCCCCGAAACCTCTAAAGCAACAAAGGAAATATTAGAAAAACATGGGAAGCACAAACTAGGCCATGGTGGATATCAGAAGCTAAGGGCACAAATTGTAAAAATCAAACGATCATTATTTGTAGCCAACAATTAATTGATTTTTCTAACTGTAGGGAACAATTAATTGATTTATCACAAGCACTTTACATGGTGTTATGCATTGTAGGGAAATTCTTTTCAAGAGGAATCCACTGATGAAGACTTGAAGCTCGGCTTCAAGTACGATTTTCAACATGTGCTAGAACATCGAAAAAGGTTGGGGCAAACCCCAATTTCCCCATTGATTCACGTAGAGGTAAATAAAATCAATAAGGCCATCATTATAATGTACTTGCGTAATCTAGTCATGAATGATTACATCAAAAAATGAATGTCTTTTTTTTTTCAGGGTGAGACCAACAAAAGCAGTGAGGGTAGTGGTATCGAACCGGTACCATGCGATGGTGGGGAGCTGCCTAGCCATTTAGGTATGTATGCTCTAAAAAAGATGTATTCAATATGTTTTTCAATACATAATTGATTACGTTTACTAATTAATATTTTTCTATGAATGGCAGAGCATGTACCTTCTCATGCTTAGTAGGGAGAGGAACAAATGGCAGAACGAATGAACACTCCAGTTGACTCAGCTAGTCATCCAATAGGTAAAGATCATTGTAATGATATTGGAAATAATGAAATACATATCTCAATAATAACTTCGCATTTATATCTATATAACTGTCTTGGTTTTTGCAGATGATGCCCCTCTCCATCCTCCTCCACCCCCTTCTAATTGACGTACCAGAAGTATCGTACAGGGGTGCATATCCATACAATCAACAGAAAGAGAGGGAACAACAACTACAACGGGTCAAGACACTGAATATGAAGCCCCCCTCTTCAAATTTCTGAGAAAAAAAACAAATCATAAAAAATGTAGTTGTAAACATTTAAGATTTGTATTTGACTGAGTGAAGGCATGAACTATTTTCAGTTTTGTTACAAGTTTCTTGATCTAGTCGGTGCATGATGATATTTTAGAATTGAGGTTTCACATATGTATGTTATTGCTTAGATCATATTTCTGAATATGTGTGACATCTTTAGATGAATATGGTTATCCTCAAGGGACTGGCCACCCCTTCCCGAGTCAACCTAAGGAATATGAGATGACCATATCGTTTATAATTGGTTTACTGTTATTATTGTTTTTGTTTTCAGTACTTTAATGATTTATGTAGCTCTATGTTTGATAGTACTGTGCTGATTAGAACAATTAATATAACTATGTTTGTGATTTTTGAAATTTATATGCAAAATGTTTGTTCACTTTGTTGCATAGCTTATTTTTGAATATGTGTGACATATTCCGAGGACTATGGTTATCATCAAGGGGATGGCCACCCCTTGTTGAGTTAACTTGAGGAAGATGAGATGACCACATGACCTTCCTTATCCTGGGATGATGATTATGAGCTTCCTCTCATTGCATGAGACACATGAGATGTATGACCACATACAGTTGAGAAGGTTGAGTAACCTACCTTGACAATGACTTGATGTGCATGAGCCTAGTATGACATTGTGTTGCCTTATTATGATACGTTTACTTGCATGTTTGCTTGTATGTGATGTTTATCCTTGTGGTGACTCGTTATTGACCCTTGCATGGTAGAATTGAGATATACAACCCTTAATTGTTGACGTCCATCTTGTTGATGACCAGCGTGAACCCTTACGATTGCTTTCCACCCTTCCGTTGACCTTAATATACCTCCTTAGGTTCCATCCACCACAGGGTTACCTTATATGACTTTTTTGGAGTACTTTGCCATCGTTTTTTATTGTGTGTTGGTCGTACTACTATGTTGCTATTGTTTTTTATTTGTGAGGGTTGGATGATCTATTTTAGGGTCTTTTCCAGTTTAGGGTTCTCTCCTTTCACATGTATGTTGGTCTAGTTGAGTCTCATGCAACTAACCTAACACTAAGAGGTTGAAGTCTGAGGATAAGGGAGGTCTTCCCCAACATTTGATGTTGATTTTATACCCAAGGTCCCTTATTGTATCCTTAATTCTTTACTACCCACTGGACCAGTATAAGTACATACCATGAATGTATTACATGTGCTTGATTTTGCTTAGAAATAATCTACTCACTAAGAATGAGCTTGGAGTTTTCATGTGTATATTATATATGTTAGTGTTATCTCATTAGACTTCATATGGAGAAAGTAAAATTTCATATCCCATTCAGAATTCAGTAGACTTAACAAGTTTCAGGATTTCAAGATTAGCCAAAGTGCAGTATTTCCCTTAGATTCTATCATGTATGAGGGTATGGGATTGATGTTTAATCAAGATAACCAAGCCCTATATGTACCTATATGATGATGGTTATAGTCTACTATAGAAAGATCATTTATGATTTATTATGTTACATTGTTGTCAATGATCATGTATGTATTGGTATGTTAGAATATACTTTATAAAATTATTAAATTTCAATGTTTTATGTTTCAATTTGCATGTATTCTAATATAAATTTTGTAGTATTTATGATGGGGTCCCCTATGTTGAATATCCCGACGTCCCCTTCAACATTTACAAAAATTTGGGGGAAACTTCTACATAGATGATGCAAGAACTTCTATTGGAAAATGAGCCATGACCTTTTCCCGTAAAAGGGGGAGAGGTCATTGATTCTCTAGGATAGGCTGATATCTATGTTGTTGGTTCCCAGGCCTGCACCGTACTTCATATGAAAGTGGTGATGATTGTTTAAACAAAGGATGGGCCCCGCTCCACACATACCTGGAATGCCCTGACAAGTGCCATGGAATGCCATTCAAGCACCCTCTACCTGAAAGCCGATGAAAAAATATTAATAATTTTTCTTTCTCCTTAGTCATTTCAACATTGCAAATGATAATGTGACATGTCCACAATAATGAATTTGTTTGTCTTCTCAGTGGAAATGGGCATGTTGTAGTTTCCATCTTCAAATGCAACTCAAAATAGCAGTGCAATTATTGAACTTCTATAATTCCTTGTATTTCTAATATGTTTGTTTGTATATGATTAACTAACATCTTCATACATTGCAAGCTATGCATGACTTTAATGGATGTGCATTTGTACAGGTTGGATACATTGTGACTTCATGCTTATTAAATGAGAATCATGACTTCTTAAATGCATTTGACAAGTAGTAACCTACAACAAATATCTAATATCAGTACTGAATAATACACAAGTCTGCTACAGTGTGATAGTGATTGCATTCATTGAGTTTAAGGGCGAGTACTTTCAGATATGTTATCGAACACCTGTAGGTATGTAAAACAATCTTTCTTGAATATTGATATATATATATATATATATATATATCAGATCTGTTTAGTGACTGTTATAAGCATTTTTTCTCCTAATCAATGTATGCCAAGTGAATCTCAAGTGATTGTTTATGATGAAAATGGTATAAAAATTATAATGTGCAAAATGTTGAGTTCTACTTCAATGACCACCTGTTCTAGTAGTCCCCAATTTCATTGTGTGATGGAAAGCTCTTGGTTGAAACCCCTTGGCTTTCAGCCCTTGGATTGTTTAGATGAGACATCAACTCCAACAAAGATATATTTGATGTTGTTGGGCCCAGGTTGAGATAAAGTTTTGGAAGCACCTTTTTGAGGCAAGCAGGGAAAGTTGAGCTGAGCGTAGCTCAGAAATACAATTTTGGCTAAGTATTGAGGATGATGCGAAGTTGCGCCCAGCATCCAACTTTTGACCAAACTACGGAGTTGCATGCAGCATCGAAGTTTTGGCCGTGATGCAAAGACCAGTACTACGCCGAAGCAGTGCTGCGGAGTTAGGAGGCCACGTGGAGCCAGCAAAGCGGTGTGCTGGACAAGTGTCAAGTGTAGCTACCAGCTCGACCGGTAGCAGCGAGTTTTGGAAAGATATTCCAGGATTGTCGAGCGGCGGACATAGGTAAAACAGGAAGGCGGCCACGCGTGGTTTGTTAAGGAAAGCGACGTTTGGCATGCTTAGAAGGTAAAACCGTTAGAGAGAAACGGTTCAGCAGAAGCAGCCTGTAGGCATGCGTGTGACATGAAGGACAATAGCGACAAAATGAGGACGTGAAGATCCACCATGATCAAGCAGACGCTACCAGGAGCCAACAAGCTCGTTTGGAAAACCGATGCAGTTTTGGAAACCCTTAGGGTTTTGGGTTTTGGGTTTTAGGTCTTTGACATTGTACAGACATGACCTTCGGGCATGATCTATTTAAGAAGACACTTTTGTATGGGATGGGGGTTGTTGTTGGGTTGCTCTATTTTGGATACTAGATTCTAGTTATTAGAGTAATCTTGAGATAACCTTTTTGTATTGTAAAATCTCTCTAAGTTGAGAATATTGTAAAGGCTCTGCAGCTGTGTGCGCAGAGACCTAGCCGAGAGAAAGGAGAGTCTGTAGCTGAGTGCGCAGACTAAGAATGGTTGCCCCATCGCTTTTGAAATAAATATATTACCAACCATTCTTGTGGACGTAGCTTTCCATCTGGGGAAGTGAACCACGTTAAATCTTTTGTTGTAAGATGATGTTTATGAATGAATGACTGTCTGTATTTTCTGTAGAATGAATGCTTGAATGTTTCCTTGCATGCTATAATATGAGAACTTTGATATGCATTTACCAATAGGGGAAGTTTGGGAATGATATGCTAGGTTCCCCAGAAGTAGATGAATGGCAAACATTTCAATTCTATGTTAAGATCGTGAATCAATCATTTAAGTTTAAATACTTTCTTAAAACACAGTGAAGGAACACAACACAATTAGTCATGTCTATCATTTCAGTTCACGTTGTAATAATCCAAGTTCTAGAATGAATGCTAGAAATATAACCCGTAAGTGCCTGAATGAATGGATGAGTGATATTCATTTCAGTGCCTTAACGTTTTCGAAATCTTCCAAGTAGAGGATAAGTGTGGGTAATTCACAGTTCCAGTAGAAGATTCGCATCAGTAAGAAACCCTTAGTGAGGCCCGCAGTGTTGCCTCCACCGCGCAGTACTGCTTGCAGCGTAGATCCTGCTGCGTATCGCATCACTTTGCCCCGCAGTGCACTTCTTCTGTCCTGTGCTGCGCAGCTTGTTCATATAAACAACTCATCATTTACTGTGGAAACCCGATTCCACAGTACCCCATAAGATACACCTCAGGTGAGACCTCAACCTGCTCGCAGGTTGTTTCTGAAAAGGCCGGTGCGAAGGGGTTTTGTTGGTCAAAGGGAGAACCACAAAGAACCTGGGTCTAATTGGAAACCTCTGGGTTAGTTTAAGCCAACAGATGCTTAGACTCAAGATTGGGTACCTTGGTCTCAGTTAAAAGAAAATTTTAGAAAATGTCATGAATGAGAAAATGCCATGAATGGGGACTTATCATCAACAAAAAAGAGGTCCAGTTAAGAATAAGAAAAACAACATTTTTCCATTTGGTTCAAATTTTTTCCCCATGTTTTTGAAAGTTGACTGTGCTTCTCTCTATCAATTCAAGCACGTATGTTTTATAAGTCATTTAGGAGCTCCTATATGTGCCTAGTTAGTGAGGAAGCCATGAGGGATAAAATTTTACACTAATGAGCTGAAATATATAATTGTGAAGAAAATGTGAATCATTTATTGATATTCCAACTTCTAAGATAAAGAGATTAACTGCAGATAGATTGATTGCTCATTTTCTATAATTTATATTTTATGTTCTTATTCCTCATACAAGTTTGTGCCATATAGTGTCTAGTAGCATACAACATGCCAATAAAGGATAAAAAATTAATGTATTGAGCAAGGAAGAACGCGTACTTATTTAATGGTTACACCAATGACAAGTATGGAGTTTATGCTACATGTCCTCCTAAGATGGGCACATTGTTATAGGAATACCATGAATAAATATATAAATACATAGAATTCTTTGTATTCCTATAATGGTGCAATACACAGTACAAAAATGTTGCCACAATTGAAAAATCATAGATTGCACAAATAAAATACAAACCACAAGTTCAAGCCCAATCCACATGGAAAAAATTCAACTATCTTCTTTTCTCTTTTTTATTTTTGCTTGTCTGTGGGTATGGTTGGTCATACCCATTTAGAACAATCCCCAACAAATGGGCCATTATTGAGAAGGTCCTATATGTCCTAGGGCACATACTATAGCAGTTTGCATAAAATGGGGGCCTCTAGGCATCCCTCTTCTAGAGAAACTACGCTATAGTTACTCAAACCCAACTAACTATCATATTGAAGTAAGAACTGTAAACAAGATATAATATAATTCATATTCCTATAATGGTACATTACACATTAAAAAACCATGGCCATGGTTGAACAATCATACCTTGCATAAGGAAAATGAAATCCACAAGTTAAAATCTCTGCCTACACAGGGAAAAACTCAATTGCCTTTTTTCTTTCTCTTTTAAGTGTTTCTTTTTGTTATCGGACAATCCACTCGAGCGGATGCGAGCTGGATCTCCCTAGCTCAAAGTGAGTCTAGAACAAATAGAACAGACTACTAATGCATTTCATAGATCTACTTAAGGATCGAGTACTAAATGCCTTACCTTTCACTTCGCAATCCTTTCTCCTGAATGTTGCTCCACGTCTCACGGTTGTCAGATCCAAGCTGCAAGACCTGTCAAGACAAGAAACAAGAGAAACCAGTAAAATACATCTATACAATAATAGATCTAAGTAAACAGTTAAGCAGGTAAACTACTCAATATCATTGCACACATGAACGATATTGGTGGAAAGCATTTGTATTATTGCAAATAGAGGAGTACATAATAGAGATACAAAACCACAACCAAGGCTTAACGATGTAGCCCTTCTCCAATGAAGCCAATTGCCATATCCTTCCAAGGAAGTATGAGTTCTCCAATAGGTGAGTGGAGATGTTCTAAGAGTGATTTCACCAGCATGTAGATACCATAGCCTTCCTCCCTTTGGGATGGGAGAGAGCTTCATTTATATAGGACTAAGTGGATAGGGTATGGATAGGATAGGTTGAGAGATGGTAGGAGAGGTTTAAGGGATCTCCCCAAAGGTTTAGGAACTGAGTGCCAGCTCTTCCAAGAGGTCAAGGATAGGGTCCCAAGTCAGCAAGCTTCGAGATGGACCTCGAAGAAGCTATTTTTTCCATCTAACTGACTTCGTTGCACCCTGTAATGGAGCAAGGTGTGACGTCGCATGTTGCTAGTGTGCAACCTACGATGACCCTTCAAAACTTAGCACACTTGGGTACAAATCCTCCCAAGATGATTACTTAGTCCAGGAATCTTCAGGGGTGTATACACTGAATCTTATGATGAGTATATTTTGGGTGTAACAGAATGCCCCCCAAAGCATTAAGATGTTGAAGATAGACAGGTGAAGTGCTTTGATAGAAGTAATGGAAATAGACTCGCCAGATGAAGGACACTGCTGCAATACAACTGAATCTGAACCGACAATCTCATATGAAGTACAACATGGCTGTCGACCAATACATTGCAGATCCATGGGAGTAATGACCGACTGAACACAATCATGGCTACTAGACACAAGCGTAGATCCATGATGAGATGATAACACAGCCACGACCAATACAAGAGTGGATCCGTGTGACATAACTCAATACAAATGCCATCGCAACCTAGGTAAAACATGACTCCCCAGGGTCTTCAAGTTGAACCCGCAATGATACGAATCTATCCATGTGATTACAAATGTCTTGATGTCGAACATGGTAGAAACCACTTGATTACCGGTCATTGATGTAAACCGTTAACAAGCGCGAGGGAGATCACCATTGATGTCAATGATTCCCAAGGTATCATAGTACATATCATCAAGCGTGAATAAATGAGTTGAAGTTGAATGCAAGATGCAATATTTCAATCAAGAGTCAATGATGTAAACTCATGATGAAAGTGAGGTAACCTTCCATTGAGGCATGCAGGGCCAAGGTACTCGATTGGTTTCTAGATTCAATGCTCGGATGATGTGTTGAAGTTGACAAGGATGAATCCGTCGAAGGAGGGCCATGATGAATCCCCCATCAATCGACACAAAACACGACAAAGATGTGTAGGGTAGATCGGATGGTACAGTAACATGCAAGTCTAACTCAGAGTAGACCGACACGATGGCGGGTGTATTGACTACAAATGATAAATGATAGACATATTCTTGAACATGGGCATGGCATGAATTGGCAGTATTGACATGACGAGTGTGACACAAATTCTCAAAGCAACTGATTATGGAAGATTTTCTTTGAATGACTCAAAGGAGTAACAAGACTCAGGAAATAAGTGGAACTCGAGGACAAACAGATGATACAAGTGCTATATGCAAATGCAGATGAGTGCCATGTTCAATGTTAAATTTTGAGCATTAATTCACAATACTCTAGGATCTTTGCTAAGAGAATAACATATACAATATATCAATGCATGACAATCACAATATGACAAGCATCACAAGAATCAAAAGCATAAGAGACAAGAGACATAGAGTTTCCGTGGGGAAAACCCTAAGGTGAAAAACCCCACAACTTCCTCAGAGATAGAGAGAGCAATGGCTCAACCAAAGTACAACCAAATAACACTGAGATAGTCTCCTAGTAGCAGATGATCCTCCTCCTCACTAGTGCGCCACTTTCTGAGTGAGAGTGAGTTACTTTTCCGAATGAGTAAAATAGAGATCTCCGATCTCTATTTATACTAACCTTTTTTCCCAGTGACCTTATGGGGCCGACTTGTCTAGCTAGGTACATCCACATTATAATATATATAATTCAGGGATGACCCCACATGGTGGTCTAATAACCCATCAGCAAGTACACACACTTGCAACACTTGTCAATCCACATGACGACACTTCCTTATAGAGGAATAACACATCTCTATTAAGGGTACAATAAATATATATAAAATACATAGATGAAATACATTCCAAAGTTACATATACATCAACACTCCCTCTTAACTAGGAAGGTATTTCTCGACACAGATATGCTAGACAAGTCTTCTTCTCGGGATCATCGTCATCGATGCATCATCATCATCATCATCACTGCTGCTGCTATCTCAACCAATCTCTGACTCTACTCGTCATAAGAAGTTCTATAGAGCCAGTCATTTTTCATACTCGATGTAGGCCCACCACCTATAGGTCTTCATCATCACTGTCCATACTGTGGAATTCTCAGGACTTATTACGTGCATCACAAAACCTGGCTGCAGCATCCCAGGATTTTACGAGCACACAGCTCTACCTGTAGGATCTCCCAGGAGCACATTACATGTGACCCAACACAAAACCTGGCTGAAGCATCCCAGGATGTTACGAGCACACAGCTCTACCTGTAGGATCTCCCAGGAGCACATTACATGTGACCCAACACAAAACCTGGCTGAAGCATCCCAGGATGTTACGAGCACACAGCTCTACCTGTCGGATCTCCCAAGAGCACGTTACATGTGATCTCACCACAAAACCTGGCTGAAGCATCCCAGGCTGTTACGAGCACACAGCTCTACTTGTTGGATCTCCCAGGAGCACATTACATGTGGTCCACCACAAAACCTGGCTGAAGCATCTGAGGCCTTTTTCATCCTGTCCATATATCCTAGGAGCAAATTACATGTGGTCATGGCAAAACCTGGCTGAAGCATCTGAGGCCTTTTTCATCCTATCCAGATCTCCCAGTAGCAAATTACATGCCATAGGACAAAACCTCGAAAGAGCATCTGCCAGATATCCCAGGGCACGCATTACATGCCATAAGCAAAACCTCGAAAGACTATCTGCAGATCTCCCAAGGCACAAATTATATGTCCTCCCAAGCACAACCTAATCCACGGCCACAAAGTATCATCTGATACTCATCATACATCATCCTGATGTACACATGATCATCCTGATCATCATCACTACAACATCATGCTGCATGTCATCTGGAGAAGCTCGTCATCCATGATCACCCTGATCATACAATGCATCCATCTGATACACACCAAGTATCTACCTGATACATATCATCATACATAGTGTATCCACCTGATATGATCCACACAATGTATCCATCAACATACATGATCTACCTGATCATACCTGATACATATCAATATACATGATCTACCTGATCATACAATGTATCCACCTGATACATATACAGATACATGGTCCAAGCATCCAACATGATGCATATACAGAATACATACAAATGATCCAACCGATCATATCCAGCATCCAACATGATGCGTACATACATATAAATTATCCAACTAATCATATCCACCATCCAACATGATGCGTAAATACATATACATATAAATGATCCAACTGATCATATCCAGCATCCAACATGATGCGTACATACATACATAAAATGATCCAACTGATCATATCCAAGTAGAAACCAGAACATCATCCTGATGCTCGTCATCCAACGCTTACATCCACAGCCATGTGAAGGATCCTCCTTCCAACATGCTTGGAATGGCTTCAGCAAATGTGTCCATCACTTCTTCCTCGAAGTGTCCTCGATCTGAAGAACGCCAAGCCTCTCTCTGAAGTACTCGAACTTCACTCTGGCTAGTGGCTTCGTCAGCACATCTGCAATCTACTCATCCGTCACAACATACAGGAGCTTCACAGCTCCTCTCTGCACCATATCCCTGATATAGTGATATTTGATCTCTATGTGTTTCGACCTGTCATGAAATACTGGGTTCTCGGACAGTTTCACACAAATCTGGTTGTCACAAAAGATACCAGTAGCATCCAACGGGAGATCAAATAACTCAGACAGTAGCTTTCGTAGCCATACTACCTCACAACTAGCTAAACAGGCTGCAACATACTCTGCCTCAGCTGTACTCAGTGCCACGCAGGACTGCTTCCTGCTAAACCATGAGATCACACCTGATCCCATACTCAAGCAACACCCAGATGTGCAATTCCTATCTGCAGCACTGCCAACCCAATCTGAATCAACATAACCCTGCAGGTTAAACTTTTGATTCGCTTCATACTTGAGCCCAAAATCCAATGTACCCTTCAGGTACCTCAGAACATGCTTTACAGCAACCAGGTGAGCACTCCTTGGATCTGTCAGGAACTGACTCAATGTGTTCACAGCAAAGAAAATGTCTGGTCTTGTGTTCATCAGGTACATCAAGGACCCAATCATCTGACGATACATAGAGACATCAACTGGCTCAGATGAAGCATCACAAAAAAGCTTCAGATTCAATGCCATAGGTGTGGCCATGGTCTTGCAATCCATCATCCCAAATCTCTTCAGGATATCTACTGTGTACTTCCCTTGACCAAGGAAGATCCCACCTACATTCTGCCACACCTCCATACCTACGAAATAGTGCATCATTCCCAAATCTTTCATATCGAATTCAGCAGCAAGCTTCCGCTTCGTATCTGCAATCAATCTGTCATCTCCTATTACAAATAAGTCATCCACATATAGGAGTAGAATCACAGGATTCCCTTCCTCAACCTTGTAGTAAAGGTTGGAATCCGCTTTACTCTTGGTAAATCCAAAACTAGATAGGAAACTGTCCATCCTACCATACCAGGTTCTGGGAGCTTGCTTCAAGCCATACAAGGCTTTCTTCAATCTGCACACGTATGACTCCCTGTCATGTATTTCAAAACCGAGTGGTTGTTCCACATATACTTCCTCTTCAACTATACCATTCAAGAAAGCAGTCTTGACATCCATCTGGTGTATTTTCCATTTCATAGCTGCAGCCAGGGAAAGTACTGTTCTGATGGAAGTATACCTGGATACAGGTGCAAAATTTTCTTCATAATCTATTCCCTCTTTCTGAGAGAATCCACGAGCTACGAATCTTGCCTTGTATTTCTCCACACTGCCATCTGCAGCATGCTTGATTTTGTAGATCCATTTGGAAGTCACAACAGACTTCTCTTTAGGTCTGGGGACAACATCCCAAACATCATTCTTCATTATTGATTGATATTCCTCAACCATGGCATCCTTCCATTCTTTCTTTTCTGCTGCTTCTTCATAACTGGAAGGCTCTTTGTTCATAATGTCACAGAGTAAAGCAACATAGCTGGTATGTGATCTAGTTCTCTTCTTTGCTCTGTGTTCTTCTTCTGGAATGCCAAATCTTTATGCATCTTGAATGAGCTCTCTAGCCCATGCAGGTTTCCTCTTGTGAGAGTTATCCTCACGGGGTGGATCTACAGGTTCTTGTGGATCTTCAAACTCACGAACAACTTCTGGAACTGCTTCAGTCATGGTAGTGTCTTGAAATCTGGTTTCCTTGGGTTCTTCATAAACTTCGATAGGTGCCTTCCTTGATTTGATGAATGCTGAGTTTTCATCAAATGTTACATCCCTACTGACATCAATCTTCTTGAACCCTAGAAAGTATATTCTGTAAGCCTTCGAGTTTTCACTGTAACCCACAAAGATACCCTTCTTTCCTGAAGGATCTAGTTTAGTCCTCTTTTCTTTTGGGACATGAGTGTATACTGGACAACCAAATATTCTGAGATGGCTGACTTTAGGTTTCTTACCAGAAAAGACCTCTTCTGGTGTCTTGTTGTCCAATATCTTGTGGGGTGTTCTGTTCTGCACATATACAGCTGTTCTAGCTGCTTCTGCCCATAGATGCATAGGTAGATCCTGGTCATGCAGCATTGCGCTTGCTGCTTCCAGGATAGTTCTGTTCTTCCTTTCTGCAACTCCATTCTGTTGAGGATTATAAGGAGCAGTCAACTCCCTCTTAATCCCTGAATCACTACAAAGCTTCTTGAAGTCACTTGAGGTGAATTCTCCACCATTGTCGAATCTGAATGTTTTGATCTTCTTGTCAATTTGATTCTCCATCAAGGTTTTGAATTCCTTGAATTTATCAAACACCTCATCTTTGCTCTTCAAGAAGTATACCCAAGTCTTCCTGGAGAAGTCATCAATAAATGAGACATAGTAAACATACCCACTCAGGGAACTGGATGACATAGGACCACATACATCTGAGTGGATGATTTCCAGGATGTCTTTTGCCTTGCTTTCACTGCTTGGGAAATCCTTCTTAATGTTCTTACCTTTTGCACATCCTTTGCAAACACCTTCATGTTTGGTCTTGATTTCAGGAAGATCCTCTACTGCCTTGCTTGCAATTGGAAGTGCTCTATAGTGCATATGAGCAAGTCTTCTATGCCAAAGTTCACTTGATTCCATGGATTCATGCACCATGGCATGTTCAGGTTGTCCCTTCAATTTATACAAACCTCCCTCTTGCTCTCCAATCACTACTACATCATCTATGTTCTTTCCCTTTGGCCACATTAGGACTTGGCCATCCACAAATGCAACCCTCATACCTTTTGCATCCAATGCAGAGATGGAGAGTAAGTTCTTCTTGATCCCAGGTACATAAAGGACTTCTTTCATCTTCAAAGATTTTCCAGAATCTAGGTTGTAGGAGGCTTCACCACTTTCTTTGATTGGGTATTGATAATCATCCCCAAGTTTCACCTTATGGGGTGATTCATGTTCATATAGGTTCAAAAAAGATTCCTTAAACCCAGTCATGTGTTTGGAAGCCCCACTGTCAATTAACCAATCATTACAACCATGGGAGATAGTACCTGTGAGAGCAGAGATCAGAACATATTCTTCTTCACTTGATGAGTCATCATCACTATCACTTTCTGCCCTAGCCTTCTTCTTTGGGGGTTCATCATCTTCGGCAGCATGAGCATGAAACCTTCTTTTGCTACCCTTCTTCTTCTTGTTGGAGTTGTTGTTGTCCTTCTTGTTCTTGGGACAATTTATGGCAATATGTCCTTTCTCATTACAGGTGAAGCATATTCTTCTTTCTTTGAAGTGATGTGAAGATTTCTTGGAGTGAGATGGCTCTCTTTTGGACTTCCCTTTCTTGGTGTGAGCTGTGAGAGCTTGATCTTCATTCCCCATCTTTTCTTCTCGTGCCACAAGCCTTGCTTATTCTTGTGAGCATTCTTCCCGTAGTCTACTGAAGGAGATCAACTTCTTCCTTGCACAAATTCCTTGAATAAAGGAATCCCATGACCTGGGTAGGCCATTTAGAGTGGTCATCACTACTTCACCATTCTCCACCATTTCATCCACTGCTTCTAGTTGTTCCTTGATCTGGGAGACCCTTGAAAAATAAGATTGAATGGTTTCTCCATTCTGAAACTTTACTCCTTTCAATTGGTTCCGTAGGGTCATCTTCTGATTTATGTTCTTCCCTTCAAATAGCTTGGTCAAAGAGTCAAACATCTCTTTGGGTGTCTTAAGAGAAGACACATGGGGTATGAGATGGTCTTTGATAGAATCAGCAATGATTCTCTTTTCCTTGACCAAGTTCTTCTTATGCAATACCTTGGCCTCTTCATCCTCTGGGATAGGGATGTCTTCTTTCACATATGAGTCCAACTCATTCTCTTCCAGGATTAACCCAATCCTATACTTCTAGGCTCGGAATTTATCATCCCCTTCAAGCTTATCATCAAGCTTGGTGTGGAGAGACATCTTAAAGAGTACTTCAAATGGAAATAGAAAAGATTTAGGTCTTACCACTTGAAATGCTGAAAACTGGATCTGGTCCCGGATTAGGGTTTGTCGAAAAAACCCTAAAAATTCAAAATGTGAATTTCAAATTTCTGAAAGGATATAAATATGCGTTTTGATGAGTTGATCAGCCTAGTGAATTCAGAATTTGAGATCAGCAAAGTTTTGCCCTTCAGAATTTCCTTTTTGTCCTCCCGGGTTCACTAGGGAGAGCCCTGAATTAGGGTTTGAGTTTCCCGGAGATCTACCCAACCAAAAATCTCGATCCAAAGCTCTAAACTTCGATTTTTGCAAGGAGCTTCCAGCTGTGCCTTCAGATTCCAGAAATTCCTATTTTTGTGGAAACCCTAATTTTTAGGGCCAAATCTGAAAATGCTCAGAATTGAATTCTGATTGGACAGATAGATGCGCCTTGATGATTAGAGTCAATCTACTATACTGATTTTCAAAAATCTGGGGAGAGAAACCCAATAAACAAGGAACTCAAGCTTCCGTCACTGCAAAATGTCTTCTTCTCAGGTTAGCTCTGATACCATGTTAAATTTTGAGCATTAATTAACAATACTCTAGGATCTTTGCTGAGAGAATAACATATACAGTATATCAATGCATGACAATCACAATATGACAAGCATCACAAGAATCAAAAGCATAAGAGACAAGAGACACAGAGTTTCCGTGGGGAAAACCCTAAGGTGAAAAACCCCACAACTTCCTCAAAGATAGAGAGAGCAATGGCTCAACCAAAGTACAACCAAATAACACTGAGATAGTCTCCTAGTAGCAGATGCTCCTCCTCCTCACTAGTGCACCAATTTCTGAGTGAGAGTGAGTTACTTTTTCGAATGAGTAAAATAGAGATCTCCGATCTCTATTTATACTAACCTTTTTGCCCAGTGACCTTATGGGGCCGACTTGTCTAGCTAGGTACATCCACATTATAATATATATAATTCAGGGCCGACCCCACATGGTGGTCTAATAACCCATCAGCAAGTACACACACTTGCGACACTTGTCAATCCACATGACGACACTTCCTTATAGAGGAATAACACATCTCTATTAAGGGTACAATAAATATATATAAAATACATAGATGAAATACATTCCGAAGTTACATATACATCAACATTCAAGAACAACTACATATTGCCACTAATAAGGTATGTAACACAAATGCTTTCATTTTTCCCCATCATGAATGATGAGTGCCTCATGTGTTTTTTACGAGCTTGATGAGGGTAACCGGATGCTCGGTATAGCTCATCTCATAGATGAGTCCAATCCCAAATATTTTTTGAACCTAGAATAGGAGGGGTTCATCCCATGATGGGTCCTTCAATGTGAAAATTTTAACGAGTCCATAGAAGGTAAACTTGGTCGTCATTTCATGTTTAGAGAGTTTGAAAAGACGTAAACAAGACTCCAACGGTCTTTTTTCGTAAAGTTAGCCTCATCGCCTGAAAAAGGGTAAAACAATGCGGGAGAGAAATCTTCCAGTCATGATTGGTTGGAGTATACCTTTTTCGTAATTAGTACCTTCTGGTCCAAAAAAGGGGTAAACTATCACCAGGAAGACGACCATTCAAATACTTTAACAAGCGTGAATGCGACAAGTTCGCTTGGCAATCTTTTCATTTTTCGAGAGCCTGAAAAGAGCTTAATGGTAGACTCCGGGGGGTGTCCTTTTCCATGGAAGTTTAACGAGCCCGGAAAAGTGATAAATCATAACTCGGTACTTGTTCTCATAGTTCTGTGAGTACGAAAACAAACGAAGAATAAACTCATCATCACGCAATAATTACAAACTAACCATTGCAAAAATAATGACAAAACGTTCAAGGGAGTGTTCATACCTGTGATGACCGTTGTGATACGAGAAACAACACAAAAGACCACTTACAACTCCTGCACACTAGAAAATGTGTCAAATAGCCTCAAATATGACAAAAATGGTCAAAAACTATGATAAAGGGCCCAAGAGCATCAAAATATTTGAAAAGGAATATTCCATTCTATTCATAAATAGAAAAATGGGCCAAAATAGATTTCATTGTTTCATTTGCCAATGTGGGAGGCGAAGTACCAATTTGGAGCCAAAACTTCCTTTGCCAATTCCAGGAGCTACAATCCGCCATTTCACCTACCGTCGGGAGTAGGTAAGCCTAAACTTCATCCGGCAACTTTCCAGTGGATTAGATTTTTTTTTTAGGTTCAATTTTTGGGTTTTTTGATGGATTAATGGAGGGCTATTGCGCTCTTAGCTCGTCGGCCCTTTCGGGAACTGCGACGAGACCGACTCGGCACAAGTCCCAAATGGGTGAAGTGTGAAGGCATCGCCCTGTATGAAAAAGTATAGTGCGACGGCGGAGTTGCACTTCCCAAACATCAAATTTAATCCAAAAAATGAACTTGCAGAGGTTGAAGTAGGATCTAACAGTGTTTAAATGCCCTTCTTGGCAGGTTGCTTGCTAACCAACATGGTTTTAGAGTGGCGTGAATGAGAACACAAGGTAGAAGATGAACAAGCTTCCAATGATCCACAATGCGTGGATGCCTTGAGGAACTGCGGTTTACTCAAGTTCTTTGAGATTCAGGGGATGAAATCCCAAATCCCATTGCTATCACATATTCTCCAGAGTTGGGATGCGGCCCAATAATATTTCATGATTGGTAAGTACATCCTCACAATAGATGTTGAGGACATCTATTTTCTCACAGGTTTGTCCCAGAGAGGGGAACCTATACATCTTACTGGAACACGGGCCAGTGATCGCACAGTTGATGACATGGTGTCACAGCATTATACTGCTCTTTCTCGATCTTCCAGTGGGAAGATTCTTATCAGGGATGTGGTGAGACGCCCACTACGTACCATATTGTTTACTATTACTAGAGCGGTAGGTATCCAAGCCCCACATACGGCTACTCGGACCTAGATGCTTTATGCGGAGGACTGCATGTCCCCCATGGTTTTCAACTGGTGCGAGGGTATCCTCGCAAACCTCTGAGCTCAGCTGACCAAGTGTTAGCAGGGAGAGCTCAGGCAGTTTGGTTATGGATCGATCGTGGTATCTTTTATCTTGGAGAGGATCCCTCTCTTTCGTCCACAGGTAGTATTGGATGACAGGGAGCCTAGAGATCCCCACATGCTCAGATGGGATGAGGTGATGACTCATCATGGTGGAGGACCTATCATCAGTTTTGGTCCCGAGTTCTTTAGCTGGTTGGAAGGCCAGTTACTCATGGTTGAGGACTTCCCATACAGCAGTAGGGATTTTAGAGAGGATCCTGACTTAGTGCTGCCCGAGGATTCAACATGGAGTGACATAGGTGAGAACAAAAACCCTTGTACTTTTAGTTTTGCATATTTATCATTTTTTTGATGCAGAGCTGACAAGTATATAACATGTGTGTGCAGATGTGGGGCCCGTATGGTCGGTAGGACTTTCCCTCCTAGTGAAGAGAGACAGAGGTGGGGAAGCAGTTGTGCGCCCAGGTGCTCATGCTGCCATTGAGGAGATGGAGGAGGTGTATAGGAACTCATCCTAGTTGACAGTGAAGGTTCTTGAGCCAACGATAGATGACCTGCCGAGACCTATGCATAGGTTTGGGGTTGGAGCGTCCATATGCTTCAATGCCCTGCTCCACAAGGTAGCAAGGACCGTGGATTGCTTCCTCATTCATCAACAGTGGGTTTTCCATGATAGGGGTGGTGTATGAGTCAGGCGTCAGGCCTGATGGCATTATTATACTTGTACTGAGAGCTTACAGGCCTCAAATTTTGTACTACTGAAAGCTATGATGCTTCAGATTTTTGTAGAGACTCACTGAAAGTCATCGTGCTTTAGACTTTGTACCAGCACTACTTTTGAGCGATATATATATATATATATACAGACATTCTCGACGATTTACACATTATGTGTTTTAAAATGATGAGTGATGTGATCTTGTTTCCATGTTTGCTTTTATACGTTGCATTATTTACATGTTGTGAATGCTTTTACATATTATGAATATTATGTGTGTGTGATGTACCAATCCAAAATGAAGTTGGTCATCGAGTCAACAACTGTGTTTAACTCTCATGGAATGTGTAGGTACTGAACGGATTCAAATGACCTTTCCAGGAGACGTACTCATCTGAAGAGACGGAGTAAGGTGGGATCACGGATGGCGTAAACCCGGTTGAGATGGGAAACCACTAATTGAGAATCCATGTGGATGACAATGTGGTTCATACCCAAGGAAATGGCATTATCTAGGGTTCCAATTACTGCCTGATACTCTGCGGCATTGTTGGTCGCAAACCCTAGGCAATTTCCTCCTGAGCTAATGAGCTCACCTATTGGGGAATATAGTACCCAGGTTGCCGAAGCAAGGTTACGGGTATGCCGGCTGGCGCTATCCATGAATCCATAGCACGTTTCCATCTGCACACGTAGACAGAACATGGTATAAGGAGCGGGAACAAGATCTAAAGACACTAAAAAACAAAAGCGTCACAGCACACAAAAACACAAAAAACATGCCATGTACAGTATATACAAGAAAGTCTAAGCGTGATGAGTCTAGGCATAGTATCTCTTCAGGTAAAGCCCATTGCGGGGTTCACCCAAAGGGATTCCATCATAGTCTTCAAGCTCGTAAGCTCCCTTTTCCAAAACACGTTTGACAATGTAAGGTCCATGCCACATGGATTCGAACTTTCCTGCTCCTAGTTTGTCATGCTTCTAGTCATAAGTGAGGACCAGGTCACCCTCGTTAAAGATACGAGGTTCAATTGACTTGTCATATTGGGCTTTGATGCATTTCTTGTGCACTTCATTAGCAAGAGTAGCATCTCAGCAGGACTCGTTAAGTTTTTCTAAGTGCAGGAGATGTTCTTCCTCGGCAGTAGTGTTAGGAAGAAGTTCGACAGCGAGTTGTAGAGATGGAATTTCGCACTTTATAGGTAGGACAGCCTCCAATCCATATGCTAGTTGGAAAGGAGTGAAACCTGTGGCGGTTTTAACGGAGGTTCTATTTTCCCATAAAGCTAAAAAGAGCATGTTATGCCAATTGGATTTTTGCGTACCTATCATCATTTGGACCATAGTTTTCAAGACTTTGTTAATGGCCTCGACCTGTCCATTGGATTGTGGGTAGTAGGGTGTTGAATTTTCATGGGGAAAACCCAACCTATCACTCAGTTCATCAACCATATGGTTCTGAAAATGGGAACCATGATCGGTAACAATTGCCTGAGGAACTTTGAACCGCACTATTACATGATTGAACATGAAGAGTGCGGCAGTTTTGCCGTCGTTCTGGTATGTAGGCATAGCTTCAGCCCACTTTGTAAAGTAATCCACAGCTACAATGATGTAACTATGCCCCTCGGCCGAGGTAGGCTTACAATGCATAAAGTCAATGCCCCATTTTGCAAAGGGGCCCACGACAATAACCAGGTGTAACGGGGCGGGATGGGTGCGCTTCTTCGTATGGAAGTGTTGGCAAGGAGGACATTTTTTTACGGCCTCAATACAATATTTGAAGATATTAGGCCAAAAATATCCTACGCCCAAAATATTCTGGGCTGTAGCCATCCCAGAGAGGTGAATGCCACATGCCCCAGCGGGACAGTCATTGAGAACGCGTTCAGCCTCATCGTGAGTAAGACAATGTCAAAGAATTGAATCAATGCCACGGAAATACAAAGTATCATTGATGATTAAATAATACTTCACATGGTGATGTATCTTACGACGATTGTCGCGAGATAGTTGAAGGTTGAAGTGTTGGGTTTGAAGATATAATGAGATATCTCCATACCATGGATCAGTCGTACTCATGAGAAACAATAATTCATCCGGAAAAGATTCATTGTGCTCAACTTCTGCATTAGGATGGGGAAGGTCACAGATTAGTTCGACAAACACCAAATAATTTTTTGACTTGGCTTTCTCGAAAAGAAGATCAAATTCTTGCAGTATCACGATCCAACGTGAATAATTTCCCCCAAGCACTTGACGTGTCAGGACGTGGTACATGGGGTTCGAGTCTGCGATTATGGTGGTGGTGCGGAGCAAGATATAGTGCCGGAACTTCTGGACGGCGATGACCGCTACAAATGTGAGTTTTTCGACATGTGAATATCTAGTTTCAATGTCAGCAAGACCCTTGCTTGCATAGTATATTACATGTTCCTGGTCATTTTGATCCTCCTGTACCAAAACCATGGCGATAGTGGTAGTAGAAGCGGTGAGATATAAGATATAATCTCGATAATAATTGGGCAGTTGGAGTACGGGGGCATGCGTGATGGCATGTTTGATACTGTCGAAGGAATTTTGAGCTTGGTCATCCCAAATGAATGGGACGTCCTTCTTGAGCAATCGCATGTACCCCTGAGTCTTCTTCATGAAATTGCAAACAAAACGTCTTAAATAAGTCACCTTCCCTTGGAGACTTTGGAGTTCCATCACATCAGTCGGGGGTGGCAGGTTGATGATGGCCTTCACCTTTAAGGGATCAATGCAGATCCCATCCTTCGAAATGATAAACCCTAAGAGGCGTCCAGACTCAACGCAAAAGATACACTTATGAGGATTCAGACGGATATTGTACCGTCTACATCTGAGGAAAATGGCCATCAGATGATCAATGTAGAACTCACGCTGCTTTGGATGAGCAAGGAGATCATCCAGGTAAGGTTCCACAAAGTCCTTAATATCATGGAAGGCATATGACATAGCCTGCTGAAATGTGGCACCAGCATTTTTAAGGTCGAATGGGAGTTTGCGGTACGCAAACCTTCCCCACGGGAAGATGAAAGCTATCTTATGTTGATCGGCGAGGTTGATCTCAATCTGGTTGTAACCAGAAAATCCATCCATAAATGAGAAGATGACGCTTCGAGAACAATTGTCGATAATCTGGTCGATGAAGGGGGTCAGGTAGTTGTCTTTCAGACAAGCCCGGTTAAGGTCCTGATAATCGACACAGACGCGAATGGTACCCTGCTTTTTGTTCACAGGGACGATGTTTGAGACCCAATCTATCAATGGGACAATAAAAATAAAACCAACCTTTAAGATCTTTTCAATCTCTGCCCTGATTGCTGCCGTCTTCCGGGGGTGTATCGGTCGCAACTTTTGGTGTACAGGTTTGATGTCGGGATAGGTTTTTATTTCATGAGAAACATTTGCGGGGTATATCCCAGGCATCTCCTCATAGGACCAAGCAAATACGTCTTGAAATTGATTGAATAAGGCCGTGCCAGCGGCTATTTCTTCAAGGGAACACTTCTGTCCTATGCAAATGTGTTCCACTATACCAGGTTTCACCAAGATGTCTACCGGGGTGGTTGCCTCAATGTTGGCCAAGTTGCCCTCCATGTCCGTAAGACATGTAAGAGTGGAGGAATGAGGGAATGGGTAGATATCTGGTGAAAAGAGGGTGTGGATGTTGTCCTCTATGTACTCCAGAGGAGGAAGAAAAGACGACGTATGGTGTAGATCATCCCACGGACCGTCGTCAACATTCATAACTTCCATGATGGACTCATCTGAATGAAAAGTCCAAAGTAAGAGATTAGGTAGAGATGACGTCCATCATAGAGAATAGGATGGGGAGGCCACGGTTAAATGGTCCTCCATTGCTGATTGGATAGCCTCGTAAATATGTTCAGCGGGTGAAAGAGGCATTATATCTCCAAGCAGGTGTGTTGTGGCTTCATCCGGTATAAACCAAGCATAAGTAGAGTGAGATAAAATCTCTATGGAGATCATGTTCACCGTAGCGACATGATTAGGGGGGTCCGTCGTCAGAAAAACGCCCATGAGAGATGAATCTTTCGAAATTCCAACCCCTATACTCTCATACTGTTTTGACATTTGTCCAATGGAAGGAACATGGTCACTAGGATGAGTAGTAGCATCTGGTGCGCAAAAATATAATTGGTCGATAGTAAAAATTCATCCTTGGTGGGGGAATGGTACTATGCGGAAGACTGAAGAGGCTACCACCTGCATGGCGTAAAACCAATTGCGACCAAGCAAGAAATTATAATCTATTGGGGCCGAGATCACTTCCACATTAACGGTTACGGTCTTTCCACCCAACTCAATTGTAAGAGCTTGTAAGAGCCCATGAGGTTGAAATCCGCACCCGTCAAATGATTTCAACATGGTAGGAGAACGATTCAATTCAGGGGTGCCAATGGCTCTCCAACAGGCGATCGACATGACAGAAGTGGAGGCGCCTTCATCTAAAAGGGTACGATGGACAATCTTCCCAGCAATGTTCGTAGAAACTTGGAATGCGAGTTGGTGGGAGAGCCTCGGCTTGAAATGGTCAAGTCGGAACATGATGGTATTCGAGGAATCGGGGTCGACTGCACCGATGGCTGCAAGGAGAGTTTTGTGTTGATTAGGACAATTCTGCAAAACTTCCAGGGTGGACATGGCGCAAGGAGCTTGTGCCAAGTCTTCTACAATATTGTAATTTTGTGCCATCCGAGCGTTGGGATTGAAAACAGCTTTTCGAATCGTACTCTTGGGCGGTCACAATATCGAATCTAAGGAGGGCTTCTCAATGGTGAGAGAAGTTGATGGTATAGTGACATCAGTTAAGGAGTCGGAAGCTTTTTCAACATTACTTCTAGTGGATTCCTTCAAAGGGACCAGTTCGTAAGATCATGAGCGAGTGTTCAAATTGATTGTCTCGTTACGCACCATGAGAACATGCACAGTATTGGATGGTTCCCCCTGGGTTGGGGGGGGTTGAGCAATCATCTATTGGTTCTGAGTAGGAAACAGATCATTGAGGACTGCGAGAGTTGGTTTACCCCTAGGAAACTTTTGTACTTCATCTCTATGGGGACATTCTTTGGAGAAGTGGCCATCTCCACATAGTAAACAAGGATACTTTAGTTTCCGTTTCTGCTTGGTATCGTTAGGAGTGTTCTTTGGTTCCTGTTGGGAGGAATAATTTTTGGGTTTCCCCTTGTTCTTCTTTTTACCTCCAGAATTCTGAGATGAAGCTGATTGGACAAAATTCACCTCTTCAGTTAGAGCAGGAGTGGTGGATTTGGTGGTGCTGTGGCGAGCCTGAGTCGGTAATGGGGAGGAACCGTGAAGGTTGGATGATCCAATAGTGCTAGAAGCAGGCTGGGTGTTAAGGGAACCAATTATTTTATCAGTTTGGAGCCCCTTATGTGGTTTTGCAGGGTCGTTAACATCGCGAGGTGCGTCAGGAAGAATATCAAACAAAGTGACGGATTGAGTGTAGACTAAGTCTAGTACGTGGGCACTTGCGATGGCTTGTTCTTCGGTGACAACACCTCACATGGCACCATCTCTTGCTGTGGTAGGGATGAGGGATTTTGTGAACAAGTCTGCTAGGAGCTGATCTAGAATAGAAGCTTTAATGAGACGCCGTCTCCTTCGCCATTCGTGGATATGATCCGAAATATGAGTGGCGGTATTCTGACGGAGCGAGGTTAAAAGCTCGGTACTAGTTTCATACTGTATGGGCAGCTAGAAATGTGTCAAAAAGTTCATGGAAAGAGAACCAAAATCAGGGAAAGAGTGGGGTGGCAACTCAATGTACCACTTGGCAACCGAACCGGTGAGAGTCCTTTGAAACAATCTAAGACGAATTGAATCATCCATTAACGAATTAGATGAACACCATAAGTGGTATGTCATCACGTGGTTTTTAGGGTCTTCACCCGGCTTGCCATCAAATTTGGGGATATTAGATGGAAGTTTCACAGGAATTGGTGGCCAGTTAAATCCGTGGTAAATAGGATCATTGGTTAAACGGGATAGGTCGGGCAGGTCCAAAGTAGCCAAGAAGGGCAGATGTGGGTTAGGCTGCGCGTAGTGATAATACGGATAAGGTGTGTAAGGACCAAACTGACCGTAAGGTGTACCAGGAGGAAACTGGCCATAGGGGGGTGTGCCGCCCGGATCGTAAGGAGGTCTGCCACCATAAGGTGGCCCATTCCAATAAGGTGGGGGTCCACCTCCACCACCAGGAGGGGGTGGAGGTCCGCCACCACCACCGGGAGGAGGTGGGGATCCATAACCGTAATAAGGCATCCCACCACCGCCTCCGCCTAGAAGGGTTGGTGGACCACTTCCGCCACCAGAAGGATGGGGGCCCCCACCACCTCCACCACCGGAAGGATGAGGGTCTCCACCACCACCACCACCACCATAGTAACTAGATCCTCCACCGCCTTCGCCTAGAGGGGGTGGTGGACCACCTTCACCACTTGAAGGGAAATGTCCTCCTCCACCATGATAGGGTGGTCCCCCGCCGCCTCCACCAGGAGGGGGTAGTGGACCATTCCCACCACCACCAGAAGGGTGAGGGATATTGTTGGTAAAATGAGGTGGACCTCCACCAAGGTTAGGTGGGGGACGACCGATCTGGGTGGTGGTACTTGAGGGATAGTCGGTTGGGGTCTGTGTTGCAACACAGGTTGTTGCCCCCATAGAGTGTAAGGATTCCCAGGATAAGGTATCCCATATGGTGCGTTTCTGGGATTAGATTGGCCCGGAACAGGGTTAATAGAACCTGGATACGCTTGACTCCATGAGGGCTGAGTTACATTGGACGGGCCTCCAACATGACATAATCCCGTGGTGGATGGTCCGGAGAGTTGGGAAGGTCCATTGGGGATTCCACCGCCTATGTTCTGGTTAGGAAACAGGGGTTTCCCCCCAGCTACAATACGTTGACCACTATTCAAAGGTTGAACCAACGTAGGTTGTTGACTAGCTACCGTAGTAATAACATTACCAATAAGATAATCTGGGGGAATGGAATACCCTCCCCTCAAATTTTTAGGTGGGGGAGGAACTGGTAAAGTAACTATGGTAGTAACAGGTGTGTTGGACTGTTGTCCTTCCACCGGTTGGTTCACTTGAGGTGCAGGACTGGACTCTTGTGAGGGTTGACTAGTCTTATTAGTGGTCTCGTGGTGGGAAGGCTATTCTGGTGATCCAAAAGATATCAAATGAACCAGGATGGGTCAATAAGGGGGTAACGATGGGTCCTGAACCTGTTGTTGGAGACTTGACTATTGAAACTCTTCATCCATGGAACGAAAGTGAGCTAATTGACCACGAAAGTAGTCTAAAGTGTTGTCCGGAGTAGTCCCATTAGGTGGGGATGAGATGGAAAAATGAGCCACTAGGTGGTCTGTAGAAGATGTCCGGTAAGCTGCTGAAGGACCAACAGCTACTGTAGGGTCATCCTAGGGTCAGTTTATCCATTCCAATGATCCAGGTTCTCCTGGGATGACGGGACAAAGGTCTTGTGAAGCGGGGGTTTGTGCTCCTTCATCCTACGGGGGATGAGAGGCAGGCAAATCTGGAGGAGTTTGTGGAAACAAAAGTGCTCCAACATTCAGAGTGGGGTTTTCCACTTCACTAACTACGACCACGTTACACTGATCCATTCTTACCCTCGAAATAACCTCTGGATTAAGGGGATATTTGGGTGATAAGTTTAAGATCCTACGGGATCTTCTCAAGGGAAAATCTACTAGAGTGTCAGGATGATCAGCCAGGGTGGATGAAACAATGTTTCTCCTAAGGGTATGCTAAAAGAAAAGCAATCTAGAAAAACCTACTCAAACTAAGGCAACAAGCAAAATTATGTTACAGAGTGGATTCAAAAGTCTGGAACCTCACGGGATCATCAAGGCATCGCAAACCGTGATATACTTCAGGGTCCAACAATATGACGCGACAAAGAGGATTGGGACTGTACCCTTGCCTGCGTACCCGATTACCTGGACAATATGTGTGTGCTAATCTCCCCGAGTGCTGTTCTCGGTGTATTTCTTTGCCAAGATGGCCAAATTGTTAACTCAGTTGGTTTCAAGAATCCTAGTGGTATCTCCCGATATATGCAAGGTACATGGGAGCTCAAATCCGTAGTGGTGTTGTCATAATGCAAGCCCTGGCTACATGCACGAAATATTCTTTTTTTTCAATGAATTCTAGCTATGGGAAGGAGAAAACGTTTTCCAATAGTATTGCCAAAACAAACTCAATGCAACACAATCCCAATTCAAACAAAACTTAACTATGAAAGTATTCTTTTCCTTTTTCAACGAAACACAAAAAATCACAACACTACTATCCAAATCAAAACATTTTTCCTTTTCTTTTCCTTGTCAAATCAAAACGACCCTAGGTAATGAAAAGAGAGGATTCTGAAATGGAATATGCAAGTTTTTTAATTTCACTTTCAATGGTCTAAAAGCAACAGAAATTAAAAATGCATCTATCTTTCCTTAGCATGGAATCAATTTTGCAAAAATCGAAGAGTACTTTCAGTCTTTCAAGAAAAACACAATAGATCATACATTCATTCAACTTTTCCAAAACATAAACGAAAAAGTTCCAATGCACAACATTTTTCTTCAATAATGCTCAAGAAATGATGGGAAAGAAGCACTTTTTAACTTTTCAATGTATGCATCAAAGAATAAACTTGATAACAACTAAGCTTTCAGATCTAAATAATTGAAAATAAAACACTACTTGCAGCATTCGTTCACTCAAAAAACTCGAGAAAAGACAAGTACTCGATCAAGCTGAAGGACACACTTAACTCAAAATCAAGCAGTAGCAAGCAAACCAAGCAAAGAAAAGCTCAAACAAAATGAAAACGAGGTCTGGAAGCTGATCTAATGCAATAATCAGATCAGGTATGGAAGGAAGGGAATGCAAGGGTGAGCGGATGAAGGTGGAGGAGACAAGAGTATCCACCACTACCAGTCTTCAAGCTTGTCCAAAATGGAACCCAAAATCAATCTAAACAAAACCAAACACTCAAAACACAAATCATAGGTGGGATCCTTGGCTGGATCTTGCAGCACAGAGAGAGTTCATATAGCAAACCAAAGTCCAGACTGTCAAATGGAAAGGAGATGCCTAAATGCCAAAATTTGACAAATCGGTGCACTTTGTTCTTGTACACAATGCGACGTCACAGTCTTCTTACACGGGAAGTGTGACGATGTCGCAGTTTTCCAATGCAAGGGATGCGACGAGTAACTAACAAGTAAAGAACAGAGACCTAGAATGACACAATGTCGCTCTGTTCCCACTGCCCAGGTGCGACAGGCGAAGTCTAGATTCAAAAATGAATCAAATCCCTCAGCAATGAACCATGGAATGGTTTAGGAACGAGTTGTATAAACTTAGAGGAAGCAGATCAGATTCTTCAATATGAAGACCTGATAGTGAAATCAACTCCAAGAAGTAAATGGCAAAAAAAAATAAAAAGGCTTGTGTCAAGCAATCAACTGAAAATGACTCTCAGATTGATAACTATTGACCAAATTCTACACTCCCCAGTATGGTCGCCAGATTTTTTATCGGACAATCCACTCGAGCGGACGTGAGATGGATCTCCCTAACTCAAAGTGAGTCTAGAAAAAATAGAACAGACTACTAATGCATTTCCTAGATCTACTTAAGGATCGAGTACTAGATGCCTTACCTTTCACTTCGCAATCCTTTCTCCTGAATGTTGCTCCATGTCTCACGGTCGTCAGATCCAAGTTGCAAGACCTGTTAAGACAAGAAACAAGAGAAACCAGTAAAAGACATCTATTCAATAAGAGATCTAAGTAAACAGTTAAGTAGGTAAACTACTCAATATCATTGCACACATGAACGATATTGGTGGAAAGCATTTGTATTATTGCAAATAGAGGAGTACATAATAGAGATATAGAACCACAACCAAGGCTTAACGTTGTAGCCCTTCTCCAATGAAGCCAATTTCCATATCCTTCCAAGGAAGTATGAGTTCTCCAATATGTGAGTGGAGATGTTCTAAGAGTGATTTCACCAACATGTAGATACCATAGCCTTCCTCCCTTTGGGATGGGAGTGAGATTCATTTATATAGGACTAAGTGGATAGGGTATGGATAGGATAGGTTGAGAGATGGTAGGAGAGGTTTAAGGGATCTCCCCAAAGGTTTAGGAACCGAGTGTCAGCTCTTCCAAGAGGTCAGGGATAGGGTTCCAAGTCAGCAAGCTTCGAGATGGACCTCGAAGAAGCTATTTTTTCCATCTAACTGACTTTGTCACACCTTGTAATGGAGTAAGGTGTGACGTCGCATGTTGCTAGTGTGCAACCTGCGACGACCCTTCAAAACTTAGCACACTTGGGTACAAATCCTCCCAGGATGATTACTTAGTCCAGGAATCTTCAGGGGTGTATACACTGAATCTTATGATGAGTAGATTTTGGGTGTAACACTTCTTTATGGGGGTATGGTTTACCATCTCCTCACTCAGAACGTTCCCCAAAAAATGGGTTATGATTGGGAAATTCCTTGAGGTCCCCAAGAACATACAATATCATTGTAGCAGTTTGTGTAAAAATGGAAGCATATCCCTCTTCTAAAGAACCCACCCTATAGGTCCTTAAGCCTAGGTCATGACTTCTGCACCCAAAACAAGAGTTTGTGTATATGGTGGAAATATCCTCCTTTTGGACCTTATTTTGTATCGATATCATTAAATTTCTTGATCGGTTAAATCCCTAGTGTGCATGGGGCTGTGCTATAATGAAGTAGTAAATTGAAGAGAAAAAAGTTTTATGTGTGCCTAGATCTGGTAGGCATAGGGTTTCTCCGTGGATTTTCTAGATTGATATTATCTTGGACATGTGACTACTGCCCTTGTAGATAATTTAGGTCATGAAAGTTATAGAGATAGTAAATTGACAAGACTACTAAGAGATTCTCTTGACGAAAAGAAACAAAGACTTGCATAATTGATATTGCATCCCCATAATTCCATTATTTGGATGAAGCTCTGAGTACACCAGATTATGCTCATCAAGCTAAACATTAGAAACAAAGGAAAGATGAATCAGAAAATGTTGAAGTATGCCCTCATTAAGGATATTTATGCTAAACTTGAACAATTGAAACAAGATGAGTGAATGGTATTTATCTTCAACATGATAATTTATAGAGGAATAATTTGGGTGCATGAGGTCTATTCATTCTATCCTTCATCAAACAACAGTTTATGGGTGGATCTTGTTCATATATACAAGTTGTCTAATGCAGTTTCAGATCCATGTTCATGTTCCTAAGGATATTTGATGGAAATTTGTGGCAGCAATGGTTGAAAACATTGGTCCAAGAGATTTCATGCCTATGATACATTGAACCAAAGTATTTCAACGGAACCAAAGAGATTTCATTGAACCAAAGTATTTCAACTAAACTCTTCACTCATAATCATGGTGCAAATGATACATATTTCATCAAGGTGAACTCTGCACTAATCTCTCTATCATTCACACCTTCATGATGAGTGAAGAAGTCACTCAAGAGTCAAAACACATTGGTTTAAATATATTCTACATATTTAAACCAAAATCATTGGCTCATTAATCCAAACTTTCCAAAGTTCTATCCAAGTGTGCATCAAACAATAGTTAGGGGAATCAAACAACATATGTGGACCTTTTATCAGAACGTTTAGTATAAATTTAGATAGCACATGCAAGTCAACATGCATGCACACTTCTCAAATGTTACTCTTCATGATGAAAGAAGAAAAGACCTTGTTACCCATAGAACCAAAGGCTTGATCCAACAAAAATATGCAATTTTGTTTTATTTTGTTGTGAATGACAATCAATTGGTGTGTGTGGTTTCCATGGCCACTCTTTCTTGTGGTGCACAACAAATGTGGCTACCAAGAACTAGTTTCATCATCATTGTATCCCATCTCTAGAGTCATGGTTATCTGGCATGTATCCATGTTGTATGGAATCGAGTCCCTTCAACATGGATGGCGTCTTCTTACCAAGCCCCTCTTTAGTGTGGTACCTTTATGTTTACTTAACTTTAATTTATATTTTTCAACACTTCTTATTGTATGACATCTTGACCTTTTGAGTAAACCCTAAGTCATTGAAAGATTAGAAGGGGGATCTTTCTAGAAGTCTTTAAGAGGCTATAAAAACAAGACTTAACATTCATTATGAGGGTGTCTTGGAGAGATACCTCAACTCTATGTTTTATGTTTGATCTAGGGTTTCCAACATTTCTGTTTGAAGGTGACGTCAAAGGTTTTAAAGATGCTACTTGTCTTCTATGAGTAAGTTATGTTGCTAGGGAAAGTTCGTATTGGGTTTATGCCTTGTCCAAGCCCTGTTGGGGTCGTCGTTGCTTATCTAAGCCCTATCAGGGATGACGTCTTTCTCATCTAAGTCCTTCTAGGGCTATTGTTGTGGTTGGTAAGAAGTACTTGTCATTGTTGTTTAGAGGCTCCATAGGGATGTTGTTGCTTCTAGGAGAAGGTCGTCACCTTTTTAGGCCATCTTAGGGATACCACTACCTTTGTGAGGGTGTCTCTCCTCCTTTTGAGTGAGCCATGGGTTTTTGGTTGGTTCTTCTACCTGATCCATGAGTTGTTTGTTTCCTCCTGCCTAGACCGTGGACTTTGTGTGGCAAAAACACCTGAGGTGTGGGCTTCTTGTTGATTCTTCACCTGTGTGTGGGATTTTTGGTTGATCCTTCATCTGAACCATGGGTTGTTTGGGTTATTTACTAGGATGTAAACCTAGTAGTGGATTGTTTTATGAATTGTCAATTGAGCCGTAGGTTGTTTGTAGGATTTCCATTGTGGCCACACCCTGTGTGAGGGCTGCTAAAGTAGGTCGTTTACATTTGTGGACTAGTTGATGAGGTTGATGTTGTGTTTGGACAGCTAGAGTGAGGTCGCAGCCTGTTTGGGTTGTTTTGAGTAGGTTTCCACCCATGTTGAGATATCTTGAGTGGGATGTTGTATGTATGGACTGCCACTAGATTGTTTTTTATCTGCTGCTACGTTGCTAGGGTGTCCTTGATGGTTGCTTCCCACTATTGAATTCTTGAGGTTGATCATGGTTGTATTGACTTTTGTACCTTCTTGTCTAAAACTATCCTACAAAACTTGTCTATCTCTCTCTCAGGTATGTCCATGCCCTCAGGTAAGGGCCAGACTTGTTCCCTTAGTGACTTGTCTTTGAAAGACAAGGTATGATCTGAAAGTACTTCTGAGTATATGGAAGGTCCAAACCAAATTTGTTTCATTTACTATCTCAGTTAAACATTTTAATGTTGTTATTTGTTAGTCTTGTTTAATTTGTTCATTAGTTTACCACTGCTGCTCTACATGTTATGATTTTGTTTCAGTTATGTAACTTTAACACAGAGATCCTTAAGGGAGTGTTAAAGTTGAAAGAGATGAAAATTATATTTTATTTTTTCTACTGATGTTGGTGAGTCTTTTTAAAATACCTATGATATGTTGGTGTATCTAAGTATATTCACTAGACCCTTTTGTCAAATTTAATTGCAAGTGAGGTGCCACGGAATTTACAAAAGAATTTACCACATTTTGTTCTTTATTGGACTTGGCCCTTGCACCTTCTTTTAATAATGACCAATTACGTCTAGATTTCTTTTCTTTGAATTATTTAGTCTCACTATTATGCTATTCATATTATTCATGCTTAGAATTCTCATCCTGACCTTTGTGAATAAATACGGTATCCTCCCTTTCATATATCTCGCTTGATTCAGTGTCAACTAGTAGAACTTGGCCCTTGTTTTTCATGTAGGAGTTGGAGCCTTCCAATGGTTTTGACGATTTTCTCTTGATAAGTGAAGAATTCCCTAAGTTCTTCCTTTATCACATTTGTACTTCAAGTTTTGCTTCTATAAAATCAATGTAGGATCAAATCCTATCAATTAGGTAATCCACCCCATCATCTAAACCACCAAGATTTGCATCTTGGAAACAAATGAGTGGGCATGTCCTTTACCACAATACCTCCACTATGTCAAAAACTTCATTTGTTGGAATAACACACACCACGTTTTCTTACAACGCACCAACTACACATTTTGTCAAAGAAACTCTACCAACTAGCTATATGCTAGTGAAGAATTTATTTTGAACATCTAAACACTCAATGGAAAGAATATTATTTGTAATAGACTAAGAAAGGCCGACTAGATTGTCCTTTTTTGAACTCTTGCATATTGTCCTGAGTTAAATCTGGCATATCCAATCCATATTATAACATAAAAGAAAATTTCTAGTCCATCTTTTGACAAAATTTGTGTGTGAATTTCCCTTAAACATATCCTCATAGTTTTGAAACCAAGGACAGGGAGGAGGTAAGCAATCCTGTGACATTAAAATCTAAGGATAACATAGGCCTAGTGGAACATTTAGAGAATAAATATGAATTCTATAAACTTCAAATACAAGATTTTCCTTACAGCAGTGAACTAATTACCTATCTTCTTTGATTGCTTTTGTTGGTATGAAACATGGTGCAACATTATTTCTATTGGGATGGCTTTTGGTTCATCATTGTTTTTTTTTTAAAACACGGACCCGTCGCTCTAGCGACGCCCGCTCGTATAGATTTCCAATGGACTTGCTATACAAGCGACGAACATTTTGTCACTTGTATAGCAAGTCCGTCGGAACGTTCTCGGAGATGTCGTCGCTATAGCGACGACTGCTTGGGGGACTTTTCGACGGCCTTTCTATATAAGCGACGGAATGTTCTTCGCTTGTTTAGCAAGACCGTCGGAAAGTCCCCCAAGCGGTCGTCGCTATAGGGACGACCACTTGTCGTTGAATTATGTTAATAGTGTTGCTACAATGACTAATCGCCGCTTCAAAGACACTATTTGTTTTTTTAAATAAGTGATTCTTTCGCTATAGCAACACCAAATTATGTTAATGGTATTGCTACAACGACGGCTTATCGTCGCTACGAAGACACTATTTGGATTTTTAAATAAGTGATTTCGTCGCTATAGCGACACAAAATTATGATAATAGTGTTGCTACAACGACGGCTTATTGTCGCTACAAAGACACTATTTGTTTTTTTAAACAATAGATTTCGTCGCTATAGAAACACAATATTATGTATGTTCCATGGCTACATCAACGGAGTATCGTTGCTATAGCGACACTATTGGGTTTTTTAAACGGAGTCCACAAACGCCACATGTCGTCTCTTTCTTGTTGCTATAGAGACGGACATTTCAAGGCGTCGCTACATCGATGAAACTTGTTCCACGAAAAAGTGGAGTCATGTACGTTGCTATAGCAACGAACAAGTGTTGCAAAATCAATGAAGTTCCGTGGGAAAAATGTGCACATGTATTAGTGTGGTGTAGAAGAAATGGATGTCTCATATGATTGTGAATTGAATTTATCTGCTAACCTTGGACCAACTTCTTTTGAAGAAGTTGATGCTTGTGATGAGTGGAAAGAAGACATGAAAATTGAGTATGATTCTGTCATTAAGGATGGGACTGGAAGTTGGTGGACCCTCCATTTAGAGCCATACCAATTGGTTGCAAGTGGGTCTACGAGAACAAGTACAAATCAGACGACTCATTTGATAGCATAAGTCGAGGCTTGTGGCCAAAGGTTTTGCACAGAAGGATGGCATTGACTATGATGAGACTTTCTCCCCCACAACAAAATGGGATACCATCCGCACCTTATTGTTTTTCGCTGCACATAATGGGTGGAAAGTTCATTAGATGGACATGAAGACTACTTTCTTGCATTGAGACTTGAAAGAGAATGCCTACATGTCTCAGCTAGAAGTATTTGTTGTGAAGTGGAAAGAAGAAAATATGTTCAAACTCATCAAGTAATTACATGGCTGAAACAAGCACCTCGTGCATGGTACAAAACGTTAATCGATCATCTTATTAAGTTAAATTTCAAACATTTTAATGTTGATGATACAACATTGTTTGTAAACAAAGTTGGAAGAACTGTTGAATATCTTGTTGTGTATGTAGATGATATTTTTGAGGACGAGGAACAAGGAAGCTATATTGTTTCCATAAAGAAAGTATTGAAGAAGGCACTTGAGATGACAGATTTGGGACACCTTCATTACTAAATGGAAATTGAATTGACTCAAAATACTAAGTACATATATCTTCTAGAAGAAATACATTGGAGGATTTTTGAATGGGTTCAACATGTCAAAATGTAATCCTCTCTCCACTCCAATGGAACATAAATTGAAGCTCAGATTAAAAGAAGGGAATGAATTTGAGGATGCAACCAAGTATAGGAAGATTGTAGGGAGTCTTATCTACCTTACCACCACTAAACCAAATATTTAATTCGTTGTTGGGATCCTTTCCAGGTTTATACAAAAACCTTATGAAGTAATTGGACTGCTACCAAAAGGGTTTTAAAATATTTGAAGGGGACTCAAGATTTTGGACTTATGTATTCTAAGTTGGATGACTTCAAACTAGTTGGGTATTCTGATTCATATTTTGATGGTGACAAAAAGAATGGAATGTCTACTTTAGGCTATCTTATGAGTCTTGGATAAACAAATGTCTCCTAGAGATCATGCAAACAGTTGGTTCCATGAGATTCCACAATAGAGGAAAAATATGTGGCTGTTGCAGAAGCAACAAAGGATATTGTGTGGCTCAAGAAAGCACTTGAATATTTGCACGATAAATATGTGGATTATACTCCTCTATTGATTAACAACACTTTGGCATTCAAGTTGGCCAAGAATCCTAGATTCCATGATCGAACTAAGCGCATCAACACACAATACCATCTGATTCGATACCAAGTAGAGGCGATAACAATTCATTTGAAACAGTGTTCCACGAATGAGCAAATTGCAAACATCTTAACCAAAGCACTTGGAAGAGAAAAACTTGAAAAGTTCAGAAGGATGCTTGGAATCACGAACAACCCTTTGGATTAAAGGGGGGGGGATGTTGGAAACATAATCCATAGGTTTCATGTAAATATTGTAAAATTAGTATTTTCAGTGACGTAGATAAATATCCACGTACCTTTGGATCTAGAAGGCCAAAGGTCACCCCTGATTGTATAAATAAGACATTTCTCAATGAAATATCCATCTTGAGAGTCATTCCACATCAACAATATATGTGATTTGTTTATATTAAAAAAAAAACACTAGTTTTATATTGTTTTTGGTAAATAAAGACAAAAGCCTAGTATTATTTCCAAGAGAAATTTAAAGTAAAATTGTCAATATTTTGATTTTAATCTTATTCTTGAGCCCATAATGACAAAATTGTAACCATAGATAAGATGTCAGACAATATATAATTGCATTCTTTGTGTGAATAACATCCTATTATATTATATTATGAAGACGATGAGGATGTCTAGGGTAATAATGATGATGATGACAATAATGACAATGATAATGATGTCATCATTGCCATCGTCATCGTCAACATCATATAATCACTTGATTGTCATCATCAATATAAAATCACACCATCGTCATCATCATCATCATTCTCATCATCATTGTTACCATTCTCATCATCATCGTCATCGTCACCATCATCATCATCATAAGGGTTAGTGTTCAGGGTTATAGGTGTATATGCTTAAGGTAAGATAACATAAATTTACTTTGGTCCCCAGTTTACAACATTTATTGCAACTTCATTATAGTAAAATTTTAGCACAAGGGTAATAAAAGGGACTTTAATATGTATAAGTTTCTTTGGATGGGTCCACAAATGAGTCATTCGGTAAGGCCATACATTTGTTTGCAACAAATGATGATTTCCACAATAATGATAAACATTGTTTGAGATCGCTACATCACACTATTGCACATAGTGTTGCCACAATAGTTGAAACTCAACTCTTCTATTGAAGAAGATGAGGAGCCATTGGAAGTTGAATTGTTTATTTCAAGCAAAGCTAGGATGGTGCTTAATTCCAACTTGGTCATGCATGACTTGTTAATGGTGCTCTTGTAGTTGTGGAACAAATTGTATATAATCCTAGAAGTTTACCCTCCATAACATCCCACATATGCTTTAATAAGATTTGACGACTATGAGGGGATTCCATGGATGAAGTATTCCCATGGTTTATCCTATTACACCTTTAAGATAGTTGAAAAATATATATCTTCCATTCAAACATGCTCAAGGACTAAAAAACCATAAGTCCTAAGGATTATAATTGTAGAAAAACGTATCTTGAATTAAAGGTTTGAATGTCTCCAATTTCAACCTCCTTTCTCATATGGTTGAAAACATAGTTTTGATACAGGTAGTTGCGATCAAAATGAGTTTAGATTCATATTAATCTTAGATCTATCATATCCGGGTGCAAACATTTCCTCAAATTTTTACACACTTAAAATGATTTACACTTGAGAAATTCGATCCCTCTCAAGACTCGATAAATACAAAGTTAAATTAATCCAAATTAATTACCTATATAACTCAGAAATTACAACTATTAATATACTACATAATTGGGACCGCATAATATTGTAACTCCTTTGTTGTTCTTTAAGATCCTTTATCCCACTAGCCTTGGGTTTCCCCTCAACCCCTTATGAAAGTTCAGTTGGGTTTTCAAGTAAAATAAAATAGGATTGTAATTTCTTTAATGTCTAAAAGATCCTTTACACCTACTAGCCTTGGGTTCCCCCTCAAGATCTTAAGAAAGTTCAGTTAAGTTTTAAGTAAGTATTCTGTAGGTAATAGTTAGCTCCATTTGATAGAGCCCTCAAGACCTTAAGAAAGTTCAGTTAAGTTTTAAGTAATCAATCTTTAGGTAATAGTTAGCTCCATTTGATAGAGCCCTCGATCCTGAATATAATCGAAAGAGTCCCTAACAGAAGTAGAACGAGTTACAGGAAAAACTGAACAGAAGTAGAACGAGTTACAGGTAAAACTGAACAGGGGTAGTCATGATGTGAACGCGCTACATGTAAATTGAATAGGGATTGTTATGGGGAGAACGAGTTACAGATAAAACTGAATATTATGTTACCAGTTAAATGAATAGCACACACTAGCAGTAGAATGACTTTAACTCAGTCAATTAAAAGAGAAGCCACATCCGATACAGAGAATATCAGAGCCAGGTTTCGATCCTGGGACCTGTGGGTTATGGGCCCACCACGCTTCCGCTGCGCCACTCTGATGGCAGATATTAATATAATTTTTGCAAATTATAAATACGGAATGTTTTACACACTTATTTAGTAAAATTAATCCTGAACGTGACATATGCATATCCGTTGTCAATAAAATACCTGTTTTCACAGAGGGGATCCAGGTTCAAATTCCGGCAACGGAAAATAATTTGTTTACCATTCATTAACACAATATTAAACTTTAAGACTTTGAAATCATTTATTAATATTGTTTATTAAATTAAAACTTTTTATTATGCATTAGTTTAAAACTAATTCGTTAATTACTCTATTAAATTATTTTGTTAGTTCTGGGATTTTTGTTATCGTTTTTTAAATTATAATGTTTGTATAAAATTGCAAAACTGTATCTTAATGTTTCTAAATTTATTGATATTTATTAGTTCTTGCTTGGATTATTATTATGGTTTTTAAAATTAACTTTAGATTAGTCTCACTTTAGGTTAATAATCATCATCCTATAAAATTTTAAAACTTCATCTAAATGTTTCTAAAAGTTTGATAAAAATAATTAATTGTATTATAATTTTAGATTTAAATTGTATTTATATTAATATGATTGGGGGATAAAGTCATATATATATATATATGGGAAAACCTCCCCATGTGTCCGCGAGGGATGATGGGAGGTCAGATAATTGTGGAACAATGGTGATTATATTACAACCTCCTACTAGGACACGGCTAGACATATGCTATGACCATGGTGATGTTATTAGGATTTTGATTGATCTGGTTCTTCGACAAGAGCATCATGTCACTAACAAGAATTGGACCTGGGTGGGGAAGGGAACAATCATTTCTACCAACCACCCAAACTACATCCAATGGACTATTTTTATAATGTGGTTCACAGCACCGGATATCGGTGTTCCCTAGATCCACGGATAACCTCCCCAAAATTCGTGAGAGAACATAGGGTGGTCGAGCATTTTTGGCATAGTGGGGGCTCAACAACAAGAGCATCTTATAGACCCATTTAAAATCTCAACATGTCACTTACAAGGAATTGAATGTGGGTGGGGAGGGTAACAATCATTCCTCCAGCCATCCAAGCTACATCCAATGGACGGTAATGTGTGTATAACTTTTTAATTTTTATTTACTTTATTGTTGATTGGTAGATATAATTTGACTTGACATGCTTTTTGATTGTTTAATCACAAAAAAAATATTTATTTTTTACAAGGAAAAATAAAAAAATATAATCAAGGCCATGATGGCTTATAAAAATAATTGTCATAATTTAATAGGTCTAGTGTTGGGTTTACTTCCACCAAAACATAAACTGCGAAAGTAACCAAAAGCATCAAAGTACTCCATTCAGGGAGCATTGCAAACCAGTAGGCCACATATAAACCAATACCACCATAAAAAATTGTGTGATAACAATCAACATCCCGATTGCAAAAGTTGAAAGGACACCCATGACATGCCATTGAAAATAAATATGAGAAGGAGATGGCATTGTTAGGTATTGACCAAGGCTCAAGTATAAGAATGGAAATTGATCCTCCCATGTATGTTGAGACGAAAAATGTAGAGGCACACTTGTAACCATCCATAAACATGTTACATCAGTAATAGTAAAATCACAGAAGAAGAAACGTGACCCTAGTTATGATGAGGAAAAATACCAAGGCATTTATTTAGAGCTCCTTTCCATTTATGTATAGTGGAATTAGTGGAATCCAAGGAATTCTCCATGTATGGAATTCGATGAGGACCAATGTGGAGGCAAGGGTTAAGTGGCTAGTGACTCAGAGAAAAATTCTTGATGTCATTGTAAGGAAACTCTTCATATTTTGACCCTAACTAGAGATAGAAGGGTCTATACTATGGGAGTTGGTTCACTTTGATTAATTATAGGAATTGAAAAGATAGATTTCAGGATTCGCTAGATTGTTTCTATGGCCCTTGGGATGAGATAAATTTTTCTAGCAACTTTTCCCAATTGGATATGATTGGATCAAATCATCTTCTTATTGAAACCTTGATCTCTCTAGTGCATTCAATTGACTCCTTAAAATATTGAGTTTTCAAAATAAATATGTCAAGTTTAGAGTCGAAGGAATTATGAGCAACTGTTCATGAGGTTTGGAACCACTCCCTAAGGCCCCTATACTCATAGAGGTGGATCCTTTGATGGGATTTATTGTATTCCATATTGTTAAGCTCATGGGAGGTTGGGGAAGAATGATGGCTCATACGAAGAAGGAGTTGTTGGTGGCTTGATAAATTTTGGAGGCGTTTAACATCTTTATGAAATAAGACATTGAAAATGTCACTCTTCAAGAGACTACATAATTAACTATGACAACGGGGAAAGGTGAGGATTATATAGCCCTAGCTACCAAGATTTGTTCTCATGTCTAGTTAATCAAAGAGGAGGATGAACGATCCATGTTTTATTTTTACTTGATTTTGAAGAAGATGGTCACATGTAGGGTGCTTGGTCTTCATCGATGAAACAAATCTCTAGCTAAGGATCCTACTGAGGTTCAAAGCGTGTTTAACTATCATTTCTACTCTATTTTTACTTCTTTTGATCTGACAGGTGGTGTGCTTACTGGTTGAGATGCTTGTTGAAGAGATAATCTCATAAAATTCTCTAGTGATGACTGACATAGATTAGATAAAGGATTTTTAAGGGATGATATTTTATTCACTTTGACCTCTATTCAGAATGGTAAGTCCCTTGGGATTAATAGTTGTCTACCTTGATAGTTTAACAAGGCCATATGGGACTCCATCGGTGGATATTTTGTGGTTTGTCCTCATGAGGTATCTGTGTCCAGTCACCTTTTTGAGTTTCTTAAATAGGGGTTGGTCAAGGTCATTCCTAAGAATGCAATGAGAGATATCGTTGGGGGTTGGTGGTCGATCCGCTTTTTATCACTTGCTTACAAAATAATGGCTAAGGCATTGACTATGAGGATCTCGTTGGTTGTTAGGTATGTAGTGTGACTAGATTGGATTGGATTTGTTCAAGGGAGTTCCACTCTTGATATTTGTGTTTCATCATGAGAGGCTATAGAGTGGGATCAAGAGAGTCATGAGCAATTCCTTATGTTATATATTGACTTCAATGAGTCTAATGACTGGGTTGAATGGTCCTTTATCTGTGAGATGTTGTTTTGATTAGGTTTTGGTTCCAAATGTATGGCCATGATGAACACTCTCTTCACCAATGCATAAACCTTTGTTTCAATTAACAATTTTTGTCCCCATGGATTTTTCTTCATTGGTCCATTCATTAATGGTGCCCTCAGGCTCCTTATTTATATGTTTTCATTGTATGAAACGATAAAATCATTTCTTACACGAATATCCAATGTAAATAACACAGATGATCCATAAATGGACAAATAATAGAAGAAATAATTGATAAGATGATGAATATGGAAAATTACAAATAAGGGTTTGTATATATACCCATGTAGTGTATCACTTCGTGAAGAGGCATAACATTTCATCAAGGTGTCTCTTCATTAAGTGTTTAATTATTGAATTATTATTATTATTAATTATTTATGTTATTTATTATATATTGTTTTCATTACATTGCCTTCCCCTTAAGGGAAGCTTTGTCCTCAAAGCTTATTGACGACAAGGCTTATGTCTGATTTTTCGCTTGTAATGTCATCTCTCAATCTTTTGTGTTAGTCATGCTTGACGAAACAAGATGATATGAGTTACCCACTCCAAGGAAAAAGTATTGCATTGTTTGTGAGGTGGTCCATTCGAGATCTATCTTCATTGGTGTTGTTTGTTGATCACATTGTTGGATGGAACTTCTCATTTTGTGCTTACTTTGTTGATTTTTTGTTCTTTCTCTTCTGAAATCATAACTCATGTGTTTATGCTCATTTTGACCCTGTCGTTGGTCAAAATGACTTTTATAATTTGGGTGTCGATAAGGAGTTATTATTGTTTGTTTTTTACTAGATTGACTTCTTTCTGAATTGTGACGAGGACTGAATTTGTATTTGCTTCTTTTTTCTCAATGTGGATTTTTGAGTCCAAGGGATTTGATGTCCTCTTTTGAATTTGCTCCCACTTATTGTCTAACAATTCTTTTTCTTTTTTAGATTTCGGGTAATTTCTTCTTGCGCTTTCTTATCATCTTTAAGCTTTTGAATTTGATCCATTAGATCTTGTTTGTGCTTCTTGAGATGATCATTTTCGTCAATGTTTTCTAGTAGTTTCTTCTAAAGATATCGATTCTCCTCTTCTAGCTGTTGATTCTATTGTGCTTTATCCTTCTCCTTTTTTATTTGAAGTAGCAGTTTCTGATTATGATCTCTTAAATGAGAGATCTCTTCTTCTTTATGTGTGACGACTTTGTCAAATTCTAACTACATCTTCTGTATTAACTTTTGATTTTCTTGCGAAATGACCTTGGAGATATCCTTGAAGTCTTTAGACGCCATGACTTTTGAATCTAATTTCATTGTAACATCTGGTAGTGTGACTTGCTTCTTCTTATACGAAAATGTTAAAAACTTTTTCTTCATATTTAAGATAATTGTCTCCAATGTTTCCATCCAAGATAAGCTGAGAATGATGTAAACTTAATTTAGATAAATAGTCATAACATTGAATTGGGATGTGAACTTATATTCATCAATTGTCAGTTCTAACTCCCTAATTGCATATTGCTTCCCACCATATTGGTCTTTCTTTTCGATTATACTTAGTTCTGGGACGAATAATTGATTTTCTAGGTTGACGTTAATGTGATTTTCCTCGATATTTGGGAAAATAATGATGCTAATAAGATTGCTTTGAATAATCCCCTCAAGTTTTAGTATGCCAACGGCTACCCTTGAGTAGGTCTTCTCGAATCTTCCTCTTTTGTCACTATGAGACTCCATAATAATTGTAATTAATTTATACAATTATTTAAATTCGACTACACTAGTGACTCTGGCTCACGAAAACGGTGAATAATGACTATACACACTACCACATTTGTCTTTAACCTGCCACAATAGTATTTTCCTCTCTACACACAATGCAGGTTCACATAGAGAAAGTTGTGCTCAAAATGCACTTAGATCTCCACGTAGGTTAACCCTTTTCTTTAGATTAACTTCTTTGTGGATAGTGTGTAGATTGGGTAGTTGGGAGAAATGATTGTTACCCTCCCCACCCAAGTTCAATTCTCACTTGACTTTTAGCTTTTATGTTGTTTAATAAAGATAATTAAAGACTAAACATAAAACCACGGGAATGTGTGGTTTTATAAAACCTAGGGTTGGTTAAATAAAACCTATATTGTGTTTATTTTTTATTTTTTTTTATTTTCTTCCTTTTTGGGGGGATCTTCTTTCTTCTTCTCTTTTTTTTTATCTTTTTTTACTTCTCCCCCTTTTTCTTTTTTTCTTTTTTTTACTTCTTCCCTTTTTTCTTTTTTCTTTTTTTACTTCTTCCCTTTTTTTTCTTTTTTCTTTTTACTTTTTTGGGCCAAGGGACTTTGGACAAGGTCTTATATTTTAGGGAAACCCAAAATTGATGGCTACAAGCCTGGATCAACCATGAAGCTCTGATACCAAATGAAACGATAAAATTGTTTTTTACACAAATATCCAGTGTAAATAACACAGATGATCCATAAATGGACAAATAATATAATAAATAATTGATAAGATGATGAATATGGAAAATTACAAATAAGGGTTTGTATATATACCCATGTAGTGTCTCATTTCGTGAAGTGGCATAACATTTCATCAATGTGTCTCTTCATTAAGTGTTTAATTATTGATTTATTATTATTATTAATTATTTATGTTATTTATTATATATTTTGTTCATTAAATTGTATATATGCTTTGGGTTATTTGTTGGAGGAAACTCATTTTGTGGTTCAAGTTAGAGGTAGTTTTCTCCTAGATGGCTTAGATATGGCTACTAACCATTTTGTAGATGGCACTCTTTTCTCTATTAGTGTTGATTAGGGGTTTGTTGATGGACCTCTCTCTTGCTTAGACACATTTTGTGCTACTTTAAGATGCATGATCAATGCTCATAAAAATTAATATTTCCTTATTGGTTGGATTCCCTTCTTGAGTGTATTCTTTCAACCTAGTTCCATATTCATCCAAAATTTATGGTCATGTACATAGGTATGTCTTTCTAGGTTGGGATGTCATTTGTTGCTATGTGGGAATTATATATCCAACAATCAGAGAGTAATTTATATCATTTCCATCATAAGTACATTCCATTTACAATCAATTTGAATGTGGTTGGACACATCCTCTAGGACTTGCATGTGTATTATGTCTCTTATTGCGCCGAGAGGCGCTCTACAGCCCAGTATGAGGGAGATCTTCTAACGTGGATGTACCGTTGCATCTAATCAATCGTAAAAATGTAGCGTTACATCTAATAAAATGTAAAAAGTTATAATATGAGGGAGATCTAATAAAAACGTAAAAACTAATTAAAACACAGTAAAAACTAATTAATATTTTGTCGGCCATTAAAAGGGACATGTATTTTCGATTGAAAAACACGATTGAAATCAATTCCTATATAAACAAAACACAACATAAAAAAAAAGATAAAACAGGAGGCAAAGAGAAGTGGCAAAGAGAATTGGATCATGAAGTAAAGTAGAAAAGAGAAAAGGTAATATAATTGGAATTTTTAATGTCTCCTGCATCTGCATTAGGATTTGGATTTTATGAAATTGGAAGGGCGATTTATCGATATCAAATATCAACTAAATCATATCAACCTATTATCAAAATGCAGTTCCCTCCATTCGCTGTCCTCTTCCTCCTTGCATGCAACGTCCTCCTCGAATGCACCTCCAACGTCCCCTCCTGTCCACCTCTCCCATTCTCACACCACCATCATCCTCCACTCCCGCCACGGCCTACAAAAGTCAGCTACATTATACCTCCACGCACCTCCATCCGCCTCTCCCATCCTCCTGCAACCACCCTCCTCCACGCACCTCCCATCTGCCTCCCCCTTCCTCCTGCGACCATCATCTCCTTCCTCCTACGACCATCACCTACCCTCCCGTCTTCCTCTCCCATCCTCCCATCGGCCTCCCCTCCCGTCTGCCTCTCCCATCCTCCCGTCAGCCTCCCCTCCCATCTGCCTCTCCCATCCTCCCGTCGGCCTCCCCTCCATACGTCTCCCCTCGCCATCGTCCTCCACTCCCACTCCCCTCGTCATCGCAAACAAATGTATCGCCTTATTGAAGGAATTTTTCATTGTATCATGTAAGGAAGTCTTTGTACGAGTCATCAGTAATTTCCAATCCTCTATTGTTGAATTGCATCTCTAATATTCATTAGCACATTGTGAAAAGATATTTGTTCATTGCTTTGTCCATTTTGTCAAAACACAGTATCGAGGGTCACAACTGTTGTAAATGTGTTCCACAATTCTTTTGCAATACCTTCTGATGCATATACAGGCTTATCCATGACAGGCGAAAATTGTCCCAAATCACTGACCAATATAATTGTTCATCCACCAAAAGGTATATTAGCATATTCTGGGAAGGCTTGGCAAAGTCTTGAATCTTTTCTGATCAATAGATTTTTTCCAATAAAACTCATTTCATCGATCAAAATATATTTCACATTCCTCAACTCTTCTTGTAAGTTAATTAAAGTCGATCCTTGTAATGGATTGATTTCTTTGATCGGTATATGAAGTGCAGAATGAATTGTTCTTGCGGATATGTTGAAAGCTGCCACCCCCGTAGGAGCGAGAAGAAGTAATGGACTTTTCCCTGGATGAGAGAGATTTTCAAGTGTATTTTTAATGGCTCCAATCAAATATGACTTTCCGGTTCCTGCAGTTCCTTGGATTATCATGCGTAGTGGATCAACACCCATTCTATAATGCTCAAGGATAACATCGTATGCTATTCTTTGCTTATCCCCCAAACTATCAATTGAGTAAGACTTTGCATGTTGATTAGTAGAAATCGTTTTCAATTTTCACATATCAGAGATGAAATGAATTGCGCGACTGGAGGTCTCTTCATCTACAAAAGCAGTGTTCCAATCATGCATACGATCAAGATCCCTATGTCCAAGCATCTCAAACTCATGATAATTTATAAATTTATTTTTATATAATCCACATATGATCTCCCATTCATGCTGCCTAAAATCTCTCTGTGGAATTGGATGTTCTTCTTCTTCGTTGGATTCATCTCAAGAATCTATAGGCACAGGTTGGCGATCAACATGCCAAGGTACATATTGCAAATTTTGCAAATTCTGTACTATTTCATCAGATGTGTGGCCTATATCTCTTTGAAAGTCACGAAATGTCTTGTACAAAACCAACTCGGACCAACAGAATTCGACAAACTTGTCATCTTTTCGATCAAGAATAGAGTTAAATCTAGGAAACACACATACAATAGATGCATTACTTTGTGGTAACCATTTTTCCCCACGTTGACGTTTGTCATATGACCAATATTTTGCAACATCTATCAATGTAAGTTGCTCCATATTCTTTGGTCGCTTAATATATGCATCAATCAGAGAATTATCATTGTCGGCATTATATGTTTCAACTTGTACTTGTTTGAAAACCTTCATACCGACATTTAGAACCACAAAACGACAGCTACATTATGAAAGAGGAAGCTCTAGAAGCATATGGAATGTCTCCTGTGCACCAATGTCCCTATCCACAATGGATTCACACAACAAACTTTTATATGCACGTGCTGCTAGTTCGTTCGGATTCTAGATAGAAGAGACTCGCATCAACATCTTGTGGAAAGTTTCAGATCCCTTTTCTGATTTGGCAGCGTATTTTTCTATGTAATTAGTAACGACGCGCTTGGCAAGTACAGGCTCCCAATCTACATTAGCCCTCCACATCATTAGTGTTTCACGATTGTGTGTATTCACTCTGTCATCATTTCGTCTAGGTTCAAACTTTTTTTCTCCTTGTTCATCAATGTAAAGTTTTGATTGGTCACACAGATCCCATGGTGCATGGTACCAACATACCAATTTTCCTCCCTTCTTTCGAAGACAATTTATCTCACTGTAGGTAATATGGCGCTTAACATAGTTAAGAAGTTATTCATAATCAGTCATTGGATCAGATTGAAATATTTGCTATGTGCCTTTTACACAAGGATGATCATCTACATTATCTCCAATTTGAATCTTTCGCTGTTGTCCCTGACGCGGATTTATTGCATGAACACATTTGTCAAAATAATTTTTTGTAGATATAACTTCTGTAGGATCATCCCAATTCAGAGTGTCCATGTTGGGAGCATTTTTTAACCAAAGAAACCCATTGACATGAGGAGATCCACAATGTTTCCATTCGCAGTGACTCCAATAATATGTGGCTTGATGAAAATGTTCGAAAACCTCTTCTCGAAACATTGTATGTCTCAAGTGCATATATGTGCCACGATGTGAGGATTATCAATTACATTTTGACGTCACAATTTTCTCGCTTCACGTGGATCTGTACGACTTGTGCCTGGCATTAATTTATGCAAATTAGGCCACTGCATATCCGTTGCACTTAGTGTGAAGAATATTGTCGAACAACCTATCTGTTAAATCAAGTCAGATAACTCTTGGAAACACTTGCTCCAATATGCGCGTATGCCTCTTAATAATGTTCCAAATCTCATTAATCTTTCTCCCAATATTGAATCTGGAAGATTTTGTAAATGTTGTCGTAACTCTTCCATTGTTGTGGGTAGTTCACTAATATTTTTTTTGACAAAAACTGTTGAGGAAGCTTGAGCACGATGCCTCATTATGATATTCAGTAAAAAATATCTAAAGTGAGGGTGCCTTCCAAATATGTTATCATGATATCTGAGAAGATGTTTTGCATACTCATGTAGATGTACATTTCGCATTCGCGGTTGTAACCAATCAACCTCCCCTTTAGGGAACAATGCTGGAAATGCCATATCAAATAATCCAACAGTGTTATACTCGTTAATTGGAGATGAGCCAATGCCAGGCCAGTTAAGCACTTCATTCGATTCATCATTTGCATTATTTTCATCCAAATTAGGATTATTTTCCCATGCTCTAATAATTTCTATCTCTCGTGGTGCACTTGGAAGCCTTGATGCAAAAGTTGTTTGTAAACTGTCTAGCATGTCATCAACTCCTGGTATCCCTTCCAACATTAAAAATTCTGTGTCGTCGTCAATTTCGGGAAGAGTAACAGAATTAAGCATATGTGAAATATCTGTGGCATTTTCAGGTAACTCTTCTACTCCATCATAATCAACTCGAACATCTCGATAATATGGATCATTCTAAATCTTATATAATAATGCGTCCATAACTTTTTGTTTTCTAACAGTGAAATCATAACTGGATCCCTGTCGTCCTTTTTTTCACACAACGACCATTAAGTCCAAGTTGTTAATATGTCGTGGCAATGTCTTAGCAACATATTTTATCTCTTGCGGAAAACTAATGGTGTGTCCTCGATATTTGTATTGTCCGCCTATTGAATGCATCACCTGCAAAATTGGACTTGCACGTGCTATCAACATCTCTTCAACTTGTGTGAGATCTGCAAGGACATGCGGTTGAGATCCTAGATCCACGTGGTTCTTATCTGAGAATATGTGATTCGATCTCTCTCTCAGACATTGCACACACATTGGACCTGTACTTGTATTACGTAATTGGATTCTAGCATAGGACTCCAAGAAGACATGACACATTTCCACTTTTTCTAATCGATCAACTCGTTCACGAAAATTGCAATGTATAGTATACATTTCTTCAAATGGTACCGATATATTAGTGTCAATTTCAATCTCCTTATCTCGGACCGTTACACAATGAGCATCTTTGGCTGTTACACGTTGAGCATCTCCCACAGTTGGTTCTACGGGTAGATTGGTTGAATATTATCGTTGTCGTTCCGCAAAGTGATTTCTTTGTTCTTCCACTTGCTTCAACTTTCTCTCTTGATACGCTCTTTGTTGGTCAAGGTTTCGTTTTCTTTGTTGTTCTCGTTCTTCTACTATCATTTCGTCCAACTTTATGTTTCAACGTTCTTTTTGTCGAAGTGCGTTCTATTTTTTGCGTTCTTCCCATTATTCTGCTGTCATTTTATTGACATATTTAGATGGTACCTCGATATTAGCATCAACCTCAATCGCCATATCCTATTCTACATTTTGATTTATTTGTTGTTCCACAAATGGATTTCTTTGTTCTTCCAGATGATTCAACTTTTTTTCTCGCTTCGCTCTTTGTCGTTCAACGTTTCGCTCTTTTTGTTCCTCTTGCTCTTCTGCTATCAATTTGTCTAACTTTCTTTTTCGATATTCTTTCTGTCGTTCAACGTTTCGTTTTCTTCGCTCTTCTCGTTCTTCTACTGTCATTTCATACACCTTTCGTCTCACGTCTTCTACTTTTTGTTTAAACTCTTCTTCTCATTCGTTTGATACCAATTTATTCAGATTTTGTATGTGTTGTTCTGCTCTTTGTTTCAAGTCTTCTTCTTGTTCTTTTGGTGTCATTTCTTTAGATTGTACCACGATATTAGCGTCAATCTCAATCGCCATATCTTGTTCTACATTTTGATTTATTTCTTGCTCTGTAAATTGATTTCTTTATTCTTCCAGATGCTTCAACGTTTTCTCATGATTCGCTCTTTGTCGTTCAGCATTTCGTTTTTTTGTTCCTCTTTCTCTTTTGCTGTCAATTTGTCTAACTTTCTTTTTCGATATTCTCTCTGTCGTTCAGCGTTTCATTTTCTTCGCTCTTCGCATTCTTCTGATGTCATTTCATACACCTTTCATCTCACGTCTTCTCTTTTTCGTTTCAAGTCTTCTTCTCGTTCTTTTGCTGTCATTTCGTTAGATTTTTGTTGTTCTTATGTTTGTCTCATAGCATCCTCCGCATGCAAATATTCCATTTCTAGTGTAGAATCTATATAAAAAATGTCAACGATTAACATATACACTAAAATTAATGAAAAATTTGTAATCCACACTGAAATCAATGCTTGACATTGAAATCTATGCCATTTGAAAATATAATTCACTGAAATCTATGCAATTTAAAAAAAATACACTGAAATCAATGCAAGTGTAAAATTCAATATAGTTTAAAAACTCAATATCCTTTCCCAAAAAATAGGTGCTTTGGGAGGATCGAACCTTGGCCCTCACACCCATTATCCCCACACCCTTACCACTATACCACAGGTAGTTCTTGTTATAAATAATATAAATATTCTATATAAACTTCAAAATGGGGGAAGGGTGGATCAAAAGGATTTGACACCGTGACCTACCCATGATCACCACATTGTGTTACCAATGGGATACACCCAATTGTCTATGATTTTAACTGTATAATATATTTATATATTTGGATTGGGAGATTTAAGATTTTAAATTTAATCCTCCGTTTGGGATATTAAGTTGAAATTTAATATAAATCTAACTTTATATTTTAATTCAAATATAAAATATTTTATAAATTAAAATTAAAATTGTATTCAAAATTAATTTTAAATATAAATATAAATCTAAATCGAAAACTAATATTTTCAAATCTAACTAAATATAAATCTAAAATAAATATTTTAATTTTAAATCTAACTTTATATTTTAATTCAAATATAAAATATTTTATAAATTAAAATTAAAATTATATTTAAAATTAATTTTAAATATAAATCTAAATCTAAATCTAAAACTAATATTTTTAAATCTAACTAAATATTTTAATTTTAAATTATATTGCAATTTAAAATATAAATCTAAAACTAAAGGATTTGGATCTAAATATATGTTATAATTGGGTGTCTGTTACAGGTGGCGGCGGGAGTGGGAGTGGAGGACAATGGCGAGGGGAGGCGGATGGAGGGGAGGCCAACGGGAGGATGGGAGAGGCGAACGGGAGGGGAGGCCGATAGGAGGGGACGATGGCCGCAAGATTGCAGGCCGCAGCGGGAGTGGAGGACGATGGTGGCGGGAGGAGAACGATGGCGAGGGGAGGTGGACGGAGGGGAGGCCGACGGGAGGATGGGAGAGGCAAACAAGAGGAGAGGCGGACGGAAGGGAATGATGGCCGCAGGATTGCAGGCGGCGGCTAGAGTGAAGGACGATGGCGGCGACGGGAGGAGGACAATGGAGTGGAGGACGATGGCGAGTGGGAGTGGAGGACGATGGCAAGGGGGACGAGGACAATGGTGAGGGGAGTGGGAGTGGAGGACAATGGCAAGGGGAGGAGGATGGAGGGGAGTCCGATGGGAGGATGGGAGAGGCGGACGGGAGGGGAGGCCGACAGCAGGAGACGATGGCCGCAGGAGGAAGGGGGAGGCGGACGGGAGGTTCCTGGAGGTGCGTGGAGGAGGGTTGCCACAGGAGGATGGGAGAGGCAGACAGAAGTGCGTGGAGGTATAATGCAAGTGACTGTTGCAGGCTGCGGCGGGAGTGGAGGACGATGGCAGCGTGAGGATGGGAGAGGTGGACGGGAGGGGACGATGGAGGTGCATTCGAGGAGGATGTTGCATGCGAGGAGGAAGAGGACAGCGAATGGACGGAACTGCATTTTGATAAGAGGCTGATATGATTTAGTTGATATTTGATATCGATAAATCGCCCTTCCAATTTCATAAAAACCAAATCCTATTTATGCAGATGCAGGTGACATTAAAAATTCCAATTATATTACCTTTTCTCTTTGCTACTTTGCTCCCTGATCCACTTCTCTTTGCCTCATGTTTTGTCTTTTTTTTTATGTTGTGTTTTGTTTATATAGGAATTGATTTCAATCATTTTTTTCAATCGAAAATGCACGTCCCTTTTAATGGCAGACAAAATATTAATTAGTTTTTACTGTGTTTTAATTCGTTTTTACGTTTTATTAGATCTCCCTCATAGTATAACTTTATACGTTTTATTAGATGTAACGCTACATTTTTATGATTTATTAGATGTAACAATACATCCACGTTAGAAGATCTCCCTCATACTGGGCTGTAGAGTGCCTCTTGGTGCAATAAATTATATTATTAATTGTAAAATTATTTTTACAATTTTTATTAGTTTAATATACATAAATTATGTTTATAATAATTTATATTGAAATTAGGTGTGATTATAATATCTATTTAGTTTAGTTTAAAAATTCGACGATTTGAGTTGGAAATGATGAATTTTTTGGACACGAGTTTAGAAAAATCTGGTCATAATTTTTCAAAATCCATGATACAAGTGTCAAATTCTAATAAACAATAGCATTCCAATCCAAATTGTTGAATTTTTAAACGTCTCCTATCTATTTCATTTAGCACCCTGACAACTTCACAAATTCATAAACAAAGCATTCCAATTTTTTAAAAGAAAATTAAATACATTAAGAAAATATTACCTCCCATTTGACCAATTACTTAAACCTTCTTAAATGTCAGTATTATCATATAAAGTCAATTGTTTTCCCTTATTTTTTTTTAAATCCTTAATTTACATAATACAACTTATTGTCTTGGCTTTTCTCACACTCCACTCAACTTCATTGTACCTTTGCATTTATTAAAACTCTTGCCTATTTATCCCTGATTGTTCACATTTTGTCTTTTGGAGAGTGGGTGTATCTTATCCAGTGTTATTCCAGTTTTCTTCCATACCGAATTTTTCGTAATTACATGTATAATAGAATCTAGTAATTCTATGCTCAAATATCATAGCATCATACTCAAAAACAAGAGTTTGATCATGGCTCAGAACGAACGCTAGTCATATGCTTAACACATGCAAGTCGAACGTGGCTTGCTTCCCCATCCACGTGGGAGCATTCGAGCTAAGCTAAGCAAGTACCATAGTTTGTTTTCACCACGACGCCTATCTATAAGTCAGTCAGCAGGGAGGTTGTAGTAAGCCTGGCTCTCTTTCTCACACCATGGTGGGTGGAGGGGGTTACCCAAGGGTTAAAATCCGGGTGTCTCATTTCTAGTTGTTTGTCTTCTTCCAACTACATTTCAAGCACTTTAATTCAACTTTCTTAAATGGTGTTTAATTTTGTAAATTATTCTCTTTTGTACTAATTTGCGTGTTCATTAATTTTGCTACGTACACATTATTTATCATTTCCAACTCATATTTTTTTATGTATAATTCAATGTGCCTCTCTCCCTTCACCCACTTCTTCCATCCATTGCACTAGCATTCTTTATCATCCTCATGTACAACTATTATAAGTCCAAACAACACATTTCTTGGCTCTCGTCTTCTTGTTTCTCCATAACAATATTGTCCACTTTCACTTCTCTTTGAAGCACCTTAGAGCTTTCTTCAAAGCTTTTTGTATTATTTGGCATCTAGAGTCTATAGTCTCAAAGTCATTTAGAACTTGTATTTAGTATTATTTGCTCTACAATCATAAGGTACATAGTGGTCTTATGGTGTGTGATACTTATGATTATATAAGAAGGTTATGGTATTATTTGCTCGAATATTTCGTATCTTTCAGTCTTTGAATGCCATCGAAAGAACTTCAACACCTACCATGGATGCCCGCGCCTCCAGCTCTCAGCCTCTGATATGGCAGAACCACTACAGGAAGAGGGCTAATACCCAATTATATAATCGTCACAGCTTCGCCAAAACAAGAAGAAAGCAGGTCGTAGATCGTCCCATTCCAATGGAAATAGACGAATGGACGAGCATATCAAGAAATATTAATGCAGCCTTCAAACATTCCAGACCTGGAGCTTTTAAATCTGGAGGATCACCGTTAAACTGGCGGACAAACTCTGCAATTCACGGTGGACGACGGCAGGCTCGGAATAATATTTCTCCGTCATTTCATCATGCCGCGAATTCACGGCCGAGTTTTCGTAGCAAAGGAAGAACCAGACGCCGCAGGAACGAGGAACATTCCATCGAACATGGCGGAGAAATTGAAAATGAGACGACTCGTGACGGAAATCTCAAGGCCGACTTGCCGTTAATCGTCGCCCGGCCGCCGAATATCGATTTGAGGTTTACGTGCATGAGACGTTGGGATGAATGTACGCAGTCGGAGGCGTCCCGTGGATTCGACTCTGATTCGGGAGGCGACTGTGAGAGTATGGATATAGACAGTGAGTATATTATGCATGATCATGATGTTGTGTATAGAGGGCTGTTGGATGCTATTGAGGAAAAGCTCGGCGCTCTGGACGTATATACAGCAGATAATGTAAGCGAGCATTGCACTAAGCCATTGAAGGGCCTCTGCCTTTGAATCGAAATGGCCGCCCAAAGGCGGCCCACGATATACAGTGTAATATGAATGTAATTATCAAGTTATGAATTCTTGGTTTCCGGCTAAACGTTGTTTACTGATCTTGGTCTACGTATGATCTTTACCTGAATTTCAGTATTTTGTAGTTATTTTATTTTTGAAGTTGTCTAAATGATCTACCATTTGGTCCGGAAATCTTTCTTTGGGCGAAATGTAGATCATTTTTTCAGCGATAGCGACCCAAATTTGGATTTGTGACTTATTTTTTAAGTTGTCTAAATGATCTAAGATTTTTTTGGAAATCCTTCTTTCGTAGATCATTTTTCCGGTGATCGCTACTCAAATCTGGATCTGTGACAAGATCTAGATTTAGGTCGTCAATCTACCATTTCGCCGGAGGAAGGATTTCCGGGCAAAATAGTAGATCATTTAGACAACAGCTTTTTTTTACCCATAAATATTATAAGAATTTAATAAAAAATAGGAATGAGTAATTTAATTAATTTTGAATCAATTTTTATTCGAATTAAATTTTATTAAAATTAAAATTATTTTCATCCATATAATAACGAATAAGATTAAATGTTATTTACTATCCTGGTCAATTTTGAGATCCGAGGCTCTTGGTGTTTGGAGCCTTAACCAATCTGCAAACTTTCCTCGAAAACCAATTTCAGAAATTGAGACTCTCTATGAAAATATGCTATTACAGTACAACAATCACTCTATAAAGACTATTAACATGAAATTCAATTCCAAAATAAAAATGAGCAGTTTTATGTTATCATTATTATTAGGTTAATAATGGAATTTGTATCTTATGAGATTAAGAAACTTTTAATGTGGTTAATGTTTTATGTGTTATTTTTGTTTCACAAGTACTTCTTAGATGGGATTATTCAGAGCAATGTAATGTCCCCAATTTAACTCTGGTAATGTGTTGAATCCCATTATGTAAATGAAATTGTGGTGATGAGATCAAGGGCAAGGCACTACATATGGTATAGTTGGAACTGTGTGTTGATCATGCACAACAAAGATTATGCATATGATGTAAATAAATAATAAATATATAAAACAAACTCACAATGACTATGCAACACAATAAAGAAGCAAGGGAGCATGATTCTCACAAGACTAGGGAGTGAATTGTTGAATCTGTGAGCCTGGAAATGGTTGAGGTAGTTATTATCTTGGGAAGGGAAATGCATGGGGATTGTCCCGTGTCCGTGTCACCCTGCAGTTCTAGGATTGGGATTGTTGTTGTACAATAGAGCCCATTCTATCATTTAATGAGTCAGTCTTACTCTTTATGGGGTTTAGTTCTCCTAGTGGGTGGAGGGGGTGCATTCCTAAGAGGGGAAGTTCTTCTGCAGGGGTATGCGTTCTTGGAGAGTTTGATTTTACTGGTAGCAGAGAGACCTAGTATGTCACGCTCCTTACACATGAAATCCTTGGGAAGATGGATCGCTCTAGGGAATTGTATAGCAGTGAAGGGGATGCCTAAGCCTAAAAGGGTTAGTGCAACACCATGGAGAAGCATTATGCCTAATTTAATGTGCCCACATGATAATCAGTATCAACCTATTAATCTTGAACCCACTCACTATTTGAGCCATGGTTTGAGCCTTGTGTACAAATCCAAGAGTGGATGAGTGGGGCTTCGATGTTCTTGATAATCCTAGTGAAGGTTGGAACCTCAATTTGGGAGATGACCAAGATTTACTTTTCCATTCTATGCACACACTAGAAAGCACTTGGAAAGATGGATCGCCTAAGGGAACTATGAAGTGGTGAAGGGGATGCCTAAGCTTGGAGATTGTTGTGTGGAGCAGGTATTATTGGTACTAAGATGGTCAAGTCTTCTTGAGGTTCCTATAGTTCTATGGTTGAGATCACATGGTTGGGAAGGAATCACAGTCATTCGATGAGATCTTGGATGTGATTATATTCATTCGATGGGAAGATCCCCATCGGTGATCCATCATTGGCATATTTTGATGATATTTCATTGGAGGCTAGTCATCGGGGAAGCCAGTCGAGAGTGGTTGGAGGAATGTCCGAAGGTGATCAAAAGAAGAGTATGGAAAATCAAGTATGATGTTGTATCGTAAGTGTGGCATTGTCTATCTGAGACATAGGCATCAACATAAGGCCCAATGGAGTGGGTCCATTGGTGTATTAGGCTAGTTCTATCAGAAAATGTTGTGATATTATCGGGGAAAAGGCCAATGGCCAAAGGAAATACCGTTTTCAGAGTGTGGTATTGGGAATGCAATATTGAGGAGTCACGACATAAGTGTCGATGACAAGATCCAATGGGTGATATCCGACAGTCTATTGGACATGATGTATTGGAAATTTTGTCGATAGTGCATAAGAGTTGTCACATCGAGGGTTAAGCCATTGGAGCATCCCGTTGTAAGGGATCATGGGTGCTTTCAATGGATTCGATGGAAGGGAATCAATGGGTCAAATATAATAGATCAGGATGGGTGTGTAATAGGGTCCTGATAGGGCCAAAGATAACAATAAGAGAGAAACCTAATGAACAAAGATAAAAGATTGAAGAACAAAAAGATGTATGTGTGGTTAAATGACATTACCCAAGACCTTGAAGGGTTATGAAGGTGTTCAAGGATGTTGCAGAGTGGTATTGAATGGAAAATCAATACCTCATCACCTCATCAATCTTATCGAGGTGGTTGAGTACATGAAAAAGTGGTATTAGTGCGATTGGTTGCAAAGTTGGGCCTACATGGGCCAACAAAAGCTGAATCAGAGCTCAAGCTTGCAACATTGAGACTACATGGGATGAAGAATTTGAACTAGTGCCATGGATGCACAATTATTTTGTTGACATGGATGAGCCATGTGGACATAAGTGTGACATGGACTAGCCACATTGGATGGATGTGTAGGTGGAAAGATAGAGTAGAGGTTGTTAGACATCGAATAATTAGTGATCCAAAAGTGCGGGATTAAGGCTATTGGAGAAAGCTGATGGGAATGGTACGAAGTGATGAACCCAAGCTAATGGAAGCAATCTAATGCGATTGGAAATTTTCTATTGATCAATCGGGAAGAACAGAAACTAGAAGCATGAAAGGTTCGAAGACCTTTGTCCGATATCGGGCATTGGCCACTTGATTGGGTAGATCGAACTGACATTATTGGTTAGATAGAAGTTATAAGAGTGCATCGCATTGGAAATGCAACATGAATATGGTCCAACAGGAGACAAATAATAGGGAAAGTCCAAGTATGAGAATGATCGCTATAGGAAAAAAATGTAGAGTTGGGCATGAATTAACAAGTTTCAAAGGAATGTATATTTTAGCTCCAAGGTTAGAACTAAGCCAAAGCATAGTCATTAGAAATCTTATCCAGAGGAGAATAAAATGAGGACATTCTCATTTTTTAAATAGGTTCCTAGTTGTTTTAAATAGTATCCAAGACAAAACCATTGGGCTTGATTGGGTATGAAATATTCAATGTGGGTGACCTCCAAAAGCAACCAAAATTTTCAAAAGGTTTTGTATAATGTTACAAGAGTGTACCAAATGTGAAAGTAGCTCAAAATGAGTAATTATTATGATACTCATGTACCATGGTAATAGTTCTCTCGCAATACAGTGGAGGCACAATGGGAAAGCAAGCATGGTAAAATTTCTTGTTAGCTAGCAGTGTGAAGAAACAGCCATGAGAGCTCTTGATTATTGAATATGGATATTATAATGCACAATAAGGATATGCACGCGACTCTAGGTAAGCACATGCATTATGAGAGAAGTTGCAGGATATTGCAGGATATGAACCAATGACTTATAAGTAATGAGAATGGTCAAGAAAATCCAACTCATCTAGAAGTCATCACTAATAGAATGAAACATTCCATTATGTGGACCTGTAATGTGGTTCATGATAGTGACCGTGCAAAGACTTCTAGCTACGGTATGAGGCATTTCCATGTGTAAGAATCTACTGTCTAATTCAGATCTATGGAAATTATTTCCTGGGTTGGTTAGGATCTGGTGGAGGTATATTTGGGCCATAAACAACTTCAAAGGGACTCATTTGAGTGGCAGCATGATAAGTTGTATTATACCATCATTCAATTGCAATGAAATGATCATGAGGATACCAAGTAGTACTTGAGAAGTCTATAGGTTTGTAGAGATCATCTAACCAAGGTATGTATGATGGACCTTGAAAAGACTCCATATGGAGTTAGAATGGAATAAATTGTAGCCTTGTTAAGTGCTAAAAATTCTGAGAAAGGGAAAGATGGACTTGGCCAAAGTTGCTCATAGCAACCGGAGCAACAATACAATGTGAACAGAGTGCAATAAAAGCTATTGTAATGACCAAGGAAAGCTACAAAATGTTGATAGATGGTTATGGTAGAAATTGGAGAATGATCTCCATAAGGCAACATCGATAAAGTGGGAAGTATCCCCCCTTTCTATTTTTGTTTATAGCATAAGGATTGCATGCTTGGAAAGTAGCAAGTATAAATGTTATAAATGTGTATATGTATCGAATTGCTACTTGGTGAGAAAATCATAGCTAATGATCCCATGTGTGCTTGGTAGACAGCCCATGAATTGGATCATATATGATGTGGAAGAGGAATTCCATGCTATGATGAGGAATTGGAAAGGAAGAATTCCTTAACTTATTTGAAATAAAAAATTTGCAATGTGTATTTGAATAATCTTTTTTATATTTTGATGATCCATTGCCTACCATCATGATTGTCTTCACCGTCAAAATTTGGTATGTCGATTTTGACTTTGTGTATGACGTTTCTGTATTGACTCGTATTTCATGAAAAATATGGACGTGACGAATAATGGGAGTTTCTCATACCATTATTGGTGTTTCTAGAGGCCTCAAATTCATCCTTAAATGACAGGACTTCCTTTAGTCTATTTTTCACCACTAAAATTTCTTGACGAAACACTTTGATTACGGTGAGCACTTCGACATTGGATTCATCTTCATTTTTTTTTGCTGAGTTTTCATGACATTGCCTCTCGCTATTTCATGTATTCATCTTGGAATTGGTTTTAAAAGTGTTTTGAAGAGATAATTAACTATTAATATTAGTAACTATAATAATAACTTATTATTATTAGGGTTTCAAACCCTAGGCATGGGATAGGGAATGGAGGAACAGTCGAGGAGTGGAGGAATGGTGTGAGTTGAAGGGAGGAAGGAGGGAACAGGGTGTGGGGGAGGGAGCTAGTGAAAAAGGAGGGATACAAAGCAGAAGGAGGGAGCTAGAGTGGAGCAGAAAGAGGGAGCTGGAGTGGAGCAAGGGAGTTGGAGCGGAAGGAGGTAGGATGGTGGTGGCTAAAAGAAGATAGGATGGTGGTGGCTGGAAGGAGTTGTGGGAATTTGGGGTAGAAGCTGTAGGAATGTGTAATGCAACAAATTTCCAAAAAGAGCATGAAAATAGAAGAAATTGATCATCAAGAGTACTACTTGACTCTAATGAATAAAATAGATAAATAGAAAGCCTCTTTGAGGGGGAAACCTCCTTATACAATCTACTAAGTACACAAGACAAGACAAGACAAGATGATCCAAATGAAAAGGTCTCCTTCCTATATATAAGAGACTAAGAGGGATAATACCAACTAATTGACCCAAGCCAACGTAACTAATATAACTATTGGTCACAGCACTGTTCTAGAGGTTTTCCAATGTAGACCCAGGTACTTCGCGTTGCAAAATACCAACAAAACCCCTATTCACCAGCCCTTTCAGCAATAGACTGCAAGCAGCCTGAGGTCTCACCCAAGGCAAAGTTGAGGGGGTGGTTGCAGAAGCAGGTTTCCACAACTAGGTGGTACGATTGATTCAACTGATTAATGCGCAGCGCAGTGATGGACTATGCAACTACGTTTAGTGGTTGCACAGAGTCTCCTACTCCGCATCAAATATCTTCAGGAACAAGGATATTTGCACCCTCAGCACGTCCAAAGGCTGCACAGTGGGGTTTATGAGACTTAATCAATTCTACTCAACCTTATTCAACGGCCTTTAAGCATTCATCATTATTTTAGACTGATAAACGTCATGATCTATGCATATGAGTGAGATACGTAGTGCTGTGTGCTTGATACCGCGATTCACTCCTAACAATTAACGGTGTGGTTATCTCATTGATCCATTCATTTGAGACTTATAGGGGATTTCCTGCTATCATTCATCCATACATGAGCTATTAACATCTTATTCCATCCCTTCCGCGGAGAATATAGATAAAAATAAACACATATAAGATAACAGTAACCTCATGCATGCACTGTAAGTAATTTAAATAACAAATTAATAATAATCATGCACAACAATCACATAACACAATGGTTTAATGTGGTTCACCCCCCCGGATGGGAAGCTACATCCACAAGAACTGTTGTTTATTATTTAGGAAAGGGTACAACAGTTCTTTCATTTACGCACTCAGCTGCAAACGCTCTTCTTTCTTTCTCTCAAAATTAGGTCTCTGTGCACTCAACTGCAGAACCTTTACAATGCTTTTATCTAACAGATCTTACAATATTCAATAATATTAACCAAAATGAGAGTTAACCCTTTTCCTTTACAAAATTTCCTTATATATAGATCAAGACCAGTAGGTCATGTCTTTACATTTTACAAAGGCAGAACCCTTAGGTTTACAAAACTGTCGCGGTTTTTCCAAAACCAGACTACTAATATCTGGCAACGGATCTTCTGTTATATGCGTGCCAATAGGTTTCTTCCACCGATTTATTCCTTCTTTTCCATCCTTAGATGACTGGTTCGAGTAGTAATAGTCTTCTGCCCGTTGTGATCAGTCACCTACCTTCAATCTGCACCTACCCACTGCTTGGTAGTTATCAACGATCTTTGCCAAAAATAGGTCTTTTGTGACCTAACCAAAATAACTGCCTTCATCCATCGATGTTGTGCTTAGCTGGATCTTCGTTGACGTGGCACATCGCGGCGCTGTACTCCTCACAACACCGACCTCATAGTTCCTCTAACACTATGCTACGCGCAACTTCGCAGCATACCAAAACTTATCCCAAAATTGTTCAAACTTAACTGCGCTTAGCTCTATAGTTCTCACAATACTTCCCATTCGAAATTGCCCCATCTGGGCCAAGCCCAACAGGCCCCTAACACTTACTTCTGGCTCACCCCCGAGCCACCTGGAAATCCTTGAAAGTGTTTCGCTGATTGTGGGCTGATCTTCGCAGCGAACTCCTTGAATGTGCGAGTCAGCTTTTCTACTGTGGCCTTCGTATCTTGTTCAATTTGCCCAACTGTTTCCACCATCTCTATTGTTATCTCCTGGCCGATCTGGCCTTCCACCTACTCTTGATTCTGGTTCAGCTCCTTCAACTTTTATTCGATCTCCTGTGAGATCGTGCAAATGTCTTCTAATAATGGCTGTGACTTATCGCCCATTTCTGTCTCCTTCTCCCGCAACACTTTAACTTCCTTCTTGAGGTTGTTGATTTCCCTATATTTGAGGAGTTTCTCCCTTGCTGGCAGCGCCTTAACCTCCTCACCCATCTTCTCTAGTACTTCTTGTTTTTCCTTCACTTCCTTCTTTACTTCCTGTAATTGTTGATCTTCTTCAAGGGTACTAAATGCCTTCAGTGCTGCTTCCAATAGACTCTGGCACTTAGCGACTTCGATAGCAATATTCTATGCCGTAGTCTTCACTACTCCTTGTCTCAACTGTTGTTCATCCGGTGGAGTCTGTGGATTGATCTGCGCTTTCAGGGAAGCAATTTCAGATTCATGGAGAATCTCCATGTCTTCCTTCTCAGTCCTTAGGCTGTTGACCAAATCGCCAATATTGATGATGGTATCTGCTGGTTCTGTTTGAATTTCAAACTCATCTATATTACCTGCAACGGTAGTGATCGTGTTCTCCAATCTCAATCGATGATCTGTTTCATCTTATAATTGCATAGTATTTTGTGAGCTCTCTTCCTCAAGTTGCCTTTGTAACTCTGCTTGTCCTTTCAGTGCTTCTATGGTTCTATCATGCATTTCTTCACCTAGTTGTGTTTGTAAGTAATGGAGTCCTGGAAATGGTATGGTTGCAAGGTCAAGCTCCACACGCTCTACATTCTTTGTATCTAGCATTGCTTGATCTTGTAATGGAAATATGATAGATAGTGGCTACAAATGGACAATACGGGACCTCACGGGAACCGTTATTTGCTGCTGCGAAATCCCCGCGGACCCTTTTCCAGCTGCTGACTCATGGTGCAATGGTAATCTTTTGCTGACTTCATCAAATTTTTGGGATATCCCTTGTAGTCTAGTCAGGTTCTGCTTTAAGCTATCTTGAATTTCCTTTTCCTTCTTTTCTTTGTCTATCGAAAGTTCTTCCATTTGTTCAATTACCCTCGTGGAAATCATTAAATGATCATCTTCGCGAAGCACTGTGTCTAATTGGTCTTTGTTTGCTTTCTGCTTCTTCCTTTTTTCCTTGTGCCCCGAAGAACTTCCAACATCCTTCCTTTTTCCTGACTCTTTATCTTCTACAATGGGACATGGGATAGGGTTGTCCTCGCCAGAATCACATTCAATATCCACGACCTCAACTCAGAATTCAGCTAGCCATTCTTTCATTAAGTTCTCAATATCTTCCTCGTACATATGATAGTTTCCTGGGTACCAATCATCATTTTTCTTCTGTGCTTTGGGTGAAATGGAGATGCATTTCATCGCAACATAAAAATTTATAATGCGGATATATTTGCTTGTCACTTGATTTGGTATGCGAGGTGTAAGCATGATGGCCCCGTGCAGCTGGTCGTAATATGTGTAAAACACCAGCGTTGTCTCGTGATGTCTTTCTGGATTCAGGCTCACCGATAGATTCTGAAATCGAGCACCTCTGCAATCCGAAGTGTTTGTGACCACTCTGACATAGTGCTTCGGTTCCCTCCACCCTAGGAAGCCGATCAATATGATTAGCCAGGTGAAATGAAAATATCCACCATTGATTTGTGTATCATTGAGTTCTTCAAGGAATTCATTCAATAGAAATTGGTACCAATTGAATTCTTGTCCCTCGGCGGCTACAGCGCCAAGTAGTACTGCGCCTACGTTTACTTCTAATGGTCTGCACTTCCTTAAGATTTTTCCCACTAACAGCTGCGTGACAAACCTTATTGCATCATCCTTTATGTCATCTATCTGGAAGCCTCGCTTCCCTTTAACCACAGATTGTGTTTGATTCATCAATGTTGCTACCTCTTTATCCTTTGTCTTTCCCTGGAAGAACTTCCTTGGGTCTTCTCCCCTTTTGCTTAATCCAATTATACGGTGGATTAAGTCAATTGTCAGGTCGATATTCTGGTCTAGCCATAAATATCCCTGGTGGATACGAGCCATAAGAGTTCGCACCACCGCATTGAGCTCTGGTGATCTGTCGAAATGTGGAAGCCTTAACAGGTTGAGCAGCCCCGACTTGGCTACTCCTGACAACCAGCTCTCGGCGACCAAGGTTAGGTCACCCTTCGCATTCTTCTTCCAGCACATGTATTTTTCGGGATGGAACTATGGGAACTTTGGTTCAGTTGACTTCTCCTTCTGCATTGCTAGCAGATCATAATCCTCCCATTTGCAATCTGGAATCTTTCCTAACATATTTTTGTCCACCTCAACATGCTTTGATATAGGTGAGAGTTGTATCTCATACTTTGGGCTCTTCAGTAGTCTAATGGCCGGCACATCCACTGCACGCGGCGAGATGTAGTCTGGAGTCATAGTTAACAGTATCTCTTTATTAGCAAGGAGATTTTTTGGCCCTACCGAACTTGTCTGCGGTAGTTTTGATCTGGGCGCTGCTGGATTTTTCTCTTTGTCTTGCATTGAGGGGCCGTGTCTTGGTGATCTCCTTGGATTTTGTTATGATTCCTTAACGATTTTCTTGTTTGGGGTTCTCATTAATTTGTCAATTCCTCCGTGTTGGAACGACCTCACAGTCTCTTCAACCGTGAACTCTTCTTCAAATAAAAATTTCTCAGGAATGCAAATTGTTTCAACAGTTGTAGACAGCTTATGAAAACTAGCTCAGACAGAAGTATTTGCAGAAAATTCTAAGTGTTTGATATGCCCACGAGATGATAAGCAGTGTTATTTATAGGCACAACGGACCCTCCTCCACACCCTTGAATGGCTAGATATGCATTTAATGGTGGTATCCATTGGCCAAATCGGGTTGCCTTTGTTGTCTTGTCTTTCAAAATTGTAATCAGAATGGCTATCTGTGCTTTAAATGCCCGAGCAGTCGACAGGGAATTACCATATAACAGCTGTATTCCCAACCGACACTTGTAACGACTATTTTTTGGATTCTTGCTTTGAACTGCGTGGCAGGTCATCGTTGGTTCTGCGCAGTGATTTCGTGGTATATAATTTCTTTTCTTTCCAGTTGCTGCTTTTTGAATGTCGCAACAGGCGCATTATTTCTTTTTTCTTTTTTCTTTTTTTCCAACGCGGGGCACTGTATAGATCTATCTCTATCAGTCTATGTACAGACTTTTTCACAGTTTCTAGTGCCCAATTTCGATCATACTTGGAACCTAGAAAATTTTCCTTCTTTTGATCATTATGGAAGCTGCAAAGCAGGACTATCGCGGTAAAGCTTTATTCTGCTCCCATTTATCAGATTGGGTAATGAATCACCAGCTAAAGTGGCTAACTGGACTGCGCCACCGTTAGTAACATCTATTACAGTATATGGTCCAAGCCAATGCATTTTAAATTTTCCAGGAAACTTCATGAATTTACTATCATACAGTAGGACTAGGTCACCTACCTAAAAAGACTTATTCTTGATGTGGCGATCATGCCATGCTTTTTCTCATTCTTTCTACACTTGCTAGTGGAATCCCATGATGAAGCGCTCTTCTTCCAATGCAACCAAGTGTGACAGCCTTTCTTCTAGTGCTACGTGATCTGCCATCCTTATAAATGCATCTATTCTCAAGCTAGGTATAATGTACTCCATCGGCATTATTGCTTCTTGTTAGTAAGCCAATCTGAAAGGTGTATGTCCAGTTAATTTCTTGCATGTCATTCTATATGCCCATAATACTGAAGGAATGCACAGGTCCCAGTCATCGCAGTTTACATTGCATACCTTGGTTAGCGCATTATCAAGTACTTTATTAAATGCTTCAATAGTACCATTCACTTGTGGATGATAAGGCATACTATGCTGATGATGGATGTGGAATTATTCAATCAAAGCTTCAATAGTTCTGTTCACAAAATGAGTACCCTGATCACTCATCAAAATTTTTGGGCATCCAAATTGTGTAAGGATATTCTCAAAAATAAATTGTGCGGTTGTAGCTGCGCTACAGTCCTTGACTGGTTTTGCTTCTACCCATCTGGTGAGGTAGTTAGTTGCTGTAATAATGTACCTTGCACCACTTCTTTTTCCCGGTGGGTTAATAAGTCCCACAAAATCAATTACCCATTTCTCGAATGCCTGCAAGGTCAGCTGAGGATTCAACAACATTTCATCTCTTCTTGACGGTTTCCCTATCCTCTGACAGACATCGTAGTTATGGAAATGTTCTCTGGAGTCTTTATGGATTGTAGGCCACCATAGCCCTGCACGCAGTAGCCCTTCCTGCATAATGACCTCCTACGACTCCTGAATGTGCATCAGCTAATATAAGTGGCTTCTCGTGTTCTAATACACATCTTCGTAGCACTTCACCAGGTCCTAACTTGTAGAGCTGTCCTGCAATAATGGTGAAGTCTACGACTCGTACTACCAGCTACTTCTTTTGCTACGTAGTAAATTCAATAGGTGCGAACCCGATAGTTAGAAAGTCAATGATATCCTGGTAATAATCATCGGCTATCTGTATAGCAAACAATTGCGCATCAGGCAGATTGTCTTCTAGATTCATTGGTTCCTCTCCTGACTCGATCCTTGATAGATGATCAGGGCATAAATTTAATCTGCCTGGTTTAACTATTATTTCAAAATCATACTCTTGGAAGAGTAAGAGCCATCTGCATATTCGTCCCCCTAACACTGGCTTATTGCCTAGGTATTTCAATGTAGAATGGTCAGTAAACATTGGAAAGTGTGCACCAAGCAAATAGTGTCTGAATTTCTGTAGTGCATATACCATTGCAAGTCCTTCCCTTTCAGTAGTGGTATAGTTCTTCTCAGCAGATGACAGATTTCTGCTCGAAAATGAAATGGGATGATCAATTCCTCCTTCTCCTGGCTGCACAAGAATGATACCCAATGCTATACATGAAACATCAACATGTGCGTGAAATGGCTTTTCCTAGTCTGGAAAAACTAGGATCGTCGTGATGACCATTTTTTCTTTCAATGTGTCGAATCCTTTCTCGCAGTCCTCATTCCAAATGAATGGTGCATCCTTTTTCAAAAGCTTCTCCATTGCTGCGGTTATCTGTGCATACCCCTTTATGAATTTCCTATAGTATCTGGTATTCCCTAGTGTAGTGCGCAATTGTTTAACTGAATTTGGTGTAGGTGAATTTACAATAACTGCGATCTTCATTGGATCAACCATTAACCCTTGCTTTCACACGATGTGTCCCAGTACAATCCCATAAGGAACACAGAAAATACATTTCTTTAAATTCAATGAAATCTGATGCTGTCTACATTTTTCTAGCATCATCCTGAGGTTCGCGGCATGGTTCTTCAGTAACCCAAAAATGGTCCAATCATCAAAGTAAACTTCTAGAAACTTGTGGATGAATTCTTTGAATGCTGCGATCACTACTCTTGAAAATATGGCTGGTGCATTCTTCAAGCCAAAAGGAATCACTGTATACTGAAATGACCCCCATTCTGTTGCAAAATTGGTTTTGTGCCTATCGGCTGGATCAATTTGTATCTGATGGTATCCAGAAAATCCATCAGTAAAAGAGTATGCTTCATTCCCTCCAACGTTATCAAGAACTTCATTGGTAAAAGGTGTAGGAAATGGATCATGCATAGAGGCATTATTCTAATCTCACCCTTTTTTTCTTGTCTTGGATTACCATTGGGATTATTCATTCAGATTCTTCAACCGGCTCAATAATTCCTCCATCGAGCATCTTATCAAGTTCTTCCTTAACTCGTTCTTTGTAGCGTGGGTTCAGTCTATATGGCCTTTGTTTAATAGGTTTCGCTCCGGGATTAAGAGGAATTATCATGACTCCTAAGTCTCCTAGAATACCTTTCATCTCTGTGAACTTTGTCGGGAATACTTCCTGATATTCCTGTAATATAGCTGTGAATTTTGTAACTGTGTCATCATCCCAGTAGTCTCCTATTGCTATGAACTTCGTCTCTTCATTAGTACCGATGTTTACATTCTTTGTTTTGACCGGTCCACTTATATCAGGAATATCTAATGGAGGCCCTTCTACCTCGCGTATTCCTTATGATTCAGGGATTTTTATATTGCGCGGATCCTCCTCATCGCTATCTTCCTTATCCTCATCTTTTCCAGCTAAGTTATAACATCCCATGACTTGTTCTATTTGTTCTGTCCAATCTGGTTGGAGACTCGCAAGTACATTGCTTGTGTCAAAAAACTCTTCTAGTGTTATATTTTCTTCTTTGTGATGTGGGCTAAATATGTTTCGCTTGAATAGTTACAGCGCATCATGTATAGTCAGTTGGTCATCTTGGAAACTAAAATCCTTCTGGAAGGTCGCAGTAAGGATGGACCAATCCACGGTTCCTATGTGCATCTCCTCCTGAAGGCACCAGTTTTATGGAATAGGCTTCTCTAATGTATGCACAAAGAGATGTACCCATTCTGTCTGTGATCTTTCCTTCCAAGCTTGTACACAAGATGCGATATGATCTCCTGGATCCCTCTGGCCATTATATTTCTCAAATGGTAGTGTGACCTTATCAGCAAATCTAATCTGTAGTTTTATTTAGCACTGGTCCCAAGTTGTCATTGTCTTTTTGTGTGTAGCCCACCATCTGGTAGGTGTTTCTCTGAGTGCCATGTCTAATGCTAAGACGCGATTTTCATCTACCACTGTTGCAGTGTGTTCTTTGATAAATGAATAGACGTTAGCTGTACCATCATAAGTGGGGATTGGACTTACCTGCTTTCCAATCCAGCGGAGTGACTTTGTAATTGTCGTGCATCTCCTAGCAGATACTTCATGCATTATGTGTTGCCAGTTTTCTAATCCTGCATCTGAGTCTGAGATGCAAGAACTATCGCAACACCAGCTGAGCGTTCCATCCGCAGTAGGATCAATATAATCCGCAACATTTGTTGTCATTTGATAGATATGGTCAAGGTCTTGGGCTCTGTACTCTTATTGAAAGGTTCAACATATCGCTCCCCCTGTGAAGGATCCAATGGTGCGATGACTCTTATGTCGTTGCCTTCAAATATCATTTTCATTGTCTTGAGATTTATGATGGTGGAGTTCGTCATTGCCCAATCGATACCCAGCAGTGCTGAATAAGGATTGCTATCATCCACAATTTCAATTACTTCGAAGTCTGCATAACTTCGCACTCCATCAATGTCGACAATGGTGTTGGTTAACCTTCCCAGCGGTATAACTATGCCCTGGTTATCCATTCTTAACTGTATAGGTGACCACTGTAACTTTGGTTTTCCCGTCGCTTGCCATTTCTACTTGGTTAAGACATTCACTTCAGATCCGAGATCAAGAATGATCTCATCCATCTCATAGTCTCCTATCTGTGCAGTGAACCACATCTCCCTGCCGGTTCTTTTGGGACTTCTAATGTTATGTACTACGCAATGTGCTATTCCTTTCTTACTGCATGATTCATACTGATTTATCAGTTTTTCAAATTCCATAAGAGTGTCCTTGTTTTTTAATAACTTGATCCAGCTTGGTAGAAACTATGCAACAAAATTAGAGGTATCTAGTGTAGTGCACGTCTAATCATATGCTAGTGGCATGTCTTGTATTTGTGGTTCTTGACTTCGCAGCGGAATCCTTGGTGAAGTAGGTGGTGGTTGTTTAAACATGTCCCGTGTTTCTTTAAATATTTCCTTATTTTTCTGCAAGTTCAATGGAGGTGCTTTCCCAGGAGCTTTTCTTAATGCTACTATTTCTCCAGGGTTTTTCTTAGGATCAGTTGTTCCAGAAGTCGAGGCTTCTGTGCTATTGTCTTTTCCTATATCAACGCCACTTCGCATTACTGTGTTGACACTCTGACCTGTAGGTCTGTTCTCTGATGCGATCAACTGGATATTAGGGATCGGTGATTCTGTTCTTCTCCTCTTCTACATTTCTACCTCAAGCACCGGACAATCTTCAATCACATGATCAAATGATTTACAGAGGTTGCATGTGGTGCATGGATTAGTACATTCTCTGGATACGTGTCTTATCTAGCCACAGTTATAGCATATTACCTGGCCTCGTCCTCTTCCTTGATTTTGACCAGTATTTATTCCTCTCCCGTGATATCCACTACCACGGCCTCTATATCCTCCTTGATCATAGTGGGTGTTCTCTTGCTTTGGCTGATTTTCCTCTTGAATGCAATACATTCTAGCACCTCGCATTGCTTCCATATCTCGCTTTCTTTCGTTCATCAGTTCATAAGCGCGACAGTTGGACACATCATGTCCAATTGACTTACAGAAATTGCAGTATAAGTTTTTAGGTGTTTTTACATATTTTGGTATCAGGTAGTAGTCCTTAGGTATGTGTCCTCTACTTCTACAAATTTCACACCATGGCGCCTGGTTCTGATTCATATTTATTGGGTTTTTTGTGCCACTATTAAGGTATTCTTGAAATAAGGGGCAATGTTCTCTTGTGTGGCCCTCTCCTTTGCATCCTGTGCACCAAAATTCATGTCATTGTTCATGTCTCTACTCTTTTCCATTCTTCATACCTTGTAACTCTAATGTCAAGGTAGCCAATTGGTTCTGGATATGTATCATCCCCGAACTACTTTCTCCAATTGGTGAAGCTTCCAACTTCATTGCGATCTCCAAGGCCTCGGCTTGAGAGATAACCTTCTGTTGCATTAGTGGTTGTCTGATGTGGGGCAACATTGCAGCAATGAACCTTTCTTGATGCTGTTGTGGGGCTATAACAAATCTCACTTGGTCCAACACTGTTTTGAATTTTTGGTTGAATTCCTAGACCGATTCAATAGGTTTTTGCTTGATTTCTTTCAACTCCGTTATGCACTGTAATTCTGATTTGGGTTTCTTAAACTCGGCTACAATCACGGTCTTGATATCTACTAAGGTTCTTGGTTGTGCTTGAGAATACTTCATAAACCAATGCAACGCTCTGTCTCTAAAAGTAGTTATGAGGTGCGCTCTCTTGATAGCATCATCTGTCACTTGCTTAACACTCCACACGGCTTCGCATAGAAACTAGTGCTGATCAGGGTCTTCCTGACCCATTCCTTTAAATATCGGCAGTTTTATATCATTATCTGTCATTCTGCTTCTGGATTTTGTACTATTCTGAGACTGATTCCCTGTGACAAAAGTAGATACAGGTTGTTGGATCGTGCTAGGGATAGTATTCTGGGGAAATGGATGAGATGTAGTGCTGTGAGTACTCGATCCTGCGGTGTTAGTAGTATTACTGAGCTGTGGGATGGGCTACGCGATGCTTGCAGCGGATGGGTTCTGGACTGCTTGATTATGAGGTATAATGCGCTAGATTGTGGCTGATAATTGAGTGTTCTTACTATTGAGGTCACATGGAATTTCGATATCTATACGGTTTCTAGAGGATGTGGGTTTCTTCTCGTTAGTAAGCTTGTATCTCTTTCCACTTCTCAAAGTATGGTTTTCTTCATCAGAATCAATGTATGTGTTTTTTACCATGATAGATTTAGAACTATTGTTGTTCTTAAAACACCTTTCTCAGCTAAAAGCATTTTAATGTATAGGGTGAGGTTTTTCAAGAACTTACCTCTGAATCCTTCGAAAAAGTATGCTTCAGCTTGGCTATATGATTTCAGCGTATCTATAGCAAACTTGGTCACAAAACCTTCTAGTATGCTATCAACCCAGAAGTCAACTTCTCGTAACAGTGGGCTGTCGATTGCTTTGAGTTATTCAGTAAGCTTCGGACTCCACTCCGTAGGTACTCTGCCTTGGGAGAAATTCTTTCTTTTTTCTAGGCGTGATATCCACTAGTGTAGCTTGTTTGGAAACGACACCCAAAAAATTTCGTGGATGTCTCTCCACAAGTATCTATTCAACCATTGTACGTCAGATAGATGTGGGTGTTTGTTTTCTTTCTTTGCAAAGTCTCTTTCAATCTTATCGCACCAAGCCCAGATTTCTTTCTGTTCTGGATGCCAACTATCGGACATTACTTTTCTGAATACCCTATCACATCACCGGTCTTAGTGCGGAAACGGAACCATTTGTTGGTCGCAGCACTATTCTAGAGGTTTTCCAATGTAGACCCAGGTACTTTGCGGTACAAAATACCAACAAAACCCCTATTCACCGGCCCTTTCGGCAACAGACTGCAAGCAGCCTGAGGTCTCACGCGAGGTGAAGTTGAGGGGGTGGTTGTAGAAGCAAGTTTCCACAAACAGGTGGTGCGATTGATTCAGTTGATTAATGTGCAATGCAGTGATGGACTACGCAGCTACGTTTAGTGGTTGCGCGAAGTCTCCTACTCCACGTCGAATATCTTCAGGAACAAGGATATTTGCACCCTCAGCATGTGCAGAGGCCGCGTAGTGGGGTTTATGAGACTTAATCACTTCTACTCAACCTTATTCGACAACCTTTAAGCATTCATCATTATTTTAGACTGATAAACATCATGATCTATGTAGATGAGTGAAATACGCAGTGCTGTGTGCTTGATACCGCGATTCACTCCTAACAATTAACTATGTGGTTATCTCATTGATCCATTCATTTGAGACTTATAGGGGCTTTCCTGCTATCATTCGTCCATACATGAGCTATTAACATCTTAGTCCATCCCTTCCGCGGAGAATATAGATAAAAATAAACACATATAAGATAACAGTAACCTCATGCATGCACTGTAAGTAATTTAAATAACAAATTAATAATAATCAAGCATAGCAATCACATAACACAATGGTTTAACGTGGTTCACCCCCCCGGATGGGAAGCTATGTCCACAAGAACTGTTGTTTATTATTTAGGAAAGGGTACAACAGTTCTTTCGTCTGCGCACTCAGCTGCAGATGCTCTTCTTTCTTTCTCTCAAAAGTAGGTCTCTGTGCACTTAGCTGCACAGCCTTTACAATGCTTTTATCTAACAGATCTTACAATATTCAATAATATTAACCAAAATGAGAGTTAACCCTTTTCCTTTACAAAATTTCCTTATATATAGATCAAGACCCGTAGGTCATGTCTTTACATTTTACAAACGCAGAACCCTTGGGTTTACAAAACTGTTGCGGTTCTCCCAAAACTGGACTACTGATATTTGGCAGCAGATCTTCTGTTATATGCACGCCAATAGGTTGCTTCCACCGATCTATTCCTTCTTTTCCGGCCTTAGATGACTGGTTCAAGTAGTAGTAGTCTTCTTCCCATTGTGATCAGTCACCTACCTCCGATCTGCACCTACCCACTGCTTGGTAGTTATCGACGATCTTTGCCAAAAATAGGTCTTCTATGACCTAACCAAAATAACTGCCTTCATCCGTCGATGTTGTGCTTAGCTGGATCTTCATTGGCGTGGCACATCGCGGCACTGTACTCCTCGTAGCACCGACCTTGCAGTTCCTCTAACACTATGCTGCGCTCAACTTTGCCGCATACCAAAACTTATCCCAAAATTGTTCAAACTTAACTGCGCTTAGCTCCGCAGTTCTCACAATACGTCCTGTTCAAAATTGCCCCATCTAGGCCAGGCCCAACAATGACCATACTAATGATAATAACAAGTAATAGGCCCAGCCGACATTAGAACTATTATAATGTGACCCATATAAAGGGAAATGTTCCCACATTTAGTGCTTAACATGCCCCTCCCCTTAATACAAGTGTTGTCCTCAACACTAGGTTAGTTGTGGATGCTTTTGTATGAAGGAATCATATTACCATGTCAAATATTCAATTGGTAAGTTCTTCCACTTGATGAGGTACTCCATAATAGCCTGATTCTATAACTGCTTGTTCCTTGTGTCAGTGATTTGTTTAGGTTCCAATATGAATTTTACTTCTTCATCAAGTTTTGGTAGGATTGTTTGAATGGGAATATTGTATCCTATTACCTTCTTTAAATAAGAAACATGGAAAAATGGATGTACCCTTGAAGATGAAGGGAGCTCCAATTTGTATGCCATACTGCGAATATTCTACAACACTTTATAATGACCATAGTACTTGGGTGTAATTTACTGTCCTTATTTAGTTGCTTGAGGGACATATGTTTGTAAGCTTGTAGCCTCAGAAATACCAAATCCCCTTCTTCAAAACTTCTTTCACATCGATGTTTATATGCTTGTTGTTTCATCATGTTTTTTGACATAGCCAGGTTTTCTTTTAGTATTTGGAGAAATTATTGCTGGTGCTCTATGTGATATTCCACAACTTGAACTTTAGGTTTTCCTTTTAAGGGAGGAGTGATAGTTGGAGGTTGGTACCCATAAAGTGCCATGAATGGAGACATTTTTGATGATGTATGGAAGGAAGTATTGTACCACCATTCTTCTAAGGACAACCATTTCACCCATTGTGTTTTTTTATCAAATGCAAAGCAACGAAGATATCCTTCCAAACATTTGTTCACTATTTCAATTTTCTCATCAGATTGAGGATGATACGATGAATTGTGAGCCAACTGGGTACCCAAAAAATAAAATAATTTAGTCCAAAATTTACTAGTGAAAATTGGATCTCTATCACTTACAATAATCTTCGGGTTTCCATGTAACTTCTGAACTATATCCATGAAGGAGACAGCTACTGTACTTGCATTAAAAGGGTGAGAAAGTGCTCAAAACTGTGCATACTTCATGAGTCTATCAACAACCACCATAATAACATTCTTCCCTTCCGACTTGGGTAGTCATGTGATAAAAATCTTTGAGACTTCCTCCCAATGCTAGAAAGGTATCTCCAAAGGTTGTAAAATACCGGGGGTTTGAAATTTTTCAACCTTATCTTGTTGGAAAACCAAACATTCTCCCACGAAATTATGAACATTAGATTTAAGACCTTCCCCAAAAAATTATTTCTTGACCCTATGGTAGGTTTTCAAGAATCCTAAGTGCCCACCTAAAGGAGATGTGTGTAATTCCAAAAGGACCTTTTGTTTGAGTTGGGATTTCTTGCATAGATATAAGCGGTCCTTATACCATAGTGAATCATTTTTCCATGCAAAAATATCTGATACACTAGGATAATTCTGTAGATTTTGTATGAGCGTCCACACAGTTATGTCATTTTTCCATTCTTCCCTTGCTGCTACCACCCAATCAGGTTTTATAATGTAAATCACACAAAGTACTATCCCAACATCCTCATCTTTTCTGGAGAGTGCATTTTCCACCACATTTTGTTTCTCTTTTTTATAGATGATTTCAAAGTCATATCCCAACATCTTGGTTACCCATTTTTGTTGTTCTTCTGAAGATAGTCTCTGTTCCAAGAAGTATTTAAGACTATCATGGTTTGTTTTGACCTTGAAGTGCCTACCTATTAGGTAAGGACACCATTGCTTAAGTGCATGTAGTATTGCCATCATTTCCTTCTCGTAAATGGGGTTTTGTAAGTTCTTTCCCTTGATTGGTCGACTTTCGAAAGAAAGGCGGTGTCCTTCTTGCACTAGAACAATACCAATTCCATTTCCTAAGGAATCACATTCCACAATAAAGGTTTTTGTGAAGTCTGGTGTGACCAAAACATGATCTTTTCACATTGCCTCTTTAAGTTCTTCAAAATCTTGAGTTGCCTATGAAATCCAAGAAAATGCTTATTTATTCAATAATGTTGTTAGAGGTGCTTCTATTCTTCCATAGCGATGAACAAAATTGCAGTAGTACCCTTTCAACCTTTAGAATCCTTGAATATTCTTCAAGGTTTTGGGACTCATCCATTCCATCATGGCTTTAATTTTGTTAGGGTATACCTTGACACCTTCATGAGATACAATATGGACCAAATATTCTACCTCCTTTACCCCAAAGGAACATTTGGAAGGTTTTTCATGTATTTTTTTCTCCTTTAGTAGTTATAGCACCTTGTTAACATGTTGTTCTTCCCAAGACTTGTTATAGATTAATATATCATAAAAAAATACTAGCAGAAATTTTCTAAGGGAAGGATTTAAAATGGAACTCATGAAACCTTGAAATATAGAAGGTGCATTCATGATACCAAATGGCATGACCAAAAAATCATAATGACCTTCATGTGCTATGAATGTTTTTTTTGGGATGTCCTCATCCTTCATTCTAATCTGATGATACATAGAATGAAGATCCAACTTTGTGAAGAAAACTGCTCCATGTAATTCATCTAACAATTCATCAATTAGAGGAATCTGAAACTTATCTTTAATGGTGATATTGTTGAGATTTCTATAATCTAGACACATACGCCATGATCCATCCTTCTTGTGTACCATTATAACTAGTGTAGAGTAAGAACCTTGGATAGGCTGAATTATGCCATCCTCTAACATTTCTTCAACCATACACTCAATTTCAGTCTTCTGGCCATAGGGGTATCTGTAAGGTCTGATGTTAGGGGGAACACTTCCTTGAATTAAGTGAATAGTATGATCAAAATATAGAACATGTGGAATACCTTTTGGAATATATTAAAATACCTTGGAATGCTTATTAATGACCCTTTGGAGATCTTGGGAAATAAGAGTCTTAGATGTTTGAACATCTAATGAGCATAATTGTGCAATTACACCTTTTTTTTGTAAGTTGCATAGAAAAAATATATTAAAATAAAAAAAAAAATATTACATGCACAAGATAGTCATGATGTCTAAGATCCCCCTGTGGCTTCTCATAGGAACAAAGAATCAAACTAGAAACCTTAGGAAAACTGACCATGAATGGGATGATAAACCAGGCATGTAGGAGAGTGTTTCCCATTCATCGGGTTACATAAAAACTACTAGAGTGGCTAAACTCGAAAATATTACAAAATTTGAGAGCCTGAAGCAGCTTCTAGTTTGAATGCTTATTAATGACCCTTTGGAGATCTTGGGAAATAAGAGCCTTAGATGTTTGAACATCTAATGAGCATAATTGTGCAATTACACCTTTTTTTTGTAATTTGCATAGAAAAATTATATTAAAATACAAAAAATATTACATGCACAAGATAGTCATGATGTCTAAGATCCCCCTATGGCTTCTCATAGGAACAAATAATCAAACTAGAAACATTAGGAAACATGGCCATGAATGGGATGATAAACCAAGCATGCAGGAGAGTGTTCCCCATACATGGGGTTACAGAAAAACTAGTAGAGTGGCTAAACTCGAAAATATTACAAATTTGAGAGCCTGAAGCAGCTTCTGGTTTGTGCAATTGAACCACAGACCAAAAATAGTTAGTAGTCCCATAAAAAAAATCCAATTAGCGTTCTCCGTGTAGATAATAGTGACAAAAAACAAAAGAAAGGAGAGTGCAGAATTACTTGGAATTGCAGATTGTATCTGCATCTTCAGGATTTTCATCCAGAATGGGGCACCGATAGTCCTCGGAGCTAGAAGAGTTGTTAGTAACAACCTTAGTAGGTAGAGTCTTCAATTTCTTGAAGTAGGAGGTGTTCACGATACTTGTGCACTCCACATGTTTGCATTTATGGACATCAGTGGACACTATATTGGTATTATCTCCAGGCAGCTTAGGTTTATTTTCAAGCAGAGTGTCATTATGCTCCATTGTCTTAGACAACTGGGAATTAGCCGAAGAAGAAGAGTTATGAAGATCTAGAGCAGTAGAAGGAGGAGGAGGAGGAGGGGTATTATTCCCCCAAGGGATATCTAGAGAATGCATAAGGAAGTTGAGCAAGTGAATTCTTCACCAACCAGTAGTTCATACGTATGACCTAAGCCCTCTAATTAATCATTTGTTGTAGCATGGTTTGCAAGTGACTGGGAACAGAACTGTCATATCCATTGTCATTGAAGGCTTTGCAACCTTGGTTTCCCAAGTTTTCACGACCTATGTCTCCTTGATGAGGGGCTGCATGGAGATTCTTAGACATGTTTCCTGACCGAACAAGAAACCAAAAATCTATGTTGTTCACGATATGAAACTAGGGAAGAGGACTTAACCTGAATGTAAGGAGAATAGAGAAAAGTCAAATACTCTAGCTAGGGAGCCTACGCCAAGCATAAAAATGGTGACCATCCAAATGCAGAGGAAGAACACTGCCAAGATTCCAGTCACACAATGCATGGATTTGGAAATAATCTTGTCAAATAGCTTTGGTTCAATGTCTCGGGAGGCCATAAATTTGCTCGGTGGAAGAATAATTTCCATGGTACAATGGACAACTCTGCTGAGAGATCGAAATACCATCACCATTAAGGCATACCCCATCGTAAGTGAGGTTAATTAATATGCATGGAGGATTGTTCGAGGGGACTCCACGTGGTGGGAGGTGGTGGCCTTCATGGCTGTCTCCTCATGTGCCATGTGATCATGGAAATCGCCCGCATTTGGGGAATTGTGCAATTACACCTTGATATACCTTTTCAATAATTTTTTCATACCATTAGAGCTCTCACCTTGCTTGGGTTCCATATGATACCATTTAAAACTCATATTATTTTCCTTCCCATGAAAATTTCATGAAAAGCTTCTGAAAATTAAAAGCCACTATTCCCAATGATTGTAACCATTGGACCCCTAATGCAACATTAGTGCCACCTATCGATATAAAAATCATTGGACTATTCAATATGTATTCCCCCATCATAATATTTTTATTATGGCATTTACCATATCAATTGATAGTTCCTCCATTTGCAATCATTACTTGAAACTCTAGTGTTGGATACACAAAGCAATTGAGAACTTTGGCTAATTTACAATGAATGAAATTATGAGTACTACCATAATCAATCAACATTGTTACCTTTTTTCTTTTTCTTTTTGATATATCCTTCGATCTTCAGAGTTTGAGGAGTGCTAATTCCAACCAGTTCATGACACAATATGGTGGGAGTAATCTTTTTGGAAGTAATATCTTCTACTTATTCAACTGGAGATGGTTCTTGTTCTTTTGCTTCTTCCTCTTTACAATCAATGTAGAATGATTTCTTCTCATCACACTTATGTCCCTTAAAATACTTGCTGTCACAATTAAAGCAAGAACCTTTTTTCTCTTCTTTCATCCAATTGTTGAGGTGTCAACCTTTGAGGTTGGTTAGAAGAAGGAACATTATTCTCTCTATATGTGTTGGAGGTGGTCCTTTTAGAATTCATTGCCATATTTTTACTTCAACCTTCCTTGCCAACATGAAAGCCTTCTCTAAGGATGTGGGTTTGAAAATGTGCACCTCATGTTGGATGTTATCCTTCAAGGTTCCAATCAAGAGATATAACAATTTATTATCTGGTATTCCCTCCACTTTGAGACTCAACTTTTGAAACTGTTGAATGTACTCACTTAGTAGTCCCTTTTGTCTTAGATTTATCAATTGGGTTAAAGAAGGAATTGCTTTTAACATTATCATGATATGATATTAATTCTTATGTAAAAATAGACCAATAGATAATGGATTTCTTTTTGCATTCACAAAGCCATTGGTACCACATAAAATGCTCAGGTTCTAAATATAAAGATGCAATAGATACCTTTTTGAGATTAGGCACCTGATTTATATCAAAGAATTGCTCCATCTGGAATATCCATGTTATGGGGTCCTTGTCATCAAACTTCCTCATGTCAATATTTGGGATTTGGATACCCCTTGGGGACCGTCCCTATTTACTTCCATTATTAACATCAAATCTTCTTGGATAATTCTTATTAATAAAAGGTTTCTCAACATGGACACTAGTTTTATCTTCCTGCATAACCCAAGACATATCATCACCTTTAGGAAGATTTTCCTTTGTATTTTGTAAGAGATTAGCAATCCTTTATATATTGTTATCAATATGCCCCATCCTTTCCTCCATCTTAGTCTACAAATTAACTCAATCAACCTTACTCACTGTCCCTTTGATCATATCTTCCAACTTGGACACCCGAAAAGATAGATCTTCACTTTCATTAAAGGTGAGGGATGAATCCTACGGTGGCTTGATTGGAGTGTGAGTTTTTACACTTCCTTTTGGTGTAATTTTGAACAATATAAATATATATCACACCCTATGGTTCACCTTAATTAGATCCTTCTACTCAAATTTATTCAAATTTAAAATGGCGTACCTTTTTCAAACCCTAATTTGGAGATTGTTTACTAGCCGACTTGGAATTGAGGTAAATTTGAATTTTAATCTCATCTAGGTCTGAAAATTTGGCATGTTCTATCTTGGTATGTATTCTTTCCAATTCCACAGGTCTTGTTGAATTTTCATTTGCCAAAACAAAGTTGTGATCATTTTCCCAACACTTGTTAATTTTTGTCTTTTCAAAATCTAGTGAGAGTGTACAGCCTTCCACGTGTCCAATTTTTTGAATATGATTCTAAAAATGATACCATAGATATTATGATCCATCATATTTATGATGCAACTAGTCTCACTCAATTTGGATCTCACATGCTCCAAATATATCAATTTTCCCTAGAACACCTGTTTGAGACTGACTTTTTGGCTAGTCAGAAACCCTATATTCCCTAGGGTATAGCTCTGAACCTGTAATGAGTTAGGATCTGAGAATTTTATCACAAGTATTTCGGCCTGTCTTAGATATGGGTTTTGAGTTTCGCTATCTAGCACCTTGTGGAAAAAACGATATAGTGAAAATTCCAATATGACTTGTTTTGAACAAACCAGTCCCAAGGAAAGAGCTCTGATACCAAATGTTATGCAACAAATTTCCAAAAAGAGCATGAAAAGAGAAGAAATAGATCAAAAATATTACTCCATTAATTTAATGAAGAAAATAGATAAATAGAAAGCATCTTCAAGGGGGGAACCTCCTTATATAATGCACTAAGTACACAAGAAAAGAAAAGACAAGACAAGATGCTCCAAATGAAAAGGTCTCCTTCCTATATATAGGAGAGTAAGAAGTACAATTCCAATTAAATGACCCAAGCTGACATAACTAATATAACCATACTGATGATAATAAAAAGTAATGGACCAAGCCAACATTAGAACTAATATAATGTGACCATATAATGGTAAATGTGCCCACATTTAGGGCTTAACAAAATGGTCATGGGAGGAAGGAATGGTGAGAGGGTGTGTGGAAAATGATAGGTGCAAGGGGAGTTGGAACGAAATGGAATTGGGAAGAAAAAGGAGTGGATAGGAGGATGCCAACAATCATGTGGAAGGAGGATGTGGAGCAGGTGGAGATGGACACGGGGTGGCCTGGAGTAGTAGACGGAAGGAGCAACCTTGTATTCCTTGTCTCCATGTAGCATTTGTATTCACACTTCTGTAACGTTGGATCTAATACCCTAGATTCCACTCAAATGACTCCCTATCTAATACCCTTGTCTCTTATTTTTATATTTATATTTTCTGATTTATATATAGAAAATTATGGCATTTGAATGTTGGAAATGCAAGAGATTAGATAGCTGGAATGCATATGCACTAGTGGGCATATTAAGAGATAATTCATAGTGCATTTGATATTCTTATGCATGCATATGATATTACATATTGGTAAAAGTGGGATGGTTTTACATATGCAATGAACCAATGATAATAATTATTGATGTTGGTGATGGTTGTAGGACTAGAGACAATAGAGACATGGATGAAGATGTTGATGATGTTATTGCACATTATTGAAATTTGGTTGTCATTGATGTCAACTAATGTCAAAGAGGATGCCAATTGATTCAGTTTGAATCATTGATGTCAACTAATGCCAAAATGGATACATCATACCCATGTCAGTTTAAAGAAGTATATGGAATCCATTTTGAAGAAGTATATGCTCAATATCGGGAAGGACAAGAATGGTAGTTTGAAGAAGTATTCTAGAAGTTGCATCCGTTTTGAAGATGTCTGTCCACATATACATTATGCATGATCATTATGAAGAAGCATCTAAGAAAGGTACATCATGCAAATCTAGTTCAAATAAGTACATAAGTAATGTATCCTACTACATGTGGTTCTTGCATAGATATCAAGTCCGCCAAGTCATACCCTCTCAAGGTAGCAATCAAGAACCAGTTGGAAAAAGGTACATGTGCACAAGTAGCCAAGGAGTTGGTTAAGAAAAGGTGGAAGTCTGAAAGCATGTCGAGAAAAGACTCTGGAATGCACAAGCATTGTTTGGTCAAATATTGGGTGTGCGAAAATAGTAAATGGTTGAATAGCCCTGAAAGCACACAAATCTTACCAACCAAAATATGCTTCAATTAGTGAAGGGTGCAGAAGTTCCAAGAAGGGTGCAGTAGAGGAATTTTATTATGCGCAAATCCCACAAGATGATGATAAAATAGGTGCGCAAGTCCCACACGTAATGATATTACAAGGGTCAAAGTCCCACCAAGTAGAAGTTGTTTTATGCACAGATTCCACAAAGCATTAATACATCAAGTGCGAAGGAATATAAATAGGAAGATGACATTGAGGAACCAATTAAAGAATTTTAAAATACAAAATGTAGAGACCATGCAGTCCTACTTTACAAGGGTCTCTCAGATAAAGGAACAACTTGAAGGTATGGGAGAAGATATAGAGAATGGAGAAATAGTGATGACCACCTTGAATGGTCTTCCTAGGTCATGGGATTCCTTCATTCAAGGAATCTGTGCAAGAAGTTGATCACCTTCAGTAGGTCGTGGGAGGAGTGCTCATAGAAAGAAGCTCAAATTGTGGCTCGAGAAGAAAAGATGGGTAATGAAGATCGGGCTCTCACAACACACACCGGAAAGAACAACAACAAGAGGGAGCATCCTCATTACAAGAAGGGTAAACACCATCACCAGAATCAGAGGGAGAACCTTGGAAGAACTAGGAGAGATCTTTCTCACATTCGATGTTATACTTGTGATGAGAAGGGACACTACTTCAGAGATTGTCCCAGGAAAAAAGGTAGCTCCCACAAGAAGAAGAACAACAAGAAAATACATCATGCTCACACCATAGAGGATGATGAACCTCCAAGGAAGAGAACAATAAAAGACAATGAAGATTCTTCAAGTGATGAAGAATATGTTCTGATTTCATCTCTCACAGGAACTTCCACACACGGAAGCAATGATTGGCTTATAGATAGTGGGGCTTCCAAGAATATGACAGGATTCAAGGAATCCTTTGTGAGCCTATCTAAACATGAGTCACCCCACAAGGTGAAACTTGGGGATGACTACCAATATCCCATAAAATGAAGTGGTGAAGTCTCCTATAAGATAGACTCTAGAAAGTCTATGAAGATGAAAGATGTCCTATATGTACCAGGACTAAAGAAGAATCTTCTCTCCATACCAGCTTTAGATGCTAAAGGTATGAGGGTTTCATTTGTAGATGGCCAAAGGGAAAGACCACAGAGGATGATGTGGTGATTGGAGAGCAAGAGGGAGGTTTGTACAAACTAAGGGGCCAACCTGAACAAGCCCTAGTCCATGACTCAGTAGAGCCAAGTGAACTATGGCATAGAAGGCTTGCACATGTGCACTATAGAGCACTTTCACTAGCAACCAAAGCAATTGAAGGTCTTCCAGAAATCCAGGAAAAGCATGAAGGCATTTGCAAAGGATGTGCGAAAGGAAAGAACATAAAGAAGTCATTTCCAAGCAGCGAAAGAAAGGAAAAAGGAATCTTGGAAATCATCCATTCAGACGTATGTGGTCCAATGTCATCCAATTCATTGAATGGGTATGTATATTATGTTTCTTTCATTGATGATTTTTCTAGGAAAAGATGGATATATTTCTTGAAGAACAAGGATGAAGTATTCAACAAGTTCAAGGAATTGAAAGCCTTGATCGAGAACCACACAGAGAAGAAAATCAAGACTTTTCGGTCATATAATGGTGGAGAGTTCACATCAAAAGACTTCAAGAAACTATGCAGAGATTCAAGGATTAAGAGGGAGTTGACCACTCCATATAATCCACAGCAGAATGGAGTTGTAGAAAGGAAGAATAGAACAATCATGGAAGCATCAAGAGCAATGCTTCACGACTAGGATCTTCCAATGCATATATGGGCAGAAGCTGTGAGAACAACCGTGTATGTACAGAATTGTACTCCACATAGAGTACTTGACAACAAGACACCAGAAGAAGCTTTCTCTGGCAAGAAACCAGAGGTCAGCCATCTCAGGATATTTGGTTTCCTTGTATACATACATATCCCGAAGGAGAAAAGGACGAAGCTAGATCCTTCAGGAAATAAGCACATATTCGTGGGATATAGTGAAAGCTCGAAGGATTACAGAATATATTTTCCAAGGTTCAAGAAGATCGACATCAGCAGGGATGTAACATTCGACGAAGACTCAGCATATCACAAATCCAAAAAGCTACTTGTTGAAGACATTGAAGAACCAAAAGCACCCAGGATCCGAGATACAACAATGAATGAAGCAAATCCAGAAGATCATGAAGAACACGAGATGGAAGACCCACAAGAACCAGTAGATCCACCATGTGAGAAGAATTCTCACTAGAGGAAACTAGCATAGGTACGAGAAGCAATTCAAGATGCTCAGAGATATGGTTCTCCAGAAGGAATGCATATAGAAAGCAAGATACCGAGGCCATACTCCAGTTATGTAGCCTTGCTGTGTGACATTATTGACAAAGAGCCTGCCAATTATGAAGAAGCAGCAGAAAGGAAGGAATGGAAGGATGCCCATGATCAAAGAGTACCAATCGATCATGAAGAATTCTTTCTGGGATGTGGTCCCGAGACCAGTAGGGAAGTCTGTTGTGGATTCCAAGTGGATCTACAAGATCAAGCATGCTACAAATGGCAGTATAGAGAAACACAAGGAAAGATTTGTGGCACGTGGCTTCTCCTAGAAGGAAGGGATAGACTATGAGGAGACATTTGCACCTGTATCTAGATACACTTCTATCAGATCAGTACTTTCTCCGGCTACAGTGATGAAGTGGAAGGTACACCAAATGGATGTCAAGACAACTTTCTTGAATGGTGTAGTGGAAGATGAAGTGTATGTGGAGAAGCCACTAGGATTTGAGACACATGGTAGGGAGAATCATGTGTGGAAATTGAAGAAGGCCTTGTATGGATTTAAACAGGAACCCAGGACTTGGTACGACATGATAGACAACTTCCTAACTAGTTTGGGCTTTACCAAAAGTAAAGCGGATTCCAACCTTTACTACAAGGTTGAGGAAGGGCACCCAGTGATACTCCTACTCTATGTAGATGACCTGTTTGTGACATGTGAGGATGGGTTGATTGCAGACACAAAGAGGAATCTTGCTTCCAAGTTCGAGATGAAGGACTTGGGTATGATGCACTACTTTCTAGGTATGGAGGTGTGGTAGAGTGCAAATGGAATCTTCCTTGGACAAGAGAAGTATGCAGTATAGATCCTGAAGAGGTTCGGGATGATGGATTGCAAGGCCATGGCCACACCTATGGCATCGAACCTGAAGCTATTGAATGATGCTTCATCAGAGTCGGTTGATGCCATGATGTATCTTCATATGATTGGATCTTTGATGTACCTAACGAATACAAGACCATATATTTGCTTTGTTGTCAACACATTGAGCTAGTTCCTGACAGATCCAAGACATGTTCACTTGATTGCTACAAATCATATTCCAAGGTACCTAAAGGGTACGGTTGATTATGGGCTCAAGTATGATGCAAATCAAAAGATTAACCTGGAGGGTTACGTTGATTTAGATTGGGCAGGCAGTGCCATTGATAGGAAGAGCACTTCGGGGTGTTGCTTCAGTTTGGGATTAGGTGTGATCTCTTGGTTTAGTAGGAAGCAATCCTACGTGGCATTGAGTACAATGGAAGTAGAGTATGTCGCAACTTGTTCGGCTAGTTGTGAGGCAGCCATACTAACGAAGCTACTATCTAATTTGTTTGATCTCCAGTTGGATGTGACTTGTATGTATTGCGACAACCATAGTTGTGTGAAGTTGTCTAAGAACCCAGTGTTCCATGACAAGTGGAAGCATATCGAGATCAAGTATCACTATATCAGGGATATGGTGCAGAGAGGAGTAGTGAATCTCCAGTATGTTGCGACAGACGAGAAGATAGCCGATGTGTTGACCAAGCCGCTAGCTAGAGTGAAGTTCGAGTACTTCAGAGAGAAGCTTGGTGTACTCCATATCGAGGTTCCATTCTTTATATCTTCTCCCACAGCTTCAAGTTGTTCCTTTATCTGAGAGACCCCTGTAAAGTAGGACTGCATGGTCTCTGCATTTTGTATTTTAACATTCTTCAATTGGTTCCTCAATGTCATCTTCCTATTTATATTCTTTCCTTCAAATAAGGTGGTCAAGGCATCAAACATCTCTTTAGGTGTCTTTAGAGATGACACATGTGGTATGAGATGGTCCTTGATAGAATCTACAATGATTCTCTTAGCCTTAACCATGTTCTTCTTGTGTAAGGCTTTAGCCTCATCTCCCTCTGGAACTGGAACCTCTTCATTCACATAGGTGTCCAATTCATTCTCTTCTAGGACAAGCCCAATCTTATACTTCCATGCTCGGAAGTTATCAACCCCTTCAAGCTTATCTTCAAGCTTGGTGTGGTGAGACATATTTAATGACAAAATCAAATGGAAATAGAAAATATTTAGATCTTACCACTTGATTTGTTGAAACTGGATCTAGAGCTGGCTAGGGTTTGACAGAGAAACCCTAAAAATTTGAACTTGGAATTTGAAACTTTTTTCTGGATAGAAAGATGCGCTTGACTAAGGCGAGCAAGCTGATACACTTGGATTTTGAAAATTCCAAAAATTGACCCCTAAAAATTGACTTGCGAATTTTGGATCTGCGATTTCTAGTCCTTTTTTATTTTTCTGGTCCAGAGTCAAACTAGGGTTTGACTCTTTTCAGGGTTCCACCCACTCAAAAACTTCGATATTGGTATCTAAATTTTGATTTTGATGAGGAGCATCTCCCTATGCTGAAAGCACTCCAAAATTCCACTTCTTTGAAAAGCCCTTATTTCCCGCAGCAATGACAGGCCAAAAATTGAAAATGCTTAGAATCAACTTCTGCTTCGACAGAAAATGCGCCTTCCTTAGGTGATTTATCCTAGCCTCCTTTTTTCGATGATCTATGGAGAGAAACCCAAAAATTAAGAAGCCCTAGCTTCTGCAATTGCACAGTGTCTTCTTCTTAGGGTAGCTCTGATACCATGTTAGTTTTTCACAATTTAATCAATATTAATCTAGGATCTTACTGAGAGAATAACAAGCACAACATAAACACAAGAGAAAAAAATATTTTCCTCAGGGAAACCATAAAGGAGAAAACCCTACAACTTCCTCAGAGATAGAATGAGCAACAATACAATAGCAGAAATATAAACCGCAAAAGATGAAATGGTCTTCTGTAGCTTCTCTCTTCTCCACTTGTGCGAACTTGTCCTTCTCCTCACTAATGCGAACTTGATGAGTGAGTGAATGAACCAATAGAGAGGAGCACCCTCTCTATTTATACTTTTACTTTTACTTTCACTTAACCTTAACCCCAAACAGATCGTCCCCTAGGTGTAACTGATTGGGCCGACTTCTCTAGGAGAGTCTAATAACCCAATGATGACTCAACTATGGGGTCTAAATCCCTGACATACAATGGAAGGTTAACCTCAATGACTTTACATGACTGAAGTACAATAATGACTCTCCCGACCAGACGAATAAACATCTCCGTCGGAGGTACAATAATAAAATACAAATACAACATAAAATATACAAGTGGATATCTTCTGAACTTAAATTACATTAACAAAAATGTGAGCATATTGATGAGCCTAAATGAATCTAGGTCGTTGATCTATCTCCCAAGTAATCCTGATCATTAAAGTGTGCACATATAATATTTCACCAGGATAAACTATTTTTCTTGAATCGAACTACCTCCTACACTTACCTTTGAACTATATGTCAGCTCAGTTATCAATCGTGAAACATCACCACATCCTCGCCCATGTGATTTATGTAGCTCGAGTAAATAAATACATCAATAGTGTTGATCTCTAGGATTGTTGGTAAGATCACCAATCACTTCTCATGTTGCACAGATCCATCGGGGAAGGGATTGTGTCGGTGCAATTGGAGGAAAATGAACAGGCATAGGTGGATTTTCATCCTCCTATCATCGTCATTAGAAGAATTCGAAGTAGGAACACTATCAAGGAAGTTGGGCATACAAGATGGCTCGCAGGCCATAAAGGGCACAAACATCGAATTAGGCTCGTAGGATGAGATATTTTCATCAAATTTAACGTCTCTTATAATAATTATATCATTGGAATGCAATTGAAGAATTCTATAACCTTTTACATCTTCAAAATATCCAACAAATATGCACTTTTCACTCTTATGTTACAATGGTTTCCATTTTTCATCGGGAATATGATCCCATGCTTCACTACCAAACATACGGAAGTGGATGACATATGGTTTAATGTTACTCCATATTTTTTTTTGTGTTATATCTTTTAGAGCCTTGGTGAGGGTGCGATTAACTATGTAATTGGCACAATTAATGGCGTCATCCCAAAATTGAAGACTTAGTCCCTTAGCTTGGAACACACAATTAGCCATTTCTTTTAATGTGTGATTCTTTCTCTTAAAAACACCATTTTGTTGTGGTGAATATGGAATAGTATGTTGCATCTGAATTCCCTGTTAGTGTAGTAATTAGTAAATTTGTTGTTTACATATTTTCCTCCACTATCTATTCTTAACTTGTGTATGGTCAAAAAATTCACTCTTAAGTTTTAAGAAGTAAACCCAAGAGAATCTAGTGAAATCATCAATGAAATTTAAGAATTAATTGAATCTAGAGAAAGAAGCAAAATGAAGTGGACCACACAAATCACTATGAATGTAATCTACAAGGGGGTCGAGGCATGCTTTTCAAAACTACCTTGATAATGTTTGTCGAGAACACACCCAGGAAAACACCATCTATCCAATACCTTAGACGAAGACCAATCATCATTTTTTGATTACATCATTGCTACAATGAGCGATAATTTAGATGACCAAATTGCTCATGCTAAAGTTTTCTCAATTCATCACTACGAGAAATAAAATATGATGGAAAAGGTGATGACCAAAGTTATTGAATTTGTACAACCTGGTAATATCATCAACAATTCCAGCAGCTAGGACATGCTTAAGATATTTAAAATGCTTGATTACAACTTAGTGAGATGTAAACTATACAATTTTACCTTCATTAGAATGAGTGATTTGGTAGATTGACAACAAATTGCAGGAAATTCTTGGAACACATAATACATCATTGAAATAACCACCATTTAGCTTAATTATTACATATTCTACAACATTAAGAGATCTATCATCACCAACAAATATTTGTTTGGTGAAACATTCATTTAGAGCAAAAACAATAGCTTTATCCTTAGCCATATGATAATATTCTCCAAAATCAAAGAGCCACTCCTAAGAAAAAGAGGAAGAAGATGCATTGAAGGAAAAACCAGAAGCACAAAGTGCATGTCCATGAGTTGTAGAGTCAGAAGACAAATCAAGGTAGATGTTGTGCTTCTTCATTATTGCTTCCAAGGCTTCCATCTTCTTGAACACTTAGATCCCACATGACCATTTTTACTGTAAAAATTGCAATGACATTCAGTCTTCTTATCTTTTGATTTGATTCTCTTGTCACCATTGGAGGGATGAGTTGGTTGAGAGTGATTGGGAATCTTGTTTTTCTTATTGTTGCGAGGATGTTGCTTCTTGGGATTCTTGGTTTATTCTTTTGTAGTTCCACTAAGGCTTTGTTATATGTATCAACATTGTTGATTAATCCAAGATGTACGAGCTTATCTTTCTCTTTAATAAAGGCATCAAAAAAATATGCAAGAGATATTTCTATATAGTTATCCCCTAGAGCTTCTTTCACGGAGTAAAAGGTAGATACAAAAACAAAATATGCAAGACCAAGCTTGGAAAGAATATCATAAATATATTGATTTTCTGGCTTAGGTATTTTGTATTCTTCAACTAAAGTTCTAAGGGTTTTGAATTTAAATAGACAATCTTGAATGCAATAAACGACACTTGGATTTAAAGAAACCAACTCATTTTCAAACTGGTGTCCTTGAATATTAGTGTGTTTACTAAACATAGTTTCCAGTTTTTCCCAATCCTTAAATGGTTAATCAATTTCTTGAAGGTGGAATCATAACTCATTAGAAATTGATATCCCGATTAATCCACGAGCTTCATCACATTTATTGGCCCATTTTATTTTCTTATCATCATTAGTGGGTTTAGTTTTTTTCCCAGGGTAATCCCATAAAGTCCCCTACTTCGTAGGACTTCCTCCATATGAGCTTTCCATGAGAAATAGTTGGTATTGGTAAGCATAATATCAATGGAGTGGCCATATTGTAATACACAGGTAATATGGATTTAAAAGAAGAAACCGATGATCTAGATGCAAATATCTTGAAAAAATAGGTAGTTTAAAAAAACGACATTAAAGATGGAATTTGGATGTCAAAATTATGCCATTTTAAAGAAAGGCATAAAAAAGAGTCAAGAAGTGATGTGGTATGCAAAGTTTGATCCACGTGGTGATGGCAGAAAAAAATGCAATAAAAAATCCCCCCCTTACTAACTTTTCGTATAAGCTCACTTTTACAAATAAGTTTCTTTAAAATAAGTGACCCCCTTTTATAAAAAAAGTGTGAATCACTTTTACAATGTAATTATTGTATAAATTAAAGTTACATGAACTTTTGCAAAAAGTAACAAAATAAGGACTTGAACCCAAGACCTCTTACTTATTAAAGTAGCTTTTAACCAAGTGAGATAAGCAAAAGATTTAGTAATATTATGGAGGAGATTGAGCTTCTTCTTGTTGTTGTTGGAGAGCATGCCTACCCAGAAAACCTTGATTTTGGCCTACAATACACTTTAAACAACCACAAAAAAACAAAAACTGAAATTCCAAAACTGAAATTTCTCAGATTTGGGGTTATAATAATTGGTTAGATTACCGGGAAAATGTAAGCTTTCTCACTATTTTTGGTGTACTGAAATTGCACAAGGTGCACGACAAAGAGCATATAGAGTCAAGAAAACCCTTTCCGCCCTATTTCTGATTTGCCAAGTTCACACAGAGCGCATGACAAAGAGCATATGTGGACCAAAAAGGTAGAAACTAGAAATAAAATAGAAAACCATGATGAAATATGAAAGAATATGAGAAAAACAAATTAAGAAATGTGTAACTATAAATAGTATACCTTTGGATCTGGTAAAATGATCGTATCTTGGAAAAACATAAACCTTTTTCAATGAAACGAAAATAATTTCCAACTGAAATCAACTCTCCAGATGTAATGGAACAACTCTCTTAGCCTATAAATCGACAAAAATATAAAAAATCTGAAATCCTTTGATGTATACAAAAGCATTGGTTCAAGATCTTGATCATCAATGGAAGCAAAACTTCATAAGAGCTCTGATATCATGTTCAACTAACACAAGCTATTTATGGAAGATTGAACAACTCTAGTAGCAACCACTTCCACAACCAGATCGCAGATCAACAAACTGATGTTTTTACATGGTTAAAACCCTCAAAGAGGGAAGCAATCGATGGCCCCAACCAAGTAGCTATAACTTGAGGCAATATATTATCAAAAAGAAAAAAAATGTTACATATGAGTTTCTCACAATCAATCATCGAGCAAATGATCCTCCATGCTATTTAAATAGAGATTGTGGACCAATCAAGTGTTTATCCATAGATCAATAGTCGTTAAGATTGAGGTGAAGTTTAACCATCAAATCACTCAATATCTAGAACATATCGTGACCATCGAATTACATAAATACAAGTGCATACTAATGCATACTAAAGAAACACACTTTACTTAAAGACACATTATACCAAATTGATCTTAACTAACTCCTAAGTGTCTAAATATCCTAAAAATTGGTTGATAACATAAAAATTTTGAGGATCCTTCCACTTCCTACCATGTTTCTTCAAGCATAGTTCTCTAACAAGTTTGGCGTAAATGGAGACATCATTGATTGCTTGAAACAATGAGATATTTACACACACATTCCTCAGCTCTCCTAGGAAGTCAAATTCAGGTTGAGTTAAGGGTTAGTCAATACTTAATCTCTCTTGATAGGGTGGAAGTGGTGCAACCCCTTCTAGTTGTGGTTGTTCTGAAGTTCCACGAGAAGCGGGTTGAGTTGTAGTGAGAGGATTATTAGGGGTGTTGTCTAAATGATCAGGAACCTCCTCCTCATCATGTTCAATAATGATTTGAGAGGTTTGATTATTAAGAACTCTCCTCAAGCAAAGATGAATATCCTGACAATCCATTGGAGAAATAAATTAAGTGGGATATCTAGTCAACTTAGAGTTGTAAGTGGGTTGAGTTGTTTTATTGTTTGGGTTAGGCATGGGTTGGGTAGGAATTTGATCTCTTTGAGGAGGTTGATTGGATGGTAGTTGTTTTTGTTGGAATTGTGGATATGATAGATATGGTTGAGATTGTGTAGGATATGGTTGTGATTGTTGTTGCATATCCCCATAAGGAGGCCCTCACCAAACCTATTGTTAAGATTGGTTTTGAACTTGAGGATGTTATTGTTTCCATGACATGGGTTGATAGCAGTTCCAGGGAATATATTGAGTACAAGAAAACAATGAAGAATGATACTAGGATGGGTCTTGCATCATACCTAGTGGACAAGGTTGCATGTGGTCTCTTTTGGGATACAAAGAAAATTTTATCCATCCCTTCATCAACACCATCATACACAACTTTCAACTTAGGTAATGAAGGACGGTGTGTTATCTCCTCAAATAAGATAGTCAAGTTTGTTTATTTTAGGTGATAGGAAGCCATTAAAAAATACACTTCTAAATTTATTAAGGCCCATTTTTTAGAGTTTTAGGTATATAATAAAGTTTGGAAAACATTGTATTTTGTTTTTTCTTTGAAAAGGTCAAAACTTAGGTTTCGGTGGCTTAGGCGGACATTTCAACTGTTGATTAGCCACCGAAAGCCTAGCTTTCGGCAGCTTAAACGCAAAATTCGGGGCTATCTGAGCCACCAAAACCGCAGGAATATTTTTAGGCAGAAGACATCTGGCCATGAATCATTCCATGATTCAAGCCATAGGCTAAAGCCATGCGCCAAGCTGAAAGGGTTTGGATGTCTTGCGTTCAACAAACCGACACTCCAGCAAATGATGAAGCCAACATCCATATCTGGAATAAGGAATAGCAGGAAGGCGTATCCTCTACTTTGGGAAAATATTGGTTACCTGTAAATGTCATTAGATGCCTCTTTCTGATAAAATTCGACATCATAAAAAAGATTAATGACTTGCTGCTGTCAATGTTGAGAGATATATAACTGGGTAATATGAGTATGGTTAGGCTTTTTCTCCGTTTGTAGATTATAATAGATCTCTGAAATGAGATGGAGATTCCAGGTCACGAGTAAAGCAACAGTGGGCAGTTTTAAAACACAAAGACAAGTGCCAGATCTATGATACAGGTGCCAACTTTGCAAATATCAAGGGTCTCATTTCACCAACATGTCAAGAAGACAAATAAGTTGTTGTTGTTGAGTGATTGCAGGTGTCGAGTTGTTGTTGGCTATAGGGTTGATGCATCGATGTTCGATGTTTACCACTATACATCAAGTCCCAGGATTTTTGCAAATAGAACGCCAAGTATCTTTGACATCTTCCAGGTTCTACCAATGATAAATCCATGATGTCTTCAACTCTGAAGAAGGTTTCAAAGGTTATGGATATCATTTCCTGGATAATTCACCAACTACATCTGGAGTTACTTCTGCAATCTATTATCGGCCTAGAGCTGGTTTTTCTCCTAGTGCATCAGGCACTGGTATGTTAACAAGCTTTCATACAATACCTACCGACAAGATTCTTGCAGAACAATAGATGGGGCATTCTTTTAGTGAACATCATCCCATTTACAGGCATCTTCAGTACAATCTGCATCAATATATATCCACCATAACGGGCATTTATATCTACAACATATGATGCTTGATCAACCTGGAAACTACTTTGGTAAATTGAAGAAATTGCTTGCCATAAAAATAGAGCATGGCAGCCTAGTTAAGCAATCATCAACAGTAGCCTAGAGGTCATTCGAGCAAGTTTAATAAAGCAAATTCAAGAAGACAAAAAGTGTACACAGCAAGTTGTCAGCGTAAACCTATGTTTTGTAGTGTTATGCGCTACAAACTCTTGTAGGTGGCAGATTATGGTAGACTCAGTCAATTTTGACTTTATCTTCAGCTTATAAAAGGGTGACTCATGGTCCAGGTGGCGGATACAGCTTGAGGAAGGCCTCACAGTCGAGTCAAGTTTTGATAAAGATTTCATTCCTTGCATTTAGGATTTAATTTCTAGTTTTTAATAATACAGTTTTTTATTTGGTTTGAAAGATGGCTTTTTAGATCCATTTATTTAGGGTCTAATCTCATCTATTGTAACTAGATTAGATTTTGTAGATATCTGATCCCTTCTTTAAGGATCCTTGTTAATCATTGTAAAGCTATAAAGCCAAAACATTTTCTATAGTGTAGGAAGGGGGGAAAAAACAGTCTGAGGACTGTCATTCAACTTTGGAGACTTGTAGCCATATTTCATTGAAGACATTGATGGATTCATCTTGACACAGAAAGCTTCTGTCACTGTGTTTGTTCATATTTTCATCTTCCATCTTTCTATGTTTATGAGTAACTTGTATGCAGTGTTTTATGTATATCTGATGACAAATGACTGTCATCTCATCTCTTCATCGATGTATTAAGCTTGTTTGAATTAGTTTTTCTAATGACAGATGACTGTCACCTCATCTCTTCATTGATAAACTTAACTTATGAACGTTTATGCTTGTTGTAATTAGTCATTCACATGTATAGTCTTGTGTATGTGATTCTACTGATATAATAAGCCATTCCTCTTGCTTCCACACCTTTGATTTAAGCCTTCTGAGCAATATAGTAGAAATCTTTTCGTCTTCAAGTGGATTCATATGTTTCTGACTAAATGTGAGCATATTAATTCATCCGACTTGATCCTTTTCTCCATACATTATTGATCTATTTAAGTTAATAGGCTCATTCCCTTAACAGTCAGAGAAATACTCCTGGAGTGATAACAAATTGGCGCCGTTGCCAGGGAGAGGAGATTGAAGCTAATTTCCCTGGGAGAACGACATAGATACGACTTTTGATGGCAGACAAAAGGAGGACAAAGAATTGACTGTATCATCTGCCTGGCGACTCCACAATTAAAGACTCCACTGGGGAGGATCCGGTTGATAGAAGATGAAGGGGCTGAATTCAAAATCCAGGTATCAGTTCATTAGTCTTTTTCATGAACTGTTGTTGTTCTTTATCAGCTCTTTCATGCTTTTCCCTTCACATGTAAAGAGGATTATCTTCTGTTTTGTTTATTATGACGATCATCAACCTACCTTCATATACACATCTTTGAAAGAGGAAGGTTTACAGCCTCCTTGTGTGGTTGATATTAATTCTATATCTTTACCTCAGCCTATTCCTAAAGAAGAGTTCTGCATTCAAATTCCTTCTGAATTTGAGCATCCATGTAACCTTGAGGAGGTCGAACTTGTTTCAAAACCTGTACAGATCACAACACCTTTTTCCCTTATTGTTGATCCTTCTTATCAAACTATTAACCCTCATGTTCAGCCTACTACTTTTCAAGTCAAAATCAGAAATAGGATGTTTAAACCTTTGAGGTTGCCATGTCACCTTAACCCTTATCCTATTGATTTCTTTAAGAATCTTCCCCGGTTTTCTGGAGATGATCATGTTACAGCTGAGAGGCACTTAGGGGATTTTGAGAACTTCCTTGATCAATTTGAGATAGTTCATGATGATGTGATTATGAGGATATTTTCCAAAACTTTGTTCAAAGATGCTGCAATATGGTTTAAGAGTTTGAGAGCTAATTCTATTGACTCTTGGATCGAGTTCTCTAATGCTTTCTTGAAGTATTGGGATAAGTACAAATCTTTAGACTCATACCTTGCTGACTTCTATGCTTTGAAGCGAGATCAAGATGAAGCCTTGCCTGTTTTCAACAAAAGGTTCTACCGTGTTTATCATGACATGCCTTTGGAGGTCCGACTTACAGAGACTGCTGCCATGATATATTATGTTATGGGTTTGCATTTAGAACTTTCCCTTCTCCTGTTAGAAAGGAAGTCGTCATCCTTAAGATAGTTGTTTGAAGATGCAAAGGAAGTGGAGGAGAACATCCATGCTTCCAGGAGGATCCGTGATCAAGATGGTTTTGAAAATATGCCTGCACAGGAGCAGGAAGACTGTCTGTATGTTTCATATTTTGAGTAGGAAAGTAACGAGTTTGAAGCAGATTTGGAACAACAGCGAGCATGTGAGTTCACTTCAGATTCAGGTCAGAATTCTTCAATATTTGCAGAGCACTCCATAGACAGGTATGAGTATGAAGTTTATGATCAGTTTGTAAACCAGAACAAATCTAAGGTAACCGATGATTGCATAGGAAACTACATGTTGTTAGCTGATCATAGTCCTTGTCATTTAAACATTGCTCTATCATCATCTTCTGAACACTATTTTGATGAGGAAATTGTATTTTTTTATGATCACAAGTTGATCTCAAGAGAACCAGAAAGTGACCAGTCTTCTAGCAGAGGAACAGTCATGGCTGAGTAGCTATTTCCCGAAGACCAGCATGTTTTTGATCTTCCTTTCAAGGATCCGGTGGCAGCATTCATGGACTTATACTTTTCAGAGAACCTGAAGATTTCATATTTCCTCAGCTTTCCATTGTTTATGAGTAAGTATGGTTTCCTGAATGAGTTCTTATCATTGCTGTTACATTTCAGACATCAACTACTAATCAGTGATAAAGATGAGATTCCTTCAGTTTTAAAGTTGTTTGGATGGTTGTTATGGAAATCAACCTTTACCTAATCCGAATGCAGATCCGGTTAGAGTAATAGTAGGAGAATAAGCTCGTTTTATGAGCAAGCAGTTTCTTTCAGTTTTTGGTTTATTGAATAAGTAGAGCAGGCTACAGGTGTACAGAGATCAGTTGCACGGGTCTTGAGATTTTTCAGAGATTGGTTTCATAGACCAGATGACTCCATAGCCCAACAGATAAGGCAGTGACTGGAACTGCTAGGTTCTTGGAACCTCACAGGGAGGATTCCATCCCCGAGTAGGAGACAGATGTTATCTCCTCAAATAAAATAGTCAAAGTTTGTTTATTTTAGGTGATAGGAAGCCATTAAAAAATACACTTCTAAATTTATTAAGCCTCATTTTTTAGAGTGGTAGGTATGTAATAAAGTTTGAAAAACATTGGATTTTGTTTTTTCTTTGAAGAGGTCAAAACTCAGGTTTCGGTGGCTTAGGCGGACATTTCATCTGTTCATTAGCCACCGAAAGCCTATCTTTCGACAGCTTAAACGCGAAATTCGGGACTATTTGAGCCACCGAAATCGGAGGAAGATTTTTACAGCAGAAGACATCTAGCCATGAATCATTCCAGGATTCAAGCCATGCGCCAAGTTGAAAGGGTTTGGATGTCTTGCACTCAACAAACCAACACTCCAGGAAATGATGAAGCCAACAGCCAGATCTGGAATAAGTAATAACAGGAAGGCGTCTCCTCTGCTTTGGGAAAATATTGGTTACTTGTAAATGTCATTAGATGCCTCTTTCTGATGAAATTCGACATCATAAAAAAGATTAATGACTTGCTGCTGTCGATGTTGGGAGATATATAACTGGGTAATGTGAGTATGGTTAGGCTTTTTCTCCGTTTGTAGATTATAATAGATCTCTGAAATGAGATGGAGATTCCAGGTCACGAGTAAAGCAGCAGTGGGCAGTTGTAAAACACAAAGACAAGTGCCAGATCTATGATACAGGTGCCAGCTTTGCAAATATCAAGGGTCTCGTTTCACCAACATGTCAAGAAGACAAATAAGTTGTTGTTGAGTGATTGTAGGTGTCGAGTTGTTGTTGGCATAGGGTTGAGGCATCGATGTTCAATGTTTACCACCATACATCAAGTGCCCGGATTTTTGCAAATAGAACGCCAAGTATCGAGGACATCTTCCAAGTTCTACCAATGATAAATCCATGATGTCTTCGACTCTGAAGAAGGTTTCAAAGCTTATGGATATCATTTCCTGGAGAATTCACCAAATACATCTGGAGTTACTTCTACAATCTATTATCATCCTGGAGCTGGTTTTTCTCCTAGTGCATCAGGCACTGGTATATTAACAAGCTTTCATACAATACCTACTGACAGGATTCCTGCAGAACAATAGATGGGGCATTCTTTCATTGAACATCATCCCATTTACAAGCATCTTCAGTATAGTCTGCATCAATATATATCCACCCCAACGGGCATTTATATCTACAACATATGATGCTTGATCAACTTGGAAACTACTTTGGTAAATTGAAGAAATTGCTTGCCATAAAAACAGAGCATGGCAGCCTAGTTAAGCAATCATCAACAACAACCTAGAGGTCATTTGAGCAAGTTTAATAAATCAAATTCAAGAAGACAAAAAGTGTACACAGCAAGTTGTCAGCGTAAACCTATTTTTTGTAGTGTTATGCGCTACAAACTCCTGTAGGTGGCAGATTATGGTAGATTCAGTCAATTTTGACTTTATCTTCAGCTTATAAAAAGGTGACTCATGGCCCAGGTGGCGGATACAGCTCGAGGAAGGCCTCAATGGCAGTTTAAGAGTCGAGTCAAGTTTTGATAAAGATTTCATTCCTTGCATTTAGGATTTAATTTCTAGTTTTTAATAATACAATTTTTTATTTGGTTTGACAGATGGCTTTTTAGATCCATTTATTTAGGGTCTAATCTCATATATTGTAACTAGATTAGATTTTGTAGATATTCGATCCTTCTTTAAGGATCCTTGTTAATCATTGTAAAGCTATAAAGCCAAAACATTTTCTAGAGTGTAGGGAGGGGGGGAAAAACAGTCCGAGGACTGTCATTGAACTTTGGAGACTTGTAGCCATATTTCATTGAAGACATTGATGGATTCATCTTAACATAGAAACCTTCTTTCACTGTGTTTGTTCAGTTTTTCATCTTCCATCTTTCTATGTTTATGAGTAACTTGTATGCAGTGTTTTATGTATATCTGATGACAGATGACTGTCATCTCATCTCTTCATCGATGCATTAAGCTTGTTTGCATTAGTTTTTCTAATGACAGATGACTGTCACCTCATCTCTTCGTTGATAAACTTAACTTATGAATGTTTTCTGCTTGTTGTAATTAGTCATTGACATGTATAGTCTTTTGTATGTGATTCTACTGATATAATAAGCCATTCCTCTTTCTTCCACACCTTTGATTTAAGCCTTCTGAGCAATATAGTAGAAATCCTTTCATCTTCGAGTGGATTCATATGTGTCTGACTGAATGTGAGCATATTAAGTCATCCGACTTGATCCTTTTCTCCATACATTATTGGTCTATTTAAGTTACCAGGCTCATTCCCTTAGCAGTCAGGGAAAGACTCTTGGAGTGATAACACAGTGGTTAGTTGCATGGTATTGCTCATGGATAGTGAAAGTCTCCACATTGTTCAAAGGGAATTCTCGTATAGGATGCTTCTTTTGACATTTGGAACAAAAGATGGCCAATTCGCATTAAACTTCATCATGTTTCTTTTTAGCTTTCAATATATTAGTTGGAAACTAAGTGAGTTGAGAATATCAATCTTAAAATCATCCAATAAATTACCAATTTTAGCTCTAAAGATTCCTCCTCCAAATGATCTTGTGACTCTTACAATGGTGTCTCTAGGACCCTTGCCATTTTTTTCATTGCCTTGTGAGTATCATCTACATAACTCACAAATATCCTCATAGGAAAACTAGGAAACATCTCATGCTCCCATCAATTTTAGCTCATCTATACATTTCTCAATTGCCTCTGAGAATAATGGTTCAAAAAGTATCTGAATCCAACTTGCTACTTCGATCCTACAAATTGTATTAGAACCTTTCAACATTGTCCTCTAGACTTTTATCTTCTTTCCGTCATCTTGAAATTTTATTCTCTTAAGTCTCTTGTTTTGCAATAATATCGATATTTTTGCAAGAATGCTTGGCGCATTTATTCCCATGTCTGGGTAGTATTTCATCAAAGCCCCATGAACCAACAAAGTGTTACCTCCTTCGGGGTGGTTGGAAACAACTTAAGCTTATGAGCATCTAAACTGAAAAGTGACCAAATCTTCACTTAAGCTTATGAGCATCTAAACTGAAAAGTGTCCAAATCTTCACTTAAGCTTATGAGCATCTAAAGTGTAAAGTGAAAAGTGTCCAAATCTTCACTAGCCATGCCATGGAAATTTGGCAAAACAATAGGAGAAATAATCTTAATTTGTATTGTTACATCATACAATCGAATTGGAAGTTCAAAAGTCATTGCCTCTATCTCATTAGAGGATTCTCTTTCTTGATTAGCCATGTTTTTAGAGGATTTGTCCTTCAAACCTTTGGCTCTCCATAAGCTAGTAATTCCTCGAAGGGAATAGATGAATATGGTTCTTGAAATGGAATCTCTTGGATGTCAAGAGTTCCTTGGCCACTAATCAACTATACTATTCACAAAGTCTTTAAACAAGAGGAATAAAGATATCTTCAACTATAGAATCAACCCTTCAATTGAATGGTACAAGATTGGATTTATCAACTACTTTGATAACTAGTTGGGAACTCGATATATCTTATGTTCTTCCTCCTCTCACCAATTTTGTTGCCAATGCATTAGTAGTTTGAGTGGTTCTTATTGCACCAAAAAATATACCTTAGGATCTCTAATTTGTTTCATGCACTCTATATGATCTACTACTAATGTAGAACACTATGTATGGAATTCAGTGGAGGGCCCATTGAAAATTCCCTAAACTAATTCCCTTAACAGGTGTTATCTAGATCAACATAGTGAACAGTTTTCTAAGCTTTTAACATCTCCACAACAACAACACAAAAAATGATAGGCGTTCTAAATACCATGTTAGTACTTAAAATTTGCAACAACTTTCTTTGCTTCCCTCCAACAAAAATGTAGATGAAGTATGAGGTTAAAATCATATCTAATTTTATTTTTTGCTCATGATTTAAGGCTTTCTACCCCCTTTCTATGAGTTGGAATTTTTTGCAGTCAAACATAATCTAAAAACATTGTTGCCTCATGCAACTTACAAGCCTAAAAACACACACTTGTTGATTTTTCACATACAAATTTGCCAAAATCTAACACTATTAGTGGCTGTAAAATTTATGCACTTTTGTAACTCCAAAAACTTCCAATATACTAAAACAAATCTGCACTTCTCATGAGAATATATGGTAATAGATTAGTTTCAAGATTTTGTGCATATAGCTCCAATATTTTGGCTTCCCAAGAGACAAAAATCATGCAATTTAAGCCCTAGAAACTTCATTATGGATATAGCAGATAGGATCCACATGAAAAATTCAATGGTTTGCATCCCAACTATGAATACCAATCAGAAAACGAGTGTTAATGCTTTCATGTTCTTCATTGTCCTCATCTTCTTCACGTGGAGGAATAAGCACATTTGAACCTTTATCATTTTCAATGGGCGCTTCTACACAATCAACCATCTCAAAATCATCAAAAATAGAAATTTGAAAAGGAACATGGCTTACTAAACCCTTGTCTTCAAAAGAGGATGCTCTGCTGCCCTCATTTAAATTTTTCTTCTTCTTCATGGGACGCTGCACTATAATCTTCAATAAATTCATTACTGTTATCTTCTCCATGATCAAGCACAAATGGCTCATGGGATGAAAGAAAAATCTGGTCATACACATGCACATTAACCACTATTTGACATATTTTTTCAAGGACCATATTGCATCCCACTTGTCTTCCATTTAATCAAAGAGGGAGGTTGAAGGGTTATGTATATTTGCAAACCTCAAAGCATCAAATTGCTTCCTCATTCTACAATGAATATCAACCAAAATCTGTGCATCATGCATAACATAAACTTCATGAATAACATTCTTGCAATATGGAAATGAATATATCTCTTTTGGAATGAAGTTAAATACCATTCCCATGCACTTTTCCCATTTAATGAATATGTAAATAGCTTTATCATGACATATTCATGGACAATGTTGAAATCTACAATAAACATAATGAATGATGCAACTTGCCATGAAGCCAAATGAGGATGTCCCCAAAATCTTGAAACATGATTAGTGAAATTTTGATACCATCACTCATTTGGATATCCAAGAATGCATGATAAATCCAAAGGTTGGATGAGGCAATCTCATGCTTATTTACTTATAATCTACAATATAGAGTACATATATGAAATCTGTAAAATACATGACCGTCATACCTAATACCAATGTACTGCAGTTAACAAGGTGAACCTTCAAATGCCTTCAAGCTTGTTAGATGTCCTCACCTTTACAAATAACAATAGCTTCAACATTTTTTTAGGAACAAGGGCTTCATTCATTCATAGAGTTGCTATGTCAACATGAAATATTCAAATATAACACTCACCAAATCATACATAGCCACATGAAAAAATTCCAAGAAAAGGACTTTATCCCTAGCAATGATGTCAAAATGTTACCGATTGATCTTGCACTTGAGCTACAAAGTCCAAAAGCAGTGCAAGATAACGGTAACTCAAGAGAGATGGCAATGTCACCTCAACAAACCCTCCTCACTTAAGATTGTCTCTTCTATGGTATGAGGTTATCTCTAGCATAGGATTACTAAGACATAGACAATCAATGCTCAAGGTGATATGAAGAGATGTGTTAGTAAAACAGATTTTTAGATGATTAAAATAGGTTTATTTTTAGTGGTGGTTAATGGGGAATGACTAGTGCCAAATATCCAAGAGGGCATATGGACTCCAAGGTTTCTCAAAAGGATGGAAAATATGAATGGATGAGGGTGAATTTGCTATCCAAATATGCATAAATCTACCATTGAATACAGGTTTATATGTCTGAAAAATAACAAATCGTAGGTCCTCTATAGGTGCTTTACTTATGCACATGCATTCACTCGGGTGATTTTATTATAAATTGAAAATACATCATGCAATACTTTCATGGAGTGACATAACATCTATGTTTTCGGACTTGTATTTAATATTAAAACATTAATATTTACCTAGTCAAAAGGAAAAGGATACTCTTGAATAAGGGCCTTCAATCGCAAAATAATATAAAATTATCAAAGGAAGAGGTGTTCCCTTTAAAAGTGTGCAAAATGATAGCTGGGACCACATTGACCAAGTCAAATAATATATAAAATAGTCCATAAGATTTGTGCCCTTGCAAAGTGTGTCATTAATTGTTTTCATCCTTGCACCTAAGGCCAAACAAATATTAAAATCATCTCCCAATGTTTCACCCTAGATAGATGTGCAATAGGACCACAATGACCAAGCCAAGACAACATAAAATAATTCATGAGAAGTTTTTCCCTTGAAGAGTGTGCAAGAGTAGTTATAACTTTACATCAACAAAACAATATGATAATCTCCAAATAGAGTGTTCCCTCGGAGGATGTGCATTGTAGTTAGGCATCCATACACATGCCAAGATGCCTCTCTAGGGGAACACTTGATCTATTTGATAAGTCAACAACTTTGACATGACAAAACCATACCAAAAATAGTAAGTTTAATTAAGCCTCTTCCTCCCATGGAATAACCAACTCATCCCTAAAGAAATCCCATAGAAATGGGTGCAAGAAGATCCACTTTGGTTGTTATAACCTCTAAGAGAGGGATGACCTAGGAGAATGTGCTAAGGCATAGATCCACATGCAAAGGCCACCAAACTCCTGAAACCATGAGCCAACACAGTAGTAGAATGTGTAAGGAAGGTAGTACACCCTTTGATACAAGGACAAGGAGGCCCCAAAACCACTTGCAACCACATGAAACAGCATACCCAAAATCATGAAATCCACTCTAAAACCATGGTAAAAAAGATTAGGCGAGCTGGAAGGATGTGTAAGGTGGCTAGGCCTTCTCAATAGATGTGAAAGGTGGTTCGATCCATGAGTAAATCACCACAACTCCTCCAATCAAGTCCATAACCATGTTCCCTAAGTTAAAGATACTCTCAAACCACGGTACATGTATGAAAAAATTTGCAAATACCATCACCAACTATCCAAAACCAAGGGTGCCAATGTAGAGCAATCTAAAAATTAGTGCATATAGAATCCCATAACTCAAACTATGTGCCAAGGATGCCATAAAGGGGAGTGCTCCATGTCACTAAGTAACCAATGCCTCAATATATGTCACATAAATGCAAAAATGTCAATATCCTCTACGACGTTCACCTCATTAAGTAAATGAGCTCGCTAAGCATAAAAATGTGAGCTGATAATAAACATGAACCATGGGAATATGCCAATGATGTAGATAAAGCACACCATCTAACCAAAGAACACCAAGAATAAGCCAGTGCATGTAAATCTCCATGGTAAGATGCTTCAAGTGGGTATAACAAAAAAACCATTGTACAAACCAACACTCCTACTCAGGACATAGTCACAAGGAAAGTGTTGATGATAAGTTTCAATGAAAATTTGTGCACAAATCATAAACCCCCCCATCCAATAAACCATGAAACTCAATCAAATAATTCTGCATCTATGTCAAGTGTAAAGTAAATGCCAATTGATAGTCAACAAGATATGGCAAAAATAACTATACTCCATGCATAGGTCTTCTATTCGATCAAATATCTTACCCCTATATGACGGGTAACAATGTTCATCTCCATATTTGATTTTGTATTTTTCCATTTGTTGGTCCAAACCATCAAGAATTGTCAATGATAAAGGATATAGCAATCCATTAGTGCAGTATTTTCAATGCCAAACTGAGTAACCGTGCAGTACAAGTCATGACGAGCTCAAGGAAGGGATCAATACATGATGCAAATTAGAGGCAGAAGAAGCATAACGAAGTGGTGTAGATTTCACAAATTGACCACTTGGATGCTATGGATTTGTTAGTGCATTTTTCTTGTCATCAAATTTGTTGGCATATACTATTTGCAACTTTCCCATTATGGGCTAGGCTCACAGTAGACTTGAGTAGATTGTAGTATGTAAACTAAACAAAGTGGCCATTTTTCTTGTCATCAAATTTGTTGGCACGTATTTCTTCCAGCTCTCACATTTTGAGCTAGAATTGAAGTAATATGTAAACTAAACAAAGTACACATTTTTATTATCATCGAATTTGTTGGAACATATTTTTTACAGCTCTCACATTTTGGTCTGGACTTGGAGTAGACTGAAGTAGCTTGTAAATAAAGTGGGATGAAACATAGGAATGAGAAATTATATCTAAAACTTAGAATACGTGGCAATGAGATTATTTCCACAACTTAGAATAGGAGACAATGAGACTGGTATGATGTCAATTTATAATCATTTTAAAGAAATCACCCGCGCAAACAAAATTGCTTGTATGTGGCAAAATACATAACAAAAGAAAGTATACAAGTTTGAAATTTTGAAGATTATATGTTATTTTCTACCACATTAAAGTAATACATATCTCGGGGAATTAACAACTTGACAGATCCATCCCTCATAAGATATTTTATGATTGAGCTGAATTTACTCTGGATGGAGATACTGAAGCCCTTGGGGCCACTAGGTCTCCATGGAGAGTAAGATTGTAGTAACCGGCGCTACCAAACTTTTGTGAAATGCATTCGAGAATATATAGTGAAGATATTGCGAGATTATTTTCCAAGTAATAATCACAAATCATGACTACAACAATGCAGTTCAATCATATATATCAGATCATCATTAAGAACCAACTTTTTCAGTCTCAGTGAAACGCCACCTCTACAAAGTAGGTCTTCATGGAGAGTAAGATTGTAGTAACCGGCGCTACCAAACTTTTGTGAAATGCATTCGAGAATATATAGTGAAGATATTGCGAGATTATTTCCCAAGTAATAATCACAAATCATGACTACAACAATGCAATTCAATCATATATATCAGATCATCATTAAGAACCAAATTTTTCAGTCTCAGTGGAACGCCACCTCTACAAATCAATAATAAATGCCTAAAATATTGAAAAATAAATGGACTAGTGCAGCGAGGGTCTTCCAGTCAATGTCAACGGTCAGTGATGCTTGTGTCTAGTTCTGTAAATGATGTAAATGATCGCTGAGTTGTAGAGCTACTTGCAGCTGCCTCATCAATGCACGGGTCGGTTTTTCTCCTCTCACCAGTGGCCTCGTTCTTCAGTACAGTCTCCAGTATCTGTACCGCTTGCTAGAAAATAGAAGACATAATCAGACGGTCTATCCAAATAACAATGTACAAAAATGATGTTATGCTAAGCACAAAGAGGCTCTTCAATTTCAACAGAATGTGCTTGAGACTTACACTCATGGGTGGCCGTTCAGATCTTTCAAATGCAGCACATTTCAAGGCTAACTCAGTTACAGTTCTGAAGCTCTGGGGAAATGTTTCACGTACTAAAAGTTGCGAGTCTATAATTGAATCCAAGTCATCCTCCTGATATTTGAGCTTGACCTATATTACACAGAAAAATAATTAATTGTCATCCAGAGGTTAGGTCCAAGGGAATCAAATTTTAACGGCCAAAATAGGTCAATCGGAGTAAATTTTTTTAAGAGAAGCATCATACTCTGAATTCCCAATTTCATCAGTTAATAATTCACCTTTATGTTACAATAAAAGAAAGGACTTGGAAATACAGTACTAGATGTAGTATAACGTTTTCTATCCACCCAAATATTTAAGGAAAACCATAGGATTAAAAAAAAAACATGATAATAGAAGAGTTTAGACTTTGACAAAGATACAAATCTAATGAAAGATTCAGCAAACTCTTTCAGTTCATATTGTGCTCTCTTTTTTTGAGGTCTGAATAAAAGGTTAAAAAAATGTTGAAAAAACAGCCTTTGCAAGGGACACTGTAACTTGCATGCAGAACAAAACATGGAGACCTACAAAATTAGAAAATTAAGAAGTAAAATGATACTTTAGATTCAATGTTTCCGTTTCTTAATGCGATGGTAATTCGGGGCCACTTCGTAAAGAGGTAAAAGCATCTCATGTAAGTTCTTGCATAAAGAAAAAAGAAGAAATACGATGGATCGATGTCCTCGAGTGCCGAAATGCAGTAACCAGGAGTCGGAGTTACATCATATATAAAATATAAATTAAGCCAGGGAGTGCGTAAAACTTTCCAATCTAATTGGTAAGTTATATTCCTCCACAGCGTCGTTAGTCTACTTGCCTAGAACAATGATATGTTTTCGATTACTATTAATAAGTTTATCAATTGTAAAAACTGACCTAGTCCTCCACCACAAGTCCTTGATGTCAACATTGCCTTGTTTAAACAAGTCATACTTTCTTGTCCCATTTTTTAATCATTCTTTCCATCGTATCAAATGTGCAGGCTTAGATTTCTACCCGTGATTTTATACCTTGGAATTATCTAAAGTAATTGGATACCTTTAATCCTATATTTTAAAACATTAATACAGCACGGTCACAATTGTTTATCTCATCTTCCACAGCAATTCCTTTTCCCGGTTGGCTGCTTCAACACTCATGAATGGATGGAACTTTCTTCATGCAGATTTCCTCCTCAAAGTATGTGAGATGTCTATTTTCCTCTTCCGCACGATTCTACTCTTGAAACATAGAATTGTTTTGCTCCTTAATCCTTCACTGCAATGGCAAAGGCCTCGGTAATCATTCACTGCAATGGCGAAGGCCAATTCTAACCTGCGATGATAGCACTACATAGAATTATTTTACTCCGTAATCCTTCAGTGCAATGGCGAAGGCCAATTCTAACCTGCTCTGGTACCACTTTGATGGGAAGAGACACAATTTGCATAACAGAACTGGTGCGTCTCAATGCCTATCTGATACACTCCACTGAGCACATTCTTTTGTTGGATATAAGTACATAAATATATAATCATATCATTAGTTTAACTGCCAAGAAACTTTCTACCTACATGTTGTTACCTCCTAATTTGTACATTAGGTGGACTTTTTGTGAGCAGCCAGGGTTATGAATATGTTCAATGTTCATTGTTAGTTACCTCCTAATTTGTACATTAGGTGGACTTGTTGTGAGCAGCCAGGATTATGAATATGTTCAATGTTCATTGTTAGTGTTCAGAAGTTCATCAGGCCAAATTTTTGGCTCTTTATAAAATTTGCATGTCCAAACCTCTTGGAGGAATTGTAATAAGTTGGTCTAAGCATGGTCATTTTGTAAAAGGATTTAACTATCAATGGGATACTCTATAGTGTTTTTTCCTTAGGAATTATGCGTTGTGCTTATAATTCTTGGGTTTTTCACTCACACCTCCAAAGCTCGAGTATTTTCCACGGTGGTCAAACCTTAGGAGGTTATTAAAGCCTAAGTGTCTATGTATTTTTATATGCTTAGCCATCAATAATAAATTGTATGGACAAGCACTAGATCACCTAGGAGTTTGAGTCAGTTCCGAAAAAAATAAAATTTTCTGGTTTCGGGCAATTAAATTGTTATTTGTGGCAATTTCTTCTTAAAGGCACGACAAAAAGCCATTTAAATGCTAAGTGTGCTACAAAATGCACAAAAGGACAAAGTTGGAAAATCGAAAAATATGATTAAAAAAGGTATGGAAAAGGTGGCATGTTAATTTCTTATGATGTACGACCTTATTAAAGTGGGTATGCACATAGTTTAAAGCAATGTTCCCCCAAGGTTCCGAGACGGCGGGACGCGGGTGCGGGGAGACGCACATTCGGGACGTGTGGAGACCACCCCCAAATTTTAGAGAAATTCGGGGGGACGGCGGGACGCGAGAGTTATAATTTTTTTTTAAAATATTAAAAATATGCAAAATATAAATCCCAACAATAACAAACCATCCCATGCAAATTAGTGAATTACTAAACACTACATTCACCATTGTGCAATCATGCAATGTAAATGCAAAGTTCAAACAAATTACACGATTCATCATAATTATATTAATATATAAATCTATGATTAACATGAAGTAAATACAACAGATTTGAGCTTCAGACTAGATGAGGCTAATGTAAAAATTGACTCTTTGAAAATAAAGCTTGCTGATGCAAGAGAGAAAATAAATTCGCCTCCTCCTATGGTCCTACCAGTCAGCCAACAATTCAAGCAGAGACAATATCAACCCTGGAGCAAAAGGTGGAGGAGGAAGAGAGGGAATGCACAAAATGGAAGATGATAACATCTGGCAACTTAAGGAAAGTTGCTGAAATGAAAGATCTTGCAGACAAGAGGAAGGATGACCTCAGAGTTCAAGGGGAGAAACTGGGTAAAGCTGAGCAGAAAATACATGAATTAAACAAGAATGTAGCTGTATTACAAGGAGAAATAAGTGATTGGCAGGCCAGGCATGAGGAGGTACTAACAGAAGCTAGAATGGTAAAACATTGTCCTCAGTGAAAGAAATAACGTGGACAACAGTATTTAACAATTTTCCCAAAATTAGGTCCCACCTTCAATTCTTTTAGATTTTCATTCATTTTATCAAGAGGTCAAAAGTTATTTGGGAAAGTATCAATAAGTTATACAAGCCAGATATCATACTGCTAGGGTAGCAAGAACAATTGTGAACTCACTGACTCCAGATCAATTAAAAGTTTTGCATATCCATGACAGAACGCCATCTCATATGGATATTGTAAAGCCCCTAGTCCAATGGATACAAATTTTTTCCGTGTTGCTTATTAAAGTGGTTAGGAATCCTACCCCAGCACTTGACTGTCACAATGTGAAACTTACTGTGTGTTTGACAAGCTTAAAGTGTTCTGTTTACTTGTGAGGCTACTGCTGAGCGGCAATCTATATTTCTTTGACAAACTGACCGTTTACTGTGGTTTAGCCTTGATGTATGTAATACCAGAAGTTCATGTTCAATGTTTTCCCATAATGTATTAATTTTATGCTTGTCATTTAAGTAGCCATACATTAATGTTAACAAATAATAATGAATTCTCTGTGCATAATTCTATTTGCAAACAGTAGTAAAAACAAGCAAGGGAAGTTTGCTATTTAATTAACTTCTGACCTGATTACAAATAGCCCCCTTTTCAACCAAATGCATATGAGAATGACCACGATCTGGCTGCCTGGAAATGTCCACTGCTGTTGGAAATGATGGTGGCGTCCAACAAGAGAAGAAACCTCTCCAATGAATTGAAAGATCAGTAAGCAACTCTCCCAAACAGTAACAACAATATTCAAACCATCTTCTTCCTGTAGCGACCTCCTCCCAAGAAGATGTTCGCACTTTATAACAGCAGAAAGGTAAAATTGATCCAAACTAATTACTGTAACAGCATTACATGATATTTCAGTTTTGAGTCTCGCCGGAGTTTCGGAGTTTCGGGCGGGACGCCCACAAGTCTCGGAGTTTCGGGCGGGACGCCCACAAGTCTCGGAGTTTCGGGCGGGACGCCCACAAGTCTCGCCGCCCACCGAAACGTTTCGCTGTGCGTTTCGCCAAGTTTCGCCCAAAGCGGGACGTCCTGAAACGTTTCACATGGAGTTTCGGAGTCCCCGGGACGCAAGAAACGCCGAAACGCGTCCCCGACCCTTCGGGACGCGTCCCCGTGGAACACTGGTTTAAAGTCAAATTATTAAGTGGTTCAATGAAATCAAATTATGGGATGCGCATATCTCACATGGGCATCATACCTCATGTGTGGAAGCTCGTAAGGTTGGAGGAGTTTACAAGGTGAAGAAGGGTGCCCCTCTCATGAGGTGGAAGTCACCTCATTTAATCACGCCAACCAAGCATGAGATCAAGCCTTAGTTCAAGAGAGAATCACTCCACTAATTATGGAATGCGCCCCCTCTCATCTCCTGTGATAGATTCACCCCCTCTCTCCATTATTCTATATAATGAAGGCCCATTCCATTGTTTGAGGATAGATGGTGCAACCTCTTCCCATTGTAACACTGTTGTATCTCATGAATAATATTGAAAGTATTTGGAGGTCCATGATGTGCCATTTGATGAATGCTATGTTATTGAGGTGATGTTGTACCATTGGTTTTCTCTTTTTCAATACTGGTGATAGATCTAGCTTAGACGGTTGTTTATAATCCAATAGAATAAACATTTACAGTTGTTAAGTTGTTTATTTTTGCTTTGTTTTCAATAGACACGGGAGCACCACGGGAGTAGCCAACCATATTCATTTGTACTGAGGCTCTCTTGAACTCTTTTTTGCTTGCACACTAGATCTAATCCCATTATTGGCAAGTGTTTCTTATAGTAGTGCCGGTTACAGATCTGAAGGAGGAGAGGAGCCCAATTTCATCCTCTCCCCTCTTCGGCACTTTCGAGCTAATATTTGTTTGCAGGAATTCCAAAGTCTTCGATAAAGATCACGCTTGAGGCTTGAAGTCCTCTTCCATCCCTTTAAAAAAATCCAAACTCTTATTTTCTTGGTTATCATTCTCCTACAAGTAAATTAGAGCTAAGAAAGTTTCATCATTAGTTATCTACTTGTTTACATGTTAGATCTAAAAAACGCTTTAAATTTGTTATCTCATGCTTAGATCTAGTCATGAATCTTTAGTACTTGAACTAGTAAATTATTTTCTCTCATTTGCAAGAATTAAATATTGTATTTTATTGTGATTTTAGCTAATCCCTTAACATTTTAATAAATTTGTTGTTCGGTGGTTTTTTATCTTTTTGGCATAGGAAAGCAAAGGACTTGAGCGAATTTGAGAGGTTTGAACTTTGAAGAGGACATATTCCAACCCCTTGCATTTACTTAGCATTTTTTAAGCTTTTTTAAAGTCTTTTGAATCACGTTTTTATGGATCAAGAGCGCTCTCTGTCGGAGAGTTAAGATTTGTAATAAATTAATAAAGAGTAGGTGTGATTTAAGGCTCCCAAACCCCCTTCCCCCATTTCGGGGAAGCTTGTACTTGTCCCCTTTACTTTCTACTTTAGATTAGTTTTGTTTGCTAGATTAATTCTTTCAATTATTGCAACTAGATCTAGACTTTTCTTCCAAGTTTTACTTTACTTTTGCACGTTAAATGAATTACTAATCCCCTTGCTTTCCCGAGTACGGTCTTTGGACCTGAAAAAGACTCTTGGGTAGTAATTAGAAAATTTGTGACTTTCTGCTTTAGTACTTTATATCTTTTTTCTGTTAGTTAAAGTGTTTCTCATAATCTCTTGAATCTCGCTTTAAGCGGATCAAGAGTGCTCTCTGTCGGAGAGTTTAAAATTTGAACGAATATTTCTCCCACTCCGTGTATGCTCTACCCATCGCAGGCTAGTCTGAGCTTTGGGATATCAAAAGGGATAGTGTTGCAATTATCAATTTTTTCACATTAAGCTAATTCATTCACATTAATAAAATCAAGTCCCTTTTTAACCAACAAAAATCTGATGTTGCTTCGATAGTGATCAAAAGTGGGGAAATTTTGACTAAGGAAGCGGGAACAACTGGGAGGCGACCTTAGAGCAGATTTAGGCTACACTCTTTTTGGTGTAGTGTTGAACACCGCTCTCGAGACTCCATTCCATCCCACATGTCCTTGTACAAAGCCACTTGGACCACATTCCGGACATATTCCCTGTACCACAAGGTATATCGGGAATCCCCATTTCCCCCCTAATCGTTTTCACCCTAATAATCTAAAATTGACCAAGAGCATTGCACAATGGTTTTCTTTACAACAAGCACCATTTTATTTTGAATCCACGACACTAGTCTTTTTATTTGCTATATTTTTCTCTATCTTATGTCGTGAATGTATTCATATCTATGTTGTTGATTCAATTTAAAGTTGCAATATCTTGTGTCGATTATTAGTCATCATTATAAAACTCCTAAAAACAACTTATTTTTATCCGTAACAAGATTATTAGTCATCATTATAAAACTCCTAAAAACAACTTACTTTCATCTGTAACAACCAAATAAATGTAAGAACCTTAGAAACTCTTTATTAGGGTCTACGCCCCTTGTCTTCGTTAGGAATTTGCCTAAACAGAGGAGTCGGGATTAGGTGACAACACCTGACTCTTTGCTTGCCACCAAGGCCACCGAGCAGCTTCGAAATATTTCTGCTGCGCTACCCCCCTAGGTGTGCATCTTGGCGACAACACATGTAACAGTTAAAAACCTAAAAATATAAATAGTCGTGTAATTACGTTACTCCAACACTTATATCCATAGTCCAAAAGATAGTAGTTCCAGCCTCTAGACAACCTTATATCTTTCGAGTGTAGCAATGGAGGCATTGGTTGAAGTAGAGAAAGATATGAGTGTATCAACATGGTTCGAGTATTGATTTTAATGTGTCATACCAAGGAAAACATTAATCCTTTACTTATTCTCTCTTAACAAATAAAGTCTTTTTACAAAGAATTCTCTAAAAATAAAAGGCTGCAGTATCTAATCCTCACCTTAAAATAGAAGCCAGCCAGCCAGGTCTCAAAAGGGTCAATGATATGTCTCTCTGATCTTTTCATTAAAAACTGTTGAATAGGCAGGGGATCTCAGACACACAATATGAACTGAAATGAAACACAGAAGACACACAGCTACAACTAATATGCAAAAGGAGCTTCTAAGCTCTTCTTTATTCACACAGAAAACTCTTTCTACCTGGATCTGCTGAAAACATGCTTCATACATATAAACAATTCTGAACTAGTTCAGGAAGTTTCCTGCATTAACTAAACTACCTAACTGTATTTAAAACTATCACATCTACTGTCATAACATGTACATCATGCAGCTTACTTCTATCAGTAATACATTGACTGGTTACGCATGTCAGAGGGAGAAATTACTCCTTCTTACATTCCCCCTTAATTTCTACTTTATACATTGCATGACTACCTATACCAAGAGCATTCCTTTGCTTTACAAATTTATCTCTTTCCAATTACTTAGTGAAGATATCAGCGAATTGGTTTTGAGATTTACAAAATTTTGAACATATTTCTCCATTGCTTACAAGCTCTCTTGTAAAGTGATATCTAGTATCAATATGCTTGTTTTTCCGATGGAATAAAGAATTTTTGGATAATGCTATGGTTGAGTTGTTGTCACAAAAAATGTGTATTGCTTCGTTTTATTTATGCTGAATATCTTCTAGTGTCCTTCTCAACCATATAGCGTGACAAGCTACTGAAGTTCTTGCCACATACGCTGCTTCCGCTGAAGATCTTGTCACAATGGGCCGCTTTTTGGATGCCCAAGAAATCAAACCTGATCCAAGATGAAATGCATAACCTGAAGTGCTCTTTCTGTCATTAATACTTCCTACAAAATCATGTCAGTGTATCCAACTAGAGAACTGGAATTTTTGGTTGAGTACATGATGCCAAAATTGATTGTACTTGCAATATACCTCAAAATTCTTTTACCTACTTGCCGATGGGAAGTTTTTGAAGTTTCTATGAACCTGGAAATTAAACTGATAGCATACATAGTGTATGGTCTTGTAGTTGTTAAATACATCAGGTTTCCAACTAATCTCTTATACAAAGTGGGATCCACTGTTGTTCCTTGATCCTAATTGGTTAATTTTCTGCCTGTTACTATTGGAGTGTTTGCTGGCTTGCAATTTGTCATTCTAAATCTGTTCAAAACATTTTTAGCATACTTTTGTTGACATATAATATGCCCGTTATCTGATTATTCAACTTGAATGCCAGGAAAATACTTCATTAATCCAATATCTGTCATTTCAAACTATGTTTTCATGACAGATTTGAAATTTCCAGCATTAAATTTCCAATGTAAATCATATCATCTACATACAGACATGCAATCAAAATTCTGATTTGTTATCTGTTTTGGTGTACAATGTGGGATCAGATTTGCTTCTGCAGAATCCATTGTTGATTAGATATGAGTCAATTCTTCCATACCATGCTCTTGGCGCTTGTTTCAAACCATACAATGCCTTTTTCAAGTTGCAAAACTTTATGCTCTTGATTCCTGATTTCATATCCAGGTGGCTGATTAATGTACACTTCTTCCAAAATTTCATTTAGGAATGTTTATTTGACATCTAATTGATATACTTGCCATTTATTTTGAGCTGCTAATGCTGTTAACTTATCCCAAATGTCACTACTTGATCTAGGAACCTTGATATCTCAATGGCCTTGAGTCTCTATAAGCCAAAATAACCCAGCTTCTTTCTGCCAGAGAAAATCATATAAAAAATAGACTTATAACTGAAAGCACTATAGATCTCTTAAACAATATTGACAAAAATGGGAAACACACAATTGACTCACAGTTTTACCCTAGAAACCCCAATGGGGAAAACTAGCTTTGATGGGGCTTTCTTCTTTCTTGAGCCCAAAGCATATAATAAAGAGAAAAATATTACACATAGAAGATCAGAAGATACAACCGAACTTGACGAGTAGTAATCCCTATATCTGCATGCAGTAGCTACGGTCGCTCTTGGGAAATGTGCCTATGTTGTCTACTCTGATCTGGATCTCTTAAATCCTGCCTTTTCCTATCTTTGGATGTAGTACCACCTCTCTACCACCTCTTCCCTGATCTACTCTGTCAATGAAGAAAGTCTGCAACCTCTCATTGTAGAATGCGCCCCCCTCTGCTTGAGAAGTGTTCCCTCTCTGCACAGCTATCATGTCGCCCCTCCTCAGATCTCATTCAATCTCTGATGAGATCATCTCAAATCTTCTTCAATCACTGAAGAAGATCACTCCCCATACTCTCAACTCACCTAGCCTCGAGAAAAACATCTCCCCGGTCAAAAACGTCTTCCTCTCCTCTGGAAAGTTGCCATAGCTCAAACACTAGCTATCTCATTTGTGATTCTCTCTCTGCACACAGTAACGACTAACTAATGCCTCTGATCAAGTGAGGATTGATCCCTATTAGATCCCCTCACTATCTCTCTCTACAGATGCGCCCCCTCTCTCAGGAAGTCGCCCCCTCTGCATGCACAAATCGCCCTCACTCTCAATCTCTTCTCTCTTTGAAGAAACTGCTAAGTAACCTTTACCGATGACCTCCTTCCTCCTTATAACAACTCACTGACCTGATCATTGAAATATCAACATCATAAAATAATCATCAACAAGACCAGTGCTGATAATGGAGTCAAATAAAGTGCAGTTGAAATGCTTGAAATAAAATGACAATGTTTTGCAAGTGTTCTTGGTAAATTTTAATATTTTAGTGGTAATGAGTTGACTATTAGGGGTGGGGGATTTCCAATATACTGCGAGGTACTGGAAATATGTCTGGAATTTGACACAGGTGGCTCCTCACTTGGAAATGTGGGCTGGATCGGAATCTCTAGGAGGTGTTTAACACTACACCAAACGAGGGTGCAGTCTAACGGTATCCCGAGGTCACTACCCAGTGGTTTCCACTTCCTTTGAGGAATTTCCCCACAGTGCCAATAAGTGATTTACGTCAGTTTTTCGTACATGGGAGGTTAATTAGGAAAAGTTAGACTAATTACTAGTCACTAGGTCCCTTTCTAGTTTGATCAACATGTTCAGTCAAGCTGCAGTGATCTAGAGCATACAGGGACAAAGCCTTGTTAATTTTATGGATTTTTGAACAATGTTTTTTTTTTTTTTTTTATTAAACCCCAAGAATCTCTTTTCTGGTCAGTACTCGAGCAAGCCCTTATCCTGAACTCCATACTTAGAGAAAGCGAAGGGGGTTGATTAAAAATAGAAAATTGGAAATTGTTAAAAAAATGTGAAAAACTAGGTCCTGAGTGAACTTGTGGCCCACTAATGGAACGGACCAATAAGGTAAATTTTAAACCTAGTTTACTTTTATTAAGCACCGAAAAAGAAAATCTAAACTAAAAAATGCAAACCACACAATTTTGAGTCAACACGGTTCCCCCCTAGGGGGATGGGGTGTGGACGCTTGTTAGCCCACTTGATCTCGTTTAATTTTTCTTTTACAATGCAAAAAAAAGTGCCCCAGTCATTGAAAATCGACTCAAAGGCTTACAAAAGAGAGATAAAAAAGTATCTGGATGAAGAGGTATGATTCTTGGGTGCTCCGGATGGCTTAATCTACCAAACAATGGCCAGATTTTCCTCCTACCTGTTCATAAAATGGTGCAAAACAACAAGCAAATGTTAGTAAAAAGTGCCCAAAAACACTTAGAAAGTGATTTTGGGTCGCTACAAAAATTACTAGAAAAAATGATTAAGTTAACCTATGATTAATTAACAGAAAATAACTAAGGAAATGAAGCTTTCCTTGGGATCTTGGCTTGCTTGTGAGGCAGCCAATAAGATGCACTTTTTTTTTAAATTGCAAGATAATATTTGAATCCAAAGTGACTAGCTTCTTACTCAAGCCTTAAGATTTTATGATAAAAATGACTTTTGTATGCAAACTAGTAACTAGAGCTAGAAAGAAAGCTAAAACTTGTAAAACAATTAGATCTTAATGCAACTAAACAGTAGATCTACTTATGATTAAATCATAAAAGTATAAATCTATTATTTTAATTGCATAGAGTAACCAGAACAAGAAAATATATGAGAGAGAGAGGGAGATAAAAATGAGTGTTTTTTTTATGTGTTCTTGAGAAGAGGCTTTGGAGCCTTCTGGTGGAGAACCGAGGGACTAAGTCTGCACAAATATGCTAGAAGAATGAAGGAAGCAAACAAGATCCTCCACTAATCCACTTGAGATAACTTGCAAATCACATCAACTTGAAAACAAAAGATCAAATCTAGACATATACATATAAGAAATCGAATTTATAAAGCTCATAAATTAATGAAACATCAAAGTTAGATCTCTACACATGCATATATATAAAAAATTAAAACAATAGAACTATTGCCTAACCTTTCTTATAAATTGATACCAACCCTTACAATAAGCTAGATTTATATGAAAGAGAAAACAAACAGCTCAAATACATGTTACCTCAATGAAGATAATGACATACATCCACTCATCAAAGGACTACACCAAGCTTGACCTCCAAAGTCTCTTTTATTCTCATAAACAAAATATTCGATTACAAAATCAGCTCTCAATCTCAAACTCCAACTAGCTAAAAATGGAGTGGGCAGCCTTGCTTATATAGCCAAATGGAAGAGGGAGGGTGCACTTGTCAAGGGAGAGGGAGGGCACACCATAGAGGGAAAGTTGGAAAGTTGTAGGAGGATGATGGAAAGTTGTCCCTTTGATGCTTTCCAAGGATACAGCTTTCAAATTGTCTAGTTTCTTCATTCAACATGGGCAATCCCTTAACCATTGATTGTTTTTGCAAGAGACCAAGACTCCTAAAAGGTAGATGACCATATCCACAATGCCACAACCAAGTCTCATATGTGTTGGAGACATTGTGTGCATATAACTGTAACTAGTTTACACTTCTTATATTCAAAGGGAACATTTTGTTTTCGGTCATATCTACCTTTGCTATGAGTATTCTACTACGTGACTTGTCTAAAATTGCACATGTAGTACCCTTAACTCTGACATCATAACCATTTTGATTCAATTGTTCTACACTTATTAGATGTGCTTGAGATGAGGCACATAGAAAACATTATGAATGGATGTCTTCTCATTTTGTTTGGTTAGAATAGAAATAATACCTTTGCATTTGGATTCTACTTGAGAATCATCACCAAGACCTATTTCTAGTGTGGCGGAATATCTATGCTAGTAAACAGATGTTTGTTACCTATCATGTGATTGTTGCAGCCATTATCCTGCAGCCATTATCCAGCAACCAAAGATACTTGCCTTTGATGGTTTCTTTAGTAATATGGCATAAAAGGAACATTGATTCAAATGTTCCTTCATCAGTATTGCTTACATGAGCTCTAACTTTGTTCAGATCTTCTTGCTTCTTAATGCATTCACTCTCATAGTGGCCAAACTTTTTGTAGTAAAAACACTGGATCTATGACTTGTCTTTGAATTTTCTGCGTCTCCCCCTTAGCTTTTGAGATTGTTCGTGGTCTTGTTCTTGATCTAGGGAAGATTTCTCTCCTGGATGAAAAATATTTATGCCTCGCCTTCTTCTGCTCCTAGTTTTTCGACTTCGTCCTCTACCTCAGTTGATGTAGGCTTGGGTTTGAAATGCCTTATTAAGTGAGGAATTTTCATTCTTGTTGATCCTTGATTTGTGGGATAAAAGGGATCCCATCAACTCATCTACCGAAAGCTGACTTAGATCTTTTGCTTCTTCATTCGCCTCAACCATGGATTCGAACTTTTTGGTTAGGGTTCTGAAAAAATTTCTCAACTACCTTCTGATCCAACATATCTTCGTCGTACATCTTCAATTGGTTCAGTGTGGCCGTTACGTGGTTCATATATTTATGATCTATTAATTCTTACCCCTTCATTTCTAAGCTTTCAAATTTCCTTCTTAAGGTTTGCAATCTCACTGTCTTCACTTTGGTGATGCCTTAATAGTTTCTATCATAAAATCTCCTAGGCCACTTTAGATTTCATTGCAAGAGAATTCTCGGGGAAGATGGTTTTATCCATGCCACTCTGAATGAGATGCAACACCTTTGCATCCTTGGTTGTGTTCTCTTGGCTTGTTTAGTTGATACGCACGAGATACCTCTTCCCAAACATCCAAGACCTTCAATAAGGTCATCATCTTGATTGACCAAATTTCATAATTTTTCCTAGTAAGAGGGGGAATCTCGCCAAAGCCTTGGCTACTCGTAGTCATTTTCTCAAAATATTCTCAAACGAACCTCTATTAGCAATGGTGTTTTGATGACTTCTCTATTACGGACATTCTTCGTCGAGCTCTTCATTCTTTACAATTTCTAGGAATTCCAATTAAATACCTATTTTCAATGTCCAATGCTTCTCTTGGGTTTCTTCGTTTGATAATATATCGGGGTTTTCGATTTCCGATGGTCGAAGATCTTCGAGGTCTGACATTCAATGTTCTATCAGGTTCTCTTTTCGATGCTCTGTTGGATTCTCTATCTGATGCTTCTCTCGAGATCTCGTTCAATGCTCTGTTAAGGATCTCATCCAATGCTTTGTCGAGGATCTAGTCAGATGTTATGTCAAGGATCTAGTCCGATGCTCCTTTCGGGATTACGTCCAATGGTTTGTTAGGGGTCTAGTCGGATCCTTTATCAGATTCTCTTCCAATGCTCTATTGAATCCTCTTCTGATGCATCTTTTTAGTCTTTGAGCAAAAGCTTGCAATACTATTGTCTACATCTTGAATCAATGTCCACACAAGATAATGAACGATAACACATCGAAGGAAATGTTTATTGTTCTCCTCTGATGTGTTATCAGATTCTCCTCCAAGGCTTCTTTCTGGTTCTCCTTTGATGTGCTATCGAATTCTCTTCCAATGCGTCTCTTAGAATTTCCTCTGATGTGTTATCGTGTTCTCCTTCGAGGCTTCTTTCGAGTTCTCCTCTGATATGCTATCAGATTCTCTTCCGATGCATCTTCTGGAATCTCCTCCAATGTGCTATTGAGTTCTCCTCTGATGTGCTATTGATTCTCTTCCGATGCGTCTTTCAAAATCTTATCGGATTTGCTATCAGGTTCTCCTTTGAGGCTTCTTTCGGGTTATCCTCCTATTTGTCTTTTAGAATTTCCTACGATGTGCTATTGGGTTCTCTAACTTCTAATATCCGATGAGGTCTTGGGCTCCCGACGTCCAATGCACTATCAAGTTCTCTAACTTCTTATATCCGATGAGGTCTTGATCTCCCAACGTCCGATGCACTTTTTTAGGTTTCAATAACAAGGGCGAGTGTTCCAGCCATCGATCTTTAGGAATAAATTGATCCTGATTGTTGATTCTCTTCTGGGTTTGATGGTTTTTTCTAAACTACAAACATGGTTCAAATTTTTTGGTTCGATCCGTCCAACACGAACACTCTCACATTGTCCTATCTCCTAGGCTTAGCGTGGAATTTCTTTTTTGCTTTCTAAATCTTAGAAGAAGCTTGCTCAATCTGTTCTTGAATCGATATGCTCTCCAATCGATCCGTTCAATCTATTTTTTAGGAAATCTACTCTCCACTATGTGAAGAAGCTTTAGACCTATCGCTCTGACATCATGTTAATTTTTTTATAGAAGAGGCAATATTAAACACACAGCAAATTATGGAGAATTATCATATGCTCTTCTCCATTAATCTCAAAATATAAAGGATACATTTATTAAGTACAGACCCAAAACAAAAACTGACTGAAAAAACTTAACCAATTTTTACTTTATCAAACATTATTATCTAACTAACTCATAAATGCAAAACACTATTTCTAACCAACTGAAATAAGGGAGACTGCATACTTCAACAGGCCTGATGTTGTGCACTCAACACCACCTTGTGGTGTGTTCCTTTGTTGCAGAGATAGGTATGTGATGCAAAGCTTTGTAACACAAAAAATAAGGTAGACTGCATACCTGATGTTGTGCACTCAACACTACCTTGTGGTGTGTTCCTTTGTTGCAGAGATATGTATGTGATGCAAAGCTTTGTAACACAAAAAAGGATGTGATGCTGATGTGGAGGTTGATACAAAGCGATGAAATTAGGTGGAGCGACAAAGCGAAGGAAGCATGATGTGGAGCCATCGATGCGTAGTGTGCATGCACTGTAAACGAAGAAAACATGAATAAGTGAGAGTTGAGGACTTGGAGAAAGGTTTGCACTTTGCATTCCACATTAAATGTAAACGCAGAGGGAGAAGAGGATATAACAGAACATGAGGATGCACAGGATGACATGAAAATGAGGTGGACGGGCTTGGACTAATAAAAAGCTAACTTGTTGAAAGATCGCCACAGTGGATGAGAGCAATTGAAGTGTAAGGCCAAGGAGATGAAATGCCCACCATCTATGAGGATATTTACATCATAAAAAGGATAAATACAAGACATCAATGAAGATGAAGGGAAGCGCTTAACATGTTAACGATTATGGTAAATACCGTTGTGCCTTGTGGCCTGCGAGGCAAACAATTTTTTTACTGAGATACTAAGTGAAAAAAGAAGGCTCAATGCCTATTGTAATAAATTCAGTATAATAATAAATTTTGCATAAAGGAATAATGAGAATGAAAGATTGATCATTGAGCGTGTTTTTTCCTTTCTGGGTTTTCACATCAAATCCTTCTGTAATGTAAAACATAAGCTAAGAGGTCTGTCAAAGGGTAAGGTTATATCATGCCATCAAAGCCCTCCACGCTATTCTGTTCCGCCCGGTTGGTTCTCTAGCTGCTGTACCGTACGTACTTCTTCTCCTAAGAATCCTAAAGGCAATTGTTATATTTCCTAGCAGCAGTCTGAAGCGTGCCTGTGCATCCAACGAGGTTGCTCTTTGATGGACCAACCATAATCCCACCCAATAATAAAGTTTGCAGAGACACAGAATAGAGCAGAAACATAAACGGGCATATTGATTACCTTCTCATTATTAAGCACACATATATATAGTTTCACATAAGATCAAAACCACTGACTAATACTATGTGTAAACCATGGGTCAACAAATGACCTAACTCAACTAACTTAGGACCATTGACTCAACTAACTAACCAACTTAGGACCATTGCGATTACAACTCTTAACACACCATCTTAATCTCAAGTGGGATGGTGTGGTTAGCACTATCAATGTCTAAGTGTTGTGCCTACTGGTCTATGTCTCAGCTAGGCATACATTTCATTCAAATAAACTTAAGCTTTACTTTCTTCCTAGATGTGTACTTGGACTGCTTCTTCTTTGTCTTTTTGAATTTGATGCTAAGTAGGTGTTCTTCAGCATCTTCTTTGTCTTCTGCACAATAAACAGTGTTATTGCTTTTCATTGGTCCTTGAACATAGTGCAAGTCTTCTTCTTATTCTGTTTCAACATACTGTATGTTGCTGTCCATTTTACCTGCACACTCAGAATTTTTGTCAAAAAAAAGATTAATATATCTCAGCTCGTCTTGGAGAGCATTCATATCTTCCTCTTCTTTTGTTTCATTGAGTTTCACATCTTCCTTTTCTCTTGTTTCAAAGGTAGCTACATTATCATTCTCATTAACTATTGTAGCTTGTACCCAATGTGCATCCTTCACTGCTTCCTCAAAAACTGTGGGCTGACAGGGAAACAGAGCATACTCATACTGCTCATCAATAATGGGAGTCTGCTCACATAGCTCCCTCAAACTTCTCGTTTTTTGGTTCTTTGATGAACTGGCTGCTGCAACTTCTATGTTGCTATCAACTGTCTCTTTCTCTGAGAGACTTTCACTGCTTCTATCAACTGTCTCTTTCTCTAAGAGACTATCACTCACGTCACTAGGGACTTCTACACTGACAGGTTTGTTTTCACTGTCATCAGCAAACACTGCTAGATCAACAAGCTTTGTTGAGCTTACTTGATCATTGGCTGCATCATAAACACAGTCTTCTTGGCTGTCTTCCACTTTACTATGGGATACCTGGTGCTTTGCATGGCTTGCAAAATCAACTAGTTCCTCTTCACTGAACTCTGCTTCATCTTCTTCAGGTTCCTCTTCAGAGAATTTTGCTTCATCTTCTTCAGGTTCCTCTTCAATGAACTCTGCTTCATCTTCTTCTATTTCAGGTTCTTCTTCACTGAACTCTGCTTTCAATATATCCCAAGCTTCTTTGAGAGTAGAAGCTTCTGGAATGTAGTGAAAGATGGAATAATCTATACCATTTTGTATGATACTTAAGGCAACAACTTGCCTTCTTTCCTTTTGATACTCTGTCAAATTCTCAAATGCAACTAGATCTATAGGATCATTCTCAGCTACAAAATGCCGCATATCTTGTGACCTTAACAGATCCCTAATTTTTAATGACCATAATGCATAATTGTCTCCATCAAAGGTTTGCAATGAACCTATTGATATTAACAGATTTCTTACCTCTTCTTCTTCTGGTAGGTCTTTTACCACCATATTCGATCTTCTTGGTTTTCTTCAAGATAAGTGGTCCTTCAGTCTTCAGATCTGCTCCGCCCTTTTCAACATAGGTTCTTCTTGGATCGATCTCTGCAAGACTCGATCTGCTTCAATCAAAGCTGGAACGTTGTCCAATATTTTGGCTCAAAGTCAGCAATATTTCTCTTTAAAAACTAGATCTACTCTGAGATCTAGCCATTCAACATTGGATCTGAGATCGGCTTCACGTTCAGGCTTGCCATGGAGTATGACAGCTGTTAAAGTGATCGTCGCACTTTACTAACTGACACAGTGCGTTGATGGGGTGCGACGGACAAAATCCTATAAGTCCAAGGCTGTCATCACACTTTTCCTTCAAGCAAGCTTGCGACGGTCGTCGTAGGTTGTCCTCAACCAAGGTGCGACGTCGTCGCAGGTTCTTTTCAAGCAAGGTGAGACACCGTCGCACTTTTCCTTCAGGCAGGGTGAGACGTCGCACTTTTCCTTCAAGCAAGGTGCGACAGCCTCCCTTCAGGGCTGGAATTTTTTTTTTTTTTCACCGAAAAAAAAATTAAAAAAAAAAAATTGTTGTGGCCCGAGTGTTCTGTCTTCGTCCCGTGCTGCAACTTCCAGCCGTGTGTGTGTGCTCTCCAACTTCTGAAAAGGCTTACCCCAAAAACAAGATCGAAGGATCAGGCCGTCAGCTCTGATACCATGATAAAGTTTGCAAAGACACAGAATAGAGCAGAAACATACGGCATATTGATTACCTTCTCATTATTAAGCACACATATATATAGTTTCACATAAGACCAAAACCACTAGCTAATATTATGGGCCAGTGTAAACCATGGGTCAACAAATGACCTAACTCAACTAACTTAGGAGCATTGACTCAACTAACTAACCAACTTAGGACCATTGAGATTGCAACTCTTAACACCCAAGCCATCTGGCACATGATCTAAGCTAAAGGTCAATCATCTTATGGGCTACTCACCCATCCCATCCCGCCATGTCTCTGTCTCATCAGTTCCAACTGTGGATTCTAAAACTAACTATTCGGGGCAGTTCCACGATCTAAGCTAAAGAGAAACAACCACGCCATGGGATAATAACCTATCCCTCCCTCCCTCTATCCATCCATGCAAGAAGGGCATGTGTTTTAGTTCCAAGATTCTGAAAGCACTGAACCTTGGTGGCTGGGGTTGTGGAAAGGAGTGGTGGTAGTAAATAAAGTGACTAAGAAGAATCATAAAAAAGTGTGATGATGATATTGTTGGTGCCTTCGTGTAAGGTGTATGATTGTGTGATGATGATATTGTTGGTGCCTTCGTGTAATGCAATGTGTATGATTGTGGATGTGTGATGATGATATTGCTGGTGTTGTGTTGTTACTAAGTAATTTTTATATAATGTTTATGTGTTGTTAAAGGCTGAAGTTTACTGTAAACTCCACTTAGCAATTCTAATAACGCAGGGGTGGGTCTACTCTGCACCAAGCGGTAACAGTGCTTACACATACTCTTGGGTAAGTGATTTGCCAGACAGCGTACAAAAGTGCAAACGAAGAGGAAAGAGACGGAAGCCCGAGAAGACTTAGGAGTTGCAGAGACCGAAGTTAATGGATCTCGAGAGATGAAGAGATAAAAGGAAGAATGATCTCTCCATAGAAGGAAGAATGATGTTGGAATGAAGCTGAAGATGTGGGATGCTTATAGAGGATAGCCAAAGAAATCTGCAAGTGAATGTGTTGCAAACAACGCTAAGAGATGTTGCATGAAGTGGAAAACAATGTTGTTAAGAAGGCATGTCTCTGAGTTTGATTTTGATAAAGTTGTGAATCACTGATTCGGGGAAGAGGTATAACATAAGAGCGAGAAGACTCCATGTAGTGACACTTTCGAGCAAGAGTAGTTGCATACACTGTAGGCAACTGTGTAAACTGCGAGAGTTAATGCAGTTGGAAAATGGAATATCTCTACGTTGATATGACTCAATTACACTTGTGCGAGTGAGGCTTGGATTAGAAACACATGGACAGCGTTTGTGGTGGTAGAGAGACAAAAACAACAACAAAGAGATGATGTGCACTATATTGTAATGAAATGATAGAAGAGTATGAAATGGAATCCTTTATTTCTTATGTTGCACAAATTTTTGGAACGTGCGTATGTTGGTAAAAGTATTTAGTATGTAGTATGGTTTGTTATCCAAATTTATAGAAACTTCCAGTTGGAAGAGGTAATAATATATATTAAGTTTAAAAAAATATTGTTTTTTGAATGGAATAAAACATAATTAATTAATTTTATAGTTTAAATTATTTTAGTTTTTTTAACTTATAATAATGTTATAAAATTCAAACTTTTTTAATTTGCTCAGTCTCTTAGACCTTGGGTTTGTGTTAATTATGCATGTTTATGCTGCCAACGTATGTTATATAAATTTATTTCATAAATCATAAGATTTAATCATTTTCTAATTCCTTGCTGCAATTCCATCTCTACAATTGCTCCTAAGAACACTTAGTATTAGGGTGTCTTTGCATTTTTAGATAGTAACTACTACCTACTTGTTATGTGAATGAACTTGATTGTCTCAAGTTCAACTAACATCAAGCTTTTAAAGTCTGGTATTTTGAGTTTGATGTGGTTTGTGATCTGAAATTGTTATATCAATCAATATGAATAACATAGGCTAGTTAAAAGCATTTGAAACATAAATTAAAGTTGTTCAATATCTTAGTATTGATGTCGAAAAACCCATGTATATTCACTTAAGTACACGTGGAAGCTTATAATTTTTGGTGTGAATAGATCTAAGACATGTGAGCCATCTTAATTTATATAAGTTCGACAATTTTTAAAATGACATTATTGATATATTCAATTGATTTTTATATTTTTGATGATTTTTTGCACAATAAACAACAATCATTCAATTGATTTTTGACATTTTTCTTATGATTTTAGGCCTTACATAGATGGAAGCTGATAAAACCTCCCTCCTTGTCAAAAATATTTTGGAAACTCAAAGTTCATAAATAAATAAAAAGTTTTTACAAGCTCAAACAAGTAAGTAACCAAAAACAAGTTCCAAAAGCCTCTTAAACTTCCAGAAAAGCTTAACAAAACTTTTGATACCAGCGCCCAAGCTCCTAGGATTCCTGCGATACCCGTGCAACTATATTTATCTCCATAACATTGTGTTGTATTGATTACATAAGTGCATATTGATGAAGACAACAACGGTATTAATGTAATAGTTTATGAAGGAACTAATTCACCTAATAACCATAAAGATATGCTCTTTGTAACCTGGGGAGTCTAATGGAAGAGCATCTCTTGTAGTTTATGAAGAAACAAATTTACCTAATAACCATGAAAGCATGCTCTTTGTAAAGTGAGGAATCTAATGCAAGAGCATCCCTAGTGAAATGAAGGAACATACCTTTTCGTAAAAGAGACTTTCGCAAATTATGTAGAGAATGCATGGCAGTGGAATGATGATGTGGCAAATAGATAGAATGGATACGTGATAAATGATAATTGAATGTTAGAGGGGGCCAGTACTAACAGTTTAGCTATGGACTAATTACTTTTATAGCCGGTTGAAGACTCTTTCTAATCATAAGTGTGTGAAGGAGGATTTGCAAATGCTGAGGAAGAGGTGATATAGAGGAGGCTTGATGCTCTGCATCTTCGCACTCTACATTTCTCCGCATTCTTGCAAATATATGTATGCGGTGCGGAACTTGGTAATGCCGAGAAAGTGGCGATGCGGAGTTGAAGGTTACAGGGAGAGGCGGAATTGGGTGGAGCCACTAGGGGCAGTAGCAAAGCGGAGCAAAGCACGATATGCAGCCACCAATGCAAAGTGTGTGTGCAAACAAAAGGAAGGAACGTGGAGATAAGTGAGACTTGAGGACTTGCTGAGAGGTCTGCACTCCTCGTTATATTTAAGTGTGGAGGGTGTGAAAGTGAAGAGAAGAAGATGACGACGCAAGGATTGAGTCGGAGATGAGGTTGACCAATAAAAATCATACACTTGTTAGAGATAATTACTCCTTAATGACAATGACATCAGTTAGATGCTCAATTCCTAACAAGTAGTTAGATGAGTCTTAGTTAGACATAGTTCCATGTAGTTACATGCAACAGTTACTTGAGTCTAAGTTAAAGAATCTAAGTTTAACATGTGATACTTCTATATATTCAGGCTTTCAGGTCCATTGTAACTATGAAGTTTTATGAAAGCTGCAGTTTGTTCCTTTGTTCCTTAAAATTCATCATGGTATCAGAACTTGATTAAGTCTTTTGGAGAGCATATTAAACCAAGAGCAGATCCAAGCATGTTGTATTCTTCCATAGCGAAGAAGGCAGAGATCATTCGATCCAAGCCAAGATCTTTCACCAATCAAGTGAAAGAATTGATCCAAGAAATTGGACAGAGATCTGGGTTCGAGTCTATTGCACAAGACTGAAATCGACCCGAGAAAGCTTTTAGATCCGCAGATCTGAAGCAAATTCGTAAAGATATGCCCAGCCAATAAGAGAGATTGCTGGAGCAGTGAAGAAACTCCCACCGCAATTGGAGAGTGTGAAGAAGGAAGCCAAGCTTCTGCGTTGAAAGGAGGTGCCATCTATCTGTTCATTGAAAAAGAGCAGATCCGCTTGCAAATTCTGAAGCGGTTGCGACCAGAGCTAAAAGATCCGTGAAGAGACAGTTGTCTAGAGGATCTGTTCCAAGTCCACCAGAGGTGAAATCGCTGCTAGAGAATCCGCAGAGGAAGATGACTGCAGCGTTGGAGAAGCTTTCCATGTGAAGAAATCTGCGAGAGACTGTCCCGTGAAGGGAAGCAATCCGTGTTGAATCTGATCTGCCTGAGGAAATTTGCATGCGCCTGAGGAAAGTGTTGTCCATCTGTTAATGGCACGGTAGATCCGCAAGGAGAAAGTAATTTGTGTGAAGAAAGCAGCTAGCCACCGGTTTAGTTGTGAAGAAAAGGTTTTAAGTGTGAAAATCCGCGTGAAGAGATCCACGGTTCAACAAATCTTTGGAGAAAGACCTTGCTGAGATCAAAGAATCGGCCGAGGAAGAGGCACACGCTGCTGTGAAGAAAGAATGTTCGCGTCCGTGGAGAAAGAAAGGAAATCCACCAGCGTTTAAAATCATTGGTCAGTAGTCCGTGGAGAAAATCCTGTGAAGAATAGTTGTCCAAAAAATCAAGCCGTGAAGATCCCAAGAAAAATCGTGAAGATAAACCAGCCACCGCCCATGTGGTGTTGAAGAAGGGGCCTTTCACCAGTAGTGTAGAAGGGAGTCGATCTGTGTCTGCCAATTATGCCAGCAGTGAATAGATCGTGGAGAAGATTGTCGTTGAATAGAAGACTGTCTGCATGTAATTCTGCGTGAGAAGGGAAGTCACCAGCAGTTCGTTGACCAGGATGTTCAAGAAGAAGGTAACTCTGTCTGCTTGAAGGAGGCGTGAGCCGTGAAGAGAACCGACCTTGGAGGAGGAATTAAAAAATAAGAAGGCAATCGTGAGCTAATTTGCCCATTGATCAAACCGTCCAAGCCATGAAATCAGCGTGAGAAGACCACCATTTTGGAATTCACCAGAAGGCAAAAAGGTAACTTAATTCACGGTAAGTTTATAAGAAAGGAGATCTTTGTATTAGAGATTATTCATGGGTATTTTAAAATGTTGAGTGGAAAGGAAAAAAAAAAAAAAATGGAAAAGAAAGTGATTGGTTTGATGTTTTATTTAAAATGAGAAATTATTGTTCAAGTTGAAAGAAAGAGCATAGATCTTTTGAGATTTTATTTTTAGGGGGCGATAAGGAAGAAATGATGAGGACTCAAGAGAAGGAGGCCATAGTCCTCAGTGAGCCTCAGCAGAAGGCAAATATACAAGTTGATAACCTCTTAGCAACAGAAGATGAAGAACTTGAACCAGAGTATGATGGTGATCACCGTTCTTATGAAGAAAGAGTGATAGTGCTACAACAAAAGAAGCTCATTAATGAGTTTTTGTTTGGAATGGTAACCCTACTTGAAAATGTCGATCAAGTGGATGATGTCTTTGTAGCAGTAGCAACTGAGGAGGACGAAGCTAAAGTAACAAGTTTCGAAGAAGATTTGGCATTCATTGAGGATTGGCTTGCAAAGCCAAAAGAAGTTGTAGATGACAACTTACATTCTGTAGTAGCAGAATCTGAAGAAGAAGCAAGATATGCTATGTACCCTGTTGAAAAGCAAGAGGAAGAAACATGCAACAAGTATTTTGCAGGAAGCATTGAAGATGTTGTAGATCACCGGTTTTTCAACGAGAGCCATGGAAAAAAGAAAAATCCATGCAATAACAAGAAGAGATATCCAGAGTTTAAAGTCTGGAGCAAAAAGAAGAAGAAAAGCATTGAAAGCTTCAAAGTTTGGAGCAGAAAGTACGAGAAGAGGCTGCATCAACACATTGCAACAAAGAAAGTCAAGATAAAGATGTTTTGTAAGCCTAGCTGAGACATAGACCAGCGGGCAATCTTTTTTTGATGAAATTCCTTAGAGGGAGTATGTTTTAGATGCAATTAGATAGTATGTTTAGCGGTTGTAATTAAGGGAGAGTGTTAGAGATAATTACTCCCTGATGACATCAGTTAGATGCCCAGTTCCTAACAAGCAGTTAGATGAGTCTTAGTTAGAGCTAAGACATAGTTGCATTTAGTCACATGCAACAGTCAGTTAAGTCTAAGTTAAAGAGTCTAAGTTTAGCATGTAATACTTCTATATATTCAGGCCTTCGGGTCCATTGTAACTATGAATTTTTATGTGAATAGAAAACCGCAGCTTGTTCTTTAAAATTCATCAACACGTTGAAAGGACTTGCACAGTGGGATGTGAGCGGTTGAACCATGAAGCAATTGAATCATCGAACCAAGGGGATGAAAGGCCAACCAATCATGAAGACAGTTATAGCTAGAAAAAGGATAATACGAGATAGCAATGAAGATGATGGGGAGCACTATAGAGGTGAAAGATTGCAGGTAAAGGTCGCCATGGCTTGTGGCCTGTCAGCTAAACGAATTCTGCAGAATGGAATATGAGAAAGAATGATCGTTCGTCGAGGGAGGCCTTTCCCTTCAAGGATTCTACATAGAATCCTCTGCTTAATGTGCATTTCTGTGATGATGATATTGTTGTTGTAGTTATCGACCAATTTATATTTTGTTTATACGTGGTTAAAGGTTGTAGCTTATTCTGAATTTCATTTAGAGATTCTGATAACTCGGGGATCAGTCCACTTGCACCATAACTCCTCATGACACATAATCAAGAAGAAAGCCATGGACTTGTAATTTGAGAATTCTTGAATGCCATGCTTACGCACATGTATCTTTAAAGAGAAAGACACAAATTAGAGGACAAGAGAAAGAAGTTCATACTCATGTATAATAAGCCATCAAAACTCATCCATCGAAGAGACTAAGAACAAGAACAAAGAGAAGAAATATGAAGAAAACGGAATAGCATTGGATGAAAAGGCAAGTCCAACCAAGACATCTCCAAAATGGCCTAAATGATACCAATCGAATATGAAGGATACAAAGTTACACAAATTATTCCGGAGAGATGAAGGAAGAAGATCAATCAAACTCTAGCAAAGAAGAACCTCGACAAAGCACACTTATTTGTTGGTTTCTAACATAGTAACATAATTAAGCTGTATTGGTATTTTTTTTACATAAATTAGGAGCAAATTCGAATTCAAATTATATTTGGTGTATTAATAATATAGACTAATGGATAATTAAGTTTTGAAAGAAAACAAATTCATGGAATATTCGGTGTATTAATAATATATATATGGATATTTACTAATGGACAATTAAGTTTTGAAAACCAATTAAAAAAAAGAAATTTTAATTATTTAATCATTATAAAATAGAAATACCATTCAATTTCATTTTTGCTTATTAACATAATTGTTAATAATTAATTTCCGTTTCTCACTCTAGCAATATCCCATTATCCCATGTTGTTGAGATTTTATATTTTTGTTTTTTAAATATTCGTTTGATTTTATTATATAAATGTCTATCTATATTTATGGTATATTTGTGAATATTTGATTAAAAGTATTATATTTAAGTACTCTACTTCTGTATTTTATTTGTACTAGATTTTTTCATTGCGTATTTTTTCCGTATCGAATCGTATTCTTATCCGTATTCATATTCTAATTATGCTACTATGGTTTCTAAAGGGATATACAAAAGGAAGGAATTGACTTCAAGGAACTATTTACATATGTAGCAAATATGAGCACCATAAGACTAATTGTAGCTACATATGCATAATTTAGATTGAATATTTATCATATGGATGTAAAAAGTATCTTTTAGATGGTATCTTAGAAGATAATGTCTACATGGTACAACATCCTAATTTTGAAAACAATGGCAAAGAACATTCTATACAAATTAAGAAAAGATTATGTTTTGAAACTGTTATCACATTTAAAGTAGTCGGAGCTACCATGTCTTCAGACAAGATTCCAGTACTTTTTTGAGCCAGTCCTTTACTATGAAATGCATGACATCAGCAGATGATGAGTAGTTATTCTATCATCACTCATATTTTCAGCAGACCCAGAGCAGATGTTTTCAGCCTTATGCCATGACTAAGCCTCATGACCCCAGATTTGATGACTGAGGTGGCCATTGTCTTCCATCCACAGCAGTGATATGACAGTGCCAGAGTTATGCAACAACAATGTTCCAGTGATAGTTGATGGTTCAGGTGATGGATACAGGTATATGACCCAGCAGACATATGGTTGTGCATTGGATGTCTTTAGTGTGCTTTTTTACTTATCTTGGTAGCTTAACTGGGTATTTAGTGGTCATGATCTTGCGATATATTGTGTGGTTATTGGTTGACGGTTTAGAGTAGAAGTAATTTAATTGCTTGGAATTAGAATTTCTTGTGTATACTCATTGGTTTCACCTTCTTAGTAGTATGGACTTGGTCATTCCCACCAGTTATGGCTTAACTTGTCACCTTCCCCATCCATCCATTATCATCCGTTCTTGGTTGTGACCTAACTTACACTTTAGCCTGTGATATTGAGGACTTCCCCACTTATGCCTCTATGTTGGATAGACTCCCAGTTATTATGTGTCTCGACTCGGAGTTGTGCAACAAAACTTGCCGAAGCCTTGATCCTTCTGGGCCAGGAGAACCCGCTAATGTTGGTTCCTGAGCTTAGGTGAGTCAGTTTCTGAAGCCTTGACCTCTCTAGTCGGTTTCCCTCGATGTTTAGTTCTGATTGTGGATGATTCCCCCTAGTTTTCTAAGTTGTGTCAGCTAAGACTTGAAGCAAATTGTTCTACCATCATTACATGCATTATGTGATTCATTATCTATCTTCTCAAATGCAAGCCCATAATGAATATAAAGTAAAATTGTGCTTTTAAGCACAATGAAGAGGGCTATGAAATGAAATGTAAAGCACCCTAGATCAAAGCTGCAATTAGTTGTGCTTCTAAGCACATGCAAAATCCTAAGGGTCATAAGGCCTAAAAGCAATGGTTAAATGTATGCTAAATCTAAAGACTACTGGCCATGATTGAAATGTAACGATTAATTCCTCACGGAGCCTACAGGTTAGGATGTGAGATGGAGTAAGGGACAACTAATTCTAAGTGACCTGTAGAACCTCAAGTTACGGTTAACTATGCACCTAGTCACTGTGGTTCTAGAAAAGATCCTCATGGAACTGGTTTCAAGTTTGGATGTGACTTGTAGATATTTGTTAAAGTTGAATGTGAACTCCTCTAAACAACTTATTCCATTTGTGATACACCGTCATTCCTTGTGTGTTTTCTGTCCAACGTATGCTTAGGTGGTTTTCCCTTTCCCTTTATCCAAAGTGTCACAGTGTTGAAGTTGTAAAGTCTTCCCCTTGTCCTAACCTTGTCTTTTCCACCTTCACCCATTTCTAACAAAATGGTCATGTCCATAAAATGAGTATACACATGAGGGTATTTTTCTTAGTAATTGATTGCTTTAATCTAAACTTATATTTGATGTTTTATTTGCTTAATCGCCAATATAATGCCACTTTATGCTTTAGTTTTGCTATTGAAATATTTAAAGGAGCATATCTTATCCATTTGCACTTGCACTTGCACCATCATTCAATTTGAGCCTGGGTCATTATTTTGATCAGTTTTGACCTAGTCAACCCAATTTGACCAAGTCAACCGTAGGATCCGAGATGAGTTGGACCAATGATGTTCGAGATTGATTATTTGTGGTCCTATGGTGCCCATTTGGTGGTTCCATGCATTAGATACATGTTTCATATGATAGTTTTATGGATTTTTATCATTATTATTATTTACAGACCATTATTTTTATTACTCGGGCATGGTTGAGCTTATAGATGATTATTCAGGTGGTCACATGATGTATGAATACTCATCCTTACCAGATTTGGACCTTCTGAGTTCATTGGTACACTTAGATATCAGTATCAGGCATTTATAGATGCATTTATGGTCAGTTTATCACTTTATGGCATATTTGCCATGTAAAATGGTTTGTCAGCACATTTTGAGATCTTTTTGGTTCTCTTAGGGCGCTACAGAGGGAGTATGGGTTCCAGGCACTTGTTATTACCATATTACCATGCTCCCAAACATTTTGGTGCCCGGGGCACTTGGTATAAATTTACAGGAATTTTATTATTTTACAGGTGATATTCCGGTAATAAAAATGGAAGAAATGGTAACTGAGGAAATCGATTTGGGAAAATGAGGGAAGGAAATGGCATGAGGTTTGATCAGAGAGTTATGGTGATGCATCCCAAACCTTCCAACATAGTCTACAGCTTCAGTGGGTTCCACATTCCCTCTGGGTTATTATTTGGGGGTTTTATATTGTATTATTGGGGCAAAACGTCCGAGTGATTTTTATCACTTATTCATGTTATATTATTTTGATTAGTTGGGGCATTAGTCTAGTGAATATATATCTCCTAGACCCCCCCAACAAAGTGTTATGTTGTGTTTCCTAGTTATGTCATGTTACACGTCCCCCCTAGGGCGTCAATGAGGAAACACGTCCCCCTCACTCAGAGTGATCCATGTATTATTGTTCCGGCTCATCTTAGCCATTGATTATTATTATTGTATCTTATGATCTCAACCACTTATTCAAAAATTGGTTAGAGTTTTGGTCTCTCTCATTCCTATTTAAAGAAGAGAACCCCCTCATTGTAAAGGGACTTTTGGCTCTTGGTTACTAGAATAAAAAAAATATTTTGTGAGAAACTCTTGTGATTTTGGTCTGGATGTTGGGCTATGGTGATTGAAACTGCTTTTCCATTGCACTAAAAGAATTTGGTGGATATCTTACATACATTCGATCCATATTTTTACTTGCAAGTGAAGAGGACTATTTGGAAGAGGGGCACTCTGACTGAGGAGACCTACCTTGTCTCTCTCTCTCAGATCCAGTTTATTCAGGGAGTAGTTTTGTATTTGTACCAATTATTCTCTGTGTTTAATTCTTTACTTGCATTTACCCTCATTGTTGCTTATTGATTGAGTTGATCTCCTTGGTTTTGTAGGAAGAGAGGGGCGCACTTGTGGAATTGGGAAAATCGTGGGAGCAAGAAAACATGCCAAATATTCATTCGATCTTTACGGGAGTAGTCCTCGTCCTACCGGCATCCATTCTCATCATCCAGGTAGGCTTGCAAGGTACGTATTTTATTCCTTTAAATTACCCATCTGTCATTTACATTCAAACCCTAACTGCTAAATCTTATAAAATTCTCTAGCTCATTTAACTTGAAATATTGGCTAAATATTTTTGAGTTTTACACTTTAGGCCTAGCCCAAAGTGGGTCCTTAAGGGCGTCACCCTTGGGAGACTCCATCTGCCCCTAATCCCTAGGCACTGGTCACTCACTATTGCGCCCTCCTTGATTTTGCTTCTATTTCCGAGTTGTTTGAGCCTCTTTTTGGCTTGTGATCTTAGATACTATCAAATTTATCATCAAGCCATGCTAGGAAGCCCTAATCCTCTCAGATATGCTCCTTGGGACCATTTTCCATCTTTTAAGTACACGTTTCCCAAGGCAGTTGATTTTGATCATTTACCTTAGCACCTAAATCCTAAACCCTTTTCTAAGCTCTAAATCATTGTGTCTAATACATTTAAGGTTGAATCTCATCCGTCTTAAGTCTCCACAGTGATCTAATCCCTTAGATCTAGGGTTATTCACCCCTCACCTTACGTACCCTATTTCTGTAGCTTGATCTGGTGATTGGGTTAGATCCTGTGTTGCACAGGAACCGCTCTCGGACTTCAGAGAACTCGTTCCAGAAGTTCCCGCGTTCCAGGGAGCTTTGGAACGGGTATGAAACGTTCCAGAATTGGTGGGAACGGTTCCGAGAGCTGCGGAGCTTTTTGGGAACGTCCATCTAAGAAAAATGGGAGCTCGGGAGCGTAAATTTTGGGGTTCCGTCTTCTGGGAGCTGGCACACGCTCCTTATTTTCCCTGGAATGCCCACAAGCTCCTCTTCGAGCAGGAACGCCCAGTCATTCCGAAATACGTGGGGCCTCAATTACCTCGAGTTGTCTGCAGATTTTGGCGCGTCAGTTGACAGAAATTATTCTTGCCTCCCGCAACTATAAATATAGCCCTCGTCGATGTTATTTCCATGCTGTGTTTGTGGTCGAGTATTCGGCTTCGAGTTTTGTTTGTCTTCGTGTGAGCATGTTTGTGGTTGAGTATTTGGCTTTGAGTTTTGTTTATCTTAGTGTGAGCGAGCAGAGCAATGTGTAGGGTGTGAGAGAGTCCAACCGAGCAGTTTGTTGGGTGTGAGAACCGAGCCGAGTTGTGTGCTTCCGTGTGAGAGAACAGTGGCACTGCTGAGAGAACAGTGGCACTGCTGCGAGAGCCGAGGAGAACGCTTTGTCTGGGCTTGGCGTTCTCTATGAGGGAGTTGAACGACGCTCTATTGGGTAGCCACCAAAGAATCATGTTGCTCCAATGGTGCCTGGATTGCTCAAATCATGACCGGATTGTTCACATAATGACAGGGAAGACGTGGGGTCAAATTTACGGGGGCTTCATATTTCAAAGTTATCGTGTTTTAAGTTTTTAACATTTATAAATTTAAATTTTATACTATAACTTATTAAGTTTTAAGTTTTAAATTTTAATATTTTATTAATATTTTATTTTTTTATAAATTATTAAAAACAAATTCGTGGGTGAATGCATATTGTGCATATTGCAGCTTTCAGCTTAGTGACTAGTGTATAAAGTTTAGATTATAAAGTTATATGGATATTATATTATTATTATATAATTTTAATTTACAATATCAATAATTTAATAAATTAATTATTATATCTGTGTTATTTTTAATTAAATAAAATAACCCCTTGGGTCTTTTTATTTCTTATTTAAATTTTGGTTCATAGTTGTTACCTTATAATGACTGCTTCAGCACTCAGAATTTCAAATTAATCTAATTTTACAATCATAATACTAGATGATGCTGGAACAATAATTTTTTTAAATTTTTTTTTTATTGATTTATAACTTTATATTAAATTTTTTAAATTTATTTAATAATTAGGTTATAATTTTATATTGAGTCTCTATTTAAAGTTAATCATTTTTAAAAAATTCCTTTTTCAAATGAGTTTAAACAATTGCCAAATGACAAATCCTCAAAAGTAGAAGGCTCTTTCGATAAAATGAATTTAAAACATGATATTAATATTCAATAAGATAATATGTTACAACTTACAATTAAAAAAAACTTCATTTGCATTTTATTATTTTTATTTATACAAATTAAAGGTTAAAGGTTATCTTACCAATTACATTGCATAAACTATAAAGTGTAACTTTTTTATGTTATAATTAAAAAAAATTCATTTGCATTTTATTATCTTTATTTTTACTTGAGTAAAAAGCTATAGTTTATCTTACCAATATCATTCTATAAAGTGTAATTTTTTTAAAGTATTAATAGTTATTTTTTTAATTTTATTTTAAATTTAGTGCTAAGTTTCAGTTTACTATTTAGATCATACAATTTTTAAATAATAGGTCATAAGTTTAATTTTGTTTTTTAATTATATTATTTTTTATAATTTTTTAATATATATTATTGACGCTCCCAACCCGCCGTTTCTTAAAAATTTAGGGGAAACTTCTAGTCGTATCGGACACTCGTACCCGCATTCCCAACGTTCCTGCGTTCCGGAAACTCGTGCAACATAGGTTAGATCTCTCTTGTCGAGAGTAGATTAGGGTCTGCCCCTTTGCTATCTAAGACTTGGGTAGCAAGAAACGAAGAGTGTCTCAATTGGCGTGACAACAAATCCATCTTGGGGATCAAGACCCTCTTAGGTCGCGTCTTTAGTTTCCTATCCCTCTACCGTCCTGAATAGACTCATCATTAGGGGCAACTATAAGTTGTGTAATAACATAACAAACACTAGGGCATGGTATGCAAAGATAAAATAGGAGCCTATTTGATCCAAATCTATATGTGAAATTAATGATTTAGATATTTTAGTGTTGTTGTATGTTAGTGATGTGATAATCATAGGTAATAATGTAGACATGATCAAATTAAATAAGATAAGGTTCAAGGAGATGAGAAAAAAATTATGAAATTTTTTTAGCAAATTTTTATACCAAAAGAAACATGGTGCATTTTACAATCTTATATAGATGAACAGTGTAACTTAATATAATACTAATAATTTTAAATGAAGGAGAAGTTGACATGTATAATTTCAAATAAAATAAAAACACAATAATACAAAAGAATATGTAAAAAATACAAATCATAAAAACAATGTAACAATAAAATAAAATAAACCAAACCAAACCAAAGTATATCCATCTTAACTTCCCTTCGTTAACTTCCCTTCGTAGAAAGAACAACTTCATTTATTTTTGATGATTTGTTTCCTCGTAACAAACTGGATCTTTTCCATGCTTTCTTGGGGTCGACTGAATCGGTACTTACGAGTATTCAATATACAAATAGATTGGATCATCACACACTCTTACTTCTCAACCAGATTTGCATTCATGCTAACGTAGAGATAAGTTTCTTGTCTTCATGTGTTTTAATTGTGACAAACTAGTTTGTAACATATTCGTAGTTCATTGTACATGTTATAGAGATAAGTTTCTTGTCTTCATGTGTTTTACTTGTGACAAAGTAGTTTGTAACATATTCGGAGTTCATTGTACATGAAAACACATTTTATTGCCAAAAGGGAAGCAAATTAGAAGGTGCTTGCATTTACATGGGGCCCTGAAGCAAAGAGAGGGAAAGAATGTACGCACCCCAAGCTACCTTATGAAGATACTTGGATCCATTTATTTTGTTTTAATACATTTTCCATCTTTGTATTACAATACTGAGTTAAAATAAGTAAAACCTTATTTATATTTACGCACCATTTTGTAAGAGTATACAATCTCGACAACAAATTCATTCATAAAATATAAAGATGGTGAATAAAATTATTGGAAAAGAATTGGAAATTGATATAATACATTTTTAGTTTTTTACTCAAATAATGGTGAATAAAATTATTGGAAGAGAAATGGAAACTGATTTGATGCTCTTTTATTTATGAGTTAAAGGCAGGTGAAAATACCCATTCAGCAAGATTGACTTCTTCCACGCGATCATGGTCAATAGCCTTTCGCGCCGTAATAAGCATAAGCAGGACTACTCCATAGCTATATACATCACTGGATGGAGTTAAGTGTTTCCGTAAAAAATAATGTGGATCCACAAACCTGCCCAAAAAGAACACAAAAATGATAAATAAATACCTTTGTTATGCATAAGGCACCTCACTTTATCTAATGATCGGGCAAACAACTATGCTCTGATTTATCTATTTGTCTATATATTTATATTTATTGAATAGTGCAATCACCTATCAATGTATCATTGTATTGGTTACGTCTTAATCTCATTTATTTATATGACACAACTTTACTGTATTATATCCACAGTCACTTTATTCTCTTTTATAAATACCTACTAAATATATGAAATGATAATTAGACTCATCCTCTCACAAGGTCTTATGGAAAACAAATGATCGTGTCAAAATACCAAAATCTCGTACCAAGCTTGTTGTAGCTTAATATAAATATTGCAATTAATTAGCAACCAAATCTACTCATAGCGGAAGTTAAGTGGTTGGAAAAATTTCTTAGTTTATTCAATAAAAGCTTTTGGGGACCAAAAGCCTCCAAAAATGGGGAGGTGTGATCCAAAATAGATCAATATATAATTTATCATCTACTTGGAGCTTTTGGGGTCAAAAGATTGGATGAATTGGCTTGTAAGGTCTATTTTAAGGGCAAGTCTCACTTTTCAGATTTGGGGTAAAAAACTATCTAAAAACTTCAAAAGCCATTTTGAGAGCTTAAATGACATTTTTTTTGGCTCAAGCCTTACTCTAGGCCAAGATGCCATATTCTACACACCAAAACCTTTCCAATGGTCCAAAAATTGCCTAAAACAGAGTTGGTATGAAAAAGTTATGTCTCCCGCAAGTTGACCTATCTAATTGACCACCATGGTATCAAATGGATTCCATGTCAGCTCTCATTTCTCACACATGTGGAACTAGTCACATGTGGACTTTCAAGAACATTCTAGAAGGTCCAAAACTCTAACCCTAATCGAGAGTTAGAGCATTCAAAAACTCTAAAATTAACCTTGTGGACTTCTAAGAACATTCAAGAAGGTCCAAAACCCTAACACTAATCAAGAGTTGGGCCATGCCAAAAACTCTAAAATTAACCCTAGTTGGCTATCAGGCCATGTTAAATATTGGGCCGTTGGGAGAAGAAGGGGGTTCCATTCTTTTGATGTATTTTATTGTTCCATAGATGAGCAACAACATGGGAGTGGATGTTAGAGAAGAACAAAGGAGATAGGAGATTCTGTAGTAGCCATTATGGCTACAAAGTCATAGGCGACTCCATAGAGAGCACCATTTCTTTTGTATTTGCAATTTGACATAAAGAGCAAGCCATAGTCCTCATTTGTGGTTGGTTTTTCTCCATAGTGGGTTTTCTTAGAGTATATCTTGTGTTATTGTGTGAATTGTGTACTTATTTGCTCTAGTTATTCTTGTTTCAATTCCACAACAGTTTACGAATCAACCACACCAACCATTAGGGATACCACAAGAAACAATATGTGCGTGAGGCCTAAAAGATTCTCAACACAACAAATAGCTAACCTGCAAAAGGAATATCCTTAAACTGCCAAAAATGAAGCTCAAACTGAGACTTCTAAAAACACTTCTAAAGACACCACTCCCACATAATCACAAATGTAAGACTAGTTTTAAATAGGATCCCTAAATAGTGCACAACCATACCAACCCAGATATAATTCCACATAAAAGGAATCCAATCTAGAGAATCATATAATCTGACCAACTAAAAAATCAGTCTTCAAAAATCAGTCTTCAAATCAGTAACAATTACTCCCAAGCTACACAAAATAAGTCAAAGCAGTCTATTACATTCACCACCGACTCTTGCTCCATCTCAACTAAGAAGAGAGTGCCATTCTCAAAGCGATTATTTATCATTTTAGAGCTGTAAGGAAACTATATTCCCCTAATCCTCCCTTAAGCTTGGACAACCTTCCAATAAATAGCCCGGACCATAGCCAACACAGATTAATTTATATTTTAATTTTTCGTTTTAGAGATCAAATACTTTAGTATAATCTTCTGTCACTTAAATCCAAATACTCTCTCGAAATAAAACAAATTTCATGATATAATCATATATGTAGCAATCAAATTAAAAAAATCATACCCTAAGGTGCCAGCTGGTCCGGTTGAAATGTGCGTATTGATAATTTCTGTTGTGGTCCTGGAAATGCCAAAATCCGATAATTTAGCATTCATGTGTTCATCCAACAAAATGTTGCTTGGCTTGATATCTCGATGTATAATCGGAGGGTCCTGTACATGAAATGAAATGCGTGATATAGTTAATCCTAGAATCAATGTCTTGTGTTTTTTACTTCTGTGTAGAAATAGCTATTAAAGTCGAAGTCCTTTTCCCTACAAGGAGAAGCATACATACTTTTTACTTGGATTTAAACAATGCAAATTATATTTTAAATAAAAATAATCCATCCACATTTTGTACAGATGACTAAAAGTTGGAGTCCCTTTAAAAGGAGAAGCATACATACTTTTTACGTAGAATTTAAACAATGCAAAAATAACTCATCCACATTTTGTACAGCTGACTGAAAGTTGGTATCCTTTTCTCAAACCGAAAAAACATACATACTCATACCTGAATTTAAACATTGCAAACTGTGTCCAAAATGGAAAGAATCCATCCAAGTTATTACTAATGGAGGAGGCAAAATAATGGCTTTTCATACAAACTTTTTTTTTTTCTTTTCACAAATTTTTTTCTTATAATTTTTTCATAGTTTTCATAAATTTGTATATTAAATTTAATATTTGAAAATCAAAAAATATTTTTTATAATTTTAAAATATGATATTACTAATTTCTGATTGGACAAAACCTATGACAAGACCAATTTATCCTGGTATAAAATTTATTTATTAGAATTTAAAAATATATTAAAAATTTTAAAATAAATATTATTTTACTCATACTACGTTCTACTAAAATAAATGAATGGAAAAGATAGCTATTAAACCTTAAAGTTATATGCTGTTGAAAGTACAGCCCAGCCGACCACACAATAGGTACCCCATACTATTCAATTTAAAATTGAAACAAGGATCAATTGTGGATCAATTATTGTACTATAAAGTTTATTCTATTTTATTATTTTATTTTCTTCGTCACAGTGAATTGGAATTGGACGGCACCCGTTTTTACCGTTGATAATTGTATGTACACGTCACCTTTGTCCTCGGATAAAAACGTATTTTTGAAATTTAGTTTATTTTTAATAACTTTATTAATTTTTGTTCGTAATTTCATTTATCTCTAAAAGGAATTGAATTCATTCTCTCATCAGATTTGAGTTCAAGATTTAATGAGGACTAGCACACAAATCAGTTAAATTAAATCTCATAAATAGTTTTGGAGTTTATCATCATCATAAAAATAAAAACTATATGAATTGATTCTATATAGTTTCTTGCAACTTTATGAGAAGCTATAACTTATTATTATTATTATTATTATTTTCTTTAGTTGAAAAAATACTATTATTATTATCTTTAAAAAATACTTTAAAAATTATTATCTTTAGCATCATGTTAATTGGTTTTTGGATTGATTTGGAGTTGAAAAAATACTATTATTATTATCTTTAAAAAATACTTTAAAAATTATTATCTTTGGCATCATGTTAATTGGTTTTTGGATTGATTTGGAAGCTTTCAACCATTTCAACTTAATTTAAGACTAGAAAAACAAATATACATATTAGCCTAAACTTATTTTTTGGAAATTAAGTTAATTATTATAATTTTAAATTTCAATTTTTGAAACTTTAACTTATTCTAAAATGAATTTAACCTTAAAATCTATATTTTTGTTTTAAAAAAAGTAAAATCTATTATGATTTAGTTGTGAAAAGAATTATTATTAATTAATAAGAACTCCCACAAATATAGTTATTTTAATTTATAAATAATGTTTATATATATTATTTTCTAATTAAATAATAATATTTACAAATTAATAACTTGATTATGTGATGGTATTGGTAAAATAATTTATAATCTTGAGTTATATATTTTTAGAATACAACAAAACATTTTTTTATTTTACTAATTATTTTTATTATCAAATGCAAAATTTATTTATTTATTTCTTAATTAGTTTTATTATTATTTTCTTTCAGTGTTACAAATATCGGCGATATATCACCGATATCGCGAGACAAACTCCACGGCGATGTTATCGCCAAACATCGCGGTGATATTTTAGGGTGATTTTTTATGCGATATATCGCGATAATATCCTGATTTCTCTGCAATATATAGCGAGTCGATGCTTTTCGTGGGGTCAAAACAACTTAAAACGACATTTTTTTATTGGTTTTTTTCACTTGGGCTGCATTCATCATTCGAGCAGAGAGCTAGGGCACGGGTGCTGAGAAAAATCGCCGTCGAGAGTCCGCCACAGTCGTGAGTCCGAAGTGGGAGAGCTAGGGCATGGGTGCTGAGAAAATTGGCCGCCAAGAGTTCGCCACAGTCGTGAGTCCGTGACGTCGTCGGGGCTGAGTTCGCCACAGTCGTGAGTGCTGACTCGTTGAATGAAGTCACCGTCGAGAGTGCTGAGTGAAGTCGCCGCCGGGGTTGAGTCTACGTGGGTGTTGCTCGGACTCTGGAGTGAGTCGTGGCTGCATGGCTGAGGAGCCGTCGATTCAACATTCCTATGATCATTTCTGCATGATCCCATAACAGAGCTGATTGATGCTCGTACCCGTGCTGGAATTCATTCCCGCAGTCTTTTGAAAATTTTCCATGCTAACAATGATGGCTATGCTGCCCAAATTGGTGAAAATTTGGTCATGAAGCTGGGACAATTTGACTGGAACCCTTCCAAAGAAAATAATTTATCTGGAAGTTGGCAAAAGTTTGTAGATAAAGGTGTTGACTATAAAGTTTGGATAAGGCAATAACTTCTGAAGCATGTTCTGTCTTCCAAATAAAATAATAAAAGCTTTCCTTCTAATACTTGTTGTCCCTGTTTCAAAAGGATGAAGAAGTAGTGGACAAAAATAATTTGTCTGCAAAGACTTGTGAATTACAGTCAAATATCATAATTAGTATGTAACCTTCAAGCACTGCCTTTTCAAATGTGATGTATGCATTACAATAACAAGTTTAATGCTACGTGGACTGATGTCCAAAATCAGATTATTTGGTCCTGTCAAATTTGTTGTAACAACAGTTGAGTCTATATTGCTCAAAACTTTAAAAAGAACGAACTCTAGAAGATTACCATCCGATTGGAATCCTCCAAGAATTGTTCCACTGTGAGCTAGAGATTATTTGAGAAAGTATAGATCCAGGACACGATTAATTTTTGATGTGATGTCTAGACTCTAGAGATACGTCTTATTATTTATGCATCTTATATATCAGTTTTCTTTCCATATGCATGTGGCAATGTGTTTAAACTTTATTTGATGTTTTTGTTGCTTTTGATGTTTAGAAAATTGAAAAAAAATGAAGGACACGATTCATTTTTGATGTGTGATGTTTAGCAATACGTCTTATACATCTTATATATTAGTTTTCTTTCCATATGCATGTGGCAATGTGTTTATTTAATGTTCTTGTTGCTTTAGATGTTTAGAAAATTGAAAAAAAATGATAATTCGCTGACACAATATTTGTAACATTGTTTTATTTTCTTCTTAAAAAACAGGTATAAGCACCTTTGCTACTATTTTTACTTGTTTATTTTAAATTTCTTTTTAATAAAAATATTTAATGTTTTTAAAATAACAATTTATTAAATTAATAGCTAATAAACTATTGATTTAATATCAGACTTCGTTTTCAGACTTAATTTAATAAACTGAGTGATATCGGACTTCTTATATGAGCAAACTCTCTCAATACATTCTCATAAATTAGTTCTTGTTCTATATCTTCACAACGGCGAACTTTTTATAATTTACTTTCTTTCACCAAAATATTAGCTTTTCTTTTTGGTAATATTTAAGAATATAAATATTCATTTTTTACCGACCCAAAAACTTCTATTTGCTTTTCACCCCTACATATACCAAGACCATTTTTCAAAAACCTTAAAAATCCGGTCGCATTCTCTCAAATGACGTGTTGCATCCCATTACACTGCATTTATTTTATATAAAAAATAATATTTAAAATTAAATACCTTCAGAAAACTTTTGCTTGGACCAATTTTCAGACCTTCTTTCTCTTCTCACAGGATAGCTGACAACGTATCCACATGGAATTTGTTAAGTGGGCACATTTCTTTCTTCAGAGCCCAGCTTTCTCAATCGGATTCCTCAACGACTGTCTTCTCTTTGTGGAATTTTGTTAGCTGATTTACTCTTTCAAATTTCCACGAAAAAAATTATTGTGAAAAAGTCTATCTCACTCAACGATTGCGATTTCTGGGCAGCAATTTCCTTATGCTCAATTTTCTTCACACAACAAGGACAACGATCTTGGCGGCTTCAAACTGATACAGGACAGCAGGCTTACTTTTAGCAACTGCAGCGGACTTGTATCTCTTTCACACAAATTTTGCTTACAAATGGCACAGCCCGGATTCTGTTTTCAACGGGCTTTTCTATCAACGACTGATCCAACCAATGACTGGTGGCTTCTCTACTGGAACGCTGTGCTTTCTGCAGAAAAATTTACTCTGAGTTCAACACCGGCTTCGACAAATTTCAACAACAGACTTTACTTTGCATTCAGTACCGGCTTCAACAAACTTCACTAGAGAGCAGACTTTCCTCTGCATGTGCAGCAACAACTTCAACAAAACCTCCAATGGCTCAACAAAGCCTCCAATCAAGAAGAGGCTCCTAAATCCATTGGACCAACGGCTCTGATACCATGTTCAAAATATGGGCAGAGACAAAACAAACTAGTTCCAAGCAAAAAGGGCTAAACTGCATATTTAATATTACACAATTGTATATATATGTTACATGCTTTGGCGGTTCAAGTCAATAACTAGTTAACCGATCCTCCAACTGAATAACGAAATGTAACTAACACACTTTAACACACTTAACCAAGAGATTACTACTTCTAACATTATAGGATGCCAGTCTTCAAATCTGCCCCAACTTCTGCAATGATAGGAACTTCAATAGATTCTTCATCATCAACTGCAACAGCAATTGATCTATCATCCACTTGGTTCACAAATCCAAACAGGTTATCTCTACCATTTCACATAGTATCAATCAACTTCATTTCCTTCTTAACTGCGATCTGCTCTTCTTCATTAAGACATTCTTCATCATATTTTGCTTCAAATTCAATTCCATAATAGAATTCACATACCATATTAGCATCCAAATCTTCCCCTTTTTTTAATTTCATAGACCTTCAGAATCCAGATCAATCTTCTTTAATGTTTTCCTTCATTCTCTTCAGAGTTATTTTAACTTCCTCTTCAACAGTCTTCCACTCGACAGCGTGCTTCTCAACTGAGTAGTTGGAGGAATTCTATTCATCCAAAATAGGTCTTCGTCTCTCTTCACTCAGCCACTTCAGGGTTGTACTGTTAGAACTCATCCTTCTTGCTCTATGCTGTCAGCAGTTTACTTAAAGCAGACAAATGATTGGAATTTGGCAACAGTTGGACTTCCTACTTCTCTGTAGGGAACAATCCCAAACACAAACAACTTCTTCAATTTTTTTCCTCAAACAACATTCAGGTTTACAACCTAGCAACCTTAAAACATGTGACAAGCATCAAAATACAAAAAGACTTCAACTTTTGCTGGTCCAACGTTCTTCTCCCTCTTAAATCTTACAACACCGACTTCTCACAACTATGAGCACAACAAGCTCTAGTGCACAATGGAGTTAGCAAACAACCATATACAGGCCCCTTTTTTAACCTCGACCAACAATCAACAACCAATGGTTAACAAGCCACTTAGGGAACCAAGAAAACCAACTAACATTCAACACTACCAGGGATTCAACCCTTCATCACATGTAGCAAACTTAAACTCTACAAGTGAAATTAAACATCATAGGCATAATAGATTTGAAATTGACTAAGACCAAGAATCTGCTACACCAGTTCATGCATACAAACACAACCAGGTATATTTATAGGATTTGGCTAAACATACCATTTTTATACAAATTTACAATTACAGGCCTCAGAGGACTCTGGCTTCAGTGGCCTATCCAAGCACCTGCTTGCTGATCTGTGTCTTAGCCAGGCATCACATACATTCAACAGTAACAAACATAAAAGGATACTACTTACCTGGCTACCTCACAACTGCTTCCATGTTAACTCTTATAGTCTCCATATGTGCTTCTGCACCAATCTTCAATTCTTTCTTTTTTTTGATAAACAAGTTGATAAACAGGTTGTTCCACCTTGGGCTACAACCCAATTTTCTTCACTTATGTAGACTCCAATTTTTTTTTTAAATTAACCTAGGGCTACAACCTTTTCCATACTCTTTAAGCTACGACCGTTTCTACATGTGATCTCTTTTATTTCATCATAGCCTTTCAATTTCATACAACCGCGCGACTCCACCTGCTCGCACTGAGTCATGCGCACCTCAGAAAACTTCACCTCATCTATAGAATGGTCAAAGCACTACAACCCCTCGCCCACTCTCACTCAAAATGACCTTCTTGCAGGGAATTGCACATATCCCACCAACTGAAGGGACCTCGACTGCGAGCAAAAATATCCGGTCCTCTTTGTTTTTAAGGTAGAGAAACTTGCATGCGGCTCTCACTGTCGAGAGAGTTGTACACTCGACCAAATTTCACAACCGATTTCTCATTTACACAATAGCTCATTCTTTACAGTGCCTGCTCCATTTAGCTTTACACCATCTCTGGTTCCACCTCACGTGCTACTGGAAGCATTAGATGCCTGCGTCCATGCCAAGACCAACAATAACTTCCTCGCAACTCAAATGGCAATCTCCCTATTTTCCAACTCTACAAATCTGCAACTGATGACACACAAAACTAATTTCTTTACAGGCGAGGAAGGGTTTATACTGCAACTTCTTTTCCACTACGCAGAACCACGAATGACAAATAAAAATCTTCGAGAGAAAATGGATAAGGGACATGCGAAAACCGAGAAAGGAACACTTTATAAGCCTAAGCTCCCAGAGCCATGGATAGGCTTCACATGTAACCAGGAGCAAGGAGTGAATTTTGGCACCTGATTGGGGAGGGGCGAGGTTGAAATTGGAGAAGCGGGGGTTCCCTTTTAGAGTTATGGCCCTTATCTAGGGAAACCGTTGCACCAAGATCTCAGGTGAGACCGACTAACAGTTTCCGATGAAGACCCTTCTACAGTGAGCTTCAGCTATCAAAACACGAGGGTATGCTCATGCTATCATGGCTATGATACCACTGATGGAGGGCGCAGCGGGAGCAAAGATGCAAATGCCCAAGAACCAAAATTGATTTCATTAAGCCAAAAAACAAAATTATACATGCATGATATTTTCAATGGATGACAAATTTTCGACCGGAAGAGATGCTCGAAAATGGAGTCTCTCACCATCCAAAATAATCCGATCGTGGTCTTAAATGCAAATAACATGCAAATCTCCAGACATATCTGCATTAACTGAACATGATTGTGTTTAACTGCGAACATATGTGTCAATCTAAGTCTAATTTTAAAGAAATAATGATCATATATTAATCACGATGACTTTAATCGATTATGGGTTTTTATTCAAGTAAAAAGTTCAAGCTAGTCATCTAAGCCAGAATCTGGGTGGATGGAATGAAATCCATCTATCCCCACTAATGGACCACCGTATCCTTGACTTTAAATGAATAATATTATACCAAAATGATAATAAGAATAATTTTAAAAAAGGAGAATGGTAACTAGGGTTTGATCTCGGATTTTGCACATAGATGAAGATCTCCACATGTTGGGGATCAAAACTTTGTTAGATCTCTTAGTATTACCTCCCTAGTCAAAAGACTCTCTAGTTCCTTGCGGGTGCTATGAACTCAAAAATTTTTGCAAAGCAACTTAGGATAAGTGGGATAGGGGATGGACAAGATGGCGAACCGTGTGCACTTTATGGTGAAGGTACTTGTGAATCATCCGGATAGGATGTTGTCAGAACATAGTCTAAGGCACCATTTAATTCACGCGAGGTGAAGTTACTACTCCTATAGAGTTCATTATTGCTTCCGAGGCATGGACGAGAGCTTCTAGGTCTTCATCAGTGTCACCAAACCCTACCTCTCTGTCATTTGGCTCTTAGTCTCTAGATCTCGCCCTTGGTGAGGGTTTTATTGGGGGAAATCTTAAACTCACCCATTTGCAAGGTGGTGATTTGAGAGTCTTTAGATCGCCCCACTCAAAGAAGAAGCGTAAGATGGTTAAATCTCGGGGTGGTGGGTGAAGATATTTGAGTGGATCAGATCCTCAATCTATATAGGAAAACTTTGGTTAGGCAATTTCTTGGAAAGAGGACAAGGATGGAGCAAATTAGGCAGTGGATTTTGGAGCTTTAGATCCCGGTTCTAGGTTATAGACCTTCCTTCCATTGTTTGGCGAGGGGTTGGTTGGGATATGTGTTTCACTCTGCAAAGGACTACAACTCAATATTGAAGGGTATTTGGTTCCTCAATAGTTCCTTATTGTCGTTGAAGTCTTGGCATCTGCTCTTTGATGTTAAAGGTGAGTTTGTGGGAAGAAACCCGGTATAGGTTAAGATCCATAATTTGCCGATGGAGTTATGGTTTGATCCCTCTATGAGGGAAATAGGGAATGTCTTGGGAAAGATGCTCTTGTTGATGATAACGTTTTGGCATGCCCTATTCCTTGGCTACACGTGTGCTTGTTGAGTTCTATGTCAATCGAAGATTGTTCGAATCTTTGGAACTTGTTTGGGATGGTTTGAAACTAAGTCTAAAATCTAGAGAGTTAAAGTTCCAAAGCAATCCAAGGTATTTATGTGGTTAGCATTGAAGAATCGATTACTCACTTGGGATCTACAAAAATGAGGCAAATAAGGTTCGAGTAAATGTTCTCTCTATCAACAGGAAGAAGAAACTACTTCTTACCTATTTATAGTAGGTTCCTTTGCTAAGAAAATCAAGTCTGATGTTAGTCAGTGGATTTGTCATTAAGACATTTGGTCTAGACTCTCTATTGAAGACTGTCTTAAGCCTTGGTTTTCAGTCTCATGTACTGAAAGCATTCATAGCTATTCCTTATTTGGTGATGTGGGGAATTTGGTTGGCCCATAACTAACTTATTTTTGACAATAGAACAATTTTCACCTTTCAAATATTTGCTCAAATATGTGCATTTGGTTGCTACCTAATACACACCTCGGGTCACGTAGCAGAAATCTTCAAGCCACTGGGTGCGTCCTTGGGGGAAATCTAGAGTCAAGTACTGTCACTTAATCTTAAATCCTCCATCTAGGCCAACTCCTAGCAAAGCCAAGGGGGTGATCCCTATGAAAAATAAACTAAAGCTTTTAAAGTTACTATGAAGAAAAACAAAAATTAGTTTAGGAGTTTTAAACACAAGAACAAGATAAATCATACTTTACAACATATAAGATACATCATCACTTTTGTGCAAAGTGAAAACTTTAAACCAAGATAAAAGGAAAATACATACCAGTGCCAAAGTAAATCACAATATGTTGAAAGTAAAGGGTTTTGTTGTGCTCCTTGTTAATTTTATTATTATTATTAGGTGATGGTTATGAGTGAGTTAGTTCTTGGTCTGGACCGCTAAGAACTTATCTCCTTGAACTGAGCGCAATACCAACTATACCAAGTGTTCAACGAGGCAAGACATAAAATCTGCTTTGGGAAACCTCCTGACTCTATAGTAAGTTCTAAGCAACCTCCTGAGCTTTTAAAGATAAATTTTAGATGGATTGTCCTATTAAGACTATTCACTCTAATCCCTTTCTAATTGTCCCATCGATCCAACCAAAGGCCTGCAGTGTTCACAAGAGCATACGAGGACTTCGAGCCAAGGTTTGTTTACAAGAATGAAACCACTTTGCAAAAGATGAAATGTTATCTAACTAATCTAAACTACGAATCTCTTTTTTGGTTGAATACCACTTACTCAGGCAAGCCTTTTCAATAGCACCATACTTCAAGAAAGCGTAGTCAGTTCGTTACTTTTGCAAAAAATGACTAAAATCAAATTATTTAAGTGAAAAGTGCGTGTGAAAATGTAGTTAATATCTAAGCAAAACTTAAGCAAAAAATGCAAACCACACAAGAGATGACACAAATCCCCCGAGGGAGGATGGGGTGTCGGTGTTGGGTAGCCCACTTGCACCTTTTATTATTTTCTTATTACAATCTTTTTTTTGCAATGTCGCTGGTCCTTTATAATTTTGGATCCACAAGGCTTTACAAGGTTTAAAAATGGTTTTCAATAAGAATGAGGAACTCCAGGTGCTTCAGATAGTTTAGGCCTTCGGAAAAATGGGCAACGCCTCCACTTACCTAGTAAGAAAAAATAAAAATCAGCGAACTAAGTTATGTAAAAAATACTCAAAGACACTTTGAAAGTATCTTTGAGTAATGTTAGCAAAACTCAAAAAATAATCTAAGTTAAACTATACGAAAGAGCTATAAAAGAACTAAGGGAAGTAAGCTCCCTTAGGGTATTGGCATGTCTTTTGGGGCGACCAATAAGAGGCACTAGAATTTTCCAAATGAAACCTTTAAACTCATAACAAAAGTCTACTCTCTGAAGCCTTTATATCTGCTAGGATAAACTTGCAAAAGAGAGCATTTGCTTGTAATAAATTTAAATTTTAAATGAAAACTTTATAGACTAGTAAAATGTAACATAAAAATCAGATCTGCTTAAACTATAACTTTTAATTACAAATCAGAAAAAGACATTCGAACTGGTAACCAAGAAAGATTTTGATATTTTTCGCGTTAGAAAGAAAGAACGAAAGTTAAGCAAGAATTTGGTTGAATAGAGTCTTTTCATGGTGGGACTAGGAGGGACTACACTCTTCTCAGTATCTACTTGAGGAAGGAAGATGCTAACATGCTCAACCTATCCTCCAACTTGGATAACCTGCAGCACTTCACAACACGTAAACAAAGGGGTTAAGAGCATCGGTGTTAACTGTAGAAATTTCTGCACTTTACTGTTTGCTGGTTTATGTCAACATTTCGTGGTTTTCATTCCCAGTCGATTATGCATTGACTGGAAACTACTTATGAAATTTTCAGTAACAATTAAACACATAGTAAAAATGCACTAACAGGCTGAAATACACATTTAAACATTCACACCATGAAAATGATAGGCTCAGAAATTTTTGGCCAAAATCAAGCCCTAGAAAAACCCCCGCGAGGAAAACCAGTTAGAGAGAGAGAGAGATTTTATTATCTTCAGCAAAATATCAGAACAGAAATACAGTGAAAAATCAACTTATCTCCACCAAAGATTTCATCTCAAAATCCTTGAAAACTGTGCCCAGCAAATGCCTCGAAAACTGTGCAAAAATTTACAGCAATCCATACAGTTGTATGGCCCTCGATTTCTGTGCCAGATTTTACCTCGATTTCTGTGCAACCTTTATCTCGATTTCTGTTCCAAACTATGCCTCGATTTCTGTGCAACCAGTATCTCGATTTCTATGCACAAATAGTGCCTCGAAATCTGTGCCCAAAAAAACTGTACTGTACGGAATCCGTACACCTCAAAAATCATGCAGCAATAAAGTGCTATAACCTTGCCTCGATTTCCATGCCTGTAATAAAAGCTGTCCGTACTTCCTCGATATTTGTACAGCAATAAATGAGACTATACCTTGCCTTGAAAATCGTGCCAATGGAAAATACCAAACCCTTGCCTCGATTTCAGCGCCCTTCTTCTCTGCTCTCTCTTCTCACTTTCCAAAAAGAAAAAGTGAGTCTCTTTGCCTCCCTCAAGCCTTTTTGATCAAACCCTAGGTGAGTTCTAATCCAACGGTCAAGATTAAATCTAATCTGATGGTTGAGATTGAATGAGAGTGAAAATACCTTTTATTTAAATCTCATAAATAAAATTCACTCACCCACTTAAATTTATCAAAAAGTGACTTTCACTTTATAAAGTCTCATTAAGTGACATTTAATGTTGAGAGTCACCTTTATCCTCCTTCTAAGTGACTTAGGCAAAAGTCACTAGGGGAACACTTCCCTAGGTACAAAACTAACATTAACTGTGAAAGAATGTTAGAAAAACATGTATTCAAACAAGAAATCACATATATCTCTAAGGAATCTCATATAACTAAACAATAAGAGATAAATCAACAAATCTTATTGTTATCCTATTGGGATATAATCCCCTTCAAAGGCCAAGTGAACCCCAACAATAAACAAGCATGCAAAATGCACAAGTTACCTCATAAGCTCATAGAGCATCAACCATCCATACATATGAAAGTCACACCAATCTTTCCTCCCAATCCTTTTATTCAATACAAAAATTCAAAGATTACAGAGTTATACAAGCAAGGGTTCCACCTTCTGATCCTAAACAAAAAAGAATTCACTTGCTTTTATAGCCAAATGAAGCCCCGAGGGTGCATTTCCCAAGAGGGAGTTCACTGGAGTGATTTCAGATCATTTAGGATGTGAGTGAGTGATTCGTGTGACTAATTGAGAGTTGAACTCAAGAGAGAGGTGCCACCTCTCAAGACATAGGTGCCCTCTTCTTGTTAGACACCACTTCAACAAGAATTGAGCTCTCATTCTAAGGAATGCGCCCTCCTTATCCTCATGGATGCGCCACCTCTTAAGCCGAAGCTCAACAACTAAATCTCATGCCCAGTTAACTTGCCATCCACTACCAATTAACTCACCATCACTGAGATTCTGTCCTTGGCATGTTTCCATGATTAGTGGGATACCGATTTGGACTTTATTTTGTTTTTTTTTGTCCATTTATTTTGTCTTTTTGGCCATTTTCAAGATAAAATCACTTTTGATAATAAATAATCATGATTTTTCTCTCAAAAGTGGGTAAGTGGGTTTAAGTGTTAACTGGGTTCTCTAAGTTAGAAAACGATCACCCCCATGGAAAATTCCCCTTCCTAACACCACTTCTATGACATTTTGATTTTTTAAAATTAAAACATTAAAAATTTGCCTGTTTTACGGGAAAAAAATTTATTGGTGGAAAACTAAAAAAACCTAGGGGGGACTTAGCAGATGTTCATATGACTCTAAAATAATGCCTAGCATGGTAATATACATTGATACTTAGACTTTAATAACCTCCTAAATCCTAACCACCAAGACGACTACCCCAGCTTCAAAATATTGAGTGAAAAACTCAAAAATTATGATTCGTTGAAGAGCAACTTATAATTAACAAGGAAAAAACACTATAGAGTAGTCAGGTTGATGTCTAAATCCTAGGAAAGCCAAGTCTGTTACATAATTTCATCGTGACCCAACATTTTATTACAATTCCCCCAAGGGGGTATGAACAGGTGGAAAAAATAAAAAAGGGCCATAGAAGGCCTGCATGGACTTTTGAACATTGATTATGAACAAGTAACTTGTTCATAGTTTGGCGGCTCACTTGAAAGTCCAACTGAGTGTAACTTAGTTGGTAACACATTCTACCAACTGTATAAAGAAGATCAGAGAGTAAAAACCACAAGGTAGATAGGTGTCTTGTTCATTGATAAAGCCTATCCATGGGGCTTCTTTGATGGAGCATGACAAGGGTTTGAACCAGTGTTACAAATATCGCCGATATATCGGCAACATCGCGATATATCGCGATACAAACTCGCCGGTGATAATATCGGGAAACATCGTCATGATATATTCAGCGATAAAATTGCGATAATATCACGATTTTTAGAATATATCGCGAGTCGCGAGGTCAATAAAACTTAAAATAGGGTTTTTTGTTTTGTTTTTTTCACTTGAACAAGTTGTCGAATTTCGGGCTGGCCGCTACATTCATCATTCCTTCGTAGTTCGGATGTTATTATCTGGAAAATCCCATAGTGAAACCGTCCCTTCACATCCTCCGCTTCTTTCCCGTAGCTCTCAATGAATTCACTTCGACCTGCCACGTTCATGGCAAACATATCTTGAATGGATAAACGCCTCTTGAATGCATCATATAGCGTCATGTTACAGTCATACTCATTGGGATCAAAACCCAATATAAAATGCTACGCCATTTCTATCTTTGAGAAACCAATGTCTGAGCATCGAGTTTCAACAGCTGCCATTGCCTCTTGATCATCTAAGTAAGCCATTGAAGATAACACCACTGCTTTCGCAATTTCATCGGGGTCGGGTTGATGATCCTTCACACGCGGAGTTGTGTTTTCAACAGCTAAGTTTGCCAATTGATTATGTAACTTAATTTTATTTGAATAAGTTAATTTTATTTAATTATTTATTAAAAATGAAAAATAACAAAATTTAATTTTGAATTGACATAAAAATCAATATTAAGGTTAATTATAATTATTTAAATTTAGAATTGTATATCAAAAATCATATAAAAAATATATGATTTTAAAATATTGAAAATATAAATTATTAATTTTTTTAATTTAAAAAAAAAAAAAATTATTATAATTTTATTAAAATTTATAGTTAAAATTTTTTAAATAATAAAACTTTATTATACATATAAAATCAACTTCTTCTCAATGTACTTACTTTTTAAGAAAAAATAGTATACTTACTTTTTTTAAGAAAAAAAAACTTATAAATTAAGTCAATAATTTTTTTTAATTTTTCATAATACTTTATAATAAAATATTATAAAGTATGTTTTCATTTCTTTATTTTATATAATAATAAGGTTTGATGCTATGTAAGAATTAATAGAAGAATTATGGGTAAGAATTAATATAGAGTAAAGGAAGAATTAATAGACATTGAACATGTGAATGGATTATATTATAGCTCATGGCTTGAAAAGCCTATAATTCAAGAGTAGTAGGTGTTGGAGTGACTTAATGACCATACTAAATGTACGTACATCAGTTTCCAGGCCACGATTCATTTTTGATGTGTGATGTCTAGCAATAGTCTTATACATCTTACATATTAGTTTTTTTTCCATATGCATGTGGCAATGTGTTTATTTGATGTTCTCATTGCTTTAGATGTTTAGAAAATTGAAAAAAACTGAATATTTTTGCATTTTTTTAAGTTTGCCGATATATTGCCGATGTTTGCCGACATTTTCGTCAATAAATCCGATAATTTCTTTTCAGACCCTCGGCGATATATTCACCGACACGATATTTGTAACATTGGTTTGAACACACATACATAAAAGGAGGCATTATGTACCTTCTGGATCATCACTATATTAAGTTTAAAGGTTGTCTAGGAAAAGAAACCAATAATTATGGAGAATTCATGGAATTGAGGCCACTTCTTAAAATGGGAATCAGCTAGCGGTTACAACATTTACAAGTTTTCAGTGATTCCTTCCTAGTTTTGTAGTGGATGAACAATCAACAAATACTTCAGAATATTTCTCTCTAGGCACTGGCTGAACAACTAAAAGTCATTTCTCAACAGTTATATCAAATTAATTTCACTTATATATTCCGAGAATTGAACAGTACAATGGATACTCTGTCTAAAGAAGGTCTACATACTGCAGCAGGTGACCTATTCAATAAAGAATCATGGCACAGGGCTATATCTATTTATGATCAACCAGTTTAAGACTTTAATCTAGTTTTGATGTTGTTTTTTCTTAATCTAATTTTGATGTTTTTTTTTTATATTTAATTTGCAATATTTTGTACCATGCTATGCATTGCGACTAGGAAATTCATGGAGAGGTCAAAGACTATAATATGTCAGTTCTGGAACTTTCTTTTGTGAGGTTTGAAGTTAGGGAAAAAAGTTGTCTTTTTTTGGAACCATTAAAAAGATAGATAGATCTATGAGGTTATTTATAATTTGTATTACCTCTAAAATTAATTAAGGATTAAGTATTATTAAATTTAGATTAGCTAGAGGTGGATATTAATATCATAGTTAATATTTAAATTAAAAAATAAGAAATAAAAACTAATAAACGTTAATTAACAAACAAAACTTAGTTAAGCTATTAAGTATGATTAGAAAAACCTATTGTGCATGGAGTCCATGTGGCTCTCATGCAAATTTATCTCAAAATTAAATTAAAATTATTGATTCCCAACATAAAAGGGAGGAAGGGGAGCTGAGTGAGGGTCTTGTTATCACATTCATAGTAGTTGGGCTACCATGATTACAGAGCAGATATCTGCACTTTTCTGAGCTTTGCCTTTGCACTTATTCAGTGAGATCAACTATGATGAGCAGCATTATGATCACTCACACATCAGAGCATCCTTATATCAGACATTTAGTAGACCTTATGCCAAGGCTGAGCCTTGAAACCTCAGATTTGATGACTGATATGACCTTTTATTCCATACAAATACAGGGCAGTGTTCAAAGTTTCAGATATAGTGTTCTCGGTGGGTGTAGTTGGTCCAGATTGCAGATGTTGATATATAATTCAGTATATATATGATGTGTATTGGTTTTATTATCTTGTTGTTTAGGTCATTTTGATAGCATTGACTTGGCATATAGTAATTATGATCTGGCAGTATATATGTGTTAAAATGAAATTGGTTGTTATGGATTATATGCATGATTGTGTTAGTGACATTTGGAAAATCTTGTTTTATACTCATTGGTCTTCACCTTCCTATAAATGTGGACATGATCATTTCTGTCATTTTGACTTGCTAGCTTAGGCACCATTTTCACTTGTCTCCATCCATCCATTTATCCTTCCTCATTTATTGATCTTTACCCTAACTTACACCTTGACTTGTGATATGGAGGACCTCCCCGCTTTTGCCTCTATGTTGGACTGCATCCATGTTTATCTTGTATCTCGACTCTAAGTTGGCAACAAAACTTATCTTTGGTGAGTTGGATTTTATACCTTGATCTCTCTAGTCAGTTGCCCTGATGTTTGATCTTGATTGTGGAAGTATCTCTAGTTGCTTGAGTTGTGTTGGCTAAAACCTGAAGCAAATTGTACTACCTTTGGAAATTATTGATGTATATCTTTTGTGAAACCCAATGAAAAGGGTTGTGAAATGTGATGCAATGAAATGCAAAAGCACCCCGGATGAAAGATGCGATTAGTTGTGCTTGTAAGCACATGCAAAATCCCAGAGGGTTCCTATAGGCCTAAAAAGCAATGGATAAATGTATGCTAAATCTAAAGATTGCTGGCCATGAAATTATATGAAATGAAATGAAAGGTCCAAATAAAGAAGTGGTTAAACATATGACAAATCTAAAGATTGTTGACCTTATGTGAAATTTTTCTTGGTGAACATGCGGGTTATGATATGAGATGGAGCTAGGGACAACTAATTCTAAGTGTAGCCTAGAACCTCAAGTTACAGTTAGCCGAGCACCTAGTTCACGACGGTTCTAGAAGTAGACATTTTGCCAAGGTTGAATAAACACTTCTCTAAACAATTTACCCATTTGTGAGACACCACCATTTCTTGTGTATTCTTTGTCCAACACATGCTTAAGTGTGTAACACCATTTCCCTCATCCTAAGTATCATAGTGTCAAGTCAGTCAAGTCATCCCCATTCATCCTAGCCATGTATCCTTAGCCTTTACCCTTTGCTAGCAATTTGATTATGTTTACAAATGAGTATATTCTTGAGATTCTTCTTGAAAGTAAGTTATTAACCAACCTACTATTATTTATTAACTGCCAGTGAAATAATGCTTAATGCTTTAGAGTCTTTCTATGAAAATTATCTAAAGAGCATGTCTTAACCATTTGCACTTGCAGCAGCATGGCTTCTTTGGCCAGGGTCATATTTTGACCAATTTGACCAAGGTCAACCTTGGGATCCGTGATGAGATGGACCAATTATGTTGTATGGTGTTGATATATGGTCCTTTATATATCTTTTGATGATTACATATGATGGGCACATGTTTCAAATGATGATTGATGCATTTTTTATTGATTATTATTATTTCCAGATCATCATATTTTTACTTGTCCGGGTATGGTGGATGCTACAAATGATCTTACAGGTTATCATGAGGTGTATGAGTACTCATCTTTGGTATATTTGGGTCTTCTAGATCCATTGAGACACTTACCTTTCAGTTTCAGGCACTCCCACGCATGATTTGAGCAGTTTTTCACCTGTTGACCAGTTTGGCCATGCCGATGTGGCTTGTCCAGCTAGAGCATTGGAGGCTAGTCGTTTCCTAGGGCGCTACAGAGGGAGGGGGTGGTCCAGCCACTTGTTTTTACCATATTACCCCCTTTCGGACATGATTGTACAGTCATTTTTTGTGCACAGGCAATAGAAAGTGGGTTGTGGGAAGTTTGGTGGTTTTTCCAAGTGGATTAAAAATGGAATAAAAAGTCATTGAGGAATTTGATTTGGGAAATTGAGGCAAGGTATTGGCATGAGGTCTGCTTTGAGGTTATCTATGGTGTATCCCACTCCTTCCAAATCAGTTTGCAGCATTTAGTGGGGTCCACACAGTCATAAGGATGCGATTTGATGCATTCTTCTCTTAGTTGAGGGGGGAAGGATTTGATCATTTGTACACTTGGACATGTAATTGAGTCTTATGTTATATTATTGTGCCATGGAGTGATTCTAGTGAAGGGAAGTAATACCTCCTAGCCCCACCATGTGCTCCTAATCACTTGTCCTAGTCATCTTATGTCCCACACTTGTATTATTGTCACTTTTATGTGGTGCGCACCCCCTAGGGCATCTTTAGACTAGTGCGCACCCCCCTCATGGGAGTGATCCATGTTATATTGTACCGGCTCATCTTAGCCGTTGATTGTATCTTTTTATCTTTTTATATCAACCACTCATTTCAAAAGTGGATTAGGGTTTTGGTCTCCCTCATCCTTTTTAAGGAAGAGACCGCCCTATTGTAAAGGCACCTTTTGGGCTCTGGAAAACTTGGAATAAAATATTATTTTGCAGATCGACTTCTTGTGCTTTGATGGGTTGCTCTTGTACATGATTACACATCTCTTGCTTTAGACATCTTTGCTTGTTACAGGTGATTTTGATAGCTACAGAGAGAGGCGGAATTGACTTGTGCAAGGAGTGTGAATTGCTTGAAGGGAAGATTGTTGGGTTTCTGACATCCCCCTTGGGAAAGACGTTTTCATCTTGAAGGGAGTTTTTCAATTGTGCTTTGTCCATTGATTTGGTTCTTTTAATATGCCATGCTTAGATCTCATTCATCTGTGGATCAAATCTAACTTATTGTAGTTTGTTTTATAGGTTGAGTGGGACGTTTTTCCTCCCAAGGCTTGGACATTTTGCTTGGAATCACTTGGATCTAGCTTGGAATTGTAACTAAATGCAAGGATCATCTATGTGCAAGGTAGCCGCAAGCATTTGAGGTAAGATCCAGAAGGTACGTATCCATTTTCTTGTTTTTCATCCTATCAGTCATTAAAACCCTTGTATTTTTTATTTTTCAAATCTATGGAGATCTAGCAATGATTGGGGGTTAATAATTAAAACCCACCTCTACATAAGTCACAACATTCCCGATCTAAAGTTTGGTGGACATCCGACTCCATTTTCCCCCGGATCTAAGGCACTGGGCCTCTCCAAGGGAGGTCGTACTAGTTGGGTGAGTGGTGTTTTACCAATGTTGCACAAGTTTCCGGTACGCAGGTACGTGGGGTGCGTGGACACGAGTATCCGGTACGGCTAGAAGCTTCGTACAAATTTACAGGAAACGTCGAGTTGGGAGCGACAATAATATAATATATTAAATTTTAATATATATTAAAAAAACATAAATTTATTAAATTATAAGTTTAATTTTTTAACTTTTTGTTGGGAGCTACACAAGTTGTATTTACATTTCTTTTGGAAACTGAAACTGCATATTACGTCTTCTAAGCATGGCAGATTTTCAAATGGAAAATTCACGATATAGCTAATACTTAGAATTTAGAGTAAACTAATTTCAATATTTTATTATTTAACGTCCACTCATAAACTGAAAACTATGGATCTGTTTCAATTTATTTTCTATCTGAGAAGCATAATCAATTGCAGCAATTGCATTCTTAGCATATGCCATATATGTACCAAGGGTTTTATAATTTTATTTGATGCCAATAGACTATAGTCTACAACTGGAGCAGCAAAAACTTAATGACGAGCATGAATGGAATCTCGTAAACACTAAAACTCAAAACTGTTATGATCCAAATTACCAAACGGCAAACCAACATAATAAAATTAAAAATAAAAATAGTATTAGTCTATTACATAACACTGAAATCAGAAATGTCTAAACTTTAAAGTTTAAAGTTGTCATTGTAAACATTAATGAATATTGAATAATCAGTGAAATGTTCCATTATTAAAACTAAAAATTTAAATAAACATTTGTGCAAATAAAAATAAAAAATACAGAGCACACATGTTTAAAAAATAAAATTACAGAGCATATGGCAAATGCTCTTCAATTACAGAGCATTTAGAACCGAAACCCAACTCACCAATTAAAGCCTTCATCCAGTTCTTCCTTGCCTCCACATGTAGGGTTTCTTTCCCGCGATTTTTTTTTACCTATCTCGTTGGCGCCTTCTCTTTTTCTCGCGAATTTGTTTTAGGATTTTAGCTTATGGCTTGGGTACTCGTGGTTGGGAGCTTGAGGAAGCTCCCAATCCATCGGGAGCCTCTCAAAGCTCCTCGATGGATCGGGAGCTTCTACAAGCTCCCAGTCACAAGTACCTTAAGGAACTCGTATCGGGAGCTTCCATTTACCTTCTGCAAAGTACCCGAAAAGCTCCCGAGTACCCGATGAAGTACCCGTCTCTTTTGGAGCGTTTCGTACCAGCTCCAAAGCTCCCAGGTACGCGGGAACGCAGGGTACGCCATTTCTAAGGGTAGGGAGCGGTACCCGTGCAACGTAGTGTTTTACTAGATCCCAATCGTGGGTATTGCCTTTTCTTCCTCAAAGTCATAGATCCATTGTGTAGCATACCCCCTAATGCCATTTCATTTTGATTTTGACCTTGTGGGCCTCATTTGGACCATTTTCCATATTTTAAGGGTGGGCCCCACTTGGGTACTTTTTCTTGGAATTAGATCAATCTAGATCTACTACTCCTAATCCATAAGTGACCTTATCTCATACTTGGTTGAACATTTGTCCTTATCTTAAGCCTCTTCAACCAAGCCCTAACCTCTTGGGTCCACTTATCATTTTAGATCTAGATCTAATCTCATCTTGGTCTCCTACTTTATCATCATCACATTTCCCTAGGAGGTCTAGATCGGGTTCGCTAGCCTTCATTGGATAAGCTAGGGTCTCCCCCTTGGTCTTGCTTAGGCTTGATCGAAAGTGAAGAGTGCATCGGTTAACGTGACACCCAATTGCATTGGGAACCGTGGCATCTCTTGGGTCACCTCTTTAGTTGTCCAACACATCTACCGTCCTGGATAGGATAACCTTTAGGGACAACTACAAGTTGTGTGATAACAAGTCATTTTCATGTTGTTTTGGGGTCTGGTTCCTGGGTGCATGTTGTTTGCTAGTATGGGATGAGAGTTATGTTGTTGCTTGGGGAGTGATTGGGTCTAATTGGGAAAGTTATATGATTGTTGTATGTTCTGTTCTGTTCCTTATCTGCCTGGGAATTTGATTTTTTTATTGTTGTAACTGTTGGGATTGTTGTTTTGAGTGTTGGCGTATGGAGGTAGAGGGATGAGAGGTGGAGAGAGTGAGGTAGGCTGGCATAGTATTCTTTGTTGGGCACTCGGGGATCCTTGGCTTCCAGCTAAGGAAATTGGTTGGGAGGAGAGTTGTTCCCCCACTTCAGTTGTTGTTTAGTGCTGCTGCCTAGGAACAAAGAAGGGCCGAGCATCAAGGAGCTGCATCTACCAGGTAAGTAGACCTTCTGCCTTAGTCTTTTACATTTCAGTGAACTATAGCAGAGTGAGGTTATTTGTTGAATTAATTTAAGAAATAATTATTACTACCAATTTATGAATTTTAAAGAGATGTGTGGCACTGTTACAAATCTAGTTTATGTGAGATAAGTTACTTAAGCATTGGAACTTATCTAAGTGGTTTTGTATCTTTTCTCTTTAGATTGTTTAGTAGTTTGGATTTTTTGAAAGTAAAATATTATACTCTTTTCACTGTTGATTTAAACATTATTTTCACAATAACCTTAAGGCTGAAAATCAAAGTTAACATTTGGGAAATGTCTAAAATTAGAAATGAATTCTGTTAGACGTTAAAAATCAAGGTCCTTAACTAAACACACATAGATAAAGGAAATTTTACATAAAATACAACTTTAAAAAAATATTAGCATTCCCTTTTATTTCTCAACTGTGTATAAATGAAACCTGTTAGACATTAAAAATCAAGGTCCTTAACTAAACACACATATAACTAAACACACATAGAGAAAGGAAATTTTACATAAAATACAACTTTAAAAAAAGATTAGCATCCCTTTTATTTCTAAACTGTGCTTGGAACATTTGAAGAGATTGTTTTTTAATCTCTGCATGAGTAAAGATTTTGTTTTTTCTTGAAAATCAGTTAAAGGATAATTTCAGTGATTTAGCATTGTGATTAAGGAATCAATTAATGGGTTGTTTTACTATCGGTTTTATAATTGTAGAAGATAAATTTTGAATCTGGTTTATGTAGGATAAATTACGATTTTACATTTTTTTTATAATTATTTAAAAATTAAAAAATGAATTATTGTACTCTTTTTACTATTATTTTAAATATTATTTACCATAATCATAAAACTAAAAATTCACAAAATTAAAATTTAAAAAACATCTAAAACTAAAAATAAAATTTGTGTTCAACATTAAAAATCAAAATGCTTAACTAAACAATACATATAAAAATCAAAATCCTTACACAAAAAGGAAATTTTACATAAACTACATGCATAAATTATACCTTTTATTCATATCATTCCTTTCTTTTTCATTTACTTTTTAATCTTTATATATGTATTCTTTCTCAAATATATGTTATGAATAATCATTTTCATTTATATCATTCATCTCTACTCCTTGATTCACATATTATTTTTCGAAAATATATGTGATTACGTGATCATCTACATTTGCTTATCGTATCAGAATGATTTCGCTCCAAGAACAGTTTCATTGAACTTATAACATCATCGCTCAAATCTAGAAATTTTAGGGCCTGGATTAGGAGAATTTGGAAATTGTATGGAGATTCATCTTCTTGCATGAGTAAAAATTTGCTTTACAAGTTTTGTATATTATTGTCGGAGATGCACTAAAAAGGCGCAGTTCTAGGGCACCCTCCTAGAAAGTCGCATGGTCCAGGTACGGACATCACAAGGAAGAAATAAATTGAGCAACAAGGTCAATGTTATCTACACGACAGACCATAAAACCCAGCAGTCTCAGATGCATGAGCCCTTCTATCTAGGGTGCAAATTACATCATACCAGGAGAAATCCTAATAAAAGCCATGGGTTTGTGCAAGATGCGTCATAACGGACTGTTCATACTGACCATAGGAGCAAGTCAGGGAAAATTCACAGCTTGTTCTGTCGCTACATGCTATTGGGAGCGAGCATAGGAGAAATCGGGCAAAACACAACCATAGGAACAAGTTAGGGAAAATTCATAGGTTGTTATGTAGTTACAAGCTGCTGGGAGCGAGCATAGGAGAAGCAGGGGAAAACACATATATTTAGCGATGTAGCGACGTTGTAGACGCTGGGATATACATGGTTAGATTTGAAGCATTGAAATCTAATAGTATATATCTCTTAACACTTTTTAATCATTGAAATCTTATGGTATATATTTTTATCATTTTTATATCAAAATAAGAGTCATTAGGTGGCAATGTCCCTTAGAAGTTGGAAATAGCTTTTGTTATAATATATGAACTATATAAACAAGAACATAAGAACATAGATAATTAAGGCCATGTCTATTGGTTAATATGACTAGGTGAACTCAAATCAAATAGAGTTAAGTTGCATATTACTAAGTTGACATTGAAAATGTTTGACTCAATTGGACTAAAGATTATTAAGGTTAAAACATTTTCTCTGGCACAACTAAAACTCTACAAAGTTGAATGTATTTGCTCTAATAATTGAGTGATTTTAATATTATGATGTGTTTAAGATTCCCCTACAAATTGAATTATTCTACAATGTTTTTTCTTTTGCTTTTTTCCTACAATTTGTTAGGTTTTGAGTGTTTCAAGCATCTATCAATACATTTTTATTCGATTGTGTTTGTGTTTTTCCCAAATAGAGAAAAGCTAAGCTGGATTTCATTTTTATTCGATTGTGTTTTACCCAAATAAAGAAAAGCTAATCTGGATTTCATTTTTATTCGATTGTGTTTTACCTAAGTAGAAAAAAGCTAAGCTGGATTTTACCCAAGTAGAAAAGTGAGAAGTTGGATTGCCTGTGCATCTATATATACAGTATACAAGGCATGGCAATTTTGTGTGGACAAATTTTTTTTAGGTTAACATGCATTTAGTTTTGGAGAACAATGTTATAATATAAAATGTGCATATATAATAAATTAAAGTTTTTTTTTTAAGTTATAAAAATATAGTTTCAATATTTTATAAATTGAAAAGGTAAGAATATCAAAATTTAAACAAGAGTAATAGCTACAAAGCATAGCCTGTGCCATAAAATTATGTTATATTTTGTAAAATTGATCATGTTATCTTTTGTATAATTGATATATGATATTATATAAATTATTTTGTATAATTGATAATGATATTATATTAAAAAAAATAAGTTTTAGTTTTTAATCTTTTTCATAAATTTTAAAGTTTTTTAATTCTAATAATTAATAATTAATAATTAATAATTAAGATTTTTTAATAATTAATTAATAATTGCCTATTAATTGTTTTAGTTTTTTTTTAAGTTTTAAAAATAAGTTTTTATTTTTATTTTTTTTAATATTTTTAATAATTAATAATTAATAATTGCTTGCTATTTTTTTTAGTTTTAGTTGTTTTAAATTTTAAAATTAGTTTTTTATTTTTATTTTTTAATAATGGTTTGTTGTAATCATACATTGATATTTTTTGAAATATTAATAGGAATTAGTTTTAGTTTTTAAGTTTTAAAAATTAGTAATTAGTAGATGCATTTAAGGTCTATAGAAGCCAAAGGACATTGCATTTAACAAATGAGAGGACATGTAACAATAAGGAGAGACACTTGTATACTTATTATCAATAACACATTGTACAAAAATTATAATATTCATTATCATTAATAAAACCTCTAATACAAAGACCACATGTCAAAGTAGGAAAAAAGGTTTGAATTTTTAAAATTTAAATTAATATTTTGTTTAAACAATTTCACATCTCATAAGGGGTAAATTATCACTTCATAGCTTTTAGCCAATCATAAAATAGAAATAACAAATTTTAAAAATTCTACAAAATAATTTTTATTTTTAAAATATTAAGTTTAATATATAAATATTACAAATCTTTAAAAACATTAAAAAATTTTGGATATTAATATAAAAGTCAAACTTGTTTCTAATCAAGTGATTACCTGCATTTTAATAATAAGTAAAATTGTCCAATATCTTATATATTACATTGTTTTATTAATAATGTTAATTTTTCATTTTTTTATTTTAAAAATGGTTAAATAAGCCTTTTAACCTAATTAAATGATTATTTTAATATATATGAAATTAGTTTTTTTCAAAAACTTTATTAAATAAAATTATAAATATTAAAATAAATATCTTAATCTCATTAAATGATTATTCTAATTTAAATAAATATTTTTTTCAAAATTAATTAATTTATAATTAAAAATCATTTTTCAAAGTACGCATGCTTTGGTTGAACGCATGAATTTCACTAACCACTAATTCTTTTAGTTATTAAAATAGAATTCGATAATAAATGAAGCCAAAGGGACACAAATGAGAACAAACGCGGTATTTGATGATATATGAAGCTAAAAAGAGACCTATGAGAAACAAATGAGGTCTGAAAATATGCTAATCGCTCCATATAAGGAAACCTCCAACATTAACAAAAGAATCTTAAAACATTTATTTGTTGATCCATTGAGTTGAAGGCCAACATTAACAAAAGAATCTTAAAACATTTATTTGTTGATCTATTGAGTTGAAGGCCTCCATAGGTCAACATCATTATCCATTATAAGTTAGTTTTTAATACAATATTGAAATAACTATTCCAATATCGAACGATTCAAAAATAAACAAGGGAATTCCACTTCGAGCAACCATTGCGAAAATAGGGGCATCTTTCAACGACCAAAAGAAAAGATGCTTTAACATGGACTTCTTAGACCAAGTGCAACCCCGAATTGTTGTGGGGGTATCTTTGTTTATATAGATGCTAAGCATTTCTTTCGCTTAAAACTTTGGATCTAAATGAAAGATGGAAAACCTTTTTGCGTAGTCTTCTCGTTGCGAGAAGATTGTATAAAAAATTTGAAGCCCATATATCTTGAAACAATCTTGTTATATATCATATATCTTGAAACAATCTTGTTATATATCAACTGATATTTTTTGTTCTGTTTATGAAGTTTCTGATGATGTTGTTGCTTGCTTGTAGTTTTATGGTCCAATATTTAAAAGAAACATGAATACATGTGATGAGCTATGCTTGCATGAGCATGCATGCAAATGCATGGGTTTTCCAACCCCTAAATAATCCAAATAATCAGAAATGTTATGAAGTAGAGATAGAAATAATGCATGTACATACCAATAGCAGTAGTAGTAGATGTAGATAAGTATGGAACCAGCATGCAAGATATGTGCCAAGTATCGGGCAAGATATGAGGTGATCTTCCTCCAATAATGCGCCCTTATGATAAATGCGCACTCTTCAGTATAGGAATGGATACATGAGAGAACAATTGATGTCGGAATGCTCTGGGATGAAGGTACTAGGGTTAGAATCCCTCTCTAATCAATATGGCATTGGCATGCAATCAAGGCACAAAATGTGGAGATCCTCAATGAAAGTCGCCCATGCATGAAAGGGCACCCCTCAATTACTGATTTTGATGATAACTTGATCCAAAAGGTGAATGAGCAACATGTATTCAGTAACTAGGCTAAGAGTGATGCTCTCGGAAGGATTGAAGTTGCATGCAGACAAAAAGATCAATGTATACTGAGATATGAAGATGCCTTGCTTTGTCCAAGTCGCCCATGTAGACATGGCGAGTCCTCCTGCTCTAGAATGTAGCTAGATCCTTGCAAAATGATGAAGAATACTGTATGATGATAGTAGTAATGTTTGAATCTAAATGATCCAACCCTGATAGTGACTAGGGAAGATAGATTCACTACCGAAATACACTTGATGGTTGAGTGGTGTGCCCTCAACCCAAAACTAGCTCTATGAGCTCTCCAAGTCGACTTCTCAAATCAATAATCAATAAGCAGACCTTACTCACTCACTTTACCTTTCTTTTATAACTTTCACATGGTCTGACCTAACTTTTGCATGACTAGGTCGCTTTTCTCTTCTAATTTCCAATTGACTTGCATGCAGTGATTTATGTTTGTATGAAAGCTCAATAAATTTGTTTCAGTGCATGCATCATGAAATATGGCCCGCATGCCATCCATGCAGGTGGCCCCTAGTTCCTGTGGCCCTCATTTACCTACTGACGATCTAATAACCATGATTTAAGATCTTCTTATGGTGTAAATGGCATCAATCCTCAGTCAATTCCTGAACGTTAGTATCTGCTCGAACCTATCAGAATTAGATAGGTTAGCAAGATTGTCATCTGTGATTAAGCAAAAGAGGACATTACAAATCTCGATATAACTTAAAAGTGATCTATGTATAGAGAATTCTAAATAAGAACCCTGTCCACCCCGTCAGCTATCAAATGTTTTCCTAACCTCTCGTTGGCCCACGTATCGCTTTCTGGGCATTGTTATCCATTGGATGCATACATGGTATCTCGTAGGGGCATGGGCTATTCTCAAACCATAATTGACTGGTTTGCAGGTCAAGCTCAGTTGAATTGCATGGAATTGCGGAATTTCCAGTGCCTTACTAGTGCCCTGGAAGAATTCTTTTAGTGGTAGAAGTGGTCCATATACAAATGCAACCGGTGAAGAAGGGATAACACGCCATTGCTCAAGACACCAAGCAAGTTTAAATATGTTACACATGAACTCTATGGATACACATTAGAGGGTAAACCCCCAGGTTTCGGGCTAGAAACGTGCATAACTGCCACAAAAATGAAGAAAATAATAGACACTGGCAACACTGGCTTCACATAAACCGGGAAATCAAAGGGGGAAATTAGCACTATGAATTAAACAATCTCTTGGAAAAGAATTTCGCGTCGCCAATCTCGCATCAAGCACACAATCATAGACGCATGTATCTTTGCACTTCCAAAATGAACCTATTCCCAATTTCGCATCAAAGACCTCACAGTCACAAAAGGAACATGCTGCCGTGCAACAAGGGGTACTTAGAGCGAAAAACGGGCAAATTCAAAATTGAAGACGTGACAAACAAGCTTTACTAAGGGTGTGGCAAAAATCGAGGGCACGACAACTTCAAATGCAATTTTATTAAACGGGGAAGACATAGAAGGTTCCAAGACACAGAAAAAACAACAAACCGCATTTTCCACTTGGCTTTAAGAAGCTTACCTCTGGAATTATTAGTAGCCACCCACTCGCAAAAGAAACGCCGACGAAATTCTCTACTTGCAACTGCGAGAGAAAAGACACAACAAACTGTCTAGATGCCATAACCAGAGAAAAGGCAGAAGAAATCACTGCAAAACGGAAACGGAAGCACCCAACAACAACAATGACCGGGGAAGGAAAAACCGGCACGACCACCACAAAACCAAACCAGGAACAGCAAAACCACAGGAAGAAGAAATACACCGAGACCAAATAACCTGCCCCATGCGCCATATAACACGATCGGTCAACAATAAATTCTAGCCACCTACCATTTAATGCACCAAACCCTCAACATGCAGTTGCAGAGACCACCATCACGAGCAAGCAATAAAACAGACAAAGCTTTGGACGACGAGCATCTATGGAATCACTAGAACGCAGCCAAATTCCAACCCTCCGAATAAATGCAACAGTACCACAGATGCCACCTCCACTACATAATACAACGCTCGCCTAGGCCCGATGACGACAACTCGCCGTCGGGTCCTGAGGCATAGCACCTTAGGCAAACGGCAAACATCACCTGGACGAAGCCAACCGAGCGCTGCCAAATATATGAATAAGAAAAACCAGAAAAATGCAAAAATCCAAACACTATGGTTATAACCTTAGCCTGACGCAAAAATGAAAAGACGAATCGAGATTTTATCCACTCACCCGATTGCTTAACATCGCATTAAACTTTGCTAACGATAGACCGCCATCGGGTCCTGTGACATAGTATCCTAGGCACTGCACCTCCTAACTAATCTGATTTCGCCAAAACTATAAGTACCCCGTGAGAACTAACAATGTTTAAATATTCAAATCAAACAAATATTACATATATGGTAGATAATTATGATTAGCTAGGTTGAATTTGAAGCATTCTAAATAATAAAAAATAATTTAATTTTTTTAAGTATATAGAGGTGTATATATTCTTTCTAAGGAAAAAATATATATACTTTTTCTTAAATATATATATTTTTTCTTACAGAAAATATATATTTTTAACCATTAAACCTACTCAAACTATACATGTTCTAATTTATTTATATATATTATTATTATATAATATTTTCAAATCCTATAATGTATAATTTTTATTGCACTTTCATATCCAATTATGTATATCTTAAATTATATAACATTTTAAAATTCAATTATATATAAATTTAAATTCAAAAGTGTATATCATTATCATGCAAATTACGATATATATATATATATATATACAATTTGTTGTTTGTGTAAAGCCATTTCTAAGTTGGTGATAAGAAGTGTGTTATTTATCATCTCCAACACAATGTGATGTTTGTGTAAAGTCATTTCTAAGTTGTTGATAATAAAGCATATCATTTAAAGCAGAAAACCCATATAGATAAGTGAACTATTCTAATTGCCGTGCGGAAAAGATACAGAACAATAGTGTATCATATATATCTATATATATATTTCCTATAAATAAAACCTTACTCTTGTAATCCATACTTACAGCAAATGAGTGCAAGTAATCCAATCCTTGTGCGATGGAAATGGCAATCTCAATCCTTTTGTACCAATTTAAACTCCATCGTCTTTGTTCATCTGAAGAAATAACATTCACAAATAATAAAATATAATGAAACTAAAACTTATGGATGAAATGAAAACTTATAAAAGGGATTCTCCATGCTAATAAAAATATATTTAAGATAGATAGATAGCAAGTCTTAATGGTGATAATATGAAGGTTATAATGATTTTTTTTTTAAATAAAATATTATTTTACTATGAAGTTCATTTATTTAATTTGATGGGGTACTAATAGGAGATCAAAAGATCAAATCCCATGCTTTAAATGTTGAATGTTCTAAATTACAAATGGGAGATCAAAAGATTAAATCTCACGCTATAAATTTTGAATACTTCACTCAATGAAACATAAACTTATAAATAATGAAATAAAACTTTATAAATGAAATTTCAAATCCCACGCTATAAATGTTGAGTGTTTTAAATTACAAATAAGAGATAAAAAATCAAATTCCATACTATAAATGTTGAATACTTCACTCAAATAAAACATAAACTTATAAATAATGAAATAAAACCTCAATCAAAAGATCAAATCCCACGCTATAAATGTTAAATACTTCACTCAAATGAAACATAAATTTATAAAAATGAAATAAAACCTTATAAATTAAATTCCCTAGCCAATCTTAATGGTGGTGGTGATCAAGGTTATAATGAAAGCACTTATAAATATAAAAATAAAACAATATCATAATAAAAAATATAAAGATATAATGGCTTATGGTGATAGTGATCAAGGTTATAATGAAAGCACTTATAAACATAAAAATAAATCAATATCATAATAAAAAAGTATAACTATATTCTTAGTTGAAGTTTTCACAAATTTTTGCTTATCATAATTTTTAAATTAAATAAATATCTAACACTATTTAAAAAATACAAATAAAAATAAAACAAATTTTAAAATAATAAATTATTATTTACAAATAAAAAAATATAAAATATCAAAAATTATTATTTACAAAAATGAAAAAATATCAAATATCATAATATAATTTTTTTATAAAATGTCAAAAATTAAAAATATAGAAATATTATTATAATTTAAAAATATAGAAATATTATTATAATTTAAAAATATAGAAATATTATTATAATTTAAAAATATAGAAATATTATTATAATTTAAAAATATAGAAAATATTATTATAATTTAAAATTTATTAAACGTTGAGAAAGATTCAATTTCTCAAAAAAAAATAAAAGTATGTTTTTTTTGTTTCAAGGTTAAGAATTAATATGGATTTATGTTTGTGTTTAATTTATTAATTTTACATTGAAAGTGCATCGTGAATTTCTTTTCAGTTTTATTTTATAAAATGTTACATATATGGAACACATATCTTCCACCTTGCAGTGTAAAGTGCACTAACTTCTTACAACCTAAGTTATGGAGCACAAGTTGTTGTAGACTGCTCCTCTTTGTAGAATGCTTATCCACCTGGGACAACTTGTTGAAGAGGGGTTCTTGTGGTCCCGGTTTTTGCATACTCTGTGCCTCTGCTGATGCCTCTGCTCATGAGACTGTCACACATCTTTTTGTGCACTGTCCCTTCTTCATTTCTATTTGGAAGTTGTGTCAAACTACTCTAAACTGTGGGGCTATTTGGAATGGTCTTACTTTTCTGGAAACTATGCGGAATTGGGTTCCCCTGAAGTCTTTGTTCTGCGAGCTCCCTCTTTTTCTTATATGGGAGGTTTGGAAGTGCAGGAATGCGGCTCTCTTTCAGGGCACTCGTCCCAATCCCCACCGAGTTGTTATCAAAGCTATCGCTTTATTCAAGGTCTACTATAGAAGAATGGCTTGTAAAAAACACCGAATTCTCATTCCTCCGGTCTTTGAATCCGACATTTTTGTGGGGTTTTTTGACAGGGCACAGCAGCATGGATTATGTGGGGCGGGAATGGTTCTTCATATTTGGAGGGGACATTATCTATTTTTGCAGATGGGTGTTGGACATGGTTCAAATACTCTGGCTGAATTGCTGGCCCTTTGGGGGATTTTACGGTGTGCTCATCGTCGTGGGTTACTTAGACTCCAGGTGGTCAGTAACTCTCTTTGCATTATCCACTGGATTTGTGGGAAGGTCGTTTAAATGTTATTCAATTGGGGCAGTGGAAGACTCGTATCCAGGAGTTTAGGGGATCATTCGAAATGGTCTCCTTCTCACATTTGTATCGGGAGTTCAATCATGAGGCAGATCGATTATCGAAGCTGGCCATTGGTGCATTGGACGGGGTTCTACACTTCGTGGAGTTTGTGGATTACTCGTCGATGGACGAAAGAGACTTCCATCTCTTCTAACAGGACTCTCCCTTCTGTTATCGGTATTATTGGTGGCCTACTGTAAGGGTCTGCGGTCATTTGTGGACCCTGTGACTTTTTGTTGAAGGTTTTGTATGCACATGCTTGGTGCTAGATCTTTTTTAGGATAATGCTTTCTTGGTAGTTTCATTTCTGCATCTCGACAGTTACAGCAATTTATGCTATTTGTTGATTTTGTAATGATTTTGCAACTGGGGCTTATAAGGTACTCCTTACCTGAATCTCTTTGATGTAACTTTGATTCCATAAGAATAACAAGTTACTTTTTTTTCGGCTTGAAAAAAAAAAAATGCTTATCCCAAGATTCGGATGGTTCCCTTGTGCTTTTATTTTGCTACCTCGACATGAGATGCATAGCCTTATACACCGACAAGGCAATGGTCCATACATGATGAAATTGGGTGATGGTCCATAGCACATCACTTCTCTCTTCTAGACTATCTCGATTGCTAAGGGCATTAAGTGCCAATGATACACACTTCTTTTGCTTCTTGTTGGTGGCATATCAATGAGACAACAAATCTACTCCTACTTGACTAATATACATCCCACCTCCACGAGATCTTAGAGCCAACATCGATCCATACAAAGTACTACTCCCCCAATGCATGTCATATTTCTATCCGCCAATTCGATCAACAAAGGGGGATATTTACGAATTCTAGGCTTCTAAATTTTGCCCCATGGCCATATTACAAATTCATGAACAATGAAATGCGTGTGCAAATACATAAATGGAAAACACAACGTAAATAAACTATATCCACACACAGTTGATGCATATTAAGGAATATTTATCACAGGCATAAAATAAAATTATTGCACATTCAAATACGAAGATAATACTTACCTTTAAATCAAGAAGATCCAAGAAATTGGCTATATAAAAGCAATATTCCACCCAACCATAGGCACTCTGTCCAGCATATACTCTTTCTACTAAGAGAATACCCCCAAGTTGGGCTATGAGGCCACTAAGGCGAAAGAAACACCTACAGGCTTCTCTCTCTCTCGAACCACAACCCATTATGCTCTCAATGATTAGCTAAAGCTCATTTAGAACTCTACAGGAATCTCACCCATCCATAATAGCCATGGCACTCCTTCCAAGTGCCACATACAACACAAGCAAGGCATTTCCCTTCACTGATCCACAATTATCTCAAGAAATCCAACCCTTCAAGTTCTTACGAGTGTGTGCAATAAAAGTTCATTGTATGATGTTGGAGAACTTCATGTAGCATTAATTTGTGGCTTCTCAAGCATAAAAATGTAGCAAAACTCAATGGGTAAGGGTTCCTAGCTTTCCCAACCTCTATGCTCACCTACCACCATCTCTTTTTCACTCCAATATGTAGCTCTATTTCCAAATTCGAATTTCTAGTTATGCACAGTCTCATAATTGGTAATGGCAATGGTATGAACAACAAAAGGAATAATTTTGAGTAGTGTAGAGACTGTTGTCCCAAAATCTGCATAATGAATAATGGATATAGACTCTGTTATCCACTAAATTGTCCTTAGTGGATTCCAAGTGAACCATCGAAGACTTGAACAATTTAATTTTTCATCATCCGTGTTCTGAGATCCATCAAGCCAAAAAAAATTGACCCTTTGTAATTTTTGCATGTCCAGACCCCTGCGAGGAAATTGTAATAAGTTGGTATAGCATGAGTTTTTTATGAAAGGTTTGGCCTTAACGTTTGTTATCAGGGGAATACTCTAGAGTGTTTTTTCCTTAGGGATTACGCGTTACTATTCAGTGACGTATAATTCCCGAACTTTTCACTCACACCTCCAAAGCTGGAGTGCTTCCATGATGACGAATTTTGAGGGGTTATTAAAACCTACTGAAATGTATTTTGTAATATGCTAGCCATCAGTATTGAGTCATATGGACATGCACTAGGTCCCCTAGGATTTTTGAGTCATTCTAAGAAAATTAATTTTTCTCGGTTTATGAGTTTTTTTAATAATTTAATTAAAAAATTAGAAAAGTGATAAAAAGATGTGTTAGGAAGTGAAAGTGGACATGTGGGTGCTTGTTTTCTAACCCAGAGCACCCATAAAACCCCTAAACCCACTTTTCATAAGTATTGTGTGATTATTATTCACTTAGTTAATTTTCTCTCCAAAATATTAAAAAGGTAATTTTTAATTCAATAATAATGGATTTGGAGCAAATCCAAACTCCTACAAAAAAGGTGGGTGGTATGGTGAGTTGGCCCAGTTGACTTGGCAAAGACATTTAAAGAAGATCCCAATCAATATTGGAGTGTTGTGAGCATTGATTTGATTGGGAAGAAGTGACAGCCATCCCATTGAAAACCACTGCAACCACCATATCAATCATGATTTGGATCCTACACTTGTCATTTGATGCCCTAAATGGCTCTCTTCTTCACAAATTCGTATTTGTGGTTGGAGAGGTGTCAAGGGGAGGTTAAAAAGTGTCAAATGGTTGGAGAAATGTGTCATTAACCTCCCCAAACCCCTCATATGTGTCAACAAGCCTTTTCCAAGTGTGTCAATGCATTTCTCAGTGTCAAAGAGGATCTATCTTGGGAAATGCACCTCCCCCTCTCTCCTTTTTCTATATAAGCAAGGTCTCTTGCTCCATTTTTCCCATGGATGCATAAAACCTCTGCTATTTTGTACATTGTGCTATTGAGTAATATATTTTCAGATTTTGGAGGTCCATCGGGTGCATCTTATGTTGGAATGTTACACATATGAGGTGATATTGTTGCTATTTTATGCTATTTCATGCTTTCATTGTGAAGATTTAGTCTATTGGATATAGAAGCAAACATTTCGGTTGTAAGTTGTTTGTTTATGCTTAGATATTAGGAGATTCGAATGTAATCGACTGTATTCAGTTATACTTAGATTCATTTGGTCTCATTTTAATCTAACGTACTAAGTTTCACATTGTTTTTTGGCAAGTTTCGGCATTGTTTTCGCTGCAGATCTAAAGGCTCAAGGAGATTGAGAACTCGGTTGTTCTTCTTGTTCTTGTGCAGCCATCTTTCTTCTAACACTTTTTGTATTTGAGAGATCTTTCAAAGCTATTTGCAAGAGACAAGGGCATTGGAAAACAAAGTTTCGTCCATCTCTCTAAAACAAATTCTCTTTTTTTCAAATTTTTTTTGCTTTGCTTAAAAAGTAGATCCATTCTCATGCTTAGTATTTAGATCCATTCTTCTTTCAGCATTGCAAACTAGTTTAGATCTGATATTTAAATCAAAAGTCTTATCATTCATTAGATCTAGGCCAGATTCAAGATTTTCTATACTTAGAAAAAAAATTCGAAATTTTTCTAAGTGTAAAATTTTTCAAAATTTTTATTTTTTCATTGTCTTTCCCATCATATTTCCACACTTTTAACTTGCTGGTTTTTAGCAGGTCTGCACATAAAAGTGACTTTTTGGAGTGAGCAAGACCATCAAAGAAGGCTTAAAACAAACCGGTGGACACCCAATTTGTTGTAAAATTTTTGTATACTATTGTAAGTTCTTAGATCCAAGTTTAATGGACTAAGAAGCATTTTATTTCAGCATTCAAATTGTAAAAGATTTAAACGATAGCAGTGGAGCAACCAGCACCCACATCCCATCCCCCCTGGCGGGATTTGTGTATTTTGTCAATTTTTGTGTGACTGAAATTTTTCTAACTCCACCCATTCACACACTCACTTTTGAAGTGCAGGGTGTATCTTCCATTTAATTTCACAATTTAAATCATTTTCATTTTCACAGAAGTAGAATAGAAATAAAACCGTCTTCATCGCCACAAAGTATGCTCTCACCTTCACCCAAAGGCAATTTTGCTGATTAGTGAAGGTTGATCAGAAAGTGATGCATAATATTGGCCATAAATATCTTTTTATTTGCAAGTTTTGCATTTCAAATTCATAAGTCTCTTGAACTTAGCTGAAAAGCAAGTCAAGAGCACTCTCTGTCAGAGGGACGATGGTTACTCGCTTCTAATTGGAATAAACTATTTGCCTACACTGCGTATGCTCTACCCACCAGCAGTACATCTGAGCTGTGGGATACCAAAAGCAGTTGGAAGCACTTTTTAACTCTCACATTTAATTTAATCAAGTCACCTAATAAAATTAACTACCCACAACATAGTGAAAATACGGCACTTCAAGACTAGTTTTTGGTGGGGAGGTTTTGCCTGGAGGCGCCGAATAGTTGTACTCTGACCTTGGGGCACCGTTAGACTACATCCTTGTTGGTGTAGTGTTGAACACGCGCTCAGGTTATTGACAGTCTGTCATGTCCTTGTACAGAAACACCAAATTCTAGATTTCCAGACATCCATCTCTGTCCCTTTACGGTATATCGAGAGTTCCCCTTTTCTCCCCTAATCAAGATTCATTTTAATAATTTAAAATCAACCAAGAGACAATTGCACAACATTTCATTTTTCCAGCATTTAGAAATTTTGTACTGTGTTTTGACTCCATAAGGCACTGGTTCTTGCACTTTTCATTTGCTTTATATCAATCAAGTATTTGTGCATCTTTATAATTTACAGTGTTATTTGAACTTATGCTGGTGAAAACTTTCTTAACTATAGTTGCAATTATATCTTGAACCTCAATCAAAAACTCCCAAAAACATCAATAAACAACTCATCACTTAAATGGGAGACCCTAACAACCTTAGTAACTTTCCATAGGGACTACCCCCCTTGGATTTCGTTGGGAATTTTGCCTAAACGGAGGAGTCAAGAACCAAGTGACATACTTGACTCGAGACTTGCCACCAAGGACACACCGAGCGGTAGCATAGATTTCTGGTGCGACAAAGATGGTGTGTAATCTAGCGGCAACAAACTCCAAAAATGAAAAAACGGTGGAAAATACAACTGACAACATCTGAACATATAAGAGAGAACTCTTATAGCAATCATAAAAATATATTCATCCCATGCTTCCATAACTACATCAGAAGACCTTCCTCATCAACCTCACACATGCATTTAATAATTGGATAAAACAGTCAAAAGGAAGTAACTAGCTCATTTAAGGCACATGGCAGCAATTGCATGAGTTCTAAGGTTGACACTTGGCAATAGAGGATTTAATCTCTCATAGGCTCCCTTTCCTCTTCCCCTTTAGTGCTCTTTACACAACCATCTTGGACCATAAATATTATTTCCCAACATAATATTTATCTAGATTTTACATCACCATGACAAGCCAACCACATGGTCCATATAAAGATATTTGTATCATACATACCTAGCCAATCACTATTCGAGCCTTGGCCTTGAGCTCCACACTAGGAATCCATACAAGCACATTTACATCATTTTACATAATTTAATTCATTACATTACAAAGGTAATGTTATCACATTTTATGTTGGCAACAGCTTCCATACTGCAGACTGTGCGGTCGAGGACCGCACAATACTTTTTATTTTCTAGATCAGGAGATCAGTCGCTTTAAGATGAGGCATTTTGTTCAGATTGCCCCTAGTAGACATATCAGAGGGGACAGAGAGTTGGACTTACCATCTACCACAGGGTTACCTTTCCTTGCCAGGCTTTGACACAAGCCCATTTGAGACAGTTGCCTAGTCTTGTTCTGATCGAGATTATCACAGTACAGTGCTGGTTTATTATGTGCCTGGATTCAGCAGAGATCCAACTCAGATACAGGTTTAGTAGCAGCAGGTATATGGTGCAGCAGGTATTGCATTTGATGATTATTGCTCATGTTGTAGATTAGACTTATTTATACTTGTTAGTACACTAACTTTGCATGAGATGATATATTTGGTGATCTAGCTATGGTATGATGTGATTGGGCCCTTGGTGATGTCAGTCCACCCCTTCGGTTAGACTTATGTATATGCACGCTAAGTCATGTCCTCTCTACTTGGCATAGACTTGATCACTTAGCGCCTCTCGGTAGCTGACTTTAGCTCCATTATCACTTTCCCCACTCATCCGACTCATCCATGATACTTGCTCCCGACTTGGATTCTGATTTGTGATACCCAGGACCCCTTTCCCCACTGATCTCTGAGTTTTCCATGACTCCTTGTTTATTGTGCCTTGGCTCTTTAGTGTGTGAGATACACGGTTAGACCTGGGATTTGCTCTTGTCGGTTGCCCCCGATGTTGCAATGCAGATAGGATTGTGTAGCCTCACCAGGTGTTCCCCATTGGTCATTGAAGCATGTATTGCTCACCCCCATTACCTTTGCAGTATGAGCACCATGTTTATATCTTTTGAGATATGTATGTAGCCCAAGAGGGCCATGAAGAAATAAAGAAATGAAATGTAAATCAGGCTAAAAAAAAGCCATTGTATTGTAAAATGTAAAATCTAGCCAAAAAAGGGCTAAGTATGAAACTCATTGTAAAATCCATGCAATGTGTTTATGAACACACATGGATTCTGGTCAGCTATACATGTCAACATTTGTAGTGGTTATTCCTCACCTAGTCCTACAGGACAAGGAGGTGGGAAGGAGCAAGGGACAAGCTCAAGATTGCCCCCTAGAGTCTCAAGTTACGGTTTGTCGGACACCCAGTTTGGCGGCTCTAGAAAAGAACCTCACGGAGTCTTTGGATACGGATGTGAGTTGTGGGTTACTTGTTAGATGACTAGTGGTGGTTTCCCTGCACTATACCCATTTGTGAGGCACCGCCCTTCCCCGTGTTCTGTCATGGCATACTTACCTTAGTGGACACCGCTTTCCCGAGTTGTCCAAAGGGTCACATGATCTTCATCCTTGTCTTCCCATGTCCTTCGCCTTGTTGTCCACATCACCTAAATTCAGCCAAGTGGTCAATTATATAGATGTGCATAGCATTCCAATCTTTTGGAGGTGGTGGGCCCACTTCACCAGGGCCTTGTATTATCTCGAGATTTAATGTATTTTTTATCCTCATGTTATCATTATATTGCTTAGTAATGTACTAACTTGTATAATTGAGCCTTGTCACTTCATGCTTGCATACAGGTTCAGCCAGCACTATGGTTGACCAGATTTGACTTGGTCAAACTGAGTTGACTGGGCCAAAAATGGGCCGAAAAAATGTTGCGATCGGAATTTTGATTTCGATCAATTATTATCTACAGGGATCCCATATGAGCATGCAATTGTCGGAATTGCAAAATACTGAAGCATTTGAGAAATTTTTAATTATTATTGGTCAACTTTTACCTGTTTTAATTAAAAACTATGGATTTGAGGCAAATAATGCCAAAGTGATGGATCGAGGTCGTTCGAGTGGTCATCCCTACTACTTTTGGGGTCCACGATCGCATTGCAACAAACGGTTCAACAATTTGGGCACTAAAAGTGGATCAAAAGCCCAAATTTCATCTTCAGCCATATAAACCAGCAAAAATTATATGGAAAATCAGAATTTGACTAAGGAAACTATGGGCGAATGGCAAAATCAATGGTTGACAAAGGTAAAGGTAATTTCTAAGGTAATTTTGGTACGTTTGGACATTATAATTGGTGTTGTGGGGCCCTCATTTGCCAGCTCACCATGAGGGGCGAATTTGCCCATGGGGGGCGTTTTTCCACTTAGAGAAATTCATGATCTTTGTAATGTAATAGTGTGGGACCTTGTTGGTTGGTGTTAGGGGGATAAAACACCATATAGACACCCCCTAACACATGTTCTATTAGTTGTATGGACCCCACAAGGGGTCACTCACTCTACAAGTGCGTTATAGAGGGCAATTCGCACCCCCTCATGAGGGTGATCTCCTCCATTCGTTTTTTATGGTTGGGGATTGATCTCAACCCTCCATTTTGGGGGGAAATAGGTATTGAGAGCTGCATTCCTCTATAAGAGAGAGCACTCCTCCATTTTGTACTTCTTCTTGGCATTGTAGAGACCTGACACTGAGATTATAGAGAGACATTCTTACGGAGTTACTTGTGATTTTGGAGTAGGATTCTTCTTGTATTGACTGAGATCATATTTCTGATGCATTGTTGAGTTATTTGTGGTGTCCCCATATCTCCTTGAGCATTTTCGATTTGCAGGTGAAGCTGGCCACTAGGGGAAAACGTGGCTCCTGAGACCGGGTCTCCTTGCTAGCGTTTTTCTTTGGGTTCTTCAACAGGGAAGTAAATTTACTTTGATTGTCATTTGCTTTTCTCATTATTTGTCATCTCATTTGCTGGTTTATTGTTGTCATGTTGCCATAGAAACTTATTTCATCTTCTCCTTGGCAAGTACAAGAAAAACGCACTGGCGCACTGGCTGCTCCAAAAACGCTGAGGGGAAAACGCATTCTAGCTCTGCACTTGATCTTTGGGGTGTGTCTTCAGCACGGGAATACCTTCTCCATTATCCGAGTAATGATCTCTTCTCCTTTCTTATAATCTCTCTTTCATTGTTTGATGCTAAGCTGCAACCATTTAAAAAACCCCTAAAAATTGATAACTTAGGATTTCACCATAGCAACTAGTTCTAATTAAAAACCCAATAATGATATATGCTTAAACTTTCACATCTCAAGTTTCATTCGAATCCGACCCCGTTTACCCTTAGAATTAGGTGCTAGTTTCCTTCTGAATTTGCCCTCCTTGGGCATCTCAGCCAATCTCACTGTTGGGTAACTTTTTGGGTTGTGGGTAGTCTTGATTCCAGCTTAGAACGCCATTTTACCTTAGGGAATCAAGTTTCAGATCTTTCAAATTCCATTTGCCCGTAGATTTAGCACTGGTTCACCTGGAAAAAATGCCCCACTTGGGCGTTTTTCTCTCATTTCCTAATTGGGTTGATTTGGGGTTCTGGGTAGTTTTGATTTGAATTCTTATTGTCATTCTACCTTAGAAAATCAAGTACCATCTTTTAGAAGTGATTATAAACGTCAATTTCTTGCTGCCCTAGGACTATCTGACGCACTATTTCACCATTTCCCGGGGCAGTTCATTATAGCACTTCACTTCTATTTCATCATGTCTCCCTTAGTCATTTCAGCCATACAATCCTTATTATAATCTTGTGTTTCTTTAACTATTTCTGATTGTTGGTCACTCATCACATCATTCTCATCTCACTGCTTGTCTCCATTAATTGGCTGAAATCAAACAAGGAGCCCATTTACACTCATCCCTTGCTCTTCATCTCTCATTCTTTTGTGTTTGGGTGTATTTGTTGTCTCTCAACCATCACTGGTTGAGCAGGGTCTCCCCCTTGACTTGGCCAAGGGCCTCGTCTAAAGTGACAGTAGCCTTGTCCGGTGTGACTTTTGTTCATTTGAGCGGAGGACCTGGCTATTGCCGGTTACACCTTCCTAGTTGTCTCCTCTACCGTCCCTATTGGGATACCTACCACAAACAGCTAGAGATTGTGTGATAACAGGTAAAAATGGGAGTATTACAATCCCCTCTCCCTCGAAATAACACCGTCCTCGTTATTCTCTTTATTTTAGTAAGATTCCATTTGTAATGTATTTCTCTTCAAGGCCACTTTGTCTTGTTGGTAGCTATCTTGGACAACAATGATCAATCATTCCTTTGGACTACCTTGAAACACCTCTAAGGCCTTTAGCACTTCATCACATACCTATTACAATCATTACAAGAAAATATGCTCATCATAGCGATTTTAAGCAACGCTTGATCCATTAACAAACATTCAAATTTCATTACTAAAGCATATATATTCGTAACACAAGATAAAGTATGCAATAAGCTCGATACTTATCTGTATGAACATATATTTGCTCCATATGGCTTTCCATGGGTGAGATCCAACATACTATCTTCTTTGACACACCCAAGGTATTTACATATACCTATAATGCCTTATTGACCCCAGTTAGCACATAACATGAATCTCTCACTTAGATTCATTGAAGTTGCCTATTCCTTGCAATCACTCACCATTTAGGCTCAAGCATCCCCTTCATTGATCCACAGTTCCCTCACATGGTCCATCCTTTTCCTAGGCTTTCTTACACAAGAAGAGCATCAACTCACAGGCATTACTACTGGGGCATCCCAGAAACAACCCTTAACATAGCATAGCTCATGGGGATCAAGGCATATCATAAGGTTCCAATGTCATTATAATTGAATTCTCCCATTTGCTTGCAAGCTTTTAACAACCATCATCTGCCCTCACTAGATAGATCCATCATCTCACATGTATTACACACATAATTACCATGAGATGACATCATAATAATTTCAAATAGAAATTCTCAAATATATTTCATATAGAAACCAAATTTCCCAAACATGAGGTCCTCATAAATTTCAATTAGAAATTTCTCAAATCTATTTCATACAGAAACCAGATTTCACAAACATGAGGTCCTCATAAATTTCAATCAAAATTTTGTTAAATATGTTTCACACAGAAACCAAATTTCACAAACATGAGATCCTCCTCATAAATTTCAATCAAAAATATCTATTCCATACAGAAACCATATTTCACAAACATGAGGTACTCCTCATAATGTTTGGCTTTTGCACACGATAGCTTCCAATCTTTATTATGGACTTGCACACGTCATATCCAAGACAATTCTACCGGCAATCTAAACTTTTCAATCCGCCAAACAAGTTGTAAGTATCTATGCATATAATCATTTCATTGCGACTATAAGGTGCCACATTGGGAACAGAGGCAATAATTCATAAGGACAGAAAAATATAGGCATCAAAGCACACTAATCCCATTAATAATGTACATATTTATACAATGAGATGACCATTAGGTTCAACTTCGTAAGTGGCCTCTTGGACTCTCGGGTGACAATTAGTCTACCCGCAATGACTTATGGTCTACTTAGCACGTGAATGGGGCACAATAATCCTAACACCAAGGATTAGGCTCCAACAAATCCCCCCTTAATCCCAAGGGTGAATATGAGTCCAAGAAAAAGAAGAGAGTTAAATAGCTGAAAGTGGACAGCTATCACTTACTGAACATTTCCATATTGAACATCCTTTACCAAGAAGGTTAGCTAGAAGCTTGCACATGCTTCTGCTAAATACAAGAGCTCTCTAAAGGGATGGTTTTGGATGACCACCAACCGAAAGGGGCTAGCAGAAGTTGAAATCTTCTACTATGTGTGTGGTTTAATGCTGACCACAAACTCTCGAACTTCGCTACAACACTCGCTCAGAGGTTCTCTGGAACTTCGCTCGAAGGCTCAAAGGTTATGTCTGGAATGGTGGTTTTAGGTTGACCACAAACCAAATGGAGAGATGAAAACAGAAAGTGAGCAACTACCACTTGCTGAACATTTCTAGCTTGACAATATTTTGCCAAGTAAGTTAGCTAGAAGCTTACCAGTGCTTCTGCTAAATGAAGGTGCTCTCAATATCGGTGGTTTTAAGATGACCACCAACTATGGAGCTCAAGCAAACATAGCTCTTCATAGGATCGCTTGTTCCGGCTCGCTTGTACTCGCTCACTTGTTACTAACGGTCTTCATTCCCCCCTGTCAGGAACAATGTGAGGAGAGAAGAGTCTCATGGTGTCACAACTAGACACAAAACACATGAATACTCTATGTCATCTATATCTTCTATCTTCGTGATACATGCATTTGTAGCATTCTGAATCCGATGGCTTTCCAAACTCACTATGGCTCAGGCTCGCTTGATATGACTTACGTGAGGAAGGTTGTGAATGTTTGTTGTCAGAGGGACAAGACTTCGAAACTTGAAGCCTGACATTATGTTCCCCCTTATTAGGTACAAAGTAAGAAGCAGTACAATAATTTGTTGCAAGTTTCACTCTTGCAGGTTTCTTCAGCTTTTCACATCGATCTGAAAAATGGTTGCGCTTCCCGCAATGCCGACAAGGATGAAGATCAAAACACTGATATTTCATATGGCTAACATTGTCACAAGGTTGGCGTTTGAAACTCTGAATAGGTTGTACATCTGACATGATTTCACTATTTTCTTGCATCTGATAGGAATCATCTTCAAACAAGGGGTTATTCTGAACAAGCACTAGTTCATAATGCTAATTCCTGTGTTGTGCATCTTCCTCTTTTGTTTTCAAATTCTACAATTGATTTATGACAGTTTGGAGTGTGTCTTTGTTGATTGTGATCGATTCATTTGCAGCTGAATGTACTAGATTATTCAACAACTCTAATGTTTCCTATGTTTGAGACATAGTGAAGACAATTTGAGGCCTCCTTCAGTAGGTAGGACCAAGTACAAAGAGTCAATCAGATTAAGGGCTTCTTGCAAATCTTCCCTTTACAAGTAATGTTTAAGCAGATTCAAACTTAAAAGAGAAGGGGTGTCGGTCTCAGCCGAAAATGCACGCACATACAATGTACAATTCAACTTGACCTCAGTTTTGGTACTATACAAAACCACATATGCATGTACCAAGACAAACACTAGAACTTATGAACAAAACACAATTGCAAGTTACATTTACGGTTGTTGAATTGAGGAATCTGCTATACCTGACTGATGTAAAACTTCTCTTCTTTTGGAGCACCTGTAGCAACAAGCTGCAAACTTGCTTGGATCATTCAAAAGGCACACTAAACTGATCTCGAATCTTCTTTGCAAGCTCACTTCTGTCAGTTAGCTGCAACTTATCTTCAATGATGTAGAATAATTGATGGCTAGAAAAAGAGTTATCAATATTGCACAGTGCATTTTAAGAAGTCGTGTGCACTATGCAAGCCTGCATACATATTCTGCAGCACCTTTAAAACAATTCTGCAACACTATTATACAATTATGCAAATCCAATTATGTTTTACTATGCAAATCAATCAATTCTACAATGCTAAAAACAATTTTGCAACAACATGCAAATTGATTCCGCATCAGCATACAAATTCGGAAGCATCACACAAGTTCAATTCTGCAGCCGTATATGCAAATCACTTCTGCAGCACTATACATTTAGATTTTCAGCGTTGTCATTTAGTTCTTCAATACTATAAATTCAAATCCGCAATGCTATTACACATAGATTTACATTCATCGTTGTCTCTAGCTCAAATATTCATCAACAATATGTGAGTAAGCTTTCAAGAAGTTAGCATTCTGTCGACTCAATCTAGACAACTCTATCTTTACATTCAAAAGATTCATGAAATTCTTCAATCTTGTAATGGCTTACCAAATTTTCATCTCTTTCAATTTTTCAACTTTAACACTACCAATTTGGTCACCATGTTAAAGTAATCTTCAGTAACATGTAATCAGCAATAGAAAAATAATTAACTTGTTTAATTAACCACAAAAGAGACAAGTGAGAATACTTACCTGGGGTATGAAACCCTTCCTGTTTTAAACTCCGAATTTGTACTTTCAAAAAAGATTGTGCCTCTCAGAGGCCAGTCAATCACTAGGAACCATACGACCCTACTAGAGGGTTAGTACAAACCAGAGAGAGAGAGAGACGACTGGTTGAGGTATAGTCAATGACCATCAAAAACACAATGAAAGTCTCAAGCAGAACTTATCACAAACCTCAACAAGCCTTGACACCACAGATCTAACCACAATTAGATCTCATTAAGGTTTTAACACAGATCCAAAAATAAAGGTAGATAAAAAAACAAATTAGGTCTCAGAATTATAGATATGAAATAATAAGGTCATAGCACAGTGGGTTTTCCAAAAGGGCTCACGGCCTCTACAAATATTCACTCAATTGACAAACAATCCCACAGGGTCCATGACTTTCACAGGTCAACCCTTAGATGATTGCGGCCCTCTCAAAAACCAAAAGGACTGGTCATAAATAGTCAGTAAGGGAAACCAATCTCTGCAATAAACCCTTACACAGGTCCAACATACCTCAACAAGCTTCTGGTTAGCAAATCTAGCTTCAATCAAGACTTATCAGGAAGATCAAACCTTAGTCAAGACTTAAACAGGCTTAGAGATAGCAGATCGGGCCTCAAGTGAGTCACAGCTAGTTAAGAATAAAGCTCGGCTAAGTAGATCAAGGTTCCAGAATTCCGCGGGCTAGCAGATCTAGGCTTACGGCCTCTTTAACATGTACAAATGCAGTACATAACAATCATATCAATAGAAGAAAAGGTCTTGTTATCACACAACTTGTAGTTGTCCCTAAAGGTATCCCATCCGAGACGGTAGAGGAGATGGACAACTAAAGAGGTGACCCAAGAATTGCAACAGTTCCTAATGCACGTTGGGTGTCACAATAACCGAGGCACTCTTTCACTTTAGATAATGAAAAGTCAAGACCAAGGGGGAGACCCTAGCCAATCAATGAAGATTAGCTAATACAAAGGTTCCTAGGGAAATGTGTAAGTGAGGTTACAGAAACCAATGCATGAGTTAGATTAAGTGGAGCCAAGAGTTAAGTATGGTTGAAAAGGCTTAGGATGTGACAAGGGTTCAACCAAAGTATGATTTAGGCCACTTATTAGAGCTTAATGGATAGATCTAGCACCATGAAAATACACAAGTGGGGCCCACTCCTTAAAAAATGGAAAATGGTCCAAATGGGGCCCACTTGGTCAAATTAGGGGTAAGATGGTACTAAGTGGATGAGACAAGGTAGATCTATGGATCTAAGGCAAGATAGTCAACACCCACATACGAGATCTAGGAAAAGGCCACTAACCCAAGGAGTGCGAATTGCCCAAGGGAAACTAGTGCCTTTAGATGGAGGGGAAAATGGAGTCCAAAGTATGCCAAAATGTAGATCGGGGTAGTTAAGGCAATTATCAAGGTGGGTTTAGGATGGCATGCCCAAAGATGACCTACATCTCCATAGATCTAAGATTCAAAATGCATCACCCAATGACCCAAGTGGGGCACAACCCTCCAAATGAGGAATGGGGCCCACAAGGAAAAAATCAAAGGGGTGAAGCACTAGGGATAGGTTATCAAGGTAGATCTATGCAAATCAAGTTGGATATCACCTACCCAACTCTTGGAAATAGCCCGAATAGCTTCCCTCAAGGAGTGCGACCTCCCTCAAGGAGGCTAATGTGCCTTGGAAAGTGTGACAAATGGATGCCAATCCACACCAACCTATAGATCTGAATTGCCGTGGATGCTATAGAGATGGGTTTTCAATATTTTCCCCAAAGCCAAGCTAGATCCAAGTAGATCTAGGAAAAAGTGAAAAATGAGGGTTTCGAGATCTAAGAGAGTAGATGGATAAGATAGAAGAATATCATACCTCATGGAACATACCTGGAAAATGAAGATGGAAGAGGCTTGAGATGAGGATTACTTCCCACAAAGATCAAATGCCAAACTTTGATGAGCCCTTCTTGCCAACATTTTGCCTCCTTCAACCAAATCAACCTCCCTATTCCTATCAATCAAGGACACAAAGATCAATCAATCAATCAAGAATGGGATGGGATGCAAACAAAGAGATGAGAAACATGAATTGTTGGTACAAAGACAAAACAACTCCCTGTCACCCAAAACGTCCTCTTGAAGCTTGAAGGGTAGGCCTCCCCACCAATTCGCACTCCTCAAAATTGCCTTCTTTGCCTACAACACAATGTTAATTGAAGATAAAATCAAGATGGCCACCAATGTTTGTCAGTGCAGAGGAAGAAGCATTTACAATCACCACAAGCATTCCAACTCCAAGATCCAAGATGCCCAAGAAAGTATTGTATTCCAATAGCCAAGAGCCAAAAATCTCTAGATAACTTTTACAATAGGGGGTCTCCTCCTTATATAGGATAATAAAGACCAAAACCTAAACCACAAAACCACTTTACAATACGAGTGGTTGAGATCAAAAGATCAACAAATAATCAATGGCTAAGATGAGCCTACAATACATCACATGGATCACTCAAAGAGAGGGTGACTTAATCCCTCAAAAAGACTCATGGATGGTGACATCATCACTAGGAGGGGGCTAAAACACATGGGCCCACCTCATATGACATGGACATGACTAAAGAAGCTCATGGTGGGGCTAGGAGGCATCAACCCTTACTAGCTCATCCCCATGGCACAATAATATAAAATAATGTGTCCAAAATAATACAAATGATCAAATCCTATCTCCAAAACTGATAGAGGCATGCAATAAATGGCCTCCTGTGGCCTCTGTGGATCCCACTGACTGATGCCAACTGACTGGAAGATTTGTTCACCATGGAAGACCTCTTTTAAGACCGAGTGCCAAAACCTTGCCTCAATTGCCCAAATCGAATTCCTCACTAACCCTTTTATTCCATTTGTAATCTGCCTCAATAACTGTGAAGCTTCCCAAACTGACACTTGGAGTGCTTGCGCTATCAAACTGAGCCCATCAGGATGTCTGGAAGAGGGGTATAATGGTAAAATCAAGTGGTTGGACCACCCCCTACTCATACAGCGCCCTAGGTGAACTGGCCTCTCATGCCCCTGCTGGACAAGCTGGGAAAACAAGCCCAAATCTGGTCAACAAGTGGATAACTGCCTCTATCTTTGTCAGAACTGCCCGGAACTGAATGATAAGTGTCTCAATGGATCCATAGGACCCAAATCCACTAGAAATGTGTACTCATACACCATGGGTTGACCTGAGGGGTCAACTGTAGGGTCCACCATACCTGGACAGTGCAAAATCTGATGATCTGAAATAATAATCAAATCTGCTGAACCGCATCAATCATCATCTGAATCATATGTCCACCATATGGTATCATCAATAAGAGTATCTGGGACCATCAATCATCATCCATAAGTATACATGGTCCACATAATCACGGATCCCAAGAATGACCATGGTCAAACTATGTTTGACTAGGTCAACATACAACCAAGGACAAGATTATATCAATAGACTAAAGACATGTTCCTTTAATCACATTCACATATTAGCTTAAAGTACATCATCATTCCATGGAAGTTTAATACATATAGATATTTAATGTTATTTATACTTCACTTGCACAGAAGCTTTAATGACATACTCACCCACTGGACATGGTCTAACTGCTAGCTAAGGGTGAAGGCTAAGACAAGGTTGGGCAAAGGGAATGACTTGACCAAACTTAACTAGGTGACACTTTGGACGGGGAAAGGGGGAGCTACACTCTGTGCCAAACAAATAACACAGGGAAGGGCTGTGCCTCACAAATGGATAAGTTGTTTAGAGAGTGTTTATTCAACTTAGGCATCATGTCTACATCAACCTGATCCAAGTTCATTCGGATCATTCATTTAATTTCATGGCCTTCTTGGCCTACATAACCCTTTGGATTTCAGATGTGCTAAGAAGCACAACTAGTCATAGCTTGCATCCAGGGCATGTTTATACATGTATAAGGTCAACAATAATAGATATAACTTTGAGTAACCATTGCTTTTTGGAACCTTTTATATTCTTCGAGGAATATTTTTAGCAGTTCATCGCTCTTGCCCTTTACTCATGTGTGTTTAAAAACACATTCTAGAGTTTACAGTTTCTATGGGCGGTATTTATAAAGATTTCCAATATAGGTAGTGACTAGGCGGTATTTATAAAGATTTCAGTTTTAGCCAACATCTCAAGTGACTAGGGGGACTTCTGCCCACCCTGGTTTTCTTAGCCGCAACTAGGAACTTGTGAGATGTCCAAACCTCAAAATGCAAGGCTCATCTTGCCTTCACATAATGATCACTGTCATCAACTTCAATTTCTGCTCATGCCCAATGTCTGCTCATACAATAGTTGTCATCAACTCCAACTACTGCTTTGTCATGTCAGGTATCATATCAAACTGTCAAACCAATGCTTGTCAAGTCAAAGTCAACTTCAATCTGCTATTCACAACTGCCCACTATATGTCATCACTGTGTATTTTAAGCATACATTACATCACTGTGTATATATTTCTATCATCATCATTTCACTGAGCATGATCATTGTGTACATCCAAGTCACTGTGTAGTTGCTTTGCTATCAATGTCCAGCCACTGCCAATCATCTAGTCAACTTCTCAAGTTGATCAACACTCATAGCTTGAACCTTCATCTATCCTCTGAAGTGTAAGAGAAATGCCAATGACATGTCCCGAAATATCAATCTTCTATATACACAACAATCTTCAGCAAGGATCAGTGTTTCATGTCTACCTTGAAATCATCCTTCAAGAGATTCAGTTATCAAACTTTATCCTTGCATGTGTCACTGTCAATTTTGAAGGATATGCCTAAGATAGAATTCTTTTGAGGCAACTCGAAATTTCTACTACAAAATGTGTAGCATTCTTCAGGCTTCATGTCAATTTCAGTGTGACTGTGTATGCTTGCTGCAACTATCACTGTAAAATTCGTACTCTGTATGTTAGCTGTAGCTATCACTGTAAAATTCGGATGCCCTAGAAGACAAAGATTTTTTAGTGTCTCTTGTATCCCAAACTTAGATATTCCACAAGTGTGGCGGCTGCTAGTCTCCTTAGAATTGTAACCCCAAAAATATATTCTGCTATAGAAGTTCGGGTCTGAGGCAGCCTCAGTCAAGCTCCACGAATTGCCTCAGATCAAATTAAAAATTCAGAGCTCTTCATCTTAATTTTTAAGTGAGTGACAAGTGTATATTTATATAGGTCGTTGAGGGCGCTTTTAAGGGTTGGCCGACCTATCCTTTAATGTTTTTATTGCTTAAATTAATGACTGGGTCGACTTAACTTAATTCTAGTTTAGTTTTCTTTTGACCGGGCCAACCTGCTATATATGTATTATATATATTGTGTTTTTCTTTGAAAGTTGGGCCAACTTCACCATTAATTTCATTTACAGCCTTCTTTGTACAATGTTGGGGTTTCAAGCATTTGAATGGTGTAGGAGTATCATCATCATGATAATGGTTTTAAGAGTATCATCATTATTGTCCAAGAGCAACCACATGTGTGGGTTCAAGACCCAAACCTCCAAAGGCACCAAGGACCCCATCATACCACCATTTGTATGCTTCAAGGGGTTATCTACTTTATCAAACATGCCATGTCAATATTTTATAAGCCAACATTGTGCATCCATGACAAAGTGAGGGCTCTTTCATGTCATCAAAGGTTCCATACATCATTGTCTTAAAGCACATCATCCCATTGTCATCAAGTGGTAGCATGGACCATCAAGCTATCATGTGTGGGCTTCATGATCCTATTAAGCCACAAATGACCACAGAATGGTTCATTTGGACCACCTAGTGTCCCAATGCCCAAACTACCCATGTCATCAACCTTTGTCACTCCTTTGTCATTAATGGCTTGTCACCAATGACAACCATGCTCAACAAACTCCCCCTTTGTCATTGATGGCAACACCTCCTCAATTTTCTACCCCTTTGACATTAATGAGAAAGGGCCAAACACTTAGCCATCAAAAACTTCACAAAGTCCAAAACAAATTGGATTCTTGAATACTGAAGTGTTTGCTCCACTTGGCATGAAGAATTTTTGTCTATAATCATGTCATGCTCCACCTAAGACAATGCTTGGTCTTCTATTGTTCCATCATGTCATTTTACTTTACTGATGTTATGCTCCCCCTATCAATGATATCATCAAAAGTTTGCTTGATCATATGTTGTTCTTGTCACTTTCCTTCAAGCTTGTTGAAGGATCTCTTGGCTGCTCCCCCTAACATAGATATTCCTTACTGTTTATGAGTGCAGAATTGTCTGCTGCCCCTTTCATGTCAAAGTACACAAATAGAGAGTGGCTTTCAAACAAACTTCAACACTGTTAGATTAGTCCTTGGAATCAGTTCTTAATTTTTCACTCGGCCGACTGCCTTAGAGCATAATTGGACAAGCTGCCTTCATAGTCTTCAAATCATATCATTCAGTCCTTACTGTGGCTACCCAAGTTAAAATATCAAAAATGTGCCACAAAGACAGTCTTCAAATTTTCCATACGGGCCTTCACAAGTTGATTGAATTTGTTAGCTGTTAATGAACTCCTACTACTACACTTTCATTCTTGATTGTCTTGACTGCTCACTATTTTCTCTGCTTGAAATAGTCATTACCTGCTCCATCATCCATACCTTTGAATGCCCCTGTAGGTTCTCATCATGTCTTATCATGACAATACTCTCATCTGCTCCCTTATACAAAAGCCTTTGACTTGTTGTAGATTGAGTTGATCCTTGAAAAGTATCGACATAAATGTCATATGCTTGACTGTGATTTACTCGTGAGATCTTCTTCTTAAAATGTCTTTGTATGCCTTAAAGTATCTTCTTCATGACCGTTTTCATTTTCGCTTCCTGTGGGTGTAGTTGCTTTACTAGAGGTCAGATCTTGTGTAACTTTGGCTGTCTTCAACAATGCTTGAAGAGTGTTGTTTCTAATCTTGGAATACCTTAACAAAATCACAGATAAAATCAAGTACTGCTTATGCCAATCATATATTAATCACCAAGGAGTCTCCTCATGTTGAGTTTGATTATAACCAACTATGTTCAATATAAGTCTTACAATCAGATACCAACAAGAGGTGTTTATTGAAGACACTTTTGCCAATTATATCCATAGCTAGAGAGAGTCATTGGTGCACTTTTTTTTTTGGATGAATGCATCAGCAAACATTTAATAAATTCATAAAAGGTAAGCATGCATCAATCCTCCAAACATCACCATGTTGCTTCACTTCATTTGCTAACCATACTCCCCCTATCAACATGCCAATTCTAACCATGATCGTTGGACCTGTTCCACAGCTTGGAGTAACCATCAATTTCCTTTGAGTCCATCCTCCACACTTTATGCACTCAAGATGTGCTAAGGCCTTTGAAGGACCTTGTTGTCTCCCAAAACTGGCATGCATGTGTTGAAGCCCAAAATGTAAACACACCAGCTCGATGACACTCTCGAAAGAGAAGCCAATGTCACCACACTCCTCTCTCCTCACTTCAGGTTGGCTCTTCTCCAACTCAAGGGGGGTATCGCTAAGATAGGATCGCTAAGGCAGGTGCGACGGAGGGCAAGGTGAACTGAAGAGGCTGCCTTAGGAAACGATTGTAACAGAAAAATGTATCTTGATTGAGTGATGGGAAAGTTGGGAGGATCAATCCTCGAGGAAAGGCCAGTGCCAGTATATCAGAAGGGCGAATGGAGTCAAAAGAGATATCAAAGGGCTTTGTGTCACACGTGACTGAGGGGGAAATATTGCATTATTGAGCAAGCCCTACTCAGTCTAGTGTTTGACAATTAGAAATAGTACTTCTTCTTCTCTAGCTGCAGGAGGTGCGCTATGCAAACCAAAGACCAATATTACACAATCAAACTAGATTAAATGCAAAGATCAATACCTGTGTATGCACGCTGACAAAGGGAAAAAGAAAGCAGATGCTAAGAGTTCTTCACCAAAGGGAAAAAGAAAGCTGGTTGCTAAGAATTCTTCACCTTCCAACGTGGTGGATTGTCACCCTTCTATGGCCTTTTACACAAATACCGAAAAGAAAAACGTAGAATCTTAAAAGTATTCACACTTATCAAAAACTCACAAGATCATGCCAAGAGATTGCTCAGTTTTTCCAAAAAAGGCCCATGGTATATTTCTATTATACTCAAGGGAAAAGATCCCATAAATTTTTCCATGTTACAAATGAAAGAGGTTATCCTCTTTATAGCCCCTAAAAGGCTCTCCTAGAAGAAAAATGAAATAATAATAAAAAAAGACAAAATATTGGGTGAGATCCACCTTTTCGGCTCCATCGAATATCAAAAAGGTTCTAAAATCCACTAAATGCTCCTACCAACGTAGAGGACAACTCAGCAAAGGAACTGCTACATGCTCCACGGCCATGTTGACAAATAAAAACCCCTAAATCACATGAAACTGCAGGTCCAAAAGAAAACACTTAAGGTTGAAGTCAGTTTCCCACTAGACATGCGAATGGCTGCCACTGAAATAGGTGATGACTTATCCATCGGCTGTCAACAGGTGTCGAGGATGAAACCCAAGTGGCTACATACTTTAAAAACTAAGACCAACCGCGCCCAAATCTGGATTCAAGTAATCCGCAGTGAACTCGGTGATAAGAAAATGACCACCGCTTTAACTTCCACTATGTTAATTAATTTGTTGAACATCGAGCTCGACTAAGTGACAGATGGTGTGGATAAGAGTTTACCAATCGGCTGCAAAAATAAAAATCGATGCGTGGGTATAAACAGTGATGCCACTGACCCGTGAACTGCTCAAAAACCCTCAGGTAAATCCCAGTTGGTAATCGGCTCAGCGTGGAACTCAACACAATACTTGGTTGCTATCACGTACTCAAGGAAAAAATGGAAAATCGCGTGGTAGGTGGGCACTGAAATAGCATGTGGTCACGGGATGTGAATTGAGCCATCCCCACCACATGGTCTCTCTATTTTTCAAATTTGGTCTGCGATAACCAAGAGAAGCTGAGGTTCTCATGCACTCACGAGGTCAGCACACGCATGCCAGTGTTGGGAGACAACAGACCTCAAACATGGCTTTCCATATGGAATCCATCTTCTTTGCACTGATTAACTTCTACTAGGTGCAACTATTCAATCTTCTTCACCCCTACCTGTTTCTTGGCACTTGTCTTAGCATTTGCTCCTTCATTATTATTTGTCTTCCCTGTTTCATTGGCTCTTCTAGCTGATGTGAATGAGGGACTCATCATAGATTGTTTTCTTGGACTTGCACAATCTTGGGCTTTATGACCAAAGCCACTGCAACTATAACATCTCATAGTATGACAATGTGCAGCAATGTGACCAACATGATTGCATATCCAACATCTAACTGTGTTGTTGGGACTTCCAACACTTCTTCTTTCATAGAATCTACAATCAATAGCCTTGTGACCAAAATTATTACACGAATAGCAATAACCATTAAAACCATCTTCATACCTGAGAGCTTGATTTCATCTTCAAGTTGTTTCTCTTCGAAATCTGCTTTGAGGAGTGGGACCAACTCCTTGACGTCTTTCTGATCTTTTGAAGTATTTTTTATGTTATGCAGGTTCTTGCTGAGGAGCTTTGCTTCCGTTCGTGGACATTGAAGGGCTTGCTTCAGGAGTCTTAGGAGACCATGTGCCAACCTCATATTTTCCTTCTTCCTTGTTGTAGCCAAGACCGGATTTGTAAAATGGAGATCTTTGACAATCCAAGATATTATCAAAGGTAGATGAGTTGTTTTTGAATTTGACATAGGCACTTGACTTTTCATTTTTCTTCCTGAGTCCAACCACTTCCTTTTCAAGATTTTCACAAGTCTTCACTTTTTCATCCAATTGGTTCTTCAAAACATCTTCCATCCTTTTGGCTTCCTCAAGTTGAATCTTCAAATCAACATTAGCCTTCCTAGTTTCTTCAAGCTTTTCTAAATCTTCACTACGCTTTCCTTGACTGATGAGTTTGGCTTTAATCTTCCAATTTCATCTTCTTTGTCTTTTAGCTCATCTTGTAAATCTTTGTTCTTGTGTTTCAGTTTCTTGAGAAATATCATTGTCTCATATTGGTATTTTCAAAGGATCTCAAAATTTTCTTTTTGACCTTCAGATTGTATTTGACGTCAATATCCATTAGGGTACATGCAAATGCATGATTGGCTTTCAACAGGTCTTCCTTATCATCTTCTGTAAGTAGAATTTCAACATCATCACATTCAGAGCTACTACAATTAGAAGAATCCTTACCTTCCACGATGTTTAATGCTTGCACTTCTTACTTTACATCTTCAGTGGGCTTGACTTTTGTTTCATTCTTTGTGTCTTGGTTTCTTCTTTGGTATTCACTTTCCAGCTTAAACCATAGGTCTTTGGCTGAAGTGTGTTCTCCTACACTCTCTTTGACATAGCTTGAGAGTCCATCCACCGGAAATTTCAAGGCAATGGTGTTGTTCTTCTTGGCATCTTTTTGTGCAGTTGTCTTGGTCTTTTTGTTGGACGGATTGGGTGGATTGATCACAATATCCCAGACACCAAACTTCTTCAGATAAGCTTTTATCTTGCATCTCCATCCAAAGTAATATGTCATATCAAATTCTGGAACTTCATCATTTAATAACTCTGCTTGTCCTTCCATTGCGTGTCCACGGATCTCCTTCAAGCTTGTTATGCTCTTGGTGAAAACCTTGCTCTGATACCAATTGTTGGACACAATGACATACTAAGAGGAGGGGTGAATCAATGTGGTGGCACTCTTTTCAATTTTCACTTCTATAAACTTAAGCTGAGTTCATCATATGCACAACACTATCAACTAATCAATAGATGTCTATCTACATAAACATGTCATCAACAAGAGACAACACCAAACAAGTATAGTAAGCTTTATTTATAATTTGATATAAATTACAACGAAGACTTCAATATTCTGATTACATCAGCACCAACTAACCAAAGAGAACCAACTTCTGTAACAGGTCCCACCCTGGTTTTCTTAGCACCAAATAAGAAGTGGTGAGGTGTCTGTTATCAACTGTATCTATACAATAGTTGAAACCTCATTGAGCCGCCAGTGTTGGAACACATCAGTGTTCACTTCCAGAGTATCTGGGTTTCAAATATTTGGGTCTAGCCAGTTTTGGCTAGCCGATTTTGTTTTTGAGTCGACATGACCATGGCCCCATGGGGGTTTGTAACAAAGTGTGCTAGTAGGGTCTGAGTGGCTCGGTTCCCCATGACTTGATTAAGCAACTAAGGTATTCCAGGGAGTTTTTTCCCTTGTCAATTATACTTTGCTTAAGGCGATATATAATCGATGAGGTTTTCTCCTGCTCCTCCAAAGCTCGAATGCCCGATTTTGAAAATTTGAGCCGTGGGGGGTTATTAGAGTCCAACTAATGTGTATAAACCTACTAGACACTATTAGAATAGGTTTTGGTCATGTCCTTAGTCTCTAGGACCCCCAGAAAAATTTCGAAAAAATTTTACCGGACGCGTTGGATTTGGGGTTTTTAATTTTTTTTAAATTTTAATTAAATTTCTCTATAGTTTAAATAGAGAAATTTGAGTCTGTAATATGTCAGTCATCCCGGGTCCGAATTTAGTGATTGATGGCTCGTTTCATAAGCCAAAAATCACACATGACCCATGGACCAACTAAACCCAACTTTCGGATGTCAATTCAGCCTCATAATTGATATTTTCTCTAAAAAGCCATTTATAGAGAAATTATTAATTAAATTAATACATTTGAATATTTTGGAGATATCCAAATCTCTCCAAAATAATCAGAAATGAATAAAATAAAAGGCTAAATGACATGGCAATAGACATTTATGAAGATTCCAATCAACTCCAAGTGACTTCAGTCAACTATCCAGTCACCAGCAAAAGATCTCCTCAAGCTAATTCACCGTCTTCCATGCAAAACTCGATTTAGTGAGTTGTCAAGTGATAAATGGGTTGGTTGATATGCATTTAAGTCTAAGGTAGGCGCCCTCATGACTCGTCAAATCACCATAGCTTGGCTCCTTTTGAAATCTCAAGTTAGCACCTACCACACTCCCACATGCCAACACACGCCCTTGCCTCTTCCTCACGTGGATCCTTGTTGTAGCTTGCCTATTTGATGGGTGATACTTACCATGCATCACCAAAGGCGAGTTTGCCACCTATCCATTCACACCTACCAACAAGTGCGAGTTGTCCATTGAGTTAGCTCTCCAAGCTTGGTTTAGATTGGAATTCAATTCATGTCTATTGGTTATTGGCTTTCACTCATGCCAAATTCGACCTAGGGTTTTAGCTATTGGTTTTTACTATAAAGAGAGGCCCATTTGGGTTATTATCTCATGGAGAATTTTGGGCAAAATTACTCTGCCAGATTGTAGATGTGTTATAGCTTTTGCTAATTGAAATAAAGTGACTTTGGAGGTCTATATGGTGTGTTGATCTTGTTCATGGAAATTGCTTCAAGTTAATCAAGGTGATCTTGTTCCATGTTTTTGCTTACATGTTCATTGTTTTGATCAAATCTGTTAAAGCTTAGAAGACTTTTTAAGTCCATAGGATGGGCATTTGAGTTCAATTTGTCCATTGATGTTGGGTTGTTTGTGATTTGGAAGTAGTGAATTGTAGTCGGAAATACTAACACTCTTCTAGTCTCTTTCAATTTTGCATACTATATTTGAACAAAACTTGTTTGTAAGTGATACATTTTGCAGATCTCATAGGTTTGAAGAGGAGTTGGAACTTGGTTGTCTCCTCCATCTCTTCAAAGGACCCATTTTTTCCTAACATTCGTGCGTTGCAGGATCTCCCAAAGTCAATCTCATAACATCAAAAATTTGGCAAGAAGTGTTAGATTCAAGGATCCATCCATCTTTCAAAACTTTATCTTACCTTGGTTACCTTAGGGGTTTTCTTCTTCAAGCCCTACCATCCATCTTCTCTTCTTCTCCATTCGTCCTATCTCTTTAAGCTTCCCTCTCCTATTCGTTTTTGCCCTCTCTTTTTGCTCTCGTCCACCCTAGAAAAACCTCCCTCTGCTCTCGTCCACCCTAGAAAAACCTCCCTCTACCTCTCGTCCACCCTAAAAGTCCCTCCTCTTGTCCCCCTCTAGTCCCCTCTCTTCATCCCATTCGCCATCTTTACCTTCTTCCTCTCGTCTTACCCCATTTAGTGCCTTCTTCCTCTTCTCTTTAGCCCTACCTTCTCCTTCCTTTCGTCCTCTTTCTTTAGCCATTTCCTCTTTCCTCTCGTCCCATCTCTTTAGCCCTACCTTCTTCCTCTCGTCCCATTTCATTTAGTGCCTTCTTCCTCTTGTCCTTAGCCCTTTACCTTGCCATCCTCTTCCCCTTCTCGTCCATCCTCTTTTAGGCCCTAAAACACATCAAAACAAACAAAAAATTGTTAGTAATATTTTGTTGCATTATTTCAAAGTTGGTAATTAGATCTCATACTTTGCATTTACATAGTTAGGATCTAGTTCCTCTTCTCATCATAGTTAGTTTTGCATTTGCATTGTTACTAGTTTAGATCTTACACTTTGTTATTTGGTAGTTTTGTTTGCATCATTAGATCTCATCAAACGATTAAACTTGCATTGTATTTCAAAACCATCTAGTTTCATGCATATAGCTTTAGATCTCATATTTGGTTTTTAGGCTTGTTAGTTTTCAAATTTGCTTTATTTGACTAATGCTAATGGTTTATTGAGTTCACCATTGTGATAGGCTTTTGAGAAAGAGAAACTCAAGAATTCTTTGAAGCAAGTAGAAGAGAAAAAGGTTTAGACCAAGAAGATTATCACGAAACCAAAAGGACGATCCAAACCAAGAAATCATTATTTATCCTTTGTAATAGCTCTTAAGAGCTTGTTTCAAGTATTTTCCAAGTTATTTCTCTCAAAGTCCTTACAAGGATTTCATTCCCAAAGGCATTTGTACTCTCATAATAAAGTTGCAAGTGGGGTTTTTAAGCCCCCACATTCACTTCCCCCATTTGGGGAAGCCTTGTAGTCTTCTTTGATTGGTTTGAGTTTCTAGCTTAGATCTCTGATATGCTCTTAGATTAGTTTCCATTTCAATAAACTGTTTAAAGTAGAAATCTTTTGAATCTCACCGATAGTGGATCAAGAGTGCTCTCTATCGGAGAGTTGTTTTTCTTTTTATATTTCCAATTTACTTACCCCCATGCTCTCCCGAGTACGGTCTTTGACCTGAAAGAGATTCTTGGGTAGATTAGGCTTTATTTTATGTTCAGTATTTTATTTTTCATCTTGTTGCTTCTCTTCCAAGCCTTGACTAGAGTAAAGCTAACTTTGGGATTGCATCCCAAAGGCCACATAACTTTGTGGTAGCTTCTCGCTCCCCCATCAGCTTCTTGTGGACATACAGCTAGCTGGAAGGTTTCCAAGACTGGTGGCTTCTAGTGGTGGACCTTGTTCGGAGGTTGATCCCACCTTTAGATTAGAATTTGCTTGGTAGAACACTAGATTTTCCAGTTTATTTTATTTTATTTGGCAAGTAGCATATTAGCAATATTTCATATCTTTCCGATCTATCACATGATTCAAGCATTTTAAAGTTGAAATATCTTGCTTTTACAACTACTATTTGCTTCTTAAAAACGAACCAAAGTCTCTTGAACTTGGCCAAATCCAAGTCAAGAGCACTCTCTATCGGAGAGCATTATTAGTCTTGCATCGCTCCCTGCATTAGGCATTTTTTTAATTAGCAAGTCTCTTGAACTGTGGTCATAAGATCAAGTCAAGAGCGCTCTCTGTCGGAGAGTTGAACAAAGTGCTCTAATAATAAAACTTTTCAACCCATACTTCCCTTTTAATTAATTTATCTTGGTCTTTGTCCTACACCTGTATGCTCTGCCAACCGAAAACGGTTGGGATAGTACTCAGAAAGGTGGAAGACTTGTTAATTTCATAAGTGATAACATTAATTAAAACTTTACCCAAAAGCCCAACCAAGACAAAATCACTGAGTACTTCCTGAAACAGGTGGTGCCAGGAATCCACTGTCAAACTCGAGGGCGGTCAAGCCGTAAGAACACTTGTTCTCTGAATCTGGGTGCTCCTGACCTATCATCTAAAGGTTGCCAGTTTTTTTCTCGGTTAAGGTTCCACTTCTTGAATACCCTTGGTTTTGGCCTTAATAATCAAGACCACTAAAATCTTAAATTTACCAAGCTAAGCTGCAAAACGATCTCACGAACATTTCTTCTCGAAACACTTGTATCAAACAACTCAATCACTCAGACATTTTTTGACTCCATAAGGCACTGGTCCTTAATCACAATATTTTATTTGCTTATTATCAATTTGGAGTACTTGTGTTAATTTTCGTATAAGAGTGATTCATATCTGATTCAGTGTATCTTCTATCTTCTCTTGCAACGTGGATTGCGTTATCTTGATTTTTAATTTATTATTGTGTCTCACCTTCAAAAAACTCCTAAACAACACCCATCTGCATCACAACACTAAAACACATTTTTAACACACAAGAACCTTCGACAACTCTTTTTTAGGGACTACCCCCCTTGGCTTCGTTAGGAGTTTGACTAAACGGAGGAGCTGGGATTTAGGTGACAGTACCTGGCTCATTGCTTTCCCCCAAGGCCACACCTCTCTCACTTGTAGTGAAGAGACAGCTTTCGAAAGATTTCCGCTGCTGGTGTGCAATCTGGCAGACAACAGTGTCCAAACCTCAGAATGCAAGGCCAATCTTGCCTTCACATACTAATCACTGTCATCAACTTTAATTTATGCTCATGCCCAATGTATGTTGAAACAACAGTTGTAATCAACTCCAACTACTGCTTTGGCATGTCAAGTATCATATCAAACTCTCAAATCAATGCTTGTCAAGTCAAAGTCAACTTCAATCTGCTATTCACATCTTCCCAGTGTATGTCATCACTATGTATTTTAAGCATACATTACATCACTGTGTATATATTTTTATATCATCATTTCACTGAGCATGATCATTGTGTACATCCAAGTCACTCTATATCATGGTCATTGTGTAGTTGCTTTGCTATCAATGCCCAGCCACTGCCAATCAACTGGTCAACTTCTCAAGTTGATCAACACTCAGAGCTTGAACCTTCATCTACCCTTTGAAGTCTAAGAGAAATGCCAATGGCGTGTCCTGAAATATCAATGTTCTATATACACAGTAATCTTCAGCAAGGATCAGTCCTTCATGTCTACCTTGAAATCATCCTTCAAGAGATTCAGTTATCAAACTTTATCCTTGCATGTGTCACTATCAGTTTTGAAGGATATGCCTAAGATAGAATTCTTCTGAGGCAGCCCGAAATTTCAACTACGAAATGTGCAGCATTCTTCAGGCTTCCTGTCAATTTCAGTGTGACTGTGTATGCTTGCTGCAGCTATCACTGTAAAAATAGGACTATGTATGTTTGCTGCAGCTATCACTATAAAATTCGGATGCCCTAGAAGACAGATTTTTTAGTGTCTCTTGTAGCCCAAACTTAGATCTTCCACAAGTGCTATGGCTGCTGTAGAAGTTCGGGTCTGAGGTAGCCTTAGTCAAGCTCCACGAATTGCCTCAGATCAGATTCGAATTTCAGAGCTCTTCATCTTAATCTTTAAGTGAGTGACAAGTGTATATTTATATAGGTATATGAGGGTGCTTTTAAAGGCTGGTCGACCTATCCTTTAATGTTTTTATTGCTTAAATTAATGACTGGGCTGACTTAACTTAATTCTAGTTTAGTTTTCTTTTGACTAGGCCGACCTGCTATATATGTATTATATATGTTGTGTTTTTCTTTAAAAGCTGGGCCAACTTCACCATTAATTTCATTTACAAGATTCTTTGTACCATATTGGGGTTTCCAGCATTTGAATGGTGTAGGAGTATCATCATCATGATAATGGTTTTAGGAGTATCATCATTATTGTCCAAGAGCCACCATATGTGTGGGTTCAAGACCCAAACCTCCAAGTACCCCATCATACCACCATTTGTATGCTTCAAGTGGTTATCTACTTCATCAAACATGCCATGTCAATATTTTATAAGTCAACATTGTGCATCCATGACAAAGTGAGGGCTCTTTCATGTCATCAAAGGTTCCATACATTATTGTCTTCAAGCACATCATCCCATTGTCATCAAGTGGTAGCATGGACCATCAAGCTATCATGTGTGGGCTTCATGATCCTATTAAGCCACAAATGACCACAGAATGGGTCATTTGGACCACCTAGTGTCCCAATGCCCAAACTACCCATGTCATCAACCTTTCTCACTCCTTTGTCATTAATGGCTTGTCATCAATGACAACCATGCTCAACAAACTCCCCCTTTGTCATTGATGGCAACACCTCCTCAATTTTCTCCCCCTTTGACATTAATGAGAAAGGGCCAAACACTTAGCCATCAAAAACTTCACAAAGTCCAAAACAAATTGGATTCTTGAATACTGAAGTGTTTGGTCCACTTGGGATGCTGAAGTTTTGTCTATAATCATGTCATGCTCCACCTAAGACAATGCTTGTTCTTCTGTTGTTCCATCATGTCATTTTACTTTACTGATGTTATGCTCCCCCTATCAATGATATCATCAAAATTTTGCTTGATCATATGTTGTTCTTGTCACTTTCCTTCAAGCTTGTTGAAGGATCTCTTGGTTGCTCCCCCTAACACAGATATTCCTTACTGTTATGAGTGCAGAATTGTCTGTTGCCCCTTTCATGTCAAATTACACAAATAGAGAGTGGCTTTCAAACAAACTTTGGCATTGTTAGATTAGTCCTTGGAATCAGTCCTTAATTTTTCACTCAGCCGACTGCCTTAGAGCAGAATTGGACAAGCTGCCTTCATAGTCTTCAAATCATATCAGTCAGTCCTTATTGTGGCTACCCAAGATAAAATATGAAAAATGTGCCACAAAGACAGTCTTCAAATTTTCCATATGAGCCTTCACAAGTTGATTGAATTTGTTAGTTGTTAATGAAATCCTACTACTACACTTTCATTCTTGATTGTCTTGATTACTCATTGTTTTCTCTACTTGAAATAGTCATTACCTGCTCCATCATCCATACCTTCGGATGCCCCTGTACTAGGTTCTCATCATGTCTTATCATGACAATACTGTCAACTGCTGCCTTACAAAATCCTTTGACTTGTTGTAGATTGAGTTGATCCTTGAAAAGTATCAATATAAATGTCTTATGCTTGACTGTGAGTTACTCATGAGGTCTTCTTCTTAAAATGTCTTTGTATGCCTTAAAGTATCTTCTTCATGACGCTTTGCATTTTCGCTTCCTGTGGGTGTAGTTGCTTTACTAGAAGTCAGATCTTGTGTAACTTTGGCTGTCTTCAACAAGGCTTGAAGAGTGTTGCTTCTAATCTTGGAATACCTTAACAAAATCACACATAAAATCAAGTACTGCTTATGCCAATCATATATTAATCACTAAGGAGTCTCCTCATGTTGAGTTGGATTATAACCAACTATGTTCAATATAAGTCTTACAATCAGATACCAACAATAGGTGTTTCTTGAAGACATTTTTGCCAATCATATCCATAGCTAGAGAGAGTCATTGGTGCACTTTTTTTTTGGATGAATGCATCAGCAAATATTTAATAAATTCATAAAAGGTAAGCATGCATCAATCCTCCAAACATCACCATGTTGCTTCACTTCATTTGCTAACCATACTTCCCCTATCAACATGCCAATTGTAACCATGATCCTTGGACCCGTTCCACTGCTTGGAGTAACCATCAATTTCCCTTGAGTCCATCCTCCAAACTTTATGCACTCAAGATGTGATAAGGGCTTTGAAGGACCTCAAACATGGCTTGCCATATGGCAGCCATCTTCTTTGCACTGATTAACTTCCCCTAGGTGCAACTTTTCAATCTTCTTCACCCATACCTGTTTCTTATCACTTGTCTTAGCATTTTCTCCTTCATCATTAATTGTCTTCCTTGGTTCATTGGCTCTTCTAGATGATGTGTATGAGGGACTCATCATAGATTGTTTTCTTGGCCTTGCACAATCTTGGGATTTATGACCAAAGCCACAGCAACAATAACATCTCATAGTACGGCAATGTGCAGCAATGTCACCAACATGATTGCATATCCAACATCTAACTGTCTTGTTATGACTTCCAACACTTCTTCTTTAATAGAATCTACAATCAATAGCCTTGTGACCAAAATTATTACATGAATAGAAATAACCATTAAAACCATCTTCATACCTGAGTGCTTGATTCCATCTTGAAGTTGTTTCTCTTCTGAATCTGCTTTGAGGAGTGGGACCAACTTCTTGACATCTTTCTGATCTTTTGAAGTCTTGTTTATGTTGTGCAGGTTCTTGCTAAAAAGCTTTGCTTCCATTAGTGGACATTGAAGGGCTTGCTTCAAGAATCTTAGGAGACCATGTGCCAACCTCAAATTTTCCTTCTTCCATGTTGTAGCGAAGACCGGATTTGTCAAATGGAGATCTTTGACAATCCAAGATCTCATCCAAGATAGATGAGTTGTTTTTGAATTTAACATAGGCACTTGACTTTTTATTTTTCTTCCTGAGTCCAACCACTTCCATTTCAAGATTTTCACAAGTGTTCACTTTTTCATCCAACTGGTTCTTCAAAACATCTTCTATCCTTTTGGCTTCATCGAGTTGAATCTTCAAATCAACATTAGCCTTCGTAATTTCTTCAAGCTTTTCTGAATCTTCACTAGGCTTTCCTTAACTGATCAGTTTGGTGTTTAATCTTCCAATTTCATTTTCTTTGTCTTTTAACTCATTCTGTAAATCTTTGTTCTTGTGTTTCAGTTTCTTAAGCAATACCATTGTCTCATTTTGGTATTTTTCGAAGGATCTCAAAATTTTCTTTTTGAGCCTCAAATTGTATTTGAGATCAATATCCATTAGGGTACATGCAAATGCATGATTGGCTTTCAACAGGTCTTCCTTATCATCATCTATAAGTAGAATTTCAACATCATCACATTCAAAGCTACTACAATTAGAAGAATCCTTACCTTCCACGATGTTTGATGCTTGCACTTCTTGCTTCACATCTTCAGTGGGCTTGACTTTCGCTTCCTTCTCTGTGTCTTGGTTTCTTCTTTGGTACTCACTTTTCAGATTAAACCATAGGTATTTGGCTGAAGTGTGTTCTCCTACACTCTCTTTGACAGAGCTTGAGACTCCATCCACCAGAAATTTCAAGGAAATGGTGTTGTCTTTCTTGGCATCTTTTTGTGCAGCATTCTTGGTCTTCTTGTTGGACGAATTGGGTGGATTGATCACAATCTTCCAAACACCAAACCTCTTCAGATAAGCTTTCATCTTGCTTCTACATCCAAAGTAATATGTCATATCAAATACTGGAACTTCATCATTTGATAACTCTGCTTGTCCTTCCATTGTGTGTCTATGGGTCTCCTTCAAGCTTGCTAGGCTCATGGTGAAAACCTTGCTCTGATACCAATTGTTGGACACAATGGCACACAAAGAGGGGGGGGGTGAATCAGTGTGGTAGCACTTTTTTCAATTTTCACCTCTTAAAACTTCAGCTGAGTTCATCATATGCACAACACTATCAATTAATCAACAAATGTCTATCTACATAAACATGTCATCAACAAGAGACACAACACCAAACAAGTATAGTAAGTTTTATTTATCATTTGATATAAATTACTACGAAGACTTCAATCTTCCGATTACATTAGCACCAACTGACCAAAGAGCACCAACTCCTATAACAGGGCCCACCCTAGTTTTCTTAGCACCAACTAAGAAGTGGTGAGGTGTCAAAACCTCAGAATGCAAGGCTCATCTTGCCTTCACATACTGATCATTGTCATCAACTTCAATTTATGCTCATGCCACATGTCTGCTCATACAACAACTGTCATCAACTCCAACTACTGCTTTGTCATGTCAAGTAGCATATCAAACTATCAAATCAATGCTTGTCAAGTCAAAGTCAACTTCAATCTGCTTTTCAGATCTACCAACTATATGTCATCACTGTGTATTTTAAGCATACATTACATCACTGTGTATATATTTTTATCATCATCATTTCACTAAGCATGATCATTGTGTACATCCAAGTCATTGTGTATCATGGTCATTGTGTAGTTGCTTTGCTATCAATGTCCAGCCACTGCCAATCAACTGGTCAACTTCTCAAGTTGATCAACACTCAAAGCTTGAACCTTCATCTGTCCTCTGAAGTCTAAGAGAAATGCCAATGACATGTCTTGAAATATCAATCTTCTATATACACAATAATATTCAGCAAGGATCAGTGCTTCATGTCTACCTTGAAATCATCCTTCAAGAGATTCAGTTATTAGACTTTATCCTTGCATGTGTCACTATCAATTTTGAAGGATATGCCTAAGATAGAATTCTTCTGAGGTCGCCCGAAATTTCTGCTACGAAATGTATAGCATTCTTCATGCTTCAAGTCAATTTCAGTGTGACTATGAAAGCTTGCTGCAGCTATTACTGTAAAATTCGGACTATGTATCTTTGATGCAACTATCACTGTAAAATTCGGATGCCTTAGGAGACAAAGATTTTTGAGTGTCTCTTGTAGCCCAAACTTAGATCTTCCACAAGTGCTGCGGCTACCAATCTCCTTAGAATTGTAACCCCAAAAATATGTTTTGTTGTAGAAGTTCGGGTCCGAGGCAGCCTCAATCAAGCTCCACGAATTGCCTCAAGATCAGATTCAAATTTCAGAGCTCTTCATCTTAATTTTTAAGTGAGTGACAAGTGTATATTTATATAGGCCATTGAGGGTGCTTTTAAGGGCTGGCCGACCTATCCTTTTTTATTGCTTAAATTAATGACTAGGCTGACTTAACTTAATTATGGTTTAGTTTTCTTTTGACTGGGCCGACCTGCCATATATGTATTATATATTTTGTTTTTCTTTTAAAGCTGGGCCAACTTCACCATTAATTTCATTTACAGACTTCTTTGTACCATGTTGGGGTTTCAAGCATTTGAATGGTGTAGGAGTATCATCATCATGATAATGGTTTTAGAGTATCATCATTATTGTCCAAGAGCCACCATATGTGTGGGTTCAAGACCCAAACCTCCAAGGGCACTGTTATCACATATATAGTAGCCAGGCTACCATATTCTATTTTTTAGATTCTAGTACACTTTGCAGCCAGTTCCCTTACATTGAGATGCAAAGATGAGCATGTACATTGGATCACTATCTTTATTATGGACAGCAGTGTGATTCCCATGCCATGACTGAGTCTCAGGACACTCAGATTTGAGGACTGATGTAGCCATTTAGCCATTTACAGAGTAGTACGTATTGCCCAGAGTTGCAGCAGCAAGGTCTCAGTGGACAGATGATGGTTCATAGTATTATGCACAGGTATATGATCCAGCAGGTATATTATTTGGTGTTATGGTTATATTGCTTTTATATTCATTCTTGTGACATGTCTTAGCAGTTAGTATCATGATCTGGCGATCATATAGATATGTGGACCTGGTTGTATCTTATTATATATATATATTGTCCCCACTCAGACTTAGAAGTTCTTGACCTATACTCATCGGTTTTACCCTCCTTAGGGAGAATGGAGGTGATCATTCCCACTATCTTTTGGCTTACTAGTGTTGGTCTCATTATTCATTATCTCCACCCATCCATTACCTTCCAGTTTGTTTATTACCCTGACTTACTACTTGTCTAGTGGCATGGAGGACCTTCCCCCACTATAGCCTCTTTGTTGGATGAGCTTCCCTTGTTCATTGTGTCTCGGCTCTGAGTTGCCTAGGTTGTGTTGGCTAAACCTGAAACCGATAGTGCTTCCATCACTACAAAATATGGAAATGAAATGTATATCTTATGTGAAAGCCCGTTATTGAAAGTGTTTTTCAACACTCGTGAACGAAAGGCAAGCCAAATGAAATTGGCTTTGGAAATCAAATGTATATCTATTGAAAAGCCCATTCATGTAACAAGTGTTTCTGAACACACGTGAATGCAAGGCAAGCCTAATGAAATTGGCTATGAAATGTGAAATGTGAAATGAAAGCCTTATATAAATGTAAATCTATGCAATGCGTTTCTAAAAACACATAGATCAAAGGTTATGGAAACTCAAAGGCCCAAAAAAACAATGGTTCTTACACTCTATATCTAAACGATAGCTGGCCTCATTTGTATTGACATGGATTGTGAGCATCTGCTAAGGTGAATAAGCACTTCTGAAAGTAACTTACCCATTTGTGAGACACGGCCATCCCCTGTGTTATTGCTTGTCTAGCATACGCTAGGGTGTGTATTCCCTTCCCATATCCAAAGTGTCACAGTGTCAAGTTAGTAGTCATCCCTTAGCCTAGCCCATTCAGTTTCAGCCTTCACCCTTCACTAGCAAAATGGTCACAACTATGAAGTGAGTATGGTCTTGAAAGTCTAGTCTAAGTCATAATTAATATTGAAAACACCTTATAATCGGTTATTAGATCGCCAGAGAAATGATTACTTATGTTATAATTGTTACTTCAATGAGTTGTAGAGCATACTTTAACCTTTGACACTTGCAGCAGTTTTATGACAGTTTAAGTCATATTATTGGTCATGTTGACTTGGTCAAACCTAGTTTGACCAATGTCAACTATAGGACATGAGGTGGATAGACCTCGGATGATGCAGAGATATGATATGTGGTCTATTATTGGTTACCAGATGGTTCTATGCAATGGTTACAGGTTTATGATGATGGTTTGTGTTTTTCAGCACTTTTACAGATTATTATTATTTGATCTATCTGGGTATATTGGATATTTATATGACCATGCAGAGATCCATATGCAGTATGAGTACACACCTCAGATGGTTTTGGGCTCTCTGAGTCCAATGAGACAGTTTGTTTTCAGTTTCGGGCAGTTACAGTGATGATTTGCCTCAGTGTACCTTTTTGGTGCAATTTTGCCATATCAGATGGCCTGTCAGAGCAGAGAGAGGATTTGACTGGTTTACCTAGGGTGCTGTATGTGGAGGGGGTGGTCTAGCCACTTGCTTTTACCATATTACCCCACTCCCAGAGAACCTGGTGGGCTCACCTTGATAGCGCAAGCACTCCAAAGGTCAGTTTGGGCAATGTCACATTTCCCGAGGCAGATTAAAAATGGTAAAAATGGCTACTGAGGAATTCGACTGGGGCTACTGAGGAAAGGAAATGGCATGGGATGAGTTTTGATGATGAGTGTGATGTATTCCATCCCTTCTCCAGCAGTTTCATCATTCAGTGGGGCCCACACCCATCTCTTCGACACATTTTATGACTTTCTGGAGCCTTTGGAGGCTCACGACTTTCTGAGGGCGGCACGATTTGGTGTCTAGCTTGGTCATATTATATTATTGTGCCATGGGGACACACTAGGGGTGTTAGACATTACACCCTAGACCCACCATCGACTTTAGTCATGTTTATTTTATCACTTTGAGTGGGACCCCCTCTCCTAGGGCGATTTTGTCCATTGATGTATTATATTATTATGTTGATCCATGTACTTTATGTTGAGCTCATCTGAACTATTGATTAGAACATTTTGATCTTTTAATCTTAGCCATCCATTCAAAAAGTGGTTAGGGTTTTGGTATCTCTCCATCCTATTTAAAGGAGAGAGCTTCTCATTGTAAAGGGTCTTTGGCTCTTGGAATCTTGATAATAGAAAAACTTCTTGTGGAAATTCTTGGGTCTCCTTTGCATCTGGTGTTCTTCGATGGTGATTGTAAAGTCTATTGCATCCTAGCATTTGGGTATTTGTGGTAAGATCTATATATTTTGGAAATTTTTGTCTTGTCTACAGGAGGGCGACTTCACTTGGGCGTTTTTGTAGGGCTTCCTCAACTCGCTTGTTTGACAACGCTTGTATCAGGGGGTTATCATTAGTATCATTGTGATCTATGCTATATTCTTTTTATTTCTCTTGTAGCATTTGTCTTTTTCTCTTGATGCATCAAATCTGATATTGTTGATGTTTGTTGTGCAAGAGGGAGGGCGCATTGGCTTCTTTGAGAAAATCGATCTCATAGAAAACTTATCCAAATCTTCTCAAATTGATCGGGCTTGCATAGATCATCATCATCAAGGTATCTACAAGGTTATCCAGGTAAGATCCACAGGTTTGTTCCCTATTTCTTGGTTCCAATCCATTCGCATCATAATTTTATTGTTAAAACCCTCACTCAAATAAATCGAAAAATTCCACGGATCAAATCCCTTGATCATTTGGCAAACTATTTCTGGGTATTGTAGATCGGGTCAAACCCAAAGTGGGTTCTACTAGGCGTCATGCTTGGGTGACTCCACATGGCCCAAACTCCAAGGCACTAATCCCTCAAACCCTAGCACACTTCCTCACTTGGCCAAATTTCCAGTGTTTTGATCTTTTCTCTAAGACTTGGGTGCATTGATACTGTCATACCTGTCAAACAAGTCTATCCATTGGTACTGGTTAGCCCCAATCCTGTTCTTAACCTCCCTACATTGGACACGATTCCCAAGGCAGTGGATTTTCATATCATTTGTCGGTACCTTGATTCTGGATCTAGTAATTAATCTCATAAGTCACTTGCATAACCAAGTTGGATCAAATTTACATTGCTTAAGCCTCTTGATCCAATCACTTACTCACCTCGTGACTTCATCCATAGATCTAGGATTACTTTACCATACACCTTACATGCTTCATCCTCCATTGATTTGATCTGGTGTCTAGGTTTGATCTCTTCTGTCGAGAGTAGATCTGGGTCTCCCCCATTGTTGTCTTGGGCTAAGACAACATCAAGTGAAGATTGCCTCGATTGGCGTGACAACCATCCATTGGGAGTCGAGGCTATCTTGGTTTCACCTCTTTGGTTGTCCATCCCCTCTACCATCCTTACGGATCCACCTTTTAGGAGCAACTACAAGATTGGTGATAACAGGCACCAAGGACCCCATCATACCATCAATTGTATGCTTCAAGGGTTTATCTACTTCATCAAACATGCCATGTCAATATTTTATAAGTCAACATTGTGCATCCCTGACAAAGTGAGGGCTCTTTCACGGCATCAAGGTTCCATACATCATTGTCTTCAAGCATATCATCGCATTGTCATCAAGTGGTAACAGGGACCATCAAGCTATCATGTGTGGGCTTCATGATCCTATTAAGCCACAAATGATGACAGAATAGGTCATTTGGACCACCTAGTGTCCCAATGCCCAAACCACCCATGTCATCAACCTTTCTCACTCCTTTGTCATTAATGGCTTGTCATCAATGACAACCATGCTCAACAAAGATCACAAGCAACTTCTGGCCAAAAGAGTTCTATTGATAAAAGATTCTCACTCTTTGGACCCATCTGAGTATTGACTTTCTTTCATTGCTTGTTGCTCTGAGAAGGAGGATATGATCTCATTAGTATATAGTAACAAAACCAAAACACTGTTAAAATAAATATGACACTAGCACAACCTCACCATCATTAGAGGTAATTTGAGGTCTAAAATGGGCCTTAAGAAAACGAGCCATCATATAAGAAAACGGACCAACCATAATTTCTTGATGAGTTGGAATTCAAGAACCAATAGAATTTCAATAAAATGAGTCAACCATAATGGTTGGCTTGAGATATTTGTCATAAAAGAAACTATTTTTTCTGTTCGTATTTTCAACATATCTCCCTATGTTTTTACTCAAACTTCAAACGGGAGCACTCGTTGGATGCAGAATTTAATTCTGCATCCAACTAGTACCCACACTGCATACTTTTGATGGACCTCGCTGCCCCAAAAACAAGAAATACCTGAAAAAAACGGCATCATGATCAACGAGTACCCACACTGCATACTTTTGATGGACCCCGCTGCCCCAAAAACAAGAAATACCTGAAAACGAGTACCCACACTGCATACTTTTGATGGACCCCCGCTGCCCCAAAAACAAGAAATACCTGAAAAAAACGTCATGACGTTTTTTTCAGGTATTTCTTGTTTTTGGGGCAGCGGGGTCCATCAAAAGTATGCAGTGTGGGTACTCATTGGATGCAGAATTAAATTCCACATCCAACGAATGCTCCTGCTCGAAATTTGAGTAAAAACATATGGAGATATGTTGCAAATACAAACAAAAAAAGTATTTTTTCTTTCTTCCTCCAAAATTAATACATATTATATTATTATTTTATTATTTTAATTATTATTTCATTATTTTAACTATTATTTTATTATTTTCCTTAAGAGGCCCATTTTAGACCTCAAATTTCCTCTAATATGAGATAGCAATCTAAAATTCAAGAAACTAACCCATAAATATAATTACACGAGTTGCTATAATTCAAATGAATTAATATATTGGCAATGGTGTTGGAAAATCTAGGGACTTTACCATGACTGTGAAAAGCATTGGAGCTTGAAGACAAAGAAGAGAAGTGAAACAACTGACATTGGCAAGCCTTCAAAGATAACAGACATGAACCTACTTGAGATGTACAAAGTAGCTTAACCGCCTCCAACCCCTCCAACCCTACTTAACAATGCTAGTGGTGGCTCTCGAGACAAATAAAACTAAATAAACTACTTGTTTTGTTTGTCTTAGTAACACAAGGCCACGGTTTTTCCATGTGCACAAACTATGCAATGGTTAGTGAAGAGGGTTTGACGATAGGAAAATATATTCAGAAAAGGACACATGAATTTACTCATCAGAGATATCGAAATGAAATAAGTAGCCATATTAATTGAGAAACATCAGCCACCATAGATAATGGGCACATCTTTCAAAACTCTTATTCCTGTATAGTATACAAATGTAGTTGGAGAGTGTATCACCTATTTTGTACAGATAGTTGAACATTCGATGAGCTTCCAGTTTATTGAACATGATTCATGTTCATCATCAGCATTCAGAAGTTCAGAAGTCAATTACAGGGCAATTTTGCCCCATTTGTAATAACTGCATGTTCATACCCCCATGGGGAAAATGTAAAAAGTTGGTCTAAACGAGATCCTTTTATAAAAGACTCGGCTATCCGTAGGTTTAGCCATTTGGGGGATACTCTAGAGTGTTTTTTCCTTGGGAATTATGCGCTACTCATCAGTAACGTATAATCCCTGAGTTTTTCACTCAACCCTCCAAAGCTGGAGTATTTCCCATGGTGGTCAAAACCTAAGGTGGTTATTAGAGTCTTGTGTCTAGGATTTTTTACGTGTTAACCATCTCGATTGAGTCGTATGAACATGCACTAGGTCCCCTAGGAGTTTCGTTGGATTCCGAGAAAAATATTTTTTTTCCCATAAATTAGACCATTTTTTTTAATGGTTTAATTAAAAATTTTCAAAAAATGATAAAAACCTCATCCGGAGGCGGAATTTGGGCGTGGGGAGGCTCGTCTTGACGCTAAGAGCATCCTCTTCACCTTGGCACCCTCGTTTTTCAGTTTCCGGGCAGTTACATCACCCCAGGAGCAATTTTTGCTAAAAATGCATCATTTTGGCTAGAAAATGATAAAATACACTAAGTGACAAAATTCAAAAAAAGTCAAAAATCATTATTTTAGTGTTTGGAAAAGCATGGAATAGGTTTGTATTAAGTGTACGACCCACTTAAAAGATTAAAGGCACATGCTAAATAAAAGTTTGGGTAAAAACTCTGAAAATCTCAATTTATGAAAGTGTGGTCCTATCCTCCTTCACGTTGGTAGCCTACATCAATTCGCATGGGTGGTGGAACAAGGTTTAATGGAGTATGACCATGTTTTAAAGATAAAGCATAAACCAATTAAAACATTGGATAAATGAATGACGTGAGCAAGAGAAGCGTGGTCGTCTTCACGTGGGTTTGGCCGTACGGTTCCTTCATGGCTCACGATTTGGCTATGTGGTAGGTTTTAAATGGTTTGGTGATTGTGTGGTGGGCGCCTTCCTAAGTTTGTGCAACTAAATGGCATTGGCTCCTTCTAGAACTCGTGGTAGCATTCAATGTAAACTATATGTGATCTCCACCATATCCTCACGCCATCTTCATGCTAGCTCACGTCAATCCTTAATGGAGTTCGTTTCTTACACATGGCAAGTGTTAAATGGGTGGTGATGCTTCCAAAGAGGAGTGGAGGGCTCCTTGCCTAGGTGGAGGCCACCTCCCCACCCTCCATTTAATACAAGCTCGAGTTTATTGGTGGAGATTCGCTCCAAGTCTACTTTGACATGGGATTCGAGTGGTTGAGATTGGAATTCGAGGTAGTGACTAGTGCCTGTTATCACACCATAGTAGCAGGGCTACTATTCTTGTACAGCAGATATCTGCACATTCCAGAGCTTCATTTATTCCAGAGCATAGCTATATATATTGGATCACTCATGATCAGAGCAGCACATTATTCAGATATTGTATGACCTTGTGTCAAGGCTGAGCCTTGAGAGTTCAGATTGGATGGCTGATGTGACCACTTATCCCATTACAGTTTCAGTTCAGTGCCTAGAGATGTACTTCAGCAGTATTTCAGATGATGCATGATGATTGCTATTATGATGATGTTGTATGATCTATGGATATGTTCTCACTGACAGTGGATTATTAGCTTGTTGATTTAGTCATGATTATAGCATGTGCTTGGTATATTATTCCTGATGTGGCAAACTATTTAAAATGAACTGTAAACCTTAAAATGGACAATTGCTTGCACTTTTAGGTCATCTAACAAAACTTACTGGTATTTCACCTTACATAGACATGGTCTTTCCCGACACCAGTTGTCTGCTAGTGTAGGCTCCATATTCACTTGTCTCCATCCATACATGACCTTCCTGTTTGACTTTAAACCCTGACATGTCTCATTTGACTTTCTGATACTGAGGACTTCCCCATTTTTCTACCTCTGTGTTTGGACCGCATCCCTGTTTATTCAGTGTCTCGGCTCTGAGTTGGTGACAGAACTTGCCTTTGGTGAGTTGGATTGTAGGCCTTGGCTCGAACTCCCCCTAGTCACTTGAGATGTTGTTGGCTAAAACTGAAAGCTCATGTTCTACCTGTGGAAACTAAATAAATTCGCCCATGGAAACAAAAAAAAGGGGCAAGAGCAATGAAAAGCTAAAAATACTCCTCGAAGAGTATAAAGAAAGGTCCAAAAAGCAATAGTTCTTAAAAGCTATATCTTAACAATTGCTGACCTTGTGAATATATAAAAAACATGCCCTGGATGCAAGCTGCAACTAGTTGTGCTTCTCAGCACATCTGAAATCCGAAGGGTTATGTAGGCCAAAAAGGCCATGGAAATAAATTGAATGATCCTAATGAACTTGGATCAACTTGATGTAGACATGATGCCTAAGTTGAATAAGCACTCTCTAAACAACTTATCCATTTGTGAGGCACAGCCATCCCCCGTGTTCTTTTGTCCAGCACAGAGTTTGTAGCTTCCCCCTTCTCCCAGTCCAAAGTATTTTTGAGATAAGTTAGACAAGTCAAACCCTTGGCCCAACCTTGCTCCTAGCCTTCATCCTTCACTAGCAGTTTGACCATGCCCAATGGGTAAGTTTGTCATTTGAACTAGGGTGCAAGTAATTTTATATTATCACGGAATATGTTAACTTGATTAATGCCACTGAATGGAATTTATACTTTGAGCTTAGCTATGAAGTGATTAAAGAAGCATTGTCTTAGTCTACTGATGTGATTTATCCTTGATTATATATATTCTTGGGATCCGTGATGATGTGGACCATGTATGATGATTATTGGTGATGATTTATGGTCCCACATGTTTGATGATGATATCATATGATGGACATATGATGCAGATGATGATTGATCCAGTTCAGCAGGTTATTATTATTACAGATCAACAGATTATACATTGTCCATATATGGTGGACCCTACAGCTGGCCCATTAGGGCAACCCAGGGTGTATGAGTACTCATTCCTGGTGGATTTGGGTCTTCTGGATCCATTGAAACACCTATCTTTCAGTTCCGGGCACTTCTGACAGTGATTGATGCAGTTTTACACTTGTTGACCAGATTTGGGGCTGATTTCCCAGCCTGAGCAGCAGGGGCCCCGAGAGGCCAGTTCACCTAGGGCGCTGATGATGGAGGGGGTGGTCCAGCCACTTGTTATTACCATTTATCCCCCCTCCCGGAGAGCCTGGTGGGCTCAGATGGACAGCGCTAGCACCCTAGGAGGCAGTTTTGGCACTTTCACAGTTCCCGAGGCAGTAAAAAAATGGGATAAAGTGGTCACTGAAGAAATCGATTTGGGCAATTGAGGCAAGGTTTTGGCATTTGGTTTTCACAGAGGTCTTCCAGGTTGATCTCACTATCTTCCAGTCATTTTTCACCATGTGGGTATCTCCAGATTGATCACAGGAGGACATTTACTGCTCGACTGTCATGGATTCTGAGGACAGTTTTGGTCATTATTATTATATTGGACATATTTTTATTATTTCATTGTGCCTTGGGGTGAGCTAGCAAGGATTTATACCTCCTAGCCCCACCATGTGCTTATTTTATCATGTCCTAGTCATCATGAGGTGGATTATTGTACTTTATACCCCTCTTGTGGGATGACGTCACCCTCTATTGTACCATTTAGTGAGGGCGCTATCATTATATGGGTGATCCATGTGATATATGGTTATGATTTGTTATTAGCCATTGATTATGTTGTGAGATCTTTTAATCTCAACCACTCATGTCAAAAGTGGTTTTGAGATCTAGGGTTTTGGTCTTTATTATCCTATATAAGGAGGAGACCCCCTCATTGTAAAATTCATCTAGAGATTTTTGGCTCTTGGCTCTTGGAATAAAATTTCTATCTTTTGGAGTACATGCTTGGATTGGAGTGGATGTTGGTTGTTTCGATTGTAAATGCTATTGTCCATTGCACTGGAGGATCTATTGTAGCTATCTTGCATATTTGCCATACTTTATTTGCAGGTTGAGAGGGCGACTTTGACAAGTGCGAATTGGTGGGGAGGCTTGCCCTTCAAGCTTGGAAGAAGTCGTTTTGGGTTTGACAGGGAGTGGTTTTGCCTTTGTGTCAACTATTCTATGTTTTTCTCTCTCTTGCTTGCATCTACCTTCAATTTGTTAAACTAATTGATGCTTTGCTCCTTGGCTTGACAGGTTAGAAGGAATCACATGTGGCTTGGAAAAATCGATTTGGCAAGAAGGCTTCAACAATTCTCCATTTGATCTTTGGCAAAGTAATCCTCGTCTCAACTAGCATTCATCTCTTCATCCAGGTATGTCCCAAGAGGTATGATCTTCTCTTCCTTGAATCTTCCATAATTTCTAGATCACAAAAACCCTAATCAAAGTAAAACCCTTGTTTTTGGTATTTCTTAGATCTACTTAGATCTAGCCCTCAATTTGAAAAGATATTGAAAACCCACCTCTATAGCATCCACCCCTAGTTGGATCTATAGTTTGGTGGTGATTGGCTAAGAATTGACCCATCTTCTAAGACAAAAAGCTCTCCTTGACCTAAAGCGCACTTCCTTGAGGGAGGCTTGTTGGGCTAGATCTAGCACATGGGTATGTGAGATCCCGCTTGATTTGACTACTAGACACTTGATAACACATACCCATATCCTTACTTTGGTGAAAACTACCTTGTGGACATCTCTCCATGTTTTGAGGGGTTGAAACCCCCTTTTGACCTCATTGGTAACTTAAAACTTAGATCTACTAAGATCTACCAATTGGATTCACTTGAAACTTTGAACATGCATAGATCGGGGGTACTAGCATCCCGGATCTCATTTTGGTGGCCATTGGACTTGGTTTGGTCCACCAAACCCCCCTTTTGCCTCTCCTTGAGAAAGTCGCACCCCTTGGGAGTTTTGAGTTGGACCACTTCTAGGAAGTGGGTGTTGGATATTTTTGTGGATTTGGAATGCCCATGCCTTGAAACCTAGGTCTAGACTATCCTTTTGTCCCGATCCACCTTGGGGATTGCATTCCTTGTTTTAAGGAATTGTGGTCCACCTTTTGGTCTTTACCTAAAAACCTAGATCTAGTAAGATCCGCCCATTGGATCTCATCCAAACCACTTGACTTGGCTTCTAGGTGTCCCGATCTACACTTTGACATCTTTCTTGACCCCATTAGCCCATCCAACAAGGCACTAGTCCTTCTCCAAGCAAGGCGCACTTCTTGGGATTAGTGTCAAACCCTAGATCTAACACATGGGTAACCCTAGAGCCAACTCTAACTTGTAGATCCAACCTAGATCTAGCCTATAGTACCATCTTCACACTTAGCTTCACCTTGTGGGCCATTCTAAAACCATTTCACACTTCCCAAGGCAATAAGACCCACTTGTGTAAACACATGGTACTATACTTAATAATCATACCCAATCAAGTGGCCTAAACCATACATAGGTTGAAACACTAACTATCCTTGATACCACCTTCAACCATGCCCTAAACATTAGGTCCACTTAGACTTGCATTGGTTTCCGTAACTCATCATTCATTCACCTTTGAAACCTTTGCTTGGGTCCAATCAACTGTGATTGGGATATAGGGTCTCCCCCTTGGTCTAGTTATACATTGACCTAAAGCGAAGAGTGCCTCGGTTGACGTGACTCCCACATTGCATTGGGAACCGTGGCATCTCTTAGGTCACCTCTTTAGTTGCCTAACTCCTCTACCGTCCCGGATGGGATACCTTTAGGGGCAACTACAAGTTGTGTGATAACATTTTTGGCGCCGTTGCCGGGGAGGTAGGGGCCTACCTTGGTTCAACACACCTTTGTGTCTCACTACCTTTCTGCACTTTAAACGACATACCTCTTGGTAGTAGAGCCTAAAAATCTACCTGGCGACTCCTAATCGTGACTCCGCTGAGAAGAGAACCCATAAAGAGATGTCTAATCAAAATAACATCTCTCCCGAAATGACCATGGAATTTATGACAAACATGTGTGAAATGGTCACCAACATCGCTACATATCTTAAGAATCAAGATGAAGTTTTCAAAAGACGTGATCAACAAACCAAAGAGATGTTAAAATCCATCTATAGCAATTCAATTCCTCCAAAGGCTAGTCCTCCCAAGACTCAGCAACCTAAAACGATTGACCCACAGCCTAGCAAGACAATGCATCAACCTGTCCGAAGAATCTTGCCAAAAGCTTCAAAGCTTTCTCCTGAGGTCACCTCGAAGGGTAAAACTGTAACCAACACTAGCCAATCTCCTCCCGCAAACAAAAAGACAGATCAAGCAATAAAAATTGATCCTCCCCCTAAAACTAATGTTCCCAAAGCAACCCTTTGGAGAAAGCAACCAAAACCTCCCACGATTCTAAAACCTAACAAGGAACTCCCTAGAACAAACATTCCAAGTAAGCTAGCCAGTTCATCTGCTTCGGTTTCTCTAAAAGACCTAATCAAGATCCCGGCTGTTAAACATGACATTATGAAATTCCTAGGATTAGGTACAAATGAAAAGGATAAGGAAAACCCTCACAACTTAAACATAGACATTACAAGCTTCCTAGAAAAGATAAACATGCCTATTCCATTTTGTGAAATTTTTAAGATCCCTTCATTCCACAAAAGAGCTACCACTCATCTTGGGATTCAAACAAGGAAGCAAGCTCCTAAGAAAGCTGTTGCAGAGATTAGGGATTCCCCTGTCATGATCCAAAGTGTCTCTGGTGACAACTCTGGAAACTTCCCACCCTTTTATGTTGCGTTGGAAGTGAATGGTTTAATACTACATAATTGCATGTTGGACTCAGGAGCTGAAGTAAGTGTCATGCCTTTAAGAGTCATGGAACAACTTGAGTTAGTACCCACAAGACCCTACAGAAATGTATGTGGCATGGATTCCAAACCTGTGAAATCTATTGGAATAATTGAAAACCTGCCCGTTAGGTTAGCTGCCTGCTCTGACATTGAGCTCTCAATGAATGTTTTAGTCCTAGAAATCCCTGATGCGTGGGGAATGTTGCTTTCCAGGGAGTGGTCGGCAAGATTGGGGGGAAATGTCCAAATGGATTTAACCTACGCCACAATCCCAACCAAAGAAGGTTCATTCATAACTCTGTTTAATGAACCACCTATGCGAGAACATGTTGAAACACCTGAACACTTATTCACTGAAGCAATGTATTCAAGTGATGAAATTGGAAATTTCATGATTTTAGCAAATTACTGGGAGGAGGTTAAAAAGCAACCTTTTTCACATGAACAAGTCTGGAAAATGCATTTTGATGGGGCCCGTTCCCGACATGGTGCAGGAGCCGGTATAGTCTTAACTTCACCATCAGGAGAAAAGAGCTTGTTTTCTTTCCGTTTAGAGTTCGATTGCACTAACAATGTAGCCGAGTATGAAGCGTTACTTCTAGGTTTGGAACTCGCCAGAGAAAGAAAAATCAAATCAATATCTGTCACAGGAGATTCTGACCTCATTGTGTCCCAAATAAAAAACAAATTCGCCGCTAAAAATAATAGACTTAGAGACTATAGAAATGCAGTTTGGGACACCATTGAATGCTTTGATGCCTTCGGAATCAAGGCTGTTCCCCGAGAACAAAATACTTTGGCTGATGAACTATCCGTAATGGCCAGTACTCTTCAAACTTCTGAGTCTCTAAAACAAGAAAACTGCAAACTTGAAGTTTTATTCAGACCCTCTGTCCCTGATAATGAAGACCATTGGCAAGTTTTTGACAATGATGCCCAAATCATACGATTTTTAAATGCTTCTAGAACCCCAATGGTAAATTTCGAGGATGAGATAAAAGGTGATACAATTGAAGGTATGGATGTCACAGAAATAGCTTTCCCCCTTGAAAGAAATTTCAACAGGCATGATGAATACAAGGGTAAGAGAGCTGAACCTGTAGATGGGGTCATTGAAATAAATGTAGGGTCTGCTTGTTCTCCAAAAATGATCAGAATTGGGATAAATGCCTCAGGAGAAGAAAGAAGAAGAATTATTGAACTAATCAGAGAGTATAAAGACATCTTTGCTTGGGTCTATGATGATTTGAAAACTTATGACCAGTCCATTATAGAACACACTATTCCTCTTAAAGAGGGAGCCAAACCATATCGACAAAAGTTGCGAAACATGAACCCTAAGTTAGCTCCCTTAGTTAAAAAGGAATTGGAAAAGATGTTGGCAGCAGGTATCATTAGACCAGTCAGACATACAACCTGGGTATCCAATCCTGTAATTGTAAGGAAGAAAAACGGGGAAATTAGAATTTGTATTGACTTTAGGAACCTAAATCAAGCGTCTCTAAAGGACAACTATCCTTTGCCCAATATGGAAAATCTGTTGCAAAGTGTAACAGGTGCTGGCATGTTATCCTTACTTGATGGATTTTCTGGTTACAACCAGGTCCAAATCAAGAAGGAAGATCGTGGGAAGACAACCTTCACTACCCCGTGGGGAACCTTCGAGTATATAAGAATGCCATTTGGGCTTTTGAATGCAGGATCAACCTTTCAAAGGGCAATGGATCATGCATTTGAGGGCCTAATTGGCAAAATCATTGCAATTTATCAAGATGACCTAACTGTATTCTCGAAAGACAGGGGAGATCACGTAAAACATTTAAGGAGAATATTTGAAAGATGTCGGAAATTTGGAATATCCTTGAATCCTAAAAAGTCTACCTTCGGGGTGGATGAAGGGAAGTTGTTAGGTCACATTGTGTCCAAAGAGGGCATTAGAATTGATCCGGAAAGAGTGCAAGGAATCCAAGCCATAACTCCCCCAAAGGATGTCAGCTCATTACGATCATTTTTCGGAAAAATAAACTTCGTAAGGAGATTTATCCCTAACTTAGCTGAATTGGCCAAACCTTTGAATAATTTGCTGAAGAAGAATGTGAAATTTGTTTGGGATAAGAAATGTGATACCTCATTCGAGTCTCTAAAGAAAGCCATTGCTTCTGCACCTGTCCTAGTAAGCCCCAACTACAATAAGGAGTTCTTGATCTATTCTTATGCTTCCGAGGACACCATAGCAGGGGTGTTGTTGCAAAAGAATGAAGAAAACCATGAACAACCGGTTGCCTTCATGAGTAAAAACCTTAGAGATGCGGAACTAAACTACACAACCACTGAAAAACAAGCTTATGCCTTGGTCAAATCATTGAAACATTTTAGGACATATATCGGATACTCCAAAATTATGGCTTATGTCCCTTATCAAGCGGTGAAAGATGTCTTATCTCAGCCTGATGGCATAGGTGTTAGGGGAAACTGGATTTCTAGGATTCAAGAGTATGATATTGAAATCAAGCCGATCAAGATAGTAAAAGGCCAAGGGTTAGCATAGCTGTTAACTGATTCCAAACTACAACAAAATAACATGGTCCTGTATATTAACGAAGATCACGAATGGTACAAAGACATCATTTTCTACCTCAGACATATGACTTGTCCAGACCACCTGGTAGACCACCAAAGAAGAGCTTTGAGGTTAAAAGCATCTAAGTATGTCTTGACAGAAGATGGGTTGGGATGGAAGAATCCAGATGGAATCATACTTAAATGTGTAAACCATGATGACTCCCAAAGAATTATCAAAGAAATGCATTCCGGATTGTGTGGAGGACATTACGCACCAAGAACCACAGCTGCTAAAATCATGAGAGCTGGATATTATTGGCCATCCTTGTTCAAGGATGTACACATTTTCGTCAGAGCCTGTCAGGAGTGTCAATTCTATTCTGGAAAACCTAGACTACCTGCCCTGCCCTTGACCCCAGTCATTATAGAAGAACCTTTTCAGCAATGGGGAATGGATTTTGTAGGACCTATAAACCCTAGTTCATCAAGTGGACACAAATACATACTAACTTGCACAGACTATTTCACTCGCTGGGTGGAAGCTATCCCTACCAAGAAATGCACTGCAGAAGTAGTGGTCAAGTTCTTAGAAGAGAATATAGTCTCTAGATACGGCTGTCCCTACAAAATTACAACTGATAATGCACCAGCTTTCAGCAAAATTGAGATGTCCACCTTTTGTACTGATCATGGGATCACTTTATCTCACTCTTCTAACTACTACCCACAAGGAAACGGTTTGGCAGAATCAAGTAATAAAAATTTGATAAGGCTCTTAAAAAGGATGATTGGTGAGAACAAAAGGACTTGGGATGTAAAGTTAAAATATGCCCTCTGGGCAGACAGAACGACAGTCAAAAGAATAACTGGAAAAGCTCCTTTTGAAATAGTATATGGGCAAAATTGTAGGCTGCCAATCAACCTTCAAATCCCTGTGTATGAATTGTTACAACAGTGTTCTTCGGCTCAAGAAGCCTTGCAAGCAAGAATTGACAGGTTAGTAGAGCTAGACGAGACTAGAAGGGAAGCCTGGAATAAAATGGTGATAGAGCAAGAAAGAATAAAGGGAACATTTGACCAAAAGAGTAGAGATGTGATATTTGGAATTGGGGATATAGTCTTGTTATGGGATAAACACAAAGAGAAACCTGGGAATCATGAAAAGTTTGAGAAAATATGGATGGGCCCTTATCGAGTAAGTAGGATGGCTGGCAAAGGAACAGTGTACTTAGAGACTTTAGATGGAGACGAGTTGGAATTGCCTATAAATGGGAGGTTACTAAAACACTACTTCCCACCTATAAACCTAGAATGATGCCTTGCCTTGCATATTTAGAGTAGGTAGCTTCTGAATAAGCTCACTTGAGCAGTAGGATTTGTGTGATTTTTCTTTTTCTGTGTGCTGAGTATTGTCCCGTTTTTATTTTTCTGCCTGAGTTGAGTCTTGCGCCTTCCTAAGCTTTTTTTTCTTCTCCTGCATGCATTTAAGAAACTATAGTTAGCATTTATATTATGGGCTGCCTGTGCTGGTCGAGATTTGCCTGAATCAAAGAAGATACTCTTGTCCCCCTGCACAGTAAATAAAATGATAAATGAATGCCATGTTAGTTATGTTTGTATTTTGATGCATTTCAGTTTATGCTTTAGATTAGATTTCATTTCAGTTTTATTTTATTTTTATCCCATACATGCTCCATGATGGTATTCTAGTTTTTGTGAGAGCAGGAACAGGTGCAAAATAAAAGCTGAAAGCAAGGATGGTGCAGTGCTGGATTGAAGATTGATGCAGAGCAGTTCGAGACCAGAGATTCTGAGGTTCTCAAGCGCTCTCTCCCTTAGAGCACTTGTCCCAGCTGGAGCCAGATGTTATCACACCATAGTGGCAGGGCTACTATTCTTGTACAGCAGATATCTGCACATTCCAGAGCTTCATTTATTCCAGAGCATAGCTATATATATTGGATCACTCATGATCAGAGCAGCACATTATTCAGATATTGTATGACCTTGTGTCAAGGCTGAGCCTTGAGAGTTCAGATTGGATGGCTGATGTGACCACTTATCCCATTACAGTTTCAGTTCAGTGCCTAGAGATGTACTTCAGCAGTATTTCAGATGATGCATGATGATTGCTATTATGATGATGTTGTATGATCTATGGATATGTTCTCACTGACAGTGGATTATTAGCTTGTTGATTTAGTCATGATTATAGCATGTGCTTGGTATATTATTCCTGATGTGGCAAACTATTTAAAATGAACTGTAAACCTTAAAATGGACAATTGCTTGCACTTTTAGGTCATCTAACAAAACTTACTGGTATTTCACCTTACATAGACATGGTCTTTCCCGACACCAGTTGTCTGCTAGTGTAGGCTCCATATTCACTTGTCTCCATCCATACATGACCTTCCTGTTTGACTTTAAACCCTGACATGTCTCATTTGACTTTCTGATACTGAGGACTTCCCCATTTTTCTACCTCTGTGTTTGGACCGCATCCATGTTTATTCAGTGTCTCGGCTCTGAGTTGGTGACAGAACTTGCCTTTGGTGAGTTGGATTGTAGGCCTTGGCTCGAACTCCCCCTAGTCACTTGAGATGTTGTTGGCTAAAACTGAAAGCTCATGTTCTACCTGTGGAAACTAAATAAATTCGCCCATGGAAACAAAAAAAAGGGGCAAGAGCAATGAAAAGCTAAAAATACTCCTCGAAGAGTATAAAGAAAGGTCCAAAAAGCAATAGTTCTTAAAAGCTATATCTTAACAATTGTTGACCTTGTGAATATATAAAAAACATGCCCTGGATGCAAGCTGCAACTAGTTGTGCTTCTCAGCACATCTGAAATCCGAAGGGTTATGTAGGCCAAAAAGGCCATGGAAATAAATTGAATGATCCTAATGAACTTGGATCAACTTGATGTAGACATGATGCCTAAGTTGAATAAGCACTCTCTAAACAACTTATCCATTTGTGAGGCACAGCCATCCCCCGTGTTCTTTTGTCCAGCACAGAGTTTGTAGCTTCCCCCTTCTCCCAGTCCAAAGTATTTTTGAGATAAGTTAGACAAGTCAAACCCTTGGCCCAACCTTGCTCCTAGCCTTCATCCTTCACTAGCAGTTTGACCATGCCCAATGGGTAAGTTTGTCATTTGAACTAGGGTGCAAGTAATTTTATATTATCACGGAATATGTTAACTTGATTAATGCCACTGAATGGAATTTATACTTTGAGCTTAGCTATGAAGTGATTAAAGAAGCATTGTCTTAGTCTACTGATGTGATTTATCCTTGATTATATATATTCTTGGGATCCGTGATGATGTGGACCATGTATGATGATTATTGGTGATGATTTATGGTCCCACATGTTTGATGATGATATCATATGATGGACATATGATGCAGATGATGATTGATCCAGTTCAGCAGGTTATTATTATTACAGATCAACAGATTATACATTGTCCATATATGGTGGACCCTACAGCTGGCCCATTAGGGCAACCCAGGGTGTATGAGTACTCATTCCTGGTGGATTTGGGTCTTCTGGATCCATTGAAACACCTATCTTTCAGTTCCGGGCACTTCTGACAGTGATTGATGCAGTTTTACACTTGTTGACCAGATTTGGGGCTGATTTCCCAGCCTGAGCAGCAGGGGCCCCGAGAGGCCAGTTCACCTAGGGCGCTGATGATGGAGGGGGTGGTCCAGCCACTTGTTATTACCATTTATCCCCCCTCCCGGAGAGCCTGGTGGGCTCAGATGGACAGCGCTAGCACCCTAGGAGGCAGTTTTGGCACTTTCACAGTTCCCGAGGCAGTAAAAAAATGGGATAAAGTGGTCACTGAAGAAATCGATTTGGGCAATTGAGGCAAGGTTTTGGCATTTGGTTTTCACAGAGGTCTTCCAGGTTGATCTCACTATCTTCCAGTCATTTTTCACCATGTGGGTATCTCCAGATTGATCACAGGAGGACATTTACTGCTCGACTGTCATGGATTCTGAGGACAGTTTTGGTCATTATTATTATATTGGACATATTTTTATTATTTCATTGTGCCTTGGGGTGAGCTAGCAAGGATTTATACCTCCTAGCCCCACCATGTGCTTATTTTATCATGTCCTAGTCATCATGAGGTGGATTATTGTACTTTATACCCCTCTTGTGGGATGACGTCACCCTCTATTGTACCATTTAGTGAGGGCGCTATCATTATATGGGTGATCCATGTGATATATGGTTATGATTTGTTATTAGCCATTGATTATGTTGTGAGATCTTTTAATCTCAACCACTCATGTCAAAAGTGGTTTTGAGATCTAGGGTTTTGGTCTTTATTATCCTATATAAGGAGGAGACCCCCTCATTGTAAAATTCATCTAGAGATTTTTGGCTCTTGGCTCTTGGAATAAAATTTCTATCTTTTGGAGTACATGCTTGGATTGGAGTGGATGTTGGTTGTTTCGATTGTAAATGCTATTGTCCATTGCACTGGAGGATCTATTGTAGCTATCTTGCATATTTGCCATACTTTATTTGCAGGTTGAGAGGGCGACTTTGACAAGTGCGAATTGGTGGGGAGGCTTGCCCTTCAAGCTTGGAAGAAGTCGTTTTGGGTTTGACAGGGAGTGGTTTTGCCTTTGTGTCAACTATTCTATGTTTTTCTCTCTCTTGCTTGCATCTACCTTCAATTTGTTAAACTAATTGATGCTTTGCTCCTTGGCTTGACAGGTTAGAAGGAATCACATGTGGCTTGGAAAAATCGATTTGGCAAGAAGGCTTCAACAATTCTCCATTTGATCTTTGGCAAAGTAATCCTCGTCTCAACTAGCATTCATCTCTTCATCCAGGTATGTCCCAAGAGGTATGATCTTCTCTTCCTTGAATCTTCCATAATTTCTAGATCACAAAAACCCTAATCAAAGTAAAACCCTTGTTTTTGGTATTTCTTAGATCTACTTAGATCTAGCCCTCAATTTGAAAAGATATTGAAAACCCACCTCTATAGCATCCACCCCTAGTTGGATCTATAGTTTGGTGGTGATTGGCTAAGAATTGACCCATCTTCTAAGACAAAAAGCTCTCCTTGACCTAAAGCGCACTTCCTTGAGGGAGGCTTGTTGGGCTAGATCTAGCACATGGGTATGTGAGATCCCGCTTGATTTGACTACTAGACACTTGATAACACATACCCATATCCTTACTTTGGTGAAAACTACCTTGTGGACATCTCTCCATGTTTTGAGGGGTTGAAACCCCCTTTTGACCTCATTGGTAACTTAAAACTTAGATCTACTAAGATCTACCCATTGGATTCACTTGAAACTTTGAACATGCATAGATCGGGGTACTAGCATCCCGGATCTACATTTTGGTGGCCATTGGACTTGGTTTGGTCCACCAAACCCCCCTTTTGCCTCTCCTTGAGAAAGTCGCACCCCTTGGGAGTTTTGAGTTGGACCACTTCTAGGAAGTGGGTGTTGGATATTTTTGTGGATTTGGAATGCCCATGCCTTGAAACCTAGGTCTAGACTATCCTTTTGTCCCGATCCACCTTGGGGATTGCATTCCTTGTTTTAAGGAATTGTGGTCCACCTTTTGGTCTTTACCTAAAAACCTAGATCTAGTAAGATCCGCCCATTGGATCTCATCCAAACCACTTGACTTGGCTTCTAGGTGTCCCGATCTACACTTTGACATCTTTCTTGACCCCATTAGCCCATCCAACAAGGCACTAGTCCTTCTCCAAGCAAGGCGCACTTCTTGGGATTAGTGTCAAACCCTAGATCTAAAACATGGGTAACCCTAGAGCCAACTCTAACTTGTAGATCCAACCTAGATCTAGCCTATAGTACCATCTTCACACTTAGCTTCACCTTGTGGGCCATTCTAAAACCATTTCACACTTCCCAAGGCAATAAGACCCACTTGTGTAAACACATGGTACTATACTTAATAATCATACCCAATCAAGTGGCCTAAACCATACATAGGTTGAAACACTAACTATCCTTGATACCACCTTCAACCATGCCCTAAACATTAGGTCCACTTAGACTTGCATTGGTTTCCGTAACTCATCATTCATTCACCTTTGAAACCTTTGCTTGGGTCCAATCAACTGTGATTGGGATATAGGGTCTCCCCCTTGGTCTAGTTATACATTGACCTAAAGCGAAGAGTGCCTCGGTTGACGTGACTCCCACATTGCATTGGGAACCGTGGCATCTCTTAGGTCACCTCTTTAGTTGCCTAACTCCTCTACCGTCCCGGATGGGATACCTTTAGGGGCAACTACAAGTTGTGTGATAACAGTGCCATTGGCTCTCTTATGGCCAATTCATTTTAGGGTTTTGGTAGTGTGTTTTTCTATTTAAGAGAAGCATTTTAGCTCTCTTCTCATGGATTTTTGGATGCAAGAAAACTCTGCCGAGAATTGTAATATTTTTATGCTCATATTGGAATAAAGATCAAGACTTTGGAGGTCCATGTGTTTTCAAATTTGTGTGGTGAATGTGTCTAATGCATTAAGGTGATATCTTTCTATAACCTTCCTCTCATTTTATGCAAGTGTTTCTTTCAATATTGCTAGCTCAAGAAGGCTATTTTTAGTCCATGAGAATAGTCATTTGTTATATTCAAGTTGATTATGTGTGTGATGTTTTCCAAAGATTTAAATGAGCAAGAAGTATTCGGTTATACCAATATTGATTTAGTCTTGGTTATCTAACATACTAGCATTTGACTTCACTTGTATGTTCGAGTGTGTTGGGGTTTTACAGGTGTTGTCAAAGGTGAAGACAAGTGTGAGCTAGGTTGCATCTAGCTTGACTTCACAAGCAAGGATTTTTCCCACTAATATCTTTTGTTTTGCAGGATCCTCAAGCTCCTTCATCTTTTCTCCAAAACCAAGCTACAAGGAGCTCTCTTCCTCACCCATCAAAGTTTCAAAAAATCTACATTTTAAAGCTTGGTTACCTTAGATTTGAGCTTCCTTCCTCTGGCTCTCCCTTCACCTTCACTTTGAAGCCTCCACTTTAGTCCCTTTCCATTCATCCAACCTATTTAGCCCTACCTTCTTGCTCTCGTCCTCATTCCAAAGTCTCCTCCTCATTTTTTATTCCATCTTGCCCTCTCTCTTTGCCTCTCGTTTTTGTCCCTCCATCTTTACCCTAGTATCCCTTACATCCACCCTAGTTTCTCCCTTTACTCCCTGCTTTCCTTCCCTTTATCTTTTCCCTAGATCTACCTTCTCATCCTTGCATTCGTTTTTGCCCTTTCTTCCTCTCGTCCTCTTTCCCAAAAAACCCCTAAAAACCATAAAAAGTACAAAAACGAATTGGCTAAGTCATTTTTGAAAGTTAGTTGCTAGAGTTGTTTCTTTGATAGATTAGATCTCAATTTATTATATCATTGGCATTGGCATGCATTGAAAGTTAACTTTAGGGCATTCTAGATCTCTTGTTTCACACTAGTATAGTTTGCATTTTTAAACCCTAGTTGCAAGTTGAAAAGATAGAATATTTTCCACAAAAAATTTCTCAAAATTTTAGGATCTAGATCTCTTTCCCATTGCATTTTAGGAGTTTGTTGTTCGCTGGTCCGTTTCATCATAGTTAAGATTTCATGTTAAAATCTCATGCATTTCTCATTTTAGAGTCAATTTTTTGAATCTAGACTTAACTAGTCTCAAATTTGGTTTTATTTTTTCTAATGTTAATGGGTGCATTGTTGATCATTTGCTAAGCTTGAGTAGGTTTTTCAAGGAGGAAACCAATTGTGAAGACAAGATCTAAAGAGGCTCAAAGTTTCACTCAAAGAGAAGACGTAAATCAAGATCAAAGAAACAGCTATAATCTCCTTTGTAAAAGCCATTTAAGGGCTATAAGTCTTGTTTCCATATTTTGTTTATTTGCTTTGAAAGACCTTGCGAGGTTTTAAACCCAAGGCATTTGTAATCATTTAATAAAAGTTTCAAGTGGAGGAGGCCTCCACTTTTTGGTCTTCTTCCCCATTTGGGGAAGAGTGTCGGGTTTTGTGGATTGGTTTAGTTTAGATCTTTTCATATGCTCTTAGTTTAGTTTTATTTCAGTAAGTCATTTTGCTTATCTTCCATATTTACTCACCCCAATGCTCTCCCGAGTAGGGTCTTTGACCTGGAAGAGACTTTTGGGTAGTTTAGTTTTATTTTCCGTTTAGTTATCTTATCTTCTCTTCCAATCCTTGACCAGAGAATAGCTAACTTTGGGATTGTATCCCAAAGGCCACATAGTTTTGTGGTAGCTTCTCGCTCCCCCATCAACTTCTTGTGGACATCCAGCTAGCTGGAAGGTTTCCAGGATTGGTGGCTTCTAGTGGTTGATCTTGTTCGGAGATCGATCCCACCTATTAGATTAGAAGTTGTGTGGTAGAACACTAGATTTACTCAGTTTCATTTTATTTTGCAAGTAGTATTGTTAGTAGTATTCATTTCTTGCTGATCAATCTTATTGTTTAAATCTTTTCAAGTTGAGATATACTGCTATTACAATTCACCTGCTTCTTAAAACGAACCAAAGTCTCTTGAACTTGGCCAAATCCAAGTCAAGAGCACCCTTTATCGGAGGGCATTCTTAGTTTTGCATTTTCCCTACATTAGGCATTTTAAGCTTAGCAAGTCTCTTGAACTGTGGTCATAAGATCAAGTCAAGAGCGCTCTCTGTCGGAGAGTTGAACAAGGTTCTCTAATAATAAAATTTTCCACCCATACACCCCTTTAATTAATTTACCTTGGTTTCTGTCCTACACCCGTATGCTCTGCCAACCGAAAACGATTGGGCTAGTACTCAGAAAGATGGAAGACTTGTTAATTCATAAGTGATAACTAATAAAACTTTCATCCCCATAACCAACCAATCCGGAGTTGATCGATAAGGTAATTTCAGTGGGTAATCTCTTAGTGGGGGCGCCGGGATTCCATGTTCAGCCTCTAGTTTGTTGGTTATCATTGCGCGACCTGGCTAGAGCACTGGGTGGCCCGACATGTCCTTGAACGGAGGCACTTGATATTGTCTTTTCCGGACTTTCTCTTGAATATCCTTGGTTTTAGCCTAATAATCAAGACCATTAAAATCTTCAATTTACAAAGATAATCTGCACAACGATCTCACAAACGGCATTCCTTCAAGACCCACACTTTCAGCATCACAATCTTTAATTTGCTTTGACTGCATAAGGCACTGGTTGTTTAAAAGTATATATTGATCAGGACCATTTGTCCTTGTGTTTATTTCATATTGTGAATGCTCTAGTAATTAATCAAGTCTTGAATTATATTGCCATCTTGTTATCTTATTTCGCAACGTGGATTGCATTATTATCTTGTGTTTATCTCACGTTTTAAATTGGTCTCATTCTAAAAAACTCCTAAACAACACCCATCCGCATCACAACACCTAAAAACACTATAAATACTAGAGCCTTAGTGAACCTCTCTTTTAGGGACTACCCCCCTTGGCTTCGTTAGGAGTTTGCCTAAACGGAGGAGCTGGGATTCAGGTGACAGTACCTGGCTCATTGCTTGCCCCCAAGGCCACACCTCTCTCACTTTTAGTGAAGAGACAGCTTTCGAAAGATTTCCGCTGCTGGTGTGCATATTGGCGGACAACATCTTTGGCGCCGTTGCCGGGGACAAATCTTTTGTTCCTGAACGACCTTAGTTTTTTCTAGTTTGTTTTACCTTTTTTGATAGATTCTCAATCTATCTAGCGACTCCACTGCCCTTTTTTCCTTTTTTGGTAGATTTTTAGTTTAATCACTCTCAGAACTTAGACTTGAATCCACCTGGCGACTCCATTGTCAATTAACAGAGAGAAGGGCCATAGATGGGTCTCTAACTCTCTCGTCATCCGTGGATTTATGGAATGTCACAAGTAAACATCCATAATTATATAATTTCAACTTTCAGAACACTTATTTGAATATTGTTTACGAACGTAGTTTGGGAAAGCTACCATCGGTGGGTCCCTGGTCATCCATGGATTCATGAAATGTCACCCGATAATGACTAATTTATTATGTCATATTGTATATGATATTCTTCTAATTATGATATGATATTCATATCTAATTTACTTTATAATCTGTCATATATGATGATGAATTGAATATAAAATTATTTGGATATGTATATATAGTTTTAACTTTTATTGTATATAAAAATTGTAAGTTATAAATTTAGAACTTGGAAGTTTAGAAGTTGTATAATTATAACTTTATATATATATATATATATGTTTAAAAATATTATTAATTTTAATTTTAAAAATTATAAAATTATAAAAATATATTTATAATATATATTATTTGTGCTGGCTGTATCCGGCTTTTAGCTTTTTAAAAATCTGGCAGATCAGTATCCGAATCCAAATCTAGAACCTGGTAACTTAGAGTGAAACTAGTAACCTTATGAACTTGAACTGGCTAGCAGTAGGTGCAAAAATGAATGAATATTTATAGTTCATAGGATTCTGATATACTCGATATGCATTGAAGCCTTGCAACATATGCTATACAGAGGTTTTTAGAATAAGTCTATAAATTGAAGTTTTATTAATTTCCACAAACGACCAAAATAGGTACATGGAGTTCCAGAGTACAACATGCACTAACAACTATAAAGGGATATGGTATGATACTAGATTCATGAGAGCTATTTTGTTAGAGATATAGCTGAACAATTTAGAAATATTTTTAGATAAGTATGAGAAAATGGAACAAAATGTACATACCCCAAATCAAATCATCCAAATTGCCTTTTTTCATGAACTCATACACCAGAATCTGCAAGGTGCACCACTGAATCAATTAACAAACGGAGCAAAGTGCAATGTGGTTAAAGGCAAGAACTCTTTCAATATAATAAGCATTAATTTGAAACTTTCACGCAAATTTCATAATTATCACTAAGTATGCATGTTTAAAATGGTGTTATCCTCATATCTTCGTGAAAGTATAATGCTTTCAGGTAAATAGGGAAAAACCTGCTCTCCAGCTTCCTCACAGAACCCTTCAAGCTTCACAAGGCATCGATGATGTAACCTACTAAGAATAACTATCTCATTCTGAAACTGCTTCTGACCTTGAATGCTGGAAGGAGATGCCCTCTTCACAGCCACTACGCATCCGTTGCTAAGGTAACCTTTATAAACCCTACCAAAGCCTCCAAAACCAAGTTCGCGAGTCTTGCTGAAGTCCTCTGTGGCTTTCAGAATTTCTTCCAGATCAAACCTTCGTATTCCATTTGGAACATCCCATGGTTCTGTAGCATTACTATTTCTTGTTAGGGTATCGAATTGGGCCCATTTAGCACATAAAATGGTACAAAATTTAGTATTCTTCATTTCAGGCTTGTCTTCTCGCAGATATTTAAAAAGAAAATTATAAATAGACCAAGCAGATTAGAAGCTCATCCGATGACTCAACATAGAACTTTTTAGATAAGAACACACCTGTGCTTGGCTGGGTATCCCCTGGAAGCACCTCCAGGTTTTCTGGATGTTTCTTTCTTATTTTCAATGCATAAAGCCCAACAAGAATAATCACGACCATGAAAACAACAACAGATAGAGAAGCCCCCACAACGACCCAAATATTATTTTTCTTGCTATGCTGGAGACGATACCTATATTGAGCTTCATTTGCATCAACAATATGTGAGATCACAGCAGATTCACGAAAAACCTAGAAACTATGATTGAAAAGGATTTACACTAAATGCTCCCTGAACATTGCCAACCATGCAAATTTTAAAAAGTAGATGAAAGGTCAACATCATTATGTTAAATATATGATACTAACTATTTTTGAACTTGAGACAAATGCCAAACTTTGTGAATATTTATCTTCAAATAGTGCACAGAAGAGGAAGAAACGTGTGTACCATTTTCAGGTTGAGAATAAAAGGAAACACAACCAACTGAACCCAAGCAAGACCTCTTATCCAAGTCCGAATCAAAACAATTCCCTTGAACACTACACAGTAAAAAAATTCAGTAAAACCATGTGCTATCATACCAGCGGATATAGGTTTTTACTGGCTTTAACAATTGTTTTGTAAATAATGATGAACGGCACTTTCAGAATAATGCCAAAATCTAGACTTCTAAAATAAATTCATGAGAATGGGTATTTACTATTTAGCCCTGTTATAACTCACACATACTGCATATATATAAATATATACAAATAATCAAAGGCCATTGTGACTTACTTAGATTCAGGAAAGCCTGTTGGCTTTTGCCCAATGAAGTAGTTACAACCCACATTTCTGAAGATCATGATAAATAGTTTAAATGAATGTCAAAATTCGAGAATTTAAGGGCCAAGACCAAGGCCAAACAAAATCAACATGAAATTATAAACTGAAAATTGTGCTCGTTCTAGGACCCCAAAAATATAACTTCATGATATTTTCACGAATCAAACGTTAAGCTTAAGGTTATTACAAATTACTATGACTTGTTAATAACTTTCGAGAAAAGCGAATGCAACTGCCTAAAAATGGATGCTTACATTTTGGTACCAAATCTTGAAATCCAGGTAGGAAAGGGTCCACTTAGACGATTATCAAAAACACTTCTGCAAGAAACATTTGATTCTTTTTAAGTTGAAAGATATTTAACCAAATGGAAATAATCATGAAACAATCATATTATTTGGAAGGACATGCATCAAGCCGATAGTCATTTTATAATTTGGCATTCTATAGCCCACGTCAAAGCAATGAAGTTTTATAATTGGTATGCGAAAATTTGTGTACACTTTTTTCTGGAGCATACAGGTGTTGAATATTGACCATGGAACTCCACGACTGCGGAATAGTACCGGTAAGGAGATTGCTCTGAAGTGTCCTACTCAAAGAAAACAATAATGTTAGCCTGGAAATGTTTATTTTCATTTTCTAATATGCGTTATCTGAAACTAAGAACTCTTCATACTTGAAAAACAAATTAAAAATAAACATTAACAATATTTACTTGTGGGCATATTCTAATTTATCAACTATTTTCCCAATGTCTTTAAAAAATATTAAACAGTTTTAACACTCGAATTACAAGAGGTTAAAATCCATTCGAAAGACCAAATCTAATGTGAAAGGCATACAGATTTTTCATCTTGTGGAGACTGCCAAACTCTGGAGGCAAGGTACCATACATTTTAGCATTGTGAAGGTTCCTGCATCACCAAGATATGATGTGTCATGTGCATTCCTTTGTTAACTTTCTTTGCCAGCTCTGTAATACTAAGCTTCATTCGTTAAATCATTTGCAGAAGTTATATCTCCATTTTTAGCTATTGACTCTATATGCAAAATATCTAAGATCATGTCAGTGGCTTCCCAACGAAAAAGCAGAAAGTGGCCTCAAATGAAAATGAAGTATAGTGAATAAGGACTTCATAGCTGACTATTATATTCAATATATGATTAAAACATTAAAGATCAAGAATTCACAAGAACAGCTAAAATAGAGATGTCAATGACTGTTGTTAGAAAATGAACTTGGAACCCTAGGAGACACTTGTAAACCTTTTCATCGAATGAAATATTATCCAATCCCAATATTGGAAAATGAATTTTCTGTCATCATAAAGTTTGTTTTGTTGACTTAAATGAGACAACTATTTTAACCAACTTGAATTTATGTCGGTTGCTTACGTTAGAACCCCAATCATAAAAAAATTGGCGTTGAAGAAAGTCATTATAAACATTTGATGCATCCAGCAGATGCTTCAAACTTTCAAACTTAGTCACTCGTTCCAGGGTTGGAATTTGACGGGCATATGCACGTCATAAGGCATTTTACCCGTCAAAACACTGTTAAAATTTTTAACAAACCATCTCAAAGAACCGGCAAACAATTTGCTAGGACGTATTTTTGACGGTTAATTATTTTTTCAAGCCGTCATTAATTTTTATTAATATGCTTGTTAAGATATGTTTATGCCTAGATAAGTGGCCTCTAGTAGGTGGATGTAATAACAAAAATTGAAACTTTTCCACTTGGTTGAAACTTTCCCATTTGATTGAAGAGTATGTGGGTGAGTTTGCCTTCAATGGGGATGGCTTTGCTTTCACTCCATTTCTTCATTCTTTCTTATATAGTCCTAGCGTTGTCCCAATACGTGGTCATTTCCCTTCCTTTCAGTGCCTTTTATTGGCCTTTGTGCCCTCCCTTCAAAAGATAAGTCAATTTCAAGTCCGAAAGTGCAACCTCGAGACAGAGGTGGGTACCATTTTAGAATAAGAAGTTGGTTTTAAACTATGTTAATGAAGGAATTAACCCATCCACCCACCAAGCATCAACGATTTATTAGCTACTGAATTTACCAAGCAATAGCAATTTATCAGCTACCGAATTTACCAAGCATCGCCTATGGAATTTCAAACACAATTGATTTTCGGTTATGGGCCTTAGAAGTTAGAATCACCTACTGAATTTACATACCCATTCCTCTAGACAGTTTGAAAGTGCTCTCCTCTAGCTCCCACTGACTTGGAGCTACTAATTTTGGTAAGCTGTTATTTTGAAATTTTTTATAAATTTGATAATAATCTAAAAACCAATTTTAGTGAAACTCTTCTGTGTTTTTTTTCTTAAACATGAAATTGTTTTTGTTAATTTGATAGTGAGTTGGGTCAACACTTGTGACTGACAAATGCATGGAAACAAATTTTTGTTGTGGGAGGCTCCCAATCCCACTTTGTACATTTCCAATACTTCCAAGTTACAATTTGTAGGTCTTGTTGCTACAAGCTTTTCGCTTATATATTCAATTTTTTTAAATGATGTATTTGATATATGCTTAAACTTTAGTAACATTTTATTATTCTTGTAGTGTTAGTAATTTGTTGAAACAATTACTTTTACTCATGGGGAAAATAAGCTTCTTAACAAGTTTGAAGTTGAAAGTGGTTTCTTCTTATCCATTTATAGCCAAGGGAAAGTTAATGGTTGGTACAGATTTTGACTCTCCCCCACTAAAACACATTGAGAATTAAATTGAACACAGTGGTATTCAATTTGAATGGAAAAATGTATCACATCAATGGCTCTATATTAGTAAAACTTGTGTCCAAAAAATAATTCTTACCATAATTCTTATATATTCAATTACTATGTCAAATTAAATATAAGTCTACATTATTCTATCTTTATAAAATTAAAATAAAATGAATTACCTATATTATAAAACTAAATGATTTCAGTTATGAATGAAGCGAGACAAAATATATTTATTTTATCAAATTCTCATCAAAGTGCATCATGGATAATACATAGAAAACTCCACTTCCCTGAAATATTTGCTGCAACTTGGTATGTGCAAGTTTACGTGCAATAATAGTTGAGGAATTTAAAACTGTCCGTACCTTGGAAAAATACCCTTATTAAACTTATTTTGACAAAGGAAGTAGAGACCAACATAGTACAATCTCGATTGCAACATTTTTTTTTAATGAATCCCCTCTACAAGGGAATATTATATTTATCTGGCATTTTAACTCAAGTCCTTTGGAATAAAATGTCACAATTTCAATTACACCATTGATACAGCATGTTAACCTTGAAAAAATTGGTGGCTTGACATTAACATTTGGAAAGGATTCTAGGGTCCACCTTTTGTTTGTTTCCTAAGTTTATCACTTATTGTACTTGCATAATGCCGACGCATGCTACTTTTGAGTTTTTTATGTCACTATTAGTAAGTTAGTTTGTTCCATCCTCGATTTTTTCAAAGTACATGATCAACGAAAAACATGGGTAAATGAGTCTATTGTTACCTTTTAATTGGAAATTAAACTCCTTACTAAAAACATATCTTTTAATTGAAAATTAAAATGTCACAATTTCAATTACACCATTGACGCAACATTTAACTTTGCAAAATTTTGTATGTTGCATTATATGTGGCCTGACATTAACCTTTGGAAAGGATTCTAGGTTCCACGTTTTGTTCCTTTCTTAAGTTTATCACTTAATGTACTTCAGATGCATAATGCTGGCACATGTTACTTTTGAGATGTCTGTGTCATGTTAAATTAGGTTGTTTTGTTCCACCCTCAATTTTCAAAGCACATGATCAACTAATGAGTCTATTGAACTATCTTTTAATTGGAAATTAAACTCCTCAATAAAAACATATCTTTTAATTGAAAATTAAATTCCTTAATAAAAACAATATTATTGAAGGGTATTTTTTTAATAAAACTTCATTATAAAAGGGTTATTTTTTCATTAAAACATTGTGTGATGGGCAAGATAAAAGTTCAAAACGTCAAAAAAAAATTAGTTGGACGGGCAGAGATGAAATAAAATTCCAACACTGCTCATTCTGCATTTCTTTTTTAAACAATCAAAGAGTGGCAAATTTAATTCTTCTTGCAGATATTTTAAAAATAAAATGTTAATTGACATTTTTTATCAAGCTTAAACAGATAAAACAAAACTATATATTTATATTATAATTTTGAAAAAAATAATGATATTTTAACTTTTTTCAATCTTGATATTTAGTTTGACATATTTTTCATCTTATTTTAAGTTAGAATGTATTAAGTTATAATTAACTTTCGTGAATTTTATCCAATTGATGATTTTTTTTAATTTTTTTGTCCCCAAATTTGAACACGAACAGCTAATTCCTTTCATTTTAATAAATACGGCATTAATGAGATACCATGTTATGGTTGTTATCCACTAAATTGCACTTAGTGGATTCCGAGTGAACCGTTGAAGACTTGAACAATCAAATTGTTCATCATCAGTGTTTCGAGATCCATCAGGCCAAAAAAATTTGGCCCTTTGTAAGATTTGCATGTCCAAGCCCCCTTGGCGGGATTGTAATAAGTTGGTCTGAGCATGATACTTTTGTAAAAGACTTGGCCTACCTTAGGGTTTGTCGTCAAGGGGATACTCTAGAGTGTTTTTCCCTTAAGAATTATGCGTTGTGCTTCAGTGGCGTATAATTCCTGAGTTTTTCACTCATACCTCCAAAGTTGGAGTATTTTCCATGGTGGTCGATCTTAGGGAGGTTATTAAAGCCTATGTGTCTATGTACTTTTACATGCTAGCCATCAGTGATAAGTCGTATGGGCATGCACTAGGTCCTCTAGGAGTTTGAGTCGATTTCGACAAAAATATTTTTCTGTAAATTAGACCATTTTTTAATGGTTTAAATGGAAAAATTCAAAATGTAATAAAAGAGTGGTATGGAGGCATATTTTGGCGTGGGGAGGCTCGTTTTGATGCTCAAAGCGTCATCTTCACCCCAGAGTCCACTTTCTCCAGGTTTCGAGCGATTACGTCGCCTCTGGGAGCATTTTTCATTAAAAATGCGACAAAATGGCATTTTAATGTTAAAAAAAAAACAAAATGCACTGAAGTCAAAGATTTAAAAAATCAAAAAATATGATAAAAGACTTTGGAAAAGGGGTGGCACATGGTTTAATATGGTGGGCGACCATATTCAAGGATTAAAACACATGTTTTAATTACAAGTTAGGATAAGTGTGAAGGTTCTTGTTATCACATATATAGTAGTTGGGATACCATATGTTTTATTCTAGATTCCAGTACATTTTTCAGCCAGTTCCCTTACATTTGAGATGCCGAGATGAGCATCTACATTGGATCACTATTTGATTATGGACAACAGTATATTCCTATATCATGACTGAGTCTTAGGAAACTCAGATTTAATGACTGATGTAGCCATTTAGCCATTCACAAAGCAGTATGTATTGCCCAGAGTTGCAGCAGTAGGTTCTCAGTGGACAGATGCTGGTTCAAATTATTTATGCACAAGTATATGACCTAGCAGGTATTATCTTGTGTTATGGTTATTATTGCTTTTATACTCATTCTTCTGGCATGTCTTAGCATTTAGTGTCATGATCTGGCGATCATATAGATATTTGGACCTGGTTGTATCATATATATATATGTCCTCACTCAGACTTAGAAGTTCTTGACCTATACTCATTGGTTTTACCCTCCTTAGGGAGAATAGAGGTGATCATTCCCACCATCTTTTGGCTTGCTAGTATTGGTCTCATTATTCACTTTCTCCACCCATCCATTACCTTCCAGTTATTGTTATTACCTTGACTTACTACTTGCCTAGCGGCATGGAGGACCTTCCCCCGCTTTAGCCTCTTTGTTGGATTCCCACCATCTTTTGGCTTGCTAGTATTGGTCTCATTATTCACTTTCTCCACCCATCCATTACCTTCCAGTTATTGTTATTACCTTGACTTACTACTTGCCTAGCGGCATGGAGGACCTTCCCCCGCTTTAGCCTCTTTGTTGGATAAGCTTCCCTATTGTATAGTGTCTCGGATCTGAGTTGCCTAACTTGTGTTGGCTAAACCTAAAACAGATAGTGCTACCATCAGTACAGTGTATATGGAAATGAAATGTATATCTTATATGAAAGCCCATTCGTGGAATCGTGTTTCTGAACACACATGAATGAAAGGCAAGCCTAATGAAATTGGCTTTGAAAGTTAAATGTGAAATGTAAATCCATGGAATTGTGTTTTTGAACACACATGGATCATGAATCCTAATAAATGTAAATCCAAGAATATGTTTCTTAACACACACGGATCAAGACTATGGAAATGTATCAAAGGCCCAAAAAGCAATGGTTTAATAAATGCTATATATCTAATGATTGTTGGCCTCACTTGTATTGATTTATTCCTCACTAGCTTGCAAGTTATCATGTGAGATGGAGTAAGGGACAACTAATTCTAAGTGTCCCCTAGAGTCTCAAGTTACGGTTTGTCAGACACCTAGTCATGGCGGCTCTAGAAAAGATCCTCGTGGAGTTGTATCAGCTTGGGTGTGAGTTGTAGGCATCTGTCAAGGTTGAATAAGCACTTCTGAAACAACTTACCCATTTGTGAGATACTGCCATCCCCTGTGTTACTTCTTGTCCAGCATATGCTAGAGTGTGTATCCCCTTTCCATTTCCAAAGTGTCATAGTGTCAAGTCAGTCGTCATCCTTTAGCCTAGCCTTATGAATTATAGCCTTCACCCATCACTAGCAAATTGGTCACAACTATTAAGTGAGTATGGTCTTGAAAGTCTAGTCTAAGTCATACTAATAAATATTGAAAACATTTAATATTTGGTTTTAAATCGCCAGAGAACTGATTACTATATGTTATAATCGCTACTTGAATGATTTGTAGAGCATGTTTTAACCTCCAACACTTGCAGCAGTTTGATTTTAGCCTGGGCCATTTTATGGGTCATGTTGACTTGGTCAAACCTAGTTTGACCAAAGTCAACTACAGGACATGAGGTGGATAGACCTTGGATGATGCAGATGGATGATATATGGTCTATTACAGGTCACCAATTGGTTTCATGCATTGGTTACAGGTTTATGATGATGATCTGGCATTTCAGCATATTTGATCATTTACAGATTTATTATTATTTTTATCTGTCCGGGCATATTTGAGATATTATTTGATCATGCAAAGATCCATATGGTGTATGAGTACACACCCTTAGTGGATTTGGGCTCTCTGAGTCCATTGAGACAGTTGGTTTTCACTTCCGGGCAGTTACAGTGAGTATTTTCCTCAGTTTATCATTCTGGTGCATATTTGCCATGATTAAATGGCCTGTCAGAGCAGAGTGACGGTGTGATTGGTTTTCCTATGGCACTACAGAGGGGACATGCAGTGTAGCCACTTGTTTTTACAACATTGTTGTGTTCCTGAACACATTGGTGCAGTCATATTTGGCCCCAGGTGACTAGGCAGAGAGTTACAGGCATTTTGATTCTTTTCAGAGGATTTACAAAGGATAAAAATGGTAAAAATGGCTACTGAAGAAATCGATTTGGGCTACTGAGGCAAGGAATTGGAATGGGAATTGTTTTGATGATGTATTTGATGTCTCCCACACACTCCAGATCAGCTATACTAGTCAGTGGAGCCCACATGCATTTCTCCGACACATTTTGAGGTTTTCTGGAGCCTTTGGAGGCTCACGACTTTCCCAGAGGAGCACGATTTGATGCTAGTATTGGTCATTTGTTATTATTGTGCCACGGGGACACACTAGCGGTGTTAGATATTGCCCCCTAGACCCACCATGATATTTGTTTCATGTTATTTGGTCATGTTGAGTGGGACCCCCTCTACTAGGGAGATTTTGTCCATGTTATGTTATATTTTTGAGTTGATCCATGTACTTCACTATTGAGCTCATCTCAACCATTGATTAGAACATTTTGATCTTTTAATCTTAGCCATCCATTCAAAAGGTGGTTAGGGTTTTGGTATCTCTCCATCATATTTAAAAGAGAGAGCTTCTCATTGTAAAGGGACTTTTGGCTCTGGAATTTTGGAATAAAATATTTTCTCGCAGATACTTGTCTTTTGGTTTTGGATGTCAATGGTGTTGATTGAAACTGTTCTTCCTTTGCACTGAGGGTTGGTGATAATTTTGCATATCTATTTCTCTACGTTTTTATCTACGGGTGAGGAGGCTAAATTGGTGAGGAAGGCACATTGGCTAGGGAGACCTTCCCTGCAAGTTTCTCTTCTCTTCGTCGGTTACAGGGAGTATTATTGTCTATGTACCGCATACACTTTGTGATTTTACTCGTCATTTGTATTTCTTCCATGCTTGTTTGAACTAAATTATTTTCTGTGTCCTTGGTTCATCAAGTAGAGGAGGGCGCACATGTGGAGCTAGGCAATTCGTGGATGCAAGATAACTCAACAAGTTCTCATTTGATCTTTGCGGGAGCAATCCTCAACACCTTGGCAAACATCTCCATCATTCAGGTACGCTTGTGAGGTAAGATTTCTATTTCGCAAAACTACCCATCTGTCATTTACATTGAAAACCCTAAGCAAATTCCTTCTGAAAAATCCACATCTCAAAAGACTTGGTTTACAGCATAACCATTTATGGGTTTTGAGTATACGGCATATATCTAGGTTGGTTCTCCAAAACATCACACTTGGAGGACTCCATAGGCCCAAACCCCAAGGCACTAGCTTCTCTCAACCCTCACGACTTTCCTGGCTTGCTTGATTTCCCTGTCTTTTGATCTTGTTTGTCGAGCTTGTTGTTTTGAACACTGTTAAATCTATCTCACAAGCTGTGCTAGAAAGCCCCCAACCTCAAATTCAGTCTTTGGGACATTTTCCCTGTTTTAAGGGTCACGTTTCCCAAGGCAACTGATTTGATCATTTGAAACTAGCACTTGAATCCTTGAATCACTCATAATTATCAAGTCACTGTGTGTTACTAATCTTTATCATTTCACATCTTTCCTAAGCCTCCACAGTGGTCTTAATTCCTTAATTCTAGGGTTCCATACCTGTCACCTTACGTACTTCATCCTATTTGATTTGATCTGGTGATTTCGTTTGATCTCTCCTATCGGGAATAGATCTGGGTATCCCCCTTGTTGTCTTGGTTTTGACAACTCAAGTGAAGATTGCCTCGATTGGCGTGACAACCAATCCCTTGGAGATCGAGGCTCTCTTGGTTCACCACTTTGGTTGCCTAAGTGTTGATTGTTTTAAGCTGCAGATCACAGGTCACAAGAAGGGCTTGAAATCGGTTCTTCTCTCTCTTCTTGGGCACTTTCTTTTTTCTAACACTCTTTGATTACAGATCTTCCAAAGACATCTCCAATAGCAAGGGCATTTGGATCAAAAGCCCCATCCATCTCTACATCAAACAAACTCTCTTCCTTTCCTTTTTGTTTCATGCTTAGAAGTTTAGATCTAGGGCTGCCATTTGTTTATCATTTTCAGATCTAAATTTTCTCAAGAATTCTTAGCAATCTAGATCTTCATTTTCATAAAAAAGCATATTCATAAGTAGATCTAGATTTCAAGCTTTTGTATTTGTATTTTCCTAAGTATCATGGGTACCCGTACCTGGGGGTAGGGTACGGGTACCCGTACCCACGTAACCTGCTGTAGCCTGATGTACCCGAGACGTTTGTCACAGATTTAGGGTACCTTGATGTTGGTGGTGCTTATTGTTGAACTCCTCAATCACGACCTTAACACAAATGTACCCTTCACTCAAGCAAAATCACTTTTTCTACCTTATTTTAACACTCGGATTAGGAAGTTTTATCAAAACTGTAGGGTGTTGAATAATGTCCTTGGAGGACCAACTTCGAAATTGCAAGGGCTAGAGCCTAGAGGAGGGGGGCACAGGGTGCTATTGATGAATAGGATCCCAATATAGGCAAGGGGTTTTGATATGTAATTATTTGTTGTAGCATGAAGTTTTTTGGACTCTATAGGCCATTTAGCCTCTTTGTTTATGTATTCTGAGTCAGATATCGATTGCACTTGATGTTTTTTTAGTTGTATGCACCCTTGCTATATACATGAGAAACTTTGCATTTTTGTGTATAATGCTTTGGATTCATATGGATGCACATGAATATATATGTACAATGAAAATGATTTAAATTTCATATGTATTATAATTTATAAATTTATAATTATAAAAATATATATATAGTACCCCCGATGTACCCAAGTCCCATGTTTCAAAACGTGGCGTACCTGTCCCCGCACTCGTCCCTGTACCCGTACCCGTACCCGTACCCAAGTTTTCTGGCAACTTAGGTATTTTCAAATTTTCAAAAAAAATTCTAAGTACAAAAAAAATTTCAATTTTTTTTATTTGTTTAAACTCATTTCCATCACTTTCTAACATAGTTTGTTTGCTGGTTATTTAGCAGGTCCAAAGAAATATAGAGAGAAACTCTGGCCATTTCCCACCAGAAAAGACTAAAAAAAGCTTTCCAAGGACCCCTTTCTTCTAGCTTATCATTCTAAGTTATTGTAAGCCCTTTAGATCCATAAAAATGAACTAAAGAGGCATTCTTTTTAAGCTTTATTGTAAACATTTAAACAAGAGTAGTGGGATACCCAATGCCCACACACCATCCCCCCCAGGGGGGTCTGTACTTGCGTCAATTTCGTGTGTGAATTTTCCTAACAAACACTATCATCACACACACATATTTTAACTGCAGGTTGTATACTTTAATAAGCTTTTTCATAAGTTTCAATTCATTTCAATTTTTTGCAAGCGTAAAGTAGAAATAAAACTAGTTTCGTCGCCACGAAGTATGTTCTCACCACCACCTAAAGGCCTTGCCGATTAGTGGTGGTTGATCAAAAAGTGACGCATAAACTTGGTGAACCATATCTTTCTTTTCTTTTCTGCAATTACTTTACCAAGCTTTTGTTCCACAATACAATTGTTCAAACAAACTGAAACTTACATTTGGTTCACAACTGGAGTATGCTCTTTCCCCTTGCGGGCATTTTTCCTAGGCCTGTGGGAAATCAGAAACTATTGTGACCACTTATTAATTCTTCCACATATAATTTAATATTCACTTAATAAAATCAACCACCCCTCAACATAAGTGAAAATCCGGCACTTCAACAATTTTTGTGTGGGGAAATTCTTCAAAGGAAGCGAGACCAACTAGGAGGCGACCTCAAGGCACAGTTAGGCTATACCCTTGCTTGGTATAGTGTTGGGAAGTGCTTATTCAACCTTGGCAGAAGTCTACAACTCACATCCAAGCTGAATCAGCTCCGTGATGATCTTTTCTAGAGCCGCCATGACTAGGTGCCCAGCAAACTGTAACTTGAGACTCTAGGGGACACTTAGAATTAGTTGTCCCTTACTCCATTTCACATGACAACCCGTAGGCTTCATGAGGAATTAATAATTACATTCAATTTCTAAGGCCAACAGTCATAGCATATGTTTAACCACTGCTTTCTTTGGGCCTTTTATTTCATTTCATTTCACTTGCCAACAATCTTTAGATTTGGCATACATTTAACCATTACTTTTATTAGGCCTTTCATGTCCCTTCATTGGGGATTCTACATTTCACTCATTTCATAGCCCTTCTTTCATTGTGTTTAGAAACACAGTTTTTTTAATTTCATTTCAATGGGCTTTCACAATAGATGTACAATAATTTCCACATACATGTAATGATGGTAGTCTTATCTGCTTCAGGTTTTAGCCAACACAACTTAGAGTCGAGACACAACTAAACAGGGATTCTATCCATAAAGAGGCTAGAGTGGGCGAGCCCTCCATATCACAGGCTAAGGTGTAAGTCAAGGTAAAAATGAAACTGGATGGTGACGAATGGATGAGGAAAGTGAGAAGTGGTGCCAACACTAGCAAGCCATATAATGGTGGGGATGATCACCTCCATTCTCTTAAAGAGGGTGAAACCAATCAATATAAACGAGAACTTCATAATTCTGAGCAAGCTAGACCATATAGATATAATTTAACAACCATGTCCATAATAAATATACCACCAGATCATGACCACTAAATGCTAAATCAAGCTACCAAAATGACAAAAAGAGCAATACAAACCAATACACATCCATATACCTCCTGGGTCATATACCTCTACCAACCATCTAAACCATCATCTGTCAACTGGAAACTTGTTGTTGCATATCTGGGCACTGCATACTGCTCTGTATGGAAAAAAAGGCTACATCGGTCATCAAATCTGAGTTCCTGAGACTCAGTCATGGCATAGGGTTGAACAAACTGCTCATGGGTTGTTCTGAAATCATAAGTGATCTTGGAATGAATGCTCATCTCAAGCATCTCAATGTAAAGGATTGGCTGAAAAAAGGACTGGAATCTGATCTGAAGATATGGTAGCCCCGGCTACTATAAATGTGATAACAAGACTATGGTCTCAGTTATACTAGAGATCATGACTTCAGACTGTTTGGTTGCACAGATTCAGATTGGGAAGGAAGTATCTCAGACAGAAAGAGGACTTCAGGTGGATGTTACAGTCTGGGGTCAGCCATGATCTCATGGCTAAGAAGGAAGCAGTCCAGTATTGCTCTCAGCACTGTAGAATCAGAATATATTGCATCTTGTTCTGCTAGTTGTGAAGCCATATGGCTTCGGAAGTTGTTATCAGGTCTATTTGATCTGGAGTTAGATACCACAATGATTCTATGTGATAACCAGAGATGTATAAAGATGACAGAGAACCCCGTGTTCCATGATAAGTCGAAGCACATAGAAATACGGTATTTCTACATTCGAGATACGGTGCAGAAAGGAGCTATAAAGCTCCAATATGTGAGCACTGATGAGCAGGTTGCAGATGTGTTGACTAAGCCACTGTCTCATGTGAAGTTTGAGCATTTCCGTGACAAGCTTGGTGTAGTCCGTAAGGACTTCCCTCGAAAGGGGGAGTAGTGCTAATGATATTGTGGTGCAGTGGGATTGATCATCCCTAGATAGTGATCCCGTAATTCCGAAAGGAATGATAGTTTTAAATGTTGATCCTTTGATTGTGATGGGATTGATCATCCCTAGACAGTGATCCCATAATTCTGAAAGGAAGGATAGTCTTAAATGTTGATCCTTAGACTAGAATCCTGTAATTCCGAAAGGAAGGATTGTCTAAGATGTGAGTAGTGGACAAGGATCCCGTAATTCCGAAAGGAAGGATCGTCCAAGTGTGGTAGCTCTGTAAAGACTGGGTCCCGTAATTCCAAAAGGAAGGATTGTTTGAGCACCACCAGTGTTGATGGACTAGGGTCCCGTAATTCCGAAAGGAAGGACTGTCCATGATTCCGTAATTCCAAAAAGAAGGATCACCAGTGTTGATGGACTAGAGTCCCGTAATTCTGAAAGGAAGGACTGTCCATGATCCCGTAATTCCGAAAGGAAGGATCACCATAGTTGTTGGACTAGAATCCCGTAATTTCGAAAGGAAGGATCACCAGAGTTGTTGGACTGGGTCCCGTAATTGCGAAAGGAAAGACTGTCCGCGATCCCGTAAAAGGAAGGATCATGTGTGCTGCAGGTGATGATATTCCAGTGTTGTTGAAGATGATGTTCCAGTACTGTAGATGAGGATGCCCCAGTGCTAATGATGTTCTAGTACTGTAGATGAGGATGCTCCAGTGCTGCAGATGTTCTAGTACTGAAGATGAGGATGCTCCAGTGCTGCAGAAGATGATGCTCCAATGCTGAAGATGAGGATTATTGGTCACCCTATATGTCAATTAATTAAAACTAACACATAGAATGCTCAATATAAATTGTCAAACCCAGGGAGGTCTTTTATTTCAATGGCGATAAGCATTATCTATGCATAAACAATTTCAGTAGTTGATTAAGTAAATGGAGATAACAATCCTACCTATCTGCTCAGCCAAACTCATCCCATAAAGAAAACTAATCTAATTCATACATCTGGGAATTCAAAATGCAACTACCTCCCTACAAAAATCAACCCAGCAGTTTAATGATCTAAGAATGAAAATAAACTAGATTACTTTTGCAAAAAGTTAAATCCTATAATTATCAAACTACAGTATTCAACCTTTACCAAAATGATTCATCCAGTGACTACTGCAACTCAAAAATAATCTATCTAATCTATGAATCCCATTTAAGATACAACAGCAACTAGAATTAAAACATAAGCTTGAACTCTAACTGATAATCAAGGGAAATCCTAGAAAGCATAAATGACTTAAGGGAATTGGAACTGAGCTCGGTTGTCACAGCTATTGAACACACATGCATAATCAAACTAACCTACACAGTCGACTGTCACACCACGCAATTATAGCTATTCATATGCAGGAGATAAACTACCAATAAAGAATGCAATTATAAACTCACTGTTGCAGCTATCAGAAATACACCTAATGCAATTCCACAACACACAACAGGAAATGAATAAATCTAACTATCTAACTAAATCGGCAATCTCTGTGAGAAGGCGGGCCCTGGCCTTCTAACAAAAACACCGTGAATCACCACGAATTAAGACACAGAAATGGAAGTAAATCTGCTCTTCATTAAAAGATGGAAATTCACAGTCTCAATCTCTGTTACAGCCCGTACAACAATTGATGATTAACCAACCCCATGCATGGAAAGCCTTCCCATATTTATACATACAAAATGTAGTTCGCGATCCACTAATCCCGTGCAGCAATGAAGATCTATGATCAACATGTTGCTAAGTCACAGCTAACTATTACAACCACATTGAATGAAGCTGCTTAATCATAAAAGCTGTTGTTATGCTAGCAGGCCATAGATCAACGGATTAGCAATCTGGAAGGCGACCTGTCTGTCGCAGCTACACTCTGTTACAACAATCTATTACAGCTCACGTGGAGAGATGCGTTGTTGCTTGAAAACATGAGGAATCGAGCTAAAAGAGTAACAGCTGGCACCACGTATGATTGCTTCCAAGGCATGGTAGCTGATACACCTGTGCTTTGAGCTTTGACTAAATGAAACCACACAAGTTAGCATAATTCAAAGGCTACGATCCTGAACTATAACAATCTTAGGCATAAAATGAATAAAGAAATAATGAATTATATCTGTCAATATTATTGGTTGATCTGGAGGAAAGGCATCTATATGACTTGTAGAAATAGGATGTAATTAGGGCAAAATGATGAAATAAGGATGGCCAAAAAGGGGCATTTTTTGAACCCAACATCTCCCCCCGACTATCCGATTGCATGTCCCCATGCAACAACCTCCACTAGTCCGAATCTGAGTCTGATTTGAATCTGTGAAGATTTGTGAGATTGTAGGCAAATTCTAGTGTTTCCCCTTGAGGCACAAACCCATAGCAGGCTATCCATTTCTCCCAACACAGCTTCTCTTCTTCTTCAGTCAAAGCATAACTATTCCTGTAAGGACTCACAGGCAGCCATATGAGAGGGAATCTTAATCTTAATCCAATCCACCAAGGTCCACAATTTTCCATGCACTGCACATATCTAGGAACCCTTGTCAAGGCTTGCCTGAAATTCTCAAAGTAGTATGGGTCCTGTTATCACCTAAGATGTAGTTACCCCTAAGGATAGATCCAGTCATGGATGGCAATAGGGAAGGGCAACTCAAAAGGTGCAACCACGATCACCTCGACCTCCAATATATGGTTGTCACGCCAGTCGAGGCAACCTTCACTTTATGTTATCTAGCCCAGATAACAAAGGGGGAGACCCGATCTACTCCCGACAGGAGAGATCAAAACCAAGACACCAAATCAGGGTATTTCTAAGTGAAGTTAGGTGTATGGTTTATCCTAGACCTTATAGGTTGAAGTCACAAGCCAAGTGAGGGGTTCAATAGGTATAGCTTTGGTTCATAGTTGATGTGAAAGTGACTTACAATGTTTAAAGTGAGATCTAGGATGAGTGTACTAGGTCAATGTCAAAGATTCACTGCCTTGGGTACCGTGTCCAATGCAGGATAGTTAAAGGTTGTATTGGGGCTAACTAGTACATGAGACAAGATTGACCATAGTTCATGATGTCTTCAAAGGTATAGTTCACCATGCAAAAGTCAAACCACAAGTCAATCCAACAATCTAGGAGAGTGGGTTGACTTGGAGATAAACCAGTGCCTTGGGAATTGGGAAGTGGAGTCAAAGTAGGGTTGACTTTGTGGTTTAGGACTCCTACAACATGAGATAAGTGGACAGTATAGGCCTTGATGGATAAATGTGTCTAGATCTAGGTTTGACCCAAGTGGACCACAATCCCTAAAAACAAGGAATGCAATCCCCAAGGCAAGATTTGACAAAGTGACAATCTAGACCTAGGTTTTGAATTATTCTGAATCCGGATCTGCAAAAATCTCAAGTACCCAGTTCCTCGAAGTGAGTGAACTCACTTCTCCAAGGTGGTGCGACTTTCCCTAAGGAGGCTTGAATCGGGGTTTAGGTGGGTCAAATCATGTCGGATGGCATCCAAACTTTAGATCCGGGTAGATCAGTCAAGTAGGGATATGGATCTATAATTTTGTGGCAATCCACCGGTTAGATCTTTGTAGATCTGAGTTTTAGTGTTCCAAGTGGTCCAAAATGGGGATTAAATCCCTTAAAATGTGGAATGGGGCCCACAAGGTGATTTTCAAGAAAGGGACAACCTGGGTGTATGTTATTTGATGTGTAGATGTCAAATCAAGTGAAATCTCAAACACCCATCGCTTAGATCTAGGTCAACCTGCTCAAATGGTGAAGTGCGCCTTCCTTGGGAGAAGCTAGGTTGGCTTGGGAGAGGGGTCAAACGGAAGCCAATCCTCACCAAACTATAGATCCGGGATGCCGTGGATGCTATAGAGGTGGGTTTTCAATATCATGCCCAACAACCCACTAGATCTCAGTAGATCTAAGAAAATGCAAAATTGGGGTTTTAATTAATTAGGGTTTTAAGAGTTTTTGACAATTGGATAGACTATGGAGATAGAACTTACCTTGAGATCATACCTGAATGATGTGGTTGAGATGCCTTGATGTTGAGGAAGATTCCCGCAGAGATCAAATGAGAGATTGTTGATTTGCTTGCCAATTTGATGCCCAAGTCCACAAGTGCGCCTTCCTCTACCTGTCAAACCAAGGAATGAAATTCAATCAGTAAGATCAAGTATGGAAGAAATACAAGAGAAATGCAAATAGTAACATGAAATAGAAGGTCCTGGGACAGTAATACTCCCTGTTACCAACGAAGAGCTCCAAAGAAGAAGTAGGGAGAGTCTTCCCCTACCAATACCTCCTCCTTCAAGCAAATCGGCCTCCACCTGTAGATGCAAAAATCGTGGTACAATAGATATGGCAAACAAGATCTCCAATAACTCAGTGCAAAGGAAGAACCAACGAACGAACACCAAAAACATTCACCACAACATTGGAGATAGATGCAATAATAATTTTCTATTCCAATAATCCAGAGCCAAAAGTCCCTTTACAATGAGAGGCTCTCTCCTTTAAATAGGAAGGAGAGGCACCAAAACCCTAACCACTTTTTGAATGAGTGGCTAAGATTAAAAGATACAAATGTCTAATCAATGGTTGAGATGAGCTCAACAACATAATACATGGATCACACATAAAATATAACATAAGTGGACAAAGTCGTCCTAGGAGAGGGGAATCCCACCAAATCATGATGACAAAATATCATAAGAGGCTCATGGTGGGTCCAAGGGGTAATTTTATCCCTCCTTGGTCAATCCCCATGGCACAATAACCAATACATAATCATGAAAGTACCAAATCGTGCCTCCCAGGTGAAGTCGTGGTCCTCCAAGGTGAAGTCGTGGTCCTCAAAAGACCTCAAAAATCCACAGAAAGTGCCATAAGTGATGGATGCGGGCCCCGATGAAGCTGAAACTGCAGGAGGAGGTGTGGAAGGTCCCGATCTATCATCACTGATCATCCCATGCCATAACTTTGCCTCAGTAGCCCAAATCGATTTCCTCAATAGCCATTTCTACCAATCCTGAAATGCCTCGGGAAACGTGAAACTGCCCAAACTGCCTCCTGGAGTGATGGCGCTGTCAAGGTGAGGGTGCCAATGTCTCTGGGAGGGGGGTAATATGGTAAAAACAAGTGGCTGGACCACCCCCTCCATCATTAGCGCCCTAGGTCATCCGGATAAAAGCAATCTCTGCTCCGACAGGGCCTCCAATAGACCAAAACTGCACTAGGACAGCCTACTGAGGCTAAATCATCACTGTAAGTGCCCGGAACTGAAAACAAACTGTCCCATTGGACTCAGAAGGTCCAAATCCATCCAAGATGTGTACTCATACACCATATGAATCTCTGCATGATCAAAATAAATATCCAATGTACAGGAACAAGGCCAATAATAATGATCTGTAAATGACCAAACACTGCTGTATCCCAAGAATCATCATCATAACCCTGTAGCTGCTGCATAGAATCATCCTGTATGTGTACATGGACCATATATCATCTATCCATATCATCATAAGGTCCAACATCTCATGTCCCATGGTCCTCCATGGTCAAACTAGGTCTAACCAAGACCAAATACAACTCAGACTATCATCCATAGCTGCTGCAAGGTGTCAAGGTTAATACATGCTTTACAATTTATTCAAATAGCTTCTATAACACAGAGTAATCATGACTGGCGATCTAAATCCAAATATATAGTGTCATTAGTTATTATTATTACTCAGACTAGACTTTCAGGACCATACTCACTTCATAGTTGTGATCAATTTGCTAGTGAAGGGTGAAGGCTGAAATAAATGGCTAGGCTAAGGGATGACTTGACTAACTTGACTTTGTGACACTTTGGCAAGGGAAAGGGAATACACACTATAGTATATACTGAATGAGCAATAACACAGGGAATGGCGGTGTCTCACAAATGGATGAGTTGTTCAAAGAGGGTTTATTCACCTTCACAGATGCGCACAATCCATAATACAAGCAAGGCCAGCAATTGTTTAGATATAACATTTAAGTTCCATTGCTTTTTGGGCCTGAGGTTTCCATAGCCTTGATCTATGTGTGTTTACAAACACATTGCATAGATTTACATTTATTTTTAGGCTTTCTGCTGCAGGTGTGTTTTTAAGGCACTTGTTTACCTGAGCACTTCTAGGCGTGTCATGGACAACTTGTTTACCTAGGTATTTATTTTTCCAAAAGATATAACATTTTATTTTTCATGGCCATTTTCATTTGGCATTTCTTCATATACAAGATATAGCATTTGAATTTTCCAGATTTTGTATTGATGGCAGCACTAAAAGTTTCAGGTTTAGCCAACACAACTTTAGTGACTAGGGGGAATTCTCAAGGAATTCCAACTCACCATAGGTAAGTTTTGTCACCACTCAGAGCCGAGACACAATAAACAGGGAAGCTCATCCAATACAGAGGCTACAGTGGGTAAAGGTCCTCCATGTCACTAGTCAAGTAGCAAATCAAGGTAATAATCTAAAAGGTAGGCCACGGATGGATGAAGACAATGAAATGATGGAGCCAACACTAGCAAGCCAAAGTATGGTGTAATGATCACCTCTATTCTCTCTAAGGAGGGTATGTACCAATGAGTATGAATAGTGAACTTCTAAGTCTGAGTAGGGACAATATAATATAAATAATAGGTCAACCAGGTCCATGTATCTATATGATCGCCAGATCATGACACTAAGTGCTAAGACATGCTATAAGAATAAGTATAAAAGCAATCTAACCATAACACAATAATATACCTGCTGAGTCATATACCTGAATGCACATCAACCTGTACCATCATCTGTCCTCTGGAACTGCTGCTGTAACTCTGGGCACTACTGACTGCTCTGTACCAGTGGTATAATGGCTATATCGGGCATCTCTCTGAGTGTCCTGAAACTCAGTCATGGCATGGGGAATATAACTGCTGTCCACAATCTGATAGTGATCCAATATAGATGCTCATCTCAGCATCTCAAATGTAAGGGAACTGGCTGAATAGTGTACTGGAATGAAAAAAATAATGTATGGTATTCCGGCTACTATATATGTGATAACAGGTCCCCTTCCTTTAGAGATGAAGAAGAATATAGCCATCTATATTCACTACCTTCAAGAGCACTCTGCTGCATATTAAAAATCATCGGGACACAGGTAGTGAGAATTTTATCTCGCAAAATTTCAAAGTATTGGGCAACTGCAGGAACCCTGAGAGATCCAGCATGATTTGCTATGAGTCCTTTTGGATCCCGAGGTTCACCCCTAATCCAAAGAGTAGAATTCTCCTCATTCTTGAGGATAGTTTGGAAAGCATCTCGCCATTTTACATGGTTGATGACAAAAGAGGCAAATGCCCTTAGCTGAACATCCCCCAAACAACGCAAGGGATTGGATGGAGAGTCAATATAACAAGCCCTATCATGTAAATACAATTCACATAACAAATGCTAAAATCCTCAAAATCACTTTTCAAGAACGTTTCTAAAAATTGGGTAGTTGTTGCTAAATCAAATGATCTCCCTTCCTTCAAAGCCCTCAATTGAAATAAAGTTGTCTACTCATGGAGAAAGACAGGGCAAGAGGGGGATGGAGCCCTGCAACTCAGTAATTCTAGGGAAAGAGTATAAATTTTGCCTTTTTCTTGTTCCAGAGACTTAAGTTTCTTCAATCCTTCCAATTTTTCTTGAAGTTGCTCCCACCGGAGTTTTTGGAAGAATAACTCCTCAACCCACTTCTCTCTCAACTCCCTAATGACATTTCTATGTTCTTGGAGAGAAATTATACCTGTCCTATACTAATCAATATATTTATGCCATTTATCCAACTCAAGATTTAGCCAGAGAATCTTTTTCTCTAACCTTTGAATTCTTCTGTTCTGCACATCCTTTTCATCATCAGAGTCTAGATAAATGACTTCCTGAGAAAGTTGTATTCCTACCTTGTCCCCCACTATACTGACTTCCTTGTTTTGCTTTGACAGTGTAACAGTTTCACCCTTCATTGGTGTTGCAGTGGTCTGTGCCTGTAATGCAGTCTCAGCAATTGATTTTGGGGATGTTGGTTCTTGTGTAACAGCATCCTTTCTTTCCATCTCAACCTCAGCCATCTCAGTTTGTGTTACAGTCTCAGCAAATATTCTTAGGACTGTTGGTTCTTGTGTGACAGCATCCGCTCTTTCCATTTCAATCTCAGCCATCTCAGTTTGTGTTGCAACTTCAGCAAATGATTTTGAAAACACTAGTTCTTGTGTAACAGTGTTCTCCTTGATCGTTGATGTCAAATATTGTTGTCTAAGTTGCAGCCTCACTATATATTTCCAAGGGTGTTGGTTCTTGTGTAACAACCCCCTGCCTTTCAATTTCTTCGAACTGCTGAGAGTGTTTCTGGGTTATCTCAAATCCCTCTGACTGATGAGTCTGTTCCTAAAGAAGTTCAGTATCACCTGATGGTTGGAACTACATTGTTTCATCTCCTATATTCGAATCAGGAATCACTTCAATTTTTGGTTCATTTTCCCCCATCAATTCTATTTCTGGTGTTTTTTTTCCCTCCTGCTCTATCTGTGCATGCTTTTGTGATACAACTTCCAACACCATAACTATGTCCCACAACAAAGAATGTGTCTCCACACTCTAGGAAAACAATCTCTCCATGCTCCTCATTTTCTAATGCAAGAGATGAATTTTCTAATAAATTTGCAGCATCTAACAATGTGTTCAAATTCTTCTCTGCTTGTTTTCCAACTGCTCCCTTCAATCTTTCCAACTCATTTCGCAATGTCTGCACTTCCTCCTTTAATAATTCATTTTCAAATAGGAGGTTTTCGATTTGAGGTTCTTCTATGGAAGGTTCCTATGTAGCAGCAGGTGACTTGAGGTTCAGAATGGAAATTTCTATATCTACCTCTGTTACAGGTGTTATTTCTGCCATAGGTAACTCAATATTTGCTCTGACTGCTCTTGTTGTCTCTGCTGAGAGTACTTCATTATTAACCCAATTGCACCTACTGTCTCTGTTGCTGCCATTGATCGAGTCCTCCTTTTCTTCAACATTTCCTCCGACCGGCCTCCACTACAATATGCTATTGATGCTGTGACAGCTCTGGTTTTTCTTTTCTTTGTTGTAGTGGATGTCTGACCCTTGTCCCCTGGCTTTCTTCGTCTCTTTGATACAGGGGTCTTTTCTTCAGTCTTCTCCTCCTCAATAATGGTCCCCCTTATCTCAGGAGAGGACACAACATCAAAAACTTCCACATTTCCTTCTCCTACTGCTTCTGTCTGAATTTCTACTTCTGCAGTTGCAGCCTCTACTGTCGCAGCTTTAACAGCTGCTCCAGTTTCAGCTTCTTCTTCCTGGGTTTCTGCTTCTACAGTTGCATCTTCTAATGTCACTTCCTCCTGTTCCATGGCTTCCATCACCATTTCTTCAATAACAGGTTTTGCTGTTGTTGCAGCATCCCCCATATTTACCTCATCTTTGTCCTCCTTCTGGGTTACTGATGCTCCAACCTCCCCCCCCCCCTGGATTTGAGGAACGTCGGTCCTCTTCACCTTCTCCAATACCCCCCACTTCTAATACAGGTCCTCTAAATGGCCAGACCCCTGCAAGAAATTGCTCCCAGGTTAAATTGTGATTTGCAAGGGCCCTTAAGAATAACAATTTAACTAGGCCATGATTGGTAAGGGAGGAAACTGGGTGTTGGGCTGTTTTTGCATATCCAGCCATGGTTTGCAGAGCTTAAAAAGATAGAATGGTATATTTACTAAAATACCATGGCGTAGGTGAGACAATAAAGGAAGTTCAAAGAAAGAAACAGTTTGGTACCTTCCTTCACAAGAAATATATTTCTTCACAAAGGCTGCCACCTGATTCCAGGGTCGTGGTAATGACGCCAATTCTAACCCACAGCGCTTTGGACGAACATTCTCCTCGACTCCTAGAAAATCTCTTACAGTCGTCGCATTATGTGCTTTCCGTCCAATAGCTTCTTTCCAACCCGGGGTAAGCCAATAACCCCGGGGTAAGCCAGTAACCTCTGCTATGATTTCTTCTATAACATCCACGTGTAGTCCCCTGACCTCAAAGTGAGTATCAGTCAAGTTGAGGGAAAATTGTAATGCGGTTTCTGTGTGGAAACCGTTCAACCGTTCAAAATATTCCATCCAACCTGCTGCTATGAAAATGTTAAGCACTTCTACATTAGCGCGCAAGGCTTCCGTATTGACGGGTTCATGCTGGACTGGGTTGCCCATATCACCCTTTCTTCAAAATCTAGGTGACGAATACAACAAGTAATAGTTCGGACGTGGGGGTTGCAGCGTATGAACATGCAAGGAATTGTTGGAGTTTAAAATCGGGTATTTTCGGAAAGTCAGCACAAGTATGAAATCCCGGTAAAATGAGACAGTTATGGAAAGTTGGCTTAATTAAGGTATCCTGGTGGTTAAATGGTACGGCCTTGCTGACAGGGACTAAAAGATAGTGCATAATCATTATTACTATATTCAATTTCACACTTAATCATGTAAAAGTCTGAATCCGTACCTTTTGCATTATGCATTCAGCCGTGAGTTATCATTATAGCCCACCTCCCAATAAAACGAGCATAAATGCACATGTGTCGAGGTGATTTGGCCGTTGCCATTCAACTGTCAGATGCCCGGGTCACCTAATTCTGTCTTCTTGGCGGACTGTGATTGGATCCATGGAGAAAGCATTCAAATTGACGCTAGATTGAGTCATTATTACCGGCATTAATTCAGAAAAAGGACAACTAGTGGAGTTGCAGCAGGCATGGAGAATTCTAACGGAGTCGCAGCTGTACAGAGAAAAAGTAAAATGAATGAAGAATAGCGCAGTCGCAGCTGCTGAATTTAGCGGAATAGGAAAAAATGGCGGAGTCGCAGCTGCTGGCAAAAAGCGAAAATGAAATGGAAATAGCGGAGTCGCAACTGGTAGACTAGCAGAATAGGCAAAAATGGCGGAGTCGCAGCTGTTGGCAAAAAGCGAAAATGAAATGAAAATAGCGGAGTCGTAGCTGCTAGACTAGCGGAATAGGAAAAAATGGTGAAGTCGCAGCTATTGGCAAAAAGCGAAAATGAAATGAAAATAGCGGAGTCGCAACTGCTAGATTAGCGGAATAAGCAAAAATGGCGGAGTCGTAGCTGCTGGCAAAAAGCGAAAATGAAATGGAAAAGTGACGGAGTTACAGCTGCGGAAATAGGAAGAATGAGCAAGCTAAGGAGTCGCAGCTGTGCAAAAAATGAGTAACAGGCGGACTTTCAGCAGGCTGCTGAAAAACTAACGAATCATCCATCTTCTTCAAAGAGCTTTATTAAATCAAAAAACAATGTAAGGTGCCTGTAATCATCTGGCCCAGTCACGACTGATGTTCCTCCAATTAATCCCTGCACACAAATCTTCAAAACAAACCGATCAAGTGCAAAATGAAAAATAGATCAAATACAAAAAGAAAGAAAAAAAGTATTTATGTACAAATGATGTGGATATTGCAGTTCTAAAAATTCACACGGGTTGAGAAAACTCCCTGCCCTAGCGTTAACTGATAATATGGATCTGCTGCAACCTGTGAAACGAAAGTATCCCTTGAGATCGGTTTGTGATACAACCGCAGTCGATGACCATTTGCGAATAATGGTGTCTTGTTTTCATCAATGGTGATCAACCGAACTGTTCCATTGTCAAATACACAATCTATTTAATAAGGTCCCAACCAACGAGTGCGTAGCTTGCCTTTGAAATCCCTCTTAAACCGTGAATCATATAACAGAGCCCAGTCTCCTTCCTGGAAGACTTTATTCTTTATGAATCTATCATGCCACTTAGAGCGCTACAGTTGGATTAAAGTTGTATGATTTACTGCTGCTATGCGCTTTCCATCCAATTCATTAAGTTGATTAAATCGGTTCCTCTGTGCTTCTGATAAATCCAGATTTGCTTCTACAGCTGTTTTCAAAGTCCTGATTTCAAATTCAATTGGGAAAACAACATTCTTACCATACACTAACTCATATGGGGAAAAACCAGTGGTGTTACGCCATGTAGTGCGATAGGCCCACAATGCCTCTGGAAGTCTCTCAGCCCAATCCTTGCGATGGCTTTTCACTGTTTTTGTCAAAATAGCCTCAATAACCTTGTTTGAACTTTCCACTTAGCCATTGGCCTGTGGATGATATGGTGAGGTTATTCTGTGCTGAATATGAAATTTCTGTAACAGCGCTTCCAACTTGTGAGACAGAAACTGCAGTCCACCATCTGTGATGATTTCCTTGGGTACTCCAAACTGAGTGAAAATTTCTTCATACAGGAAATCAATCACAGCCTGATCATTAGCCTTAACCAAAGCTACAGCTTCTACCCATTTGGTCATGTAATCTGTACAAACCAAGATGTGAACTTTCTGTTTTGAGGGAGGGTTGACAGGCCCTACAAAATCTAGAGCCCATCTATCAAATGGTTCAACCACGAGCTATGGCTGCAAAGGCATTTCATCTAATCTTTTGGGTTGGCCCTTCCTTTGGCAGCTATCACATTCCTGAACATACTTCTTTGCATCCCTGAACAATGTGGGCTAGTAATAGCCCATTCTCAAAACTTTATGACCTGTCCTTTTGTAAAAAAAATGGCCCCCACAGGGCTCATCATGGCAAGCTTTAAGAATACTAAAGATCTCATCTTCCCATCTTCTGATCTCTAAATCAGGCCCTGTGTAGAAAAGATGGCCATCAATCTAGCTGTACCTAGCACTCTGTTGTATGATCTTTCTTTTTTCTCTCTTCGACAGATATGCTGGGAGCTTACCTGCAGCCAAAAAGTTAGCAATATCTGCATACCATGGGGAATGAGCTGAGAATGCAAACAAATGTTCGTCAGGGAAGGAGTCTTCAACTGGTAAATTGTCATCACTGTTAGTAAGTCGAGATAAAAAATCTGCAACAACATTTTCCTTCCCTGCTCTATCAATAATTGTGATATCAAATTCCTGTAATAGTAACAGCCATCTAGTAACTCTAGCATTCGTGATTGGTTTATTCATTAAATATTTGATAGCAGAATGATCAGTGTGCACGAAAGTAGAATATCCAGTAATATAATGTCTAAATTTGTTGATGGCATAAATAATGGCAAGAAATTCCTTTTCTGTGACAGTATAGTTTAGTTCAGCAGGAGATAAGTTCTTACTAATGTAATAAATTGCATAAGGAGCATTACCTTCCTACTGTCCCAAAACTGCTCCAATGGTAGTGTCTGAAGCATCTGAAGAAATATGAAAAGGCAGAGCCCAGTTGGTCCCTCGTAAGATGGGTGCTGTGGATAGCCTTTTCTTTAGCTCAGTAAACGCTGTTTGGCATGCATCATTCCAGACAAACTGTGCATCCTTCATCAACAGAGTGAACAAAGGAAAAGCTATTTTGGAAAAAATTTCTATGAACCTTCTGTAATAGCCAGCATGCCCCAAGAAGCTACATACATCCTTCTGTGTTCCAGGAGTTGGTATGTTTTCAATTACCTTGATTTTGGATGGATCTACCTGGATACCCTCAGAAGAGATGAAGTGCCCCAACACTATGCCCTCGCTCATCATCGTATGGCACTTTTCAGTGCTTAAAGAGAGCTGGCTTTGTTCACAGCGTTTCAAGACCTTTTTCTAAATTTTTTAGTGCTTCTTCATAACTATCACCATATGGAGTAAAGTCATCCATGAAAATCTCCATGCAATCATTTACCATTTCCGAAAAGATTCCAATCACTGCTCTCTAAAATGTGGCTGGTGTGTTGCACAACCCAAAAGGAAGTACCCGGTAGGCAAAAGTACCCTAGGGACAGGTGAAAGTGGTTTTGTCTTGGTCTTCTGGACCGATCTGGATTTGGTTATAGCCACTAAAGCCATCTAGAAAGGAAAAATACTTCTTCCCAGACAAGGTATCAAGGACCTGATCGATAAAAGGTAAGGGGAAGTGGTCCTTCTGTGTTGCTTTGTTCAACTCTCTGTAATCCACACAGACCCTCCATTTCCCATTCTTCTTTGGCACAATCACGAGTGGAGAAACCCACTCACTATCTGAAATTGGGTATATAAATCCTGCTTCCAAAAGTTTTTGGATTTCCTCTTTCACTATGTCTCTTAGGTTTGGTTTCATCCTCCATTGTGGTTGACACACAGGTCTGGAATCTCTATTAATATAAATGTGATGGGTGCACAGATTAGAAGGGATACCTTTCATATATGTGTACTCCCAAGTGAAAGCTCCTCTACGTTGTTTCAGCAGACTGATCAGTTGTTCTAGCTCATTGGGCGCAAGGTTTGGGTTGATGTTTAATGTTTACCCTGGTTCAATTTCTACTGGAACACTTTTCAAATTTGTGAGTACTGGAATTATACTGGCATCACTGACTAGAGTCTCTTCTGTAAGGTTTTCTTGTTCTATTGCAGCTAAAGTACTGTCCAAGACTTGATAGAAATTTTCATTAACTGACGTGGGCTCACTGATGAAACTATTGATAACATCGTCCTCTGTTTCATCCTTGAATGTTAAGGCTCTCCCTATCGTTAATAAAGGCTGAACACCTTCCTCCTCCTCCAAATCCACCCAAAGTGGAGTTTCAGCCTCTGTGGTTGGTCGAGCTAGAGGGTACAAGGTTAGGCTCTTGAACTCAATCCCGTCTGAAATGGTCATAGATCCTGACCGATAGCTGATATAGACATCTACTGTGGCCAACCACGGTCTTCCCAGGATCAGTGGGTGTCCCCCCAACTGGGATTTCATCTGTAACACCAACAACTCCGCAGGGTATTCCCACGAGTCAACTGAGATCACGAGGTCATCTAGGATCCCCTCAGGCTTGATTGTTGATCTGTCAGCGAGTTCCAAAATAGTAGGGGTCGGCCGAAGGTTAGTGAGTCCAAGTTTCTTCACAGTTTCTATAGTCATAACGTTAATAGCCGCGCCTAAGTCTACCAAGACTTTGGGGATTTGTGTGTTTCCTATGTGAACTGTAACAGTAGGGTTTCCAGGGTCATCCTATTTTGCCACGGGAGTCTTTCCCATTATCAATTCAGAAAGTTTTCCCAATACATGGACAGTGGGAGGATCCCTAGGCTTTCTTCCTGGTTTCTTGATACACAAATCTCTAACAGTCTTGGCGTAAATGGGCACTTCATGGAGGGCTTGTAACAGTGGAATTTTGACATACAAATTTTTCAATTCTCCTAAGAGATCGAATCGAGGTTGTTCCACTGTTTTCTGCAGGGCCAATCATTCAGGGTATGGCGGTTCTCTTATCAACTGTGTAGGCCGTGATTCTTCATGTGTTAGCTCTTGAGTTTCAACTACTGTTTCGGTAGGAGTATCAGCATCCTCAATGATGGGGCTTGCTGAATTGACCATATTCTCATAGTGCTGATTCACTCCAGTTTCAATCACTGGGGATGAAACATCCTCAGTGATAATGGGTTCCACTACCCTCCCTGATCGTAATCGTATAACATTGCAGGGATTCTAGGGGATGGAATACGCAGGCATGTTGGCAGTCTCTTATTGATGGATTGCTTTATTGTTTGGGTTTGGGTTAGTGTAATGTCCCCATTCAAATAGGTGCATAGTAAGACAATCCCATCAATCCTACTAGTTTCCTAGGTTGGATGGGCACATGTGGGATGGTAATAAGGAAGGTAATAAATGATATTTAGACATTAGAAGGGTTCAAGCATTTAATAAATATGGTGAATAAATAAATTCAAGAGAAATTCTAAGTGGCAAGTGGTTTTGGAGACATATGGAGGTGGTGGGACCCACACTAGCTTGATTTTTCAATGACACATGGCAGCTCTCTCTTGCCAATTCGAATTCATGGGAAGGTGAACACTCTTGGGTGAGTTGGTAAGTCATAACACATGGCATTAAGCATTTTAGGTCGAAATGGGATGTAATAGTAACCTCCATGGGAGAGGAAGTGTCAAATTGGAGACTAGTGGACACTTGGGCTAGATTCCCTAGTTTTATGACAACAATAATGAAGCATCTATGACATTTATGACAAAATTCAGACCTGACTTCTTACACATGACCATTATGACATGTCAGCACCAAAAATAGGCTCAAGGAAGGTGCTCATGGAGTTGGGGGAAGCTAAAGAGACTCAAATTCGAATTTGGGAGAAGATGGAAGGTTGGAACTAGGAGACAATGGCAAATGAGCAATATTTTCTAAATGGAAATTTATTGAATCTATTGAGAGGATTTCGACCCCTTGAAGGCTAATGTTGGTTATAAAATGTAGAAATCAAGTATGAGAATGGCTTTTGATGATTTGAGAAAAATTGCATTTGTGAAGAGAGAACTAGTGGATGACTAGTTTCTTGCCTTAGCCAATTTCGAGGGTGTAAGATTCCCATCCAAGTTGGTGTTTGGAGAGGCCACTCAGGTCTTTCATGGTGCTTTAATGGAGTTTTATTTGCAGGTAGCAGCTATAGGAAGTTTCATGGTTTGGTTTAGTGCAGCACTTTCTCTCCACCATTTCCAATTTTGAAGGCATATTCGAGCTCCTTGAGGGATTGCGCTTTGGGTGAGATCTTGCACTCATTGGGAGAGCTTCATATGATATTTTTCTGATTGTAATAGTTTCATATCCTCTGTTCTTCATATTCAGAAACTCTCAGGTCGAAATACCCATTGACTGTATGCAAAATTATTGATTAATGAGCAAACAATGTCCATTTCCCTGATGCTTTGATGTATGACACTATAAGATTGATTATTTCAAATGGATGGATGATTCTCTGATATATTTGTGAGTCATATACTGCCATGGATATATTCTACAAGTTTCATGTACTGTACTTGAGCATTTGAAGCATTTTTACTCAGTTTGTTTGTATTGAGAGGTGAAATAGTGCCATTTCCCCAAGGGTTGAATTGGGGGTTTTTGCTGTTGAATGTGAGAGAGTTAGAACAGTAGTAAAAATCAATTAATGGTGCATATGAGACCTTAATCACATACTTAACACATTACATACCTCTATTCATAAATTCATGGGAGTTTGGAGGCATTTGGAAGGCCATTTGCAGTGTTACCCCAGGGGGATTTGATGCACAAATTACTAGTCAAAATTACATATATTGATCAGAATACAAATCAAGTTTGTAGCAGTATTTGGAGGGCCATAAAACATCCCTGAACCTAATATTCAAGTCTAAATACCATTCATACACTCCTACAGAAGATTTGGGAGCATTTGGGTTGATTTGGAGGTCAAAACAGTAAAACTAGTCAAAGGTCGAAATTGGGAAAAAAGTGGAAAAATTGGCATTTTAATAAAATTTTGAAAAAGGGTCATTACAGTTAGGTTGCGCAGGCAGTTGTGGTCGAAGTGGTGCATTGACAGGTATGACATTGTTTTGAAATGGGAGCTGTGGTTGCTGATATTGTTGGTGCTGATACTGTTGAGGAGAATACTGTTGATCATGAGTCTGGTGATGGGGAAAGTTATTTCCTTGGTAAGAATTTCTCCAGTTGGAATTCCAAGGAGCTTGATTGTTTGACTGTTGTGACCATGGTGTCCAAAAATTAGGATTTTGCATTTGGTTCTGAGATGGATGCCAATGGTTACCAGAATAATGTGAAAGGAATTGTGTATTCATATTATTCATACTGTTCATACCATTCATATTATTCAGAAAAAATGATGGGTTTTGATTCATACCTTGATTGCGAGGTTGCCATGGTTTCTTCTATGCAATGAAGTAAGCTTGCTCCACATCTGGAATGGATGCCTACAGAACTGCTTTGACCTTAGGTAATGAAGGACATTCCTTAGTATCATGCTCCAGTTCTCATATCCTACATATCTCAGCTTTGTCAAGCGGGCATTCCAGTGAGATGGAAACCATGGATGAGTTCAATAAGAAATTCACCGACTTGTCCAATGCAATCCTACAGATTATAAGCCAACTCCACATACCGTATTGGTTTACTACATTGAAGCCTTAAGTGGGGAAATGCAATATGAACTCAGGGATAAAGAACCCACCACTTTGTTAGAAGCACAGGAAATGGCAACTAAGATAGATAAAAACATGCAATCTTCTGGTAAGTCAAATTTGCTTGGTTTTTCTAGAGCTCAAACTCCATTGAAATCAACTGAGCATAAAGAGAAGGACCCTTTATCTGCTATAAGGGATTCATATGAGAAAAAGATGATGGATATGTGTGAAAGATTGGAAAAGGCAGAACAGAAACATGTAGTTCAAATGAAGGAAATATAGAATCACATCATAAAGATGGAAAGAGCACATGTTCAACATATTCAACAGATTCAACAAACTCAACCGGTTCAAAGAAACTACCCTCCAAAGACCAACTAGCAGAAAAAGGCTCCCAACAATGAAAAGAGGCCTCCCAATCAAATAGAGGCTGCTAACATGACTGAGACCTACATACCATTTTGTAAAGCTTGCAAAGATTTTCATGAATAATTTTCTTGCTACTTTGCAAACTATGTACAAGAACATGGATTTCCAGAGGGTAGTACCAGTGAGCCAACATCAAGCAAGCCTGAATATATAAATGCGGTAGGAGACATTTTTGATATTCCTAGAGAAAGTTGGAGACAAGCTAAACAGTACAATCAAGAGTTGGATAATATGACTAAGAAGTTTGGAGAAAGACATTCCAATGAGCAAGTCCATAATATGCAAAAGTTTAAAGGGATTGGTTATCAAAGAAGAGCAAATCCTGCACCTGCCATACAGCCACCAAAGGTAATAATTCCAACTAAATCAAATGACTCTAGTAAATTGATTTTTGATTGGAGTAATTGGTTCAATACAACTAAAGTGCCTGTACCTGTAAATGAGCCTTATAAAATTCCTGGTCAAAAGGAAAAACTGTTGAAAGCACTTGAAATACCGATCTCTACCCATCTCTAACTGTACTCCTACTCCTCTTACTCCTCAAACCCCTAAGAAGGTGACTTTCTCAGATACTGTAGAGCGACCTTCAACGAGCTATGGCAATGCTCACGAGGATCCTCCTATAATCTTGCATACTAGGGAATCAAGAAAAAAAGCTCACCCACCTTTCTATATATCATTGATGATAGGTGACCTTCTTCTACATAATTGTATGTTGGATTCAGGATCTGGTGCAAATCTAATGACTAAAAAAGTAATGCAACAGCTTAACTTGAAAACTACCAGGCCTTACCAGAATGTATGTGCCATGGACTCCAGACCTGTTAAAGTTGAAGGGATGATCGAAAACCAACCTGTTAAATTGGCTAAGTATCCAAACATCCATGTAACCATGGACATACTTGTTATAGATGTTCCAGATAAATGGGGAATGTTGCTTTCTAGGAAGTGGGATGCCACTTTAGGAGGATGGATCCAAATGGATTGGACTTATGCTACAGTACCAGTATCTGAGGATTCTGTAGTTAAATTGCATAATGAGAAAGAAAAGAAGTATCATGTTGAGAATCCCAAGAATCCTTATAATCAATATACTTATAATACTGATGATCCTGGGAGCTGTGCAATTTACTCTACCTTTCTAGCACCTATTCAAAGCGAGGATGAAATTGAGGAGGATATGCATAACATGGAGGATGACATAAGTGATGATGAATCCATCATGGATGAATCTAAACGAGTTAACAATGAACAAAATCCCTTCGGAAATTTTGTTGATAATCCCACTTATGAGCATGAAGGTACATATAGCCAGGAATATGACATAATGCATGAGGACTCCCCCATATTTGAAAAGATATGGATGATGACTATTGGACATACATTGGAAAACCTATTTTCGATGTATCTAGAGAAGGGAGTGTAAATTTTGAGCATTTGAACATGGAGGACGAGCATATTATTTGTTCATATAAGCAGTCAGAACCACGCATAAGCATCAGCAAAGATGACCTAGAGAAACAATACAGTGAAGGGCCAATTTGGGTAAAGTCAGTTGAATACATATCTCCGCCATCAGATGACCCTTGTATATTAGAGCAGTTCGAGGCATGCACTTTAATAGAAAATTATTTTTTAAAAGATCATTTTGGATCAGTGTGATAAGGTACCAGAACTGCGTTGTCATCCTAATTTTCTTCACCCTATCTTGTTCTGGATAGAGTGTGCCTGCAAGAGGACTTACTATATTGGGAAGCATTTCAATTATCTATCTTATGATTTCCCATCCATCCCTCCCATTCAGAAGATCAAAGTAGTTTTGCACTTTCTGATAAGCATTCCCTTGTCCTAGTTGGTAACCAGAGACAAGGTAAAAAATTGTTGTTTTTACATTGATCACATGCTTAAATGGTTAAATTGGATTTCTGATTATACTTAAAATTTTCTTTTTTTGTATTATGTTAGAATAGGAAAGAATAAAGTTTTTTCAAAAAAGATAAAGTATTTATTTTCTGCATTTAAATTTCTTAGAGTTTATTTTCAAAATAAAATATAGTTCATATTTCATTTTGGTTCTTTCATGACACGTGCTACTGAAGGTTTTCTGTCAAGTTGAGATGTTTTTACAAGTTATATATATAAACCAAAGATTCTAGTGTTCTCGTATCCTCTCCTTACATGATTTCCAGATCCAGCACACGTCCCGCAGTTGGGGCCAGATGTTATCAGCTATTTTGTACAATAGCTGAGTTTCTTATGAGCCACCAGTTTCATGAACATGATTCATGTTCATCATCAACATTCATAAGCTCAGAAGTCATTTTCAGGGCAATTTTGCCCCATTTGTAATAACTGCATGTTCATACCCCCATGGGGAATTTGTAAAAAGTTGGTCTAAACGGGGTCCTTTTATAAAAGACTCGGCTATCCGTAGGTTTAGCCATTTGGGGGATACTCTAGAGTGTTTTTCCCTTAAGAATTATGCGTTACTCATTAGTGGCATATAATCCCTGAGTTTTTCACTCAAACCTCCAACGTTGGAGTATTTCCCATGGTGGTCAAAACCTAAGGTGGTAATTAGAGTCTTGTGTCTAGGATTTTTTACGTGTTAGCCATCTCGATTGAGTCGTATGAACATGCACTAGGTCCCCTAGGAGTTTCATTTGATTCCAGCAAAAATATTTTTTTTCCGTAAAATAGACCATTTTTTAATGGTTTAATTAAAAAATTTCAGTGTGATAAAAACCTCATCCGAAGGCGGAATTGGGCATGGGGAGGCTCATTTTGACGATCAAAGCATCCTCTTCACCTTGGCACCTTCATTCTTCAGTTTTCAGGCAGTTACGTCACCCCAGGAGCAGTTTTGGCTAATAATGCATCATTCTAGCATTTAATTGCTAAAAAATCACAAAGTGCACTAAGTGACAATATCCAAATAAGTCAAAAAAGTCAAAATTTAAACATTGGAAAGTGGGGCATATGTTTTATGAAGGAGTACGACAACATGGAGATAATAAACCGTGCCATAAATCAAAGTTTGGATTTGCAAATTTAATTAAAGAGAATGACGTGAGCATGGTTCACGTGGGTTTCAAATTCGCATGGGTGAGTGATTGATCCATACTCCATGTGGTGGGCTATCATTTTATAATAAAAACACATGTTATAAAGTTCAAACTTTGGGAGTACGAATTAATCAATGAGAAAGGGATGACATGATCCTTTTCCGTATGGCTAAACTCTCACGATTTTGTGACTTGGCATTTGGTATGCTCTCATGATTTTGTGACTTGGCAATTAATAAGTGGATGGTTGAGATCACATTAAAGGCAGGGTGGGCACATCTCGAGCTCTCACATCAACAAAATTGAGTTTGCCTCCTTTCTAGCTCACGTGTCTCCTCTTCAAGCTCACGCATCCCTACATGAGCTCACGTCAATTCTTAGTGTAGGCTCTCCATTGGCTTGGTGTAGCTTCCAAGGAAGGATGGGGGGCGCCTTGACAAGGTGGAGGCCACCTCCCCATCCACATTGAATACAGCTCAAGTTAACTATTGATCCAACGCTCCAAGCCTTCACTTGATTGGGATTCGATTGGGTTATTGGCTCTCTCCTCATGCCAATTTGTATAAAGAGAGCTCTCATGCTCTTGTTTTAGCATGGATACTTTGATGCAAGATTACTCTGCACATTTTGTAATAGCTTTTGCCTCACATTTTGAATAAAGATTTCGACTTTGGAGGTCCATGAGCTCTCATTTGTTGGTGTGAATTTATCTCTTGTTGAGGTGACATCTTCTCTAAACCCTTCTCTCAATTATGCAGAGTAGTTGATTAATTGCTAACTTGTGAGGGCTATTTTTAGCACAATAGAGTAACCATTTGCAATTCATGTTGGTTATTTATGCAAAATTTATCAAGATCTAAATGGACATGAGTAGTCGGTTATACAAATTGTTGATTTAATCTTGATCTTTCTAGCATACTAGCATTGTTCATCTCACTTGTTGTTTGAGTTGTATGGTTGTGATTAGGTGTTGCCAAAGTGAAGAAGGGTAAGAGCTCGGTTGCATCAAGCCCATGCTTCATCTTCAAGTCTTGGCCTAACATTTTGTGGTTGCAGGATCTACAAGAGTCTCAAAATCTTTCATCTTAAGAAGGCTAGGAAGAGCTCTTCTCAAGTTTTCCATCCATCAAAACTTTATTCTACCTTGGTTACCCTAAGCTTACCTCTTCAAGCTATCACCTTTTCTCCTTGACTTCTTTACCTTGATTCGCTAGCCCTTAGCTCCTCTCTTCCATTCGTCCTTCCTCTTCATTCCCTTATCGTTTTACATTGCCCTTTGGCTGCCAAATAAATAAGTGACTGTCCGCTGCCCATTAAGTGACTATTCTTGGATTGTCCCATCTCCCACTTCATTGGTTGCCTTTATCTCATCTCTGCTCACTGTTTTAGCCTCCCAAAAATCCCCAAAAACAGTCTTGAAAAGTGTGCACTAGTTGTCCCCTTTTCCCTTCTATTTCACTACTGCTATCCTCTTGTCATTGGCTGTCCCATCCTCCACTTCTTGGGCAGCTACTTGCTCTCGTCCATTTGCAAAAGCACAAACACAAAGAAAAGGCAAAACATATTTTTGGTTAACATTGAAGTTTGTTCATACTTAGATTTATGTTTTAAATAATTAGGCTCTAGATATTACATTTGTTTGTTTAAATTTCTAGCTTAGATCTATCATTTAAAAGTGAAAATTTGCACAACTAAATATTTTATGTTTTAGACCTCTTTCCCATCATTATAGGAACTTGTTTGTTTGCTGGTCCATTTTCACATTGTTATAAATTCAAAGTTAAATCTCATACATCTAGTCTTTAAGATCTCTTTTCTAGAGTCTAGATCTAAGTAGTCTTTATTTTTGTTTGATTTTCTCAAGAAAAACTAATGCTAAAGGGTGCCTTGTTGAGTTGATTAAAGCTTGTGTAGGTATTTTTAAGGAGAAGGACTTGAAAGAACAATATTCAAAGAAGAAGAAGAGCAAAACCCAAAGAAGAAAGTTGAAACAATAAGAATATCCAAGACAAACGAAGAGGATGATAACCATGAAGACATAAAACCACTCTCCTTTTGTATAAGCCATTAAGGGTTTCCAAGTATTTCTTTCATAAGTTGTTTATTTTCTTGAAAAGACCTTGCAAGGGTTAGATTCCCAAGGCAAATTGTAATTTATTCAATAAAAGGGCTAGGTGGGATAAGGCCTCCCACACATTATTTCTCCTTCCCCATTTGGGCAAGTTTGTTTCATGCATGCTTAGATTAGTTTTACTTCACGTTTCTAGATTAAAGTTCAATTTTTGTACTTAGATTAAATTATCTTTCAAATTTTGACTTGAGTTAGCAACCTTGGGATTTCATCCCGAGGGCCACATTATTTTGTAGCGGCTTCTCTATCCCCATTAGACTCCTTGTCGAAATTCAACTAGCTGGAAGTTCTCAAGGACTGGTGGTTCTAGTGGTCACCTTGTTCGGAGGTTGATCCCACCTTGTGTTTATTTCTTGGTTAGTTGATTAGTTTTGGCCTTAGAAAGCGTACTTCTGTTATCATCTTTTATCAATTGTTTTATTTCAGAAAGTGGTCTTTTCTTTTACGCAGGCTGCATCTATTATAATAAAGAACAAAGTCTCTTGAACTTGAAATAAACCAAGTCAAGAGCACTCTCTGTCGGAGAGCATTTTTAGTTTGCATTTCCCCTTGCATTAGGCATATTAGATTAAATAAGTCTCTTGAACCTTGTCATAAGACAAAGTCAAGAGCACTCTCTATCGAAGAGCTGAACTGTGTGCTTAAACAACAATAAAATATTTCAACTCATACCCCCATAATAATTTATCTTGGTTGCTATCTAACACCCGTATGCTCTGTCAACCTAAAAGGGTTGGCCTAGTACTCAGAAAGGTGTTAGATATGATACATTTCTATAACATAATAAAATTTTCACCCCATAACCAACGAACCGGCGTTTCCTTTCGATAAATAGTAAATACTTAAAGTGCTATTCTAGGAGGTGGATCCTGTTACCAACCTATTTGTAACATAGTTGGATTATCTGAAGAGCCACCATTTGACAAACATGATGAATGTTTGTACTCCAGTGTATCAGATGATCCAGCATTTGTGACTAGCCAGTTTTGTTTTTCAGTTGACATGACCATGGCCCCATGGGGTTTGTAATAAAGTGTGCTAGTAGGATCTGAGTGTCTCGGTTCCCCATGACTTGATCAAGCAACTAAGGTATTCCAGGGCGTTTTTTCCCTTGTCAATTATACTTTTCCTACAGCCGAGCTATAATCGATGACGTTTTCTCTCGCTTCCTCCAAAGCTGGAATGCCCGATTTTGAAAATTTTAGCCATGGGGGGTTATTAGAATCCAACTAATGTATATAAGCCTACTAGACACTATTAGAATAGGTTTTGGTCATGTCCCAAGTCTCTAGGTCCCTCAGAAAAAATTTTGAAAAAATTTTACCGGGTCCGTCGAATTTGGGTTTTTTAATTATTTTAAATTTTTAATAAATTTCTCCATAGTTTAAATAGAGAAATTTCAAATTGTAATATGTTAGTCATCCGGGATCCGAATTTGATGATTGAAGGCTCCAGACTTAAGCCAAAAATCATTCATGATCCCCGGACCAGTTTATCCTAAGTTTCGAATCGTCACTCAGCCACTTAATTAATAATTCCTCAAAATTTAAATAAAAGAGGATTATTAATTAATTAAAATCAAAAAATTAATAATTGGAGATAATCCAATTCTCTCCAAAATAATCCAAATTGGATTATTTCAGTGGCTAAATGACATGGCACAAGACATTTATTATCATTCCAGTCATCTCCAAGTGGATTCAGACAACTATCCAGTCAACATCAGTGATTAACTCCAAGAGAATTCGCCCTCCTTCAAGTAAAATCATGAATTGGCATGTGGCATGTGATTAATGGGTGGTTTGTATACATTTATTTTATGGTAGGCGCCTCCCTAAGGGATAGGGCCACATCATTGAGCTATCTCCACTTAACTCCTCATTATCCTTTGAATCTCTCATGCATTAAACCCTAAAGCTCACGTATCTCTCTTGTATCACGAGTTTCTCCACTTGGCATTCGTTTTTTGGGTGTTTGATTTCGAATTAATGCTTTGGTAGGCGCCCTCCTAAACTTGTGCAATCACAAGCTTGGCTCCCATGCAACTCGAATCCATATCCCACAAATTGCTCATTGCATTAAAACCCTAGCCCTCACGTATATCTCCATTTGATCACGATTTTACACATGGCAGCCATTTACTTGAAGGGTGATAGGATCTAGGTTGAGATAGGGGGCGCCTTGCCTAGGTGGAGGCCACCTCCCCATCCTCAACCACCACCAACTCGAGTTGTTAATGATGTGAACTCCAAGCTTGGATAGATTGAATATTTGACATGGATTTGATTGGATCATGATGGAATTCAATTTAGTGTCTTGTGCCATTTGTCTCTTCTAAAGGAAAATTCGAATTAGGTCTCTTAGCTTCTTGTTTTTGATATATAAGGAAGGCTTTGCCTCCTTGGTTCTCATGGTTTTTTTGGAGCATGAAACTCTACACATTTTGTAATCGATTTTTCTCAAGTGAATAAAGCATTGTCGACTTTGGAGGTCTATGGGACTGTCTTTTCAAATGGTGGATACTTGTATATGAGGTGATATCTGCTTCTTATCATTTAAGCTTTGTTTCTTATGTGTGGATCAAACTACTAGCTTTAGAGGTTTATTTTTTAAAACGTAAGATCTTCCATTTGTTCATCAAGTTGGATTTTTATGTGATGTTGGTAATGAATTTGAATGAATACAAATATTCGGTTATATGAAGTATTGATTTAGTTCTTAATTTTCGTAGCATACTAGTGTTTGTTTTGATCTCACGTGGTTGCAAAGTTTATTGTCTTTCTAGCAGATCTTGCCATTTGGAGAAGGGTGAGAGTTCGGTTACATCAATCTCATCTCCATCAATACAATGAGTTTCTACTAACGTTTATCTTCAATTTCAGGATCTACAAGTCAAGCTTGTTCCAAGCAAGAAAACGAACTCAAAGGGTTTCTTCTTCAAAGCTCCATCCCCTCATTAAAACTTAAAACTCTTGGATACTTTGAGTGAGGCTTGTGATTTTCATCCACAAGCTTACTCCCCATTCATCACTTCTCAGCACTTTTCATCTCTGTTCGTTGTGCCCTCTTTCTAGTCCATCTCATTTCCCTTTGCTGCCCTATATATCAGTCTCTTCATCACTGTTTGCAACCCCAAAAAACACAGCCATCAACCTTTGCTTTCGCTGTCTTCCCAACTCTGTCATCTCTTCAACTTGCACTCGCTTTCCTCCAAACTTTGGCTGTCCTTTACCACTACTTTTTGCAGCTTCTTTGTTGACTGTTCATGTGCCTCTCTCACCACTGTTAGCAGCCCACCATTAATACCTTGCAGCACTGTCCATTGTCCCTTTTGTCCATCCTCCAAAGCCCTAAAAATCACAACAAACAAATAAAAAACGTTAAGCTTGTAAAAGTTAGTGTTAGTGTTTAGGCATTCTACTTCATGCATTGTTAGATCTTAGTTGGTTTTTGGGACATTCCATTTCATGCTTTGCATTTGTTAATTAGGCATTTTAGATCTCATTTTTTGCTTTTGTCAAGATCTATTTTACTTCTATTTTCTCGTGCTTTGCATTTCAATTGTTAAATCTTGCATTTAAGTCATTGCTAGTGTTATTGCATCTTAGATCTCATAATAGTTAGACTTGCATTGTCTTTTGGGGTTTTTTCTAGTTCATTCTTAGTTTAGATCTCATTTTGCTAGTTAGCTTGTATTTTATTTCTTAGTCTTAGATTTATTTTAAAGCTTGTAGTTTCCATTTTTAATCTCTTTTAAATTGAAAAGCTTGCACCAAAAATATATTTGATCTTTACATTTCTAGGGTTAGTTACAAGTTTTTATTATTTTATCTAAAGCTTAATGGGTGCTTTTGAAGTGACCTATCTTGTGTAGGCATTTAGAGGGGTGAAACAAAGAACAAATCCAAGTTTGAAAAGACAAATCAAAGAGGGGTGTTACCCCCCATTTTGGCAGAGGTGTCCACAGGCACAGCAGGAAGGCTTTTTTGCAAACCAACAGTCAGGTTTTGCTCAGGATTTCATGATTGTGATCACTAATGAAGAGTTGCAGGCTTTGTTTTTAAATTTTAATCACTCTGTCCAGATTTAAATGCATCTGCAGTGGTTTAGAATTTGTTTCAGATGAAGGAAGCTGCAGAGAAATATTGGGCAGAGCTAAAGAAAGACTGTGTCTGGTCACGTGCTTTCTTTGCATACATGCATGATATCTGGCTGTCCATGAATGCAAAAACTAAGCCTTGCTGCTAATCAGTTCGTTGAGGTTCCAGGGCTTTTAAGAAGGATATGGGTGAACAGGGATAGGCTGCTCTGGAGAGAGCGAATATTTGCTTGTTGAACTGTGGCCCTAGTGGCTCGGAAACTTTAAAAAATCTTGTTTTGGGAGGTATAGGAAGCTTCACAGTTGTTGATTGCTCCATAATAGAAGTAGCAGGGGCCCTTTCTGCACTAGAAAAATCTGTTGACGAAACATCTTACTCACGGTTTAGACAACAGCAAATTCAGACAGTGCAGGAGCAAACTACTTCATCTTTGCAGATTGGATCACTTTTGGGGCGTGCAATTTCCCAGTCAGCTGCAGTTTCTGCCATTACAGTTACCACAGCAGGAGATAATATACGTATGCCATCTGCTATGGCTTCTGGTGGTAGTTCTGAGTCAATCAGAGTTCCATCTGGAAGAGCTCAAGATATACTGGACAAAGCTTTTGAGGATGGGAGCTTGGATGCAAAACAAGCCATCCAATGGCAGGATGTAAGAGTTCCAGATAAAGTTCAACTTCGTCTGGCATTAGATTTGCTCGAAGCTGTTTTGAGGGTTTCTGGAGGTGACAGCAATATGGAGAGCTTCCCACCTTCTGCAGCAATTTGCAGGCTTTCAAGGGAAGAAGTCCTTTTCCATCTTGTGCAAATGCTTCTTCGAGCAAAGACACCTTTTTTGGGGAGGATATTGGAAATAATTTCTCATGTCTCAACTATCAACAAGAATGCCATGAAGCGGCTTTACAAATATGGCATGTTTGAAATTATTTTATGGAAACTAGTGGCTGGTGACACTATTGATTCAGAAAAGATTATGATGATCAAATTTCTCCGTCAGTTCCACTTATCACAGGATGCTGAATCAAATTTTCAAGGAGAAGATTATACTCAGACTGAAGAACATCCTCCTTGGCATAACAGTATTCTTTGCACTTATCTACCCCAAGGGCTCATTTTGAAACTCATGTCGGAGGATGATAATTCTTTCAAAACAATATTAGATTCTGAAAATGATGATCCTGAGGTGATTTGGAACTTAGAGATGAGGCAGAGGCTACTTGAGCACCTAACAAATGAATTGGAACCGTATGTTAAGTTCCGTGCATCAGATCCCCTGGCATTGTATATTCGTAGTCCAAAGCCTCCAGTGGAATATCCAGAGTTGACAGAGACAATATTTACTGCTCCATTTTATCTACAAAATCTACTCGATTCTCAGCGATTTCCAAACTATCAAATTATCGATGATGTTGGTTTTCTTAATAGTCTCATGCAGGAATTACGGAGATGCGCAGCAGATTTACAGAGGTCGCGGAATGAAGGAACCCGCGTTTTTTTTATCATTTCAGCGAGATACATTGACAGTCGAGTTTACTGCCGAACAGAAGCGCCAAGGGTGACGTAAATTTGGCAGTTGTTGACCCCGGATTATGCGTAGTGGATCACGCCGATTGCGTGGTGATTGTTCATTTTTTAATTTCGTAAGTAGGAGTTTATCTATGGAGCAGAAAGAAAGAAAATATCACGCTGTGTTATCGGTTGTTAGCATGAACCAGCGTTTTATAGCAGCCATTGGTCAATTGCCCCAACCGGAATTCATAGATCTCAAAGCCAACACGCAGCCGACCCTAATTTTCATCGGAGATCACCGTCGATGTCTGTCAGTTCTCCGAAAATTAAAGAGGAAAAAATCTTAAGGATTCCTCATTTCTGTGATGTGGCCGCCATTGATAGGAACTCTACAATTTCAAAGCATATAAATTAGTGGAGTTACTTGCGACAAATGAGAGATCAACCACGAAAATCATGTGGCAGCCAAACTGATGAGTCAAGCGCGGTTTTCAGCAAGATGAAGGTCACGCCATTCACGCAGATGGGTGTGACCTGCCTTTTTGACAGCTGATTATCCGCTGTAGAAGGAGAAAAGCTCGAGTTTTCATAAGATAAACCGCACATAGTGGGCATAAATGAATGTTGTCCACCTGTTTTTGAGCTATTGAGAGAGACCGGCTGCATAAAACCCGCTAAACTCGTGTTATGGGCATGGACCATGATTTGTGTGTTGGCTGCCGAGTGGTTTGATGATTGAATCAAGATTTTTGACAGGCGTATCAGATGGCCGATTGCTGCGATAAAATAATCGATGGTTCTTAAAAGGCATTTGAATTCACCCACTCGAAGTTTTCCCCGGTTATTTTCAGTGCTAAATCGTGAAGTTTAGAACAGGCTATTTAGAAATCGACAGATGTCAAGTCATCCGCGTTGTCATCAGAAATTGAAGACATCTTCCTGGCAGCCGAGGGCAATGGTGGTCGTGTGCTACATTTAGAATTTGACAGTAGTTTGGTGCAGCTACTACTAATCGACCATCTGATTGACCATTTGTTCACCTAAAAACGCAGATTCGGGGCTTTCCAGGATCATATCATGACAGTTGTCGCTTTTTCTTTTACTGCTGGAGAGTATCCACTTTAGTTTACTTAGACTTATGTGGAAGAAAAAATGGATTTCACTTTTCTCTTCATTATTTTAATATTATTTTCTTTTCATAAGAGGTTTTTGGCCTATAAAAGGCCAGCCTGCTTCATTGTAGTGGATGGAGAATTTTGGGAGTTTTTTGCCGTGAACTTAATAGAAAAATATCATGATGGGATTCTTTGGATAAATTGGGAGTTCTTTCGCTCTTTGTTTGCCGTTTTTCTTTGTATGCCATCTTTCATTTTGTATGAGGCAATACCTCTCTTAGCTCTCTGCTTTCGATTCTTAAGCTGGGATCATCTGAATAGAAGGCTAACAATCTAGCACAACTTTATTTGACCCATGTTTTTCTCTTAAGTTTTGCGGCTTTCAGGTATGCTCTAGTGCAAGAGCTCTTAGTTGGTTACTACATTCATCTGGCAACAAGGCCCTTTTAGAGTTTTCCTTTGACTCCATTCGCCCCTCTCTGATACTGGCACTGGTCTTTCCCTGAGGATTGATCTTCCTTTCCTTTCCATCACCCATCTAAAACTATCTTTTGTTACTTCCGTTTCTCTAAGGCAGCCTCTTCCATTCACCTTGCCCGTTACTGTACCTGCCTTAGCGATCCTATTTTAGGGATACCCCCCTAGTGTTGGAGAAGAGCCAACCTGAAGCGAAGAGGAGAGGAGTGTGGTGACATTGGCCTCTCTCCTGAGAGAGTTGTCATTCCAGCTGGCGTTGCACATTTTGGGCTTTCAAACGACACGCATGCCATTTCGGAGGACAACAAGGGGAACATTTAAATTTTGAACCAAGGAAAAGACTTAAAGAGCAGGTTTCGAAGAAGATCAAATATAGAACCTGTTATCACATATATAGTAGTCGGGCTACCATACATTATTTTTCTGATTCCAGTACACTATTCAGCTAGTTCCCTTACATTGAGAGGCTGAGATGAACATCTATATTGGATCACTATCAGATTTTGGACAGCAGTTGTATTCCCTATGCCATGACTGAGTCTCAGGACACTCAGAGAGATGACTGATGTAGCCATTATACCATTTGCACAGAGCAGTCAGTAGTGCCCAAAGTTACAGCAACAGTTTCAGAGGATAGATGACGGTTCAGATGATGAGCATTCAGGTATTTGACTCAACAAGTATATCATTGTGTTATGGTTATATTGCTTTTATATTTATTCTTATAGCATGTCTTAGCACCTAGTGTCATGATCTAGCGATCATATAGATATGTGGACCTGGTTGATCTTATTATATATATTATATTGTCCCTACTCAGACTTAGAAGTTCACTATTCATACTCATTGGTTTTACCCTCCTTAGGGAGAATAGAGGTGATCATTCCACCATACCTTGGCTTGCTAGTGTTGGCTCCATTATTCATTGTCTCCGTCCATCCATTGCCTACCTTTTAGTTTATCACCCTGACTTACTACTTGACTAGTGGCATGGAGGACTTTTCCCCACTGTAGCCTCTGTATTGGATAAGCTTCCCTGTTTATTGTGTCTCGGCTCTGAGTTGGTGACAAAACTTACCTATGGTGAGTTGGATTTCCTTGTGAATTCCCCCTAGTCACTAAAGTTGTGTTGGCTAAACCTGAAACTTTTAGTGCTACCTGTTATCACCTAAGTTGTAGTTACCCCTATGGATATATCCAGTCATGGATGGCAATAGCGAAGGGCAACTCAAAAGGTGCAACCACGATCACCTCGACCTCCAATATATGGTTGTCGCGCCAGTCGAGGCAACCTTCACTTTATGTTATCTAGCCCAGACAACAAAGGGGGAGACCCGATCTACTCCCGACAGGAGAGATCAAAACCAAGACACCAAATCAGGTTATTTCTAAGTGAAGTAAGGTGTATGGTTTATCCTAGACCTTAGGATGGAGTCACAAGACAAGTGAAGAATTCAAAGAGTGTAGCTTTGGTTCATAGTTGATGTGAGAGTGACTTATAATATTTGAAATGAGATCTAGGATTAGAGTACTAGTTCAATGTTGGAAAATCCACTGCCTTGGGAACCGTGTCCAATGCAGGGTAGTTTAAGGGTTAAATTGGGGCTAACTAGTACAAGTGACAAGCTTGATCATGATACATGATGGCTTCAAGGGTTTAGTTCACCATGCTAAAGTCAAACCACAAGTTAATCCAACAATCTAGGAAAGTCGAATTGACTTGGAGAGAAACCAATGCCTTGGGAATTGGGATAATGGAGTCAAAGTAGAGTTAACTTGTGGCTAAGGACTCCTACGGCATGAGACAAGTGGGCAATTAAGGTCTTGATGGATGAATAGGTCTAGATCTAGGTTTGACCAAAGTGGACCACAATCCCTTAAAATAAGGAATGTTATCCCCAAGGCAAGATTTGACAAGATGACACACTAGACCTAGGTTTTGAATTATTCCCGTTCCAAATCCACTGAAATCTCAAGTACCCATGTCCTAGAAGTGGACAAACTCCCTTCTCCAAGGTGGTGCAACTTTACCCAAGGAGGCCTAAAAGTGGGGTAAATGGGGTCAAGACAAGTCCGATGACATCCAAACTTTAGATCCGAGTAGGTTAGTCAAGTAGGAGTGTGGATCTATAATTTCACGGCAATCCGACGGCTAGATCTTACTAGATCTGAGTTTAAATATACCAAGTGGTTCAAAATGGGGATTAAATCCCTTAAAATTTGGAATAGGGCCGACAAGGTAGAAATCAGAAAAGTGACAATCTGGGGGTAGGTTATTTGATGTGTAGATTATGAATCAAGCGGGATCTCAACTACCCACCACCTAGATCTAGGTCAACTCACCCTCACCAAGAAGTGCGCCCTTGCTTGGGAAAGCTAGTTTGGCTTGGGAAGAGGGTCAAACGGAATCCAATCCTCACCAAACTATAGATCCGGGATGCCGTGGATGTTATAGAGGTGGGTTTTCAATATTATGCCCAACAACCCACTAGATCTAAGTAGATCTGAGAAAATGTAAAATGGGGGTTTTGAAGTAATTAGGATTTTATCAATTTAAGAGCTAGGTCAATGGATTGGATCAAGATAAGAGAAACAAACCTTTGGATCTTACCTGGGTAACCTTGTAGATGCCTTGACGATGATGATCTATGCAAACCCGATCAATTTGAGAAGCTTTGAGGTAGTTTTCTATGCAATCGATTTAGTCCAAGAAGCCAATGCGCCCTCTCTCCTGCACAACAAACGTCAATAATATCAGATTTGATGCAATCAAGAGATAAGACTAATGCCACAAGAGAAGTAACAGAAAGATAGCATAGATCACAATGATGCTAATGATAACCCCCTGATACAAGCGAATGCCAAGAAAGTCGATTTGAAGAAGCCTTGCAAAATCGCCCTTATTGAAGTCGCCCTCCTGTAAACAAGACAATGATTTCCAAAATAGATAGATCTTACCACAAATTCCAAATGCTAGGTTGCAATAGACTTTCCAATCACCATCTAAGAACACCAAACGCAAAGGAGACCACAAGAATTTCCACAAGAAAGTTTTTCTATACCAATAATCCAAGAGCCAAAGACCCATTACAATGAGAGGCTCTCTCCTTTAAATAGGAAGGAGAGGCACCAAAACCCTAACCACTTTTTGAATGAGTGGCTAGGATTAAAAGATACAAATGTCTAATCAATGGTTGAGATGAGCTCAACAATAAAATACATGGAAAATATTATGTGAGTGGACCAAATCGCCTTAGAAGAGGGGAATCCCACCAAATCATGATGACAAAATATAATAGGAGGCTTATGGTGGGTCCAAGGGGTAATTTTATCCCTCCTTGGTCAATCCCCATAGCACAATAATCAATAAATAAGACCAAATGTACCAAATCGTGCCTCCATGATCACATCGTAGGCCTCAAAAAGACCTCAGAAATCCTCAGAAAGTGCCATAAGTGATGGATGCGGGCCCCGATGAAGCTGAAACTGCTGGAGAAGGTGTGGAGGACCCAGATCTATCATCACTGATCATCCCATGCCATAACATTGCCTCAGTAGCCCAAATCGATTTCCTCAATAGCCATTTCTACCAATCCTGAAATGCCTCAGGAAGCGTGAAACTGCCCCAAACTGCCTCCTGAAGTGCCTGCACTGTCAAGGTGAGGGCACCAGTGTGTCCGGGAGGGGGGTAATATGGTAAAAACAAGTGGCTGGACCACCCCCTCCAAGCACAGCGCCCTAGGTCAACCGGATAAAAATCATATCTGCTCTGACAAGGCCTTCGACATACCAAAACTGCACTGGGATAGCCTACTGAGGCTCAATCATCACTGTAAGTGCCCGGAACTGAAAACAAACTGTCTCATTGGACTCAGAAGGTCCAAATCCATCCAAGATGTGTACTCATACACCATATGAGTCTCTGCATGATCAAAATATATATCCAATATACCGGAACAAGGCCAATAATAATAATCTGTAAATGATCAAATACTGCTGTAAACCAAGAATCATCATCATAACCCTGTAGCTGCTGCATAGAATCATCATGTATGTATACATAGACCATATATCATCTATCCATGTCATCATAAGGTCCAACCATCTCATGTCCTCTGGTTGACCATGGTCAGACTAGGCCTAACCAAGTCAACATGACCCAATATAACTCAGACCATCATCATAAGCTGCTGCAAAGTGTCCAAGGTTAATGCATGCTCTACAACTTATTCAAATAACAATTATAGCACAAAATAATCATTACTGGCGATCTAAATCCAAATATATAATGTCATTAATTATTATTATTACTCAGACTAGACTTTCAAGATCATACTCACTTCATAGCTATGATCAATTTGCTAGTGAAGGGTGAAGGCTAAAATAACTGGCTAGGCTAAGGGATGACTTGACTGACTTAACTTTGTGACACTTTGGCAAGGGAAAGGGAATACACACCATAGTATATACTGAATGAGCAATAACACAGGAAATGGCGGTGTCTCACAAATGGATGAGTTGTTCAAAGAGGGTTTATTCACCTTCACAGATGCGCACAATCCATAATACAAATAAGGCTAGCAATTGTTTAGATATAGCATTTAAGTTCCATTGCTTTTTGGGCCTGAAGTTTCCATAGCCTTGATCTATGTGTGTTTATAAACACATTGCATAGATTTACATTTATTTTAGGCTTTTTGCTGCAGGTGTGTTTTTAAGGCACTTGTTTACCTGAGCACTTCTAGGTGTGTCATGGACAGCTTGTTTACCTAGGTATTTATTTTCCAAAAGATATAACATTTTATTTTCATAGCCATTTTCATTTGGCATGCCTTTCATTCATGTGTGTTTAGAAACACATTGCATGAATGGGCTTTTCATACAAGAAATAGCATTTCATTTTTCCAGATTTTGTATTCATGGCAACACTAAAAGTTTCAGGTTTAGCCAACACAACTTTAGTGACTAGGGGGAATTCACAAGGGACTCCAACTCACCATAGGCAAGTTTTGTCACCAACTAAGAGCCGAGACACAATAAACAGGGAAGCTCATCCAATACAGAGGCTACAGTGGGGAAAAGATCCTCCATGTCACTAGTCAAGTAGTAAGTCAGGGTGATAAACTAAAAGGTAGGGCATGGATGGATGAAGACAATGAATAATGGAGCCGACACTAGCAAGCCAAGGATATGGTTGAATGATCACCTCTATTCTCCCTAAGGAGGGTAAAACCAATGAGTATGAATAGTGAACTTCTAAGTCTGAGTAGGGACAAATATATATATATAATAAGATCAACCAAGTCCACATATCTATATGATCGCCAGATCATGATACTAAGTGCTAAGACATGCTATAAGAATAAATATAAAAGCAATATAACCATGACACAATGATATACCTGCTAAGTCATATACCTGACTGCTCATCAACCTGTACCATCATCTGTCCTCTGAAACTGCTGCTGTAACTCTGGGCACTACTGACTGCTCTGTACCAATGGTATAATGGCTACATCGGTCATCTCTCTGAGTGTCCCGAGACTCAGTCATGGCATGGGGAATATGCACTGCTGTCCACAATCTGATAGTGATCCAATATAGATGCTCATCTCAGCATCTCACATGTAGGGGAACTGGTTGAATAGTGTACTGGCATCAGAAAAATAATGTATGGTAGCCCGGCTACTATAAATGTGATAACACTACCATGAATACAAAATCTGGAAAAATGAAATGTTATATCTTGTATGAAAAGCCCATTCATGCAACGTGTTTTTCAACACACATGAATGAAAGGCATGCCAAATGAAAATGGCCATGAAAATAAAATGTTATATCTTTTGGAAATGTAAATACCTAGGTAAACAAGCTGTCTGTGACACACCTAGAAGTGCTCAAGTAAACAAGTTCCTTAAAAACACACTTGCACCAAAAAGCCTAAATAAATGTAAATCTATGCAATGTGTTTATAAACACACATAGATCAAGGCTATGGAAACTTCAGGCCCAAAAAGCAATAGAATTTAAATGCTATATCAAAACAATTGCTGGCCTTATTTGTATTATGGATTGTGCGCATCTGTTAAAGCTAAACAACTCATCCATTTGTGAGACACCTCCATTCCCTGTGTTGTTGCTCATTCAGTATATACTATGGTGTGTAATCCCTTTCCCTTTGCCAAAGTGTCACAAAGTTAAATTAGTCAAGTCATCCCTTAGCCTAGTCAGTTATTTTAGCCTTCAACCTTCACTAGCAAATTGATCACAGCTATGAAGTGAGTATGGTCTTGAAATTCTAGTCTGAGTAATAATAATAATTAATGACATTATATATTTGGATTTAGATTGCCAATAATGATTACTTTGTGTTATAATTGATATTTGAATAAGTTGTAAAGCATGCATTAACCTTTGATACTTTGCAGCAACTTCTGATCATAGTCTGAGTTATATTTGGTCAATGTTGACCTGGTCAAACTCAGTTTGACCAAGCGCAACCATAGGACATGAGATGGTTGGACCTTGTGATGATATGGATAGATGATATATGGTCTATGTACATGTACATGATGGTTCTATGCATCAGATACAGGTTTATGATGATGATTCATGGTTTATAGCATTATTTGATCATTTACAGATTATTATTATTTCACCTATTCCGGTATATTGGATATATTTTATGATCATGCAGAGACACATATGGTGTATGAGTACACATCTTGGATAGATTTGGACCTTTCGAGTCCAATGAGACAATCTGTTTTCAGTTCCGGGCACTTACAGTGATGATTGAGCCTCAGCAGGCTAACCCAATGCAGTTTTGGTCTGTCGGAGACCCTGTCAGAGCAGAGAGGATTTTTATTTGGTTGACCTAGGGTGTTGTACTTGGAGGGGGTGGTCCAGCCACTTGTTTTTAGCATATTACCCCCCTCCCGGACACACTGGTGCCCTCACCTTGATAGCACAGGCACTGTAGGAGGCAGTTTGGGGCAATTCCACGCTTCCCGAGGGATTTCAGGATTGGTAGAAATGGTTATTGAGGAATTCGATTTGGGCTACCGAGGGATTTGAGTTTAAGTGGCTGCCATCTTTACATTCTATTGACTGTCATAAAATTTGCATTGGATGCCCCTTCAACTTTTTTTGTCATTCGACATTGCAAATAGCTAAAATTTCAAAGTACTTGCACTTGCATCTTAAGGGTAATTTTTGCTTTATCATAGATTGCATGTAGTTTTTTGGATCTAGGACTTAGTTAAGTTTCAATTTGTTTTAATTTATCTAACATCTAATGGGTATTGGAGTTATGTGTTGGTGATAGAGCTTTCCAAAGTAGAAATCAAGAAGCTTCCAAGAGTACAAGAGGACAAAAACAAAAACAAAGATTAGTATTATCCTTTTGTAATAGATCTTAGTTTATTTCGAGTTTTTTTTCAAGTTATTCATTTCGAAAAAGTCCCTACAAGGGTTTCATTCCCAAGGGCAATTGTATCTCCATAATAAAATTTGCAAGTAGGGTTTTTAAGCCCCCACATTCACTTCCCCATTTGGAGAAGCCTTGTGGTCTCATTGAGTGGTTTGACTTTTAGTCTTAAATCCATTATATGCTAGTTTTATTTCAATAAGTCATTTTGCTCTATTCTTCCATATTTACTTACCCCCATGCTCTCCCGAGTAGGGTCTTTGATCTGAAAAAGACTCTTGGGTAGTTTAGATCTATTTTTGTTTATTATTATCTCGTATATCTCTTCCAAAGCCTTTAACCGGAAGTTGTATCCTTGGGATTTCATCTCAAGGGCAGGACCACATAATTTTGTGGTTACTCTTCCTTCCCCGTCGGTTTCCTTGGTAGAGCTTTCAGCTAGCTAGAGGTTATCAAGTGCAGGCGCTTCTAGTGGTTGATCTTGTTCGGAAATCGATCCCACCTATTAGATTAGAAATTGTGTGGTAGAACACTAGACTTTTCAAGTTTCATTTTATCTCGCAAATAGTGATTTCTAGTAATATTCCATATCTTGTTGATCTATCATATTGTTTAATCAAAATTTAAGTTGGAATTCATTGCTACTACAATCTACTTTCTGCTTGTTTAAAACGAACCAAAGCCTCTTGAACTTGGCCAAATCCAAGTCAAGAGCACCCTCTATCGGAGGGCATTTTTTAGTTTTGGATTGTCCCTGCATTAGGCATTTGTTAAAGTAGCAAGTCTCTTGAACTGTGGTCATAAGATCAAGTCAAGAGCGCTCTCTGTCGGAGAGTTGAACTAAAGTGCTCTTTAATTAAAACTTTTCAACCCACACACCCCTTTAATTAATTTACCTTGGTTTCTGTCCTACACCCGTATGCTCTGCCAACCGGAAACGGTTGGGCTAGTACTCAGAAAGGTGGAAGACTTGCTAATTCACAAGTGAAAATCTAATTAAAACTTTACCCCAAAAACCTCAACCAAGACAAATTACTATTATTCCCACAAGAGGTGGTGCCGGGAATCCACTGTCAGACTCGAGGGCGGTCAAGCCGCAAGCACACTTGCCCTCTTCGCAATCCGGGTGCTTCCGACCTATCACATAGGGTTGCCAGTAGTTTTCTTGGATAAGGTTCCTGTTATCACATATATAGTAGCCGGGCTACCATACATTATTTTTCTCATTCCAGTACACTATTCAGCCAGTTCCCTTGCATTTGAGATGCCGAGATGAGCATCTAGATCGGATCACTATCAGATTGTGGACAGCAGTTATATTCCCCATGCCATGACTGAGTTTCAGGACACTCAGAGAGATGCCCGATATAGCCATTATGCCATTGGTACAGAGCAGACAGTAGCGCCCAGAGTTACAGCAGCAGTTCCAGAGGACAGATGATGGTACAGGTTGATGTGCATTCAGGTATATGACTCAGCAGGTATATTATTGTGTTATGGTTAGATTGCTTTTATACTTATTCTTATAGCATGTCTTAGCACTTAGTGTCATGATCTGGCGATCATATAGATACATGGACCTGGTTGACCTATTATTTATATTATATTGTCCCTACTCAGACTTAGAAGTTCACTATTCATACTCATTGGTACATACCCTCCTTAGGGAGAATAGAGGTGATCATTACACCATACTCTGGCTTGCTAGTGTTGGCTCCATCATTTCATTGTCTTCATCCATCCGTGGCCTACCTTTTAGATTATTACCCTGATTTGCTACTTGACTAGTGACATGGAGGACCTTTCCCCACTGTAGCCTCTGTGTTGGATGAGCTTCCCTGTTTATTGTGTCTCGGCTCTGAGTTGGTGACAGAACTTACCTATGGTGAGTTGGAGTTCCTTGAGAATTCCCCCTAGTCACTAAAGTTGTGTTGGCTAAACCTGAAACTTTTAGTGCTGCCATCAATACAAAATCTGGAAAAAATCAAATGCTATATCTTGTATATGAAAGAAATGCCAAATGAAAATGGCCATAAAATGTTATATCTTTTGGAAAAATAAATACCTAGGTAAACAAGCTGTCCATGACACACCTAGAAGTGCTCAGGTAAACAAGTGCCTTAAAAACACACCTGCAGCAGAAAGCCTAAAAATAAATGTAAATCTATGCAATGTGTTTGTAAACACACATAGATCAAGGCTATGGAAACCTCGGGCCCAAAAAGCAATGGAACTTAAATGTTATATCTAAACAATTGCTGGCCTTGCTTGTATTATGGATTGTGCGCATCTGTGAAGGTGAATAAACCCTCTTTAAACAACTCATCCATTTGTGAGACACCGCCATTCCCTGTGTTATTGCTCATTCAGTATATACTATAGTGTGTATCCCCTTTCCCTTGCCAAAGTGTCACAAAGTCAAGTTAGTCAAGTCATCCCTTAGCCTAGCCATTTATTTCAGCCTTCACCCTTCACTAGCAAATTGATCACAACTATGAAGTGAGTATGGTCCTGAAAGTCTAGTCTGAGAAATAATAATAACTAATGACACTATATATTTGGATTTAGATCGCCAGTCATGATTACTCTGTGTTATAGAAGCTATTTGAATAAATTGTAAAGCATGTATTAACCTTGACACCTTGCAGCAGCTATGGATGATAGTCTGAGTTGTATTTGGTCTTGGTTAGACCTAGTTTGACCATGGAGGACCATGGGACATGAGATGTTGGACCTTATGATGGTATGGATAAATGATATATGGTCCATGTACACATACAGGATGATTCTATGCAGCAGCTACAGGGTTATGATGATGATTCTTGGGATACAGCAGTGTTTGGTCATTTACAGATCATTATTATTGGCCTTGTTCCGGTACATTGGACATTTATTTTGATCATGCAGAGATTCATATGGTGTATGAGTACACATCTTGGATGGATTTGGACCTTCTGAGTCCAATGGGACAGTTTGTTTTCAGTTCCGGGCACTTACAGTGATGATTTAGCCTCAGTAGGCTGTCCTAGTGCAGTTTTGGTCTATTGGAGGCCCTGTCGGAGCAGAGATTACTTTTATCCGGTTGACCTAGGGCGCTGATGATGGAGGGGGTGGTCCAGCCACTTGTTTTTACCATATTACCCCCCTCCCGGACACATTGGCACCCTCACCTTGACAGCGCCATCACTCCAAGAGGCAGTTTGGGCAGTTTCACGTTTCCCGAGGCATTTCAGGATTGGTAGAAATGGCTATTGAGGAAATCGATTTGGGCTACTGAGGCAAAGTTATGGCATGGGATGATCAGTGATGATAGATCGGGACCTTCCACACCTCCTCCTGCAGTTTCAGCTTCATCGGGGCCCGCATCCATCACTTATGGCACTTTCTGTGGATTTTTTTGAGGTCTTTTGAGGACCACGACTTCACCTTGGAGGACCACGACTTCACCTGGGAGGCACGATTTGATACTTTCATGATTATGTATTGGTTATTGTGCCATGGGGATTGACCAAGGAGGGATAAAATTACCCCTTGGACCCACCATGAGCCTCTTATGATATTTTGTCATCATGATTTGGTGGGATTCCCCTCTCCTAGGGCGACTTTGTCCACTTATGTTATATTTTATGTGTGATCCATGTATTATGTTGTTGAGCTCATCTCAACCATTGATTAGACATTTGTATCTTTTAATCTTAGCCACTCATTCAAAAAGTGGTTAGGGTTTTGGTGCCTCTCCTTCCTATTTAAAGGAGAGAGCCTCTCATTGTAAAGGGACTTTTGGCTCTGGATTATTGGAATAGAAAATTATTATTGCATCTATCTCCAATGTTGTGGTGAATGTTTTTGGTGTTCGTTCGTTGGTTCTTCCTTTGCACTGAGTTATTGGAGATCTTGTTTGCCATATCTATTGTACCACGATTTTGCATCTACAGGTGGAGGCCGATTTGCTTGGAGGAGGAGGTATTGGTAGGGGAAGACTCTCCCTACTTCTTCTTTGGAGCTCTTCGTTGGTAACAGGGAGTATTACTGTCCCAGGACCTTCTATTTCATGTTACTATTTGCATTTCGCTTGTATTTCTTCCATACTTGATCTTACTGATTGAATTTCATTCCTTGGTTTGACAGGTAGAGGAAGGCGCACTTGTGGACTAGGGCATCAACTTGGCAAGCAAATCAACAATCTCTCATTTGATCTCTGCGGGAATCTTCCTCAACATCAAGGCATCTCAACCACATCATTCAGGTATGATCTCAAGGTAAGTTCTATCTCCATAGTCTATCCAATTGTCAAAAACTCTTAAAACCCTAATTAATTAAAACCCCAATTTTGCATTTTCTTAGATCTACTGAGATCTAGTGGGTTGTTGGGCATGATATTGAAAACCCACCTCTATAGCATCCACGGCATCCCGGATCTATAGTTTGGTGAGGATTGGCTTCCATTTGACCCCTCTCCCAAGCCAACCTAGCTTCTCCCAAGGAAGGCGCACTTCATCATTTGAGCAGGTTGACCTAGATCTAAGCGATGGGTGTTTGAGATTCCACTTGATTTGACATCTACACATCAGATAACATACACCCAGGTTGTCCCTTTCTTGAAATTCACCTTGTGGGCCCCATTCCACATTTTAAGGGATTTAATCCCCATTTTGGACCACTTGGAACACTTAAACTCAGATCTACAAAGATCTAACCGGTGGATTGCCACGAAATTATAGATCCATACCCCTACTTGACTGATCTACCCGGATCTAAAGTTTGGATGCCATCCGACATGATTTGACCCACCTAAACCCAAATTGAAGCCTCCTTAGGGAAAGTCGCACCACCTTGGAGAAGTGAGTTCACTCACTTCGAGGAACTGGGTACTTGAGATTCTTGCGGATCCGGAACCGGAATAATTCAAAACCTAGGTCTAGACTGTCACTTTGTCAAATCTTGCCTTGGGGACTGCATTCCTTGTTTTTAGGGATTGTGGTCCACTTGGGTCAAACCTAGATCTAGACACATTTATCCATCAAGAACTGTACTGTCCACTTATCTCATGTTCTAGGAGTCCTAAACCTCAAGTCAACCTTACTTTGACTCCACTTCCCAATTCCCAAGGCACTGGCCTCTCTCCAAGTTAACTCAACTTTCCTAGAATGTTGGATTGACTTGTGGTTTGACTTTTGCATGGTAAACTATACCTTTAAGGACATCATGAATTATGGTCAACCTTGTCTCATGTACTAGTTAGCCCCAATACCACCTTTAACTATCCTGCATTGGACACGGTACCCAAGGCAGTGAATCTTTTGACATTGACCTAGTACACTAGCCCTAGATCTCACTTTAAACATTACAAGTCACTTTCACTTCAACTATGAACCAAAGCTATACCTATTGAACCCCTCACTTGGCTTGTGACTTCAACCTATAAGGTCTAGGATAAACCATACACCTAACTTCACTTAGAAATACCCTGATTTGGTGTCTTGGTTTTGATCTCTCCTGTCGGGAGTAGATCGGGTCTCCCCCCTTGTTGTCTGGGCTAGATAACATAAAGTGAAGGTTGCCTCGACTGGCGTGACAACCATATATTGGAGGTCGAGGTGATCGTGGTTGCACCTTTTGAGTTGCCCTTCCCTATTGCCATCCATGACTGGATCTATCCTTAGGGGTAACTACATCTTAGGTGATAACATTTTGGCGCCGTTGCCGGGGAAGGCATAGGCTTACCTTGGTTCGATATATTATTTTAAAGCTTTGCTCCCCTTCTCTTTGCCATAACATTTTGGCGCCGTTGCCGGGGAGGCAATAGCTTGCCCTAGTCCTTCTCGCATATACAAACGACACATATCTTGGTAGAAGAGTTAAATCTACCTGGCGACTCCCAATTGTGACTCCGCTGAGGAGCGAACTTATTTACATCCCTATAAACAGATCTTATCGTTATCTAGAACCCATGGGGTGTATCATTTTGTTTTCAAGTTCTTAAATTTAAAAATAAATATAAAAATATAAAAAATAAAAAAATAAAATTATTATCCATGGTTGCTTCTGAGCGACCTAGAACTTTCGGTCGTTTAAAAGCCTTTGACTTCTCTAAAATTTATGGGGCACCTCGTCCTATGCCAAACAATTTTAATCAAAGATTACCTCGTTTCAATGGAAGCGATGGTGTTTCAATTATAAATCATTTGTATGATCTTTGGTATTATATGGATAGTTTGGGAACAACCGAGGAGGATGTTCTAATGAGGGCCTTGGGTTCATCTCTAGAGGGAAATGCTCGGATATGGTTTGATTATCTAGCACCGGGATCCATCACCGGGTATGACATGTTCCAACAGTTGCTAGTAAGTCAATGGAAAGAAACAATTGGTGAATCTATGGAAGGGCAATCAGACGATGAATGTATTGATGAAAATCAACTTGATGAAGATGATGAATATTACGATAATGAGTCAACTAACGATTGTTCTTATCAAAGTAATTCCTCTTCTCCTGAACCAATTGAGTCCCATGATGAGGTAATGTATGACACTGAGCAAATTTCAACCCCTCAGGATTATTGCCTTAATATTGACATAAGAGGGGAACTTACGAGAATTTTATCATCATTGCCTGAAGAAGTTTCAGATGAAGAGGATGATTCCAATGATTTCCATCAAGAAGCATCCATGGTTGAGTCTTCCATTAGTGAATCTTTTGAAAATATTTTTGAGATCCCTTTTCATAATCCTTGTGTAATTGATGATTTTTCTTACCATGACACTCAAGAAGAAAGTAGGGACAACAACCAAGTTTCTTTAGAAGCCAATGATCATCCTGTTTTTAGAGATCAATTTTATGAAAATGTTCAAATGGTTGTTAATCAATTGGTCAATGCTATTCCTGATAAATTATCATCATATAAATTTAGTGATGAATCAATTGAAGAGAAGTCTCATGATGATGGGTTGGTGAATCAAACTAATCAAGAATTTTCCTTAATCAAATCCTCAAATCAATATCTTAATGTTTATGGGAAGCTCGGAAATAATCCTTCACTTAACTCATCCAATGGTTATAATTTTTCCAATTCAATTTTTATCAAGGATTGTCTTTTTCAATTGTTTGGGTGGGGTGCTCGCAATAAGTTCTGTCCTTTTTCTAAAAAAATTGGGTCAATCAATTTTCAATCCGCCCCCCCATCTAATTTTTCTAAGTCTACTTTGAATTTGTGGTCTGGTAAATCTTTGAATGTTGAAATTTTCAAACCAGAGTCTAGGTATTGTCGAATAAATGGAGATACAGAGTTTTCTTTTCCCTTTCAGTTATCTTTAACAAATAACATTTTTAAATCTTCTTGGTGGCTGGAAGGGGTATATGAAGATCAATTTCATCGATTTTCCATCCTTAAACAACAAGTGGGGCTAATCTCAATCTTAATTTTATTCCACAATTTATCCCTACTTGGTTTATGCATCATTCCTGGAGCTCTCAGAATTGAATATCCTGGTCAGGTAGATGAGGAAAGCCTTTTGAAACAAGGGGAGTTAAATTTGTTATCACATCTTTTTCATCCATATATTTTGAATAATAACTTGCACAATTTTTATGACCCTATCAATTCTTGGATGGAGGATGTTTGCAGTAATCAGTCTTTCCCTTTGTATAATTTCATTTTGCACCGTTCAACTCCTTTCTCAATTTTTGAACAAGTCAGGAAAGCTGTGCTATCTATTTCATTAATCCTTAATCTAGCCTTGACTCGTTCTTTAAGCAAAAATCAAAGAAGAATAATTAACCTATTTGATGAATGGTTGCACTGGATTTATGATTTTACCTAACATTTGTGATGACTGGTTAGATTAGGGTAGGTAGGAAACAGAATAAGCCTACTTAGGCAGTAGTTAGTCTTTTCAGCCATTGAGTCTGGCACCTTTTAGTCTCTAAGCTCTTTTGTAAGCTCCTAGTTTAACTGAGTACCTGTCACTTTTTCTTTTCCTGCACAATAAAACTCAAATTTTGCAAATTATGTTAGTAGTTTAATTTACTTTCTGCATTTATATTTTATGCATTTATATTTCTGACATAGAGTAGATTTTATTTCAGTTGATTTTATATTTTTCCCACACATGCGGCATGAGGTATTTTGTTTAGATGTTTGTGAATGCAGAAAATAGGTTGCAAAAATAAAAGCTGGAAATAAAATGGTAGAGTGCTGGATCGTGGATTCGAGTAGCAGAGTTCGAGGACCAGAGATTCTGAGGTTCTCAAGCGCTCATTTCAGCAGAGCACTTGTCCCAGCCGGAGCCAGATGTTATCACATATATAGTAGCCGGGCTACCATACATTATTTTTCTCATTCCAGTACACTATTCAGCCAGTTCCCTTGCATTTGAGATGCCGAGATGAGCATCTAGATCGGATCACTATCAGATTGTGGACAGCAGTTATATTCCCCATGCCATGACTGAGTTTCAGGACACTCAGAGAGATGCCCGATATAGCCATTATGCCATTGGTACAGAGCAGACAGTAGCGCCCAGAGTTACAGCAGCAGTTCCAGAGGACAGATGATGGTACAGGTTGATGTGCATTCAGGTATATGACTCAGCAGGTATATTATTGTGTTATGGTTAGATTGCTTTTATACTTATTCTTATAGCATGTCTTAGCACTTAGTGTCATGATCTGGCGATCATATAGATACATGGACCTGGTTGACCTATTATTTATATTATATTGTCCCTACTCAGACTTAGAAGTTCACTATTCATACTCATTGGTACATACCCTCCTTAGGGAGAATAGAGGTGATCATTACACCATACTCTGGCTTGCTAGTGTTGGCTCCATCATTTCATTGTCTTCATCCATCCGTGGCCTACCTTTTAGATTATTACCCTGATTTGCTACTTGACTAGTGACATGGAGGACCTTTCCCCACTGTAGCCTCTGTGTTGGATGAGCTTCCCTGTTTATTGTGTCTCGGCTCTGAGTTGGTGACAGAACTTACCTATGGTGAGTTGGAGTTCCTTGAGAATTCCCCCTAGTCACTAAAGTTGTGTTGGCTAAACCTGAAACTTTTAGTGCTGCCATCAATACAAAATCTGGAAAAAATCAAATGCTATATCTTGTATATGAAAGAAATGCCAAATGAAAATGGCCATAAAATGTTATATCTTTTGGAAAAATAAATACCTAGGTAAACAAGCTGTCCATGACACACCTAGAAGTGCTCAGGTAAACAAGTGCCTTAAAAACACACCTGCAGCAGAAAGCCTAAAAATAAATGTAAATCTATGCAATGTGTTTGTAAACACACATAGATCAAGGCTATGGAAACCTCGGGCCCAAAAAGCAATGGAACTTAAATGTTATATCTAAACAATTGCTGGCCTTGCTTGTATTATGGATTGTGCGCATCTGTGAAGGTGAATAAACCCTCTTTAAACAACTCATCCATTTGTGAGACACCGCCATTCCCTGTGTTATTGCTCATTCAGTATATACTATAGTGTGTATCCCCTTTCCCTTGCCAAAGTGTCACAAAGTCAAGTTAGTCAAGTCATCCCTTAGCCTAGCCATTTATTTCAGCCTTCACCCTTCACTAGCAAATTGATCACAACTATGAAGTGAGTATGGTCCTGAAAGTCTAGTCTGAGAAATAATAATAACTAATGACACTATATATTTGGATTTAGATCGCCAGTCATGATTACTCTGTGTTATAGAAGCTATTTGAATAAATTGTAAAGCATGTATTAACCTTGACACCTTGCAGCAGCTATGGATGATAGTCTGAGTTGTATTTGGTCTTGGTTAGACCTAGTTTGACCATGGAGGACCATGGGACATGAGATGTTGGACCTTATGATGGTATGGATAAATGATATATGGTCCATGTACACATACAGGATGATTCTATGCAGCAGCTACAGGGTTATGATGATGATTCTTGGGATACAGCAGTGTTTGGTCATTTACAGATCATTATTATTGGCCTTGTTCCGGTACATTGGACATTTATTTTGATCATGCAGAGATTCATATGGTGTATGAGTACACATCTTGGATGGATTTGGACCTTCTGAGTCCAATGGGACAGTTTGTTTTCAGTTCCGGGCACTTACAGTGATGATTTAGCCTCAGTAGGCTGTCCTAGTGCAGTTTTGGTCTATTGGAGGCCCTGTCGGAGCAGAGATTACTTTTATCCGGTTGACCTAGGGCGCTGATGATGGAGGGGGTGGTCCAGCCACTTGTTTTTACCATATTACCCCCCTCCCGGACACATTGGCACCCTCACCTTGACAGCGCCATCACTCCAAGAGGCAGTTTGGGCAGTTTCACGTTTCCCGAGGCATTTCAGGATTGGTAGAAATGGCTATTGAGGAAATCGATTTGGGCTACTGAGGCAAAGTTATGGCATGGGATGATCAGTGATGATAGATCGGGACCTTCCACACCTCCTCCTGCAGTTTCAGCTTCATCGGGGCCCGCATCCATCACTTATGGCACTTTCTGTGGATTTTTTTGAGGTCTTTTGAGGACCACGACTTCACCTTGGAGGACCACGACTTCACCTGGGAGGCACGATTTGATACTTTCATGATTATGTATTGGTTATTGTGCCATGGGGATTGACCAAGGAGGGATAAAATTACCCCTTGGACCCACCATGAGCCTCTTATGATATTTTGTCATCATGATTTGGTGGGATTCCCCTCTCCTAGGGCGACTTTGTCCACTTATGTTATATTTTATGTGTGATCCATGTATTATGTTGTTGAGCTCATCTCAACCATTGATTAGACATTTGTATCTTTTAATCTTAGCCACTCATTCAAAAAGTGGTTAGGGTTTTGGTGCCTCTCCTTCCTATTTAAAGGAGAGAGCCTCTCATTGTAAAGGGACTTTTGGCTCTGGATTATTGGAATAGAAAATTATTATTGCATCTATCTCCAATGTTGTGGTGAATGTTTTTGGTGTTCGTTCGTTGGTTCTTCCTTTGCACTGAGTTATTGGAGATCTTGTTTGCCATATCTATTGTACCACGATTTTGCATCTACAGGTGGAGGCCGATTTGCTTGGAGGAGGAGGTATTGGTAGGGGAAGACTCTCCCTACTTCTTCTTTGGAGCTCTTCGTTGGTAACAGGGAGTATTACTGTCCCAGGACCTTCTATTTCATGTTACTATTTGCATTTCGCTTGTATTTCTTCCATACTTGATCTTACTGATTGAATTTCATTCCTTGGTTTGACAGGTAGAGGAAGGCGCACTTGTGGACTAGGGCATCAACTTGGCAAGCAAATCAACAATCTCTCATTTGATCTCTGCGGGAATCTTCCTCAACATCAAGGCATCTCAACCACATCATTCAGGTATGATCTCAAGGTAAGTTCTATCTCCATAGTCTATCCAATTGTCAAAAACTCTTAAAACCCTAATTAATTAAAACCCCAATTTTGCATTTTCTTAGATCTACTGAGATCTAGTGGGTTGTTGGGCATGATATTGAAAACCCACCTCTATAGCATCCACGGCATCCCGGATCTATAGTTTGGTGAGGATTGGCTTCCATTTGACCCCTCTCCCAAGCCAACCTAGCTTCTCCCAAGGAAGGCGCACTTCATCATTTGAGCAGGTTGACCTAGATCTAAGCGATGGGTGTTTGAGATTCCACTTGATTTGACATCTACACATCAGATAACATACACCCAGGTTGTCCCTTTCTTGAAATTCACCTTGTGGGCCCCATTCCACATTTTAAGGGATTTAATCCCCATTTTGGACCACTTGGAACACTTAAACTCAGATCTACAAAGATCTAACCGGTGGATTGCCACGAAATTATAGATCCATACCCCTACTTGACTGATCTACCCGGATCTAAAGTTTGGATGCCATCCGACATGATTTGACCCACCTAAACCCAAATTGAAGCCTCCTTAGGGAAAGTCGCACCACCTTGGAGAAGTGAGTTCACTCACTTCGAGGAACTGGGTACTTGAGATTCTTGCGGATCCGGAACCGGAATAATTCAAAACCTAGGTCTAGACTGTCACTTTGTCAAATCTTGCCTTGGGGACTGTATTCCTTGTTTTTAGGGATTGTGGTCCACTTGGGTCAAACCTAGATCTAGACACATTTATCCATCAAGAACTGTACTGTCCACTTATCTCATGTTCTAGGAGTCCTAAACCTCAAGTCAACCTTACTTTGACTCCACTTCCCAATTCCCAAGGCACTGGCCTCTCTCCAAGTTAACTCAACTTTCCTAGAATGTTGGATTGACTTGTGGTTTGACTTTTGCATGGTAAACTATACCTTTAAGGACATCATGAATTATGGTCAACCTTGTCTCATGTACTAGTTAGCCCCAATACCACCTTTAACTATCCTGCATTGGACACGGTACCCAAGGCAGTGAATCTTTTGACATTGACCTAGTACACTAGCCCTAGATCTCACTTTAAACATTACAAGTCACTTTCACTTCAACTATGAACCAAAGCTATACCTATTGAACCCCTCACTTGGCTTGTGACTTCAACCTATAAGGTCTAGGATAAACCATACACCTAACTTCACTTAGAAATACCCTGATTTGGTGTCTTGGTTTTGATCTCTCCTGTCGGGAGTAGATCGGGTCTCCCCCCTTGTTGTCTGGGCTAGATAACATAAAGTGAAGGTTGCCTCGACTGGCGTGACAACCATATATTGGAGGTCGAGGTGATCGTGGTTGCACCTTTTGAGTTGCCCTTCCCTATTGCCATCCATGACTGGATCTATCCTTAGGGGTAACTACATCTTAGGTGATAACAGTTCCACAACTTTTTGATACCTTGTTCTTAGCCATAATAATCAAGACAATTAAAATCTTAAATTTACCAAGATAAGCTGCATAACGTTCTCAAAAACTTCTATTTCAAGCACTTGTATCAACCTTCTTACAATCACTCTTTTTATATATATTTGACTCCATAAGGCACTGGTCCTTCATCACATATCTTGTTTGCTTTAAAATATCAATATTGGAGTATTTGCTTTAATTATCGTAAAGAGTGATTTATTTATTGTCCAAGTGTATCTCTCATCTTGTGTTTGCAACGTGGATTGCGCTATCTTGTTTTACATTTAAATACTTTTTTGTCTCTCATTCAAAAACTCCTAAACAACACCCATCCGCATCACAACACCAAAAAACACTTAAATACACAAAGAGCCTTAGACAACTCTTTTATAGGGACTACCCCCCTTGGCTTCGTTAGGAGTTTGCCTAAACGGAGGAGCTGGGATTCAGGTGACAGTACCTGACTCATTGCTTGCCCCCAAGGCCAAACCTCTCCCCACTTCCCATTGAGGGAGACAGCTTTCGAAAGATTTTTGCTGCTGGTGTGCAGTTTGGCGGACAACAGGTGTAACGGCAGCCGTACTACCAACAATACCCCCCTTCCAAACAGCTTGGTACCCTCAGTTTGACAGCACAGACACTCTGGATGGCAATTTGGGGGACTTTCAGGGTTTTCAGGAGGATTAAAAAATGGAATAAATGGGTCACTAAGGAATTCGATTTGAGCAATTGAGGCAAGGTTTTGGCACTTGGTCTACTCTGAGGTCATCTATGATAAACCCCCCATCTTCCAGATCAGTTGGCATCAGTCAGTGGCGTCCACAGTGGTTACACAAGGTCTTTTACTACATGTCTCTCTCAAATTTTGGAGGCAGGATTTGATCATTTGTATATTTGACATGTCATAGACTCATTATTTTATATTATTGTGCCATGGGGACATGCTAGTGAAGGGGATTAATACCTCCTAGCCCCACCATGAGCTCCTAGTGACTTGTCTTGATCTTATATTGTGGTGCATGTGTTTCTAGCCACCCTTCATGTATGACGTCACCCTCATTGAGTCACTTCTAGCTATAACGTCATCACTTAATGAGTGATCCATGTGATATTATGTATTGGCTCATCTTAGCCGTTGATTAGATTGTTATATATTTTGATCTCAACCACTAGTTTTAAAAAGTAGTTTTGGTGTTTAGGGTTTTGGTCTTTATTATCCTATAAAAGGAGGATACCCCCCTATTGTAAAAGCACCTTCGGGCTCTGCAAAACTTGGAATAAAAATACTATTTTGGAGATCTACTTCTTGGCTTTGATTGGGTTGCTCTTGTATATGATTATGCATCTTTTCTTTTAGACATCCTTGCTTGTAACAGGTGAAATCGACTTCTACAGAGGGAGACCGAATTGCTTTGGAGCTAGAGTGCGACTTACTTGATGGGAAGATTGTAGGGGTTGCTCACATCCTCCATGGACAAGACGTCTTCATCTTGAGGGATTTTTTCAATTGTGCTTTGTCCATTGATTGCTTCTTTGACATGATTTGCTTAGATCTCATTGATTTGTGGATCAAATCTAACATCTTGTAGTTTGATTTATAGGTTGCATGGGACATCTCTCCTCCTAGGGCTTGGACGATTTAGGTTGAAGACACTTGGATCAAGCTTGGAATTGTAACTAAGGGCAAGAATCATCCATATGCAAAGTAGCCCAAGCTTTTGAGGTAAGATCTAGAAGGTACAAATCCATTTCGCTTGTTCTCCATCCTATTGGTCAGATAAACCATTAAAATCAAAACCCTCATTTTACATTTTTCTAGATCTACTTGGATCTAGCTTGGCTTTCGGGATAATATTTAAAACCCACCTCTATAGCATCCACGGCAATTCGGATCTACAGTTTGGTGGTGATTAGCCTCCATTTGACCCCATTCCCAAGGCACCTAGCCCTCCTTGAGGCAATTTGCACTCCTTGAGGAAGGCTAGTTGGGCTAGTTCTTTGACATAGGTAGGTGAGATCCCACTTGATTTGGATAGATCAACCTTGATAACCTACCCCTAGTGATTCACCTTGTGGGCCCCATTCCTTATTTTAAGGGTTGAGCCCCACTTGGGTCAACTTGGTGATGCATTTTCAATCTCAGATCTATGGAGATCTAACAAGCATTTGGACTTGATAATTTAAACCCACCTTGTTAATTGCCTTAACTACCCCTATCTATAATTTGGTGGAATTTGGACTCCATTTTCCCCCTCAAATTAAGGCACTAGTCTCCCTTGGGTAATTCGCATTCCTTGGGTGAGTATTCTTTTGCTAGATCCCATATGTGGGTGTTGCCTCTTTCATCTTAGATCCATAGATCTACACTACATCATTGCATACCACTTGGTACTATTTTACCCCTAACTTGACCTTGTGGGCCCCATTTGAACCATTTTCCACTTTTTAAGGAGTGGGCCCCACTTGTGTAATTTTCATAGTACTAGATCTGTCCATTTGAGCCTTATAAGTGGCCCTAGTCATTCATTGGTTGAAACACTTGTCACCTCTTAAGCCTCTTCAACCACACTTAAACCCTTGGGTCCACTTAATCTAACTCACCATTGGTCTCCTTGATTTACTTTACACACTTCCCTAGGAACCTTAGGGTTAGCTAGTCTTCATTGATTGGCTAGGGTCTCCACCTTGATCTTGATTAGTCTTGATCTAAAGTGAAGAGTGCCTCGGTTATCGTGACACCTAGCTTGCATTGGGAACCGTGGCATCTCTTGGGTCACCTCTTTAGCTGTCCAACACCTCTACTATCCTGGATGGATACCTTTAGGGACAACTACAAGTTGTATGATAACATGTTGTACAGCCGAATTGTTGTTTGGTTTCTCTGCTAGTGTACGGCCTCCTCTCTCATCCGTACGATCTCTCTCTTCTGGATGATTCTCCCTCTGTCTTCTTCTCTGTAAAACTCCTCTGCAAACTTGCTCTCTCTCTCACTCTCCAGCTGTCAGCTATGAGCAAGCATCTCTCTGTCGAAATGTGTGTGTGTCCTCTCCACCAATTGATCCTCCTTTTAACTCATTGGCTAAGCGAAAAACCTAATCTCACATGGATCAATGGATGAGATCCTCCAGTGAGATCAATGGCCAAGATTAGATTAGCCATCACTTAAATATTTTTCACTTTCACTTTATAAAAAGTGTTCCATTAAGTCAATTAATAATTAGATCACTTTAATATATTTTCCAAAGTAAAACTTAGGAAAAATACATTAAATACAATTGGCTTCTTTATTTAAGTCTTCTGCATGCAAGGACACATGCAATGCAGAAAGAACTTCCTTGTTGTCACTTTCTAACAGACATATCATGAGAGCCACAGCTTGAAATACCAAGTACTTCATGTGACATTTCCAATTAAAACTAAGATTCGAGCCATTTCCCTCATAGTATTTTCATGGTGATTTTGGGATGATATTGCACCTGATTTATATCAGATCTTTCTGAGATTTTTTTCAATGTTATGAGTTGCATATGGAGTTAAATTGATGACCCAAATAATGTATGCATACCCCTAAAGTATTACTATAGTTTGTGACATAAATTCAAGGCCCCTTGTCTACCATTTTCACCCAAATTATATACTCTAGAAGCTGTTGTCCTTTGGGAGACCTATTCGACCCTAAAACCTGATATAATGCTGCACCCATGTTGTCCTTGATGTCCTATAACAGAGCCAAGTTTCAAACAGAATATTAGTGAAGGTCGTACAATGTTTGGAAGGGCAATTAGTGGCTAACCTAGGGGGGATTTCCACCAATCCAATTGACTAGTTTTGTCCCGAATATTCTCGCCTTGTAAATTGCAGACCATGGATGTGTATAGCAGATGTTTGGGTGTCTAATGACTGTATTAAAGTGTCTTATGCCCTCCCATGTCCCTCCTTCCACAATTCAAAACCATTTGGGGTCATTTGGGACAGTTTGGGGTTTCACTAGTCCAAGGTTTCATTTGGGACAGTTGAGTAAATTTTCAAATTGGGGATATTACAATATACCACCAAAGAGAAAGAGGGAAGTACGGCACCCCCCTTGTGAGGGTGGGACCCACATTTGAACCCCCCACTTCATGCCCACTCAACCTTTGAAGGAAATGCACCCCCCTCATAGAGGAAAAACACCCCACTTAAGAAAAAGGTGAATAAAGGGTAGAATGGGGCCCTAGGTGGTGTATTTAATATGCCTTGGTCCCCCCTAGGATTATACACAAAAAAAATTCCCTCAAAATATTTGATTTTTGACTTAGGGAATTTTGACCATTCTAATTAAAATCAATTTTCCCGCTGAAAATTGACTGACCTAGGAAAACATCACCAAAATGTTAGGATATTTAGACACTTAGGAGTTAGTTAAGATCAACTTGTGTAATATATCCGTTAGGGATAGTGTGTTTCTTTAGTATGCATTAGTATGCATTTGTAAATACTTAATCCGACGGTCACGATATGTTTCCGACATAGAGTGATCCGACGGCTCAACTTCTCTTAGATCAAACCTAACCTTGATCCGTGGCTTAACACCCGATTGGTCCATGATCTCTATTTAAAGAGCATGGACGGTCATTGTTTAGTTGATCGATTATGAGAAGCTCATTTGTAACTTTCTTTCTTTGCATAATAAATTGTCCCGTAGAAGCTATTTGGCCGGGGCTGTGGAGTGTTTCCCTCAAGAGGGTTTAAACCACGTCAAAACATCGGTGTGTTGATCTGTGATCTGTTTGTGTGAAGTGGTTGCTCTTGGTGTTCGGTCCTTTGGTAGTACCCTATGTACCCGAACATGGTATCAGAGCTTTTATGAAGTGCTGCTTCCGGTTATGATCTAGATCTTGAACTGTTGTTGCCGAAACTCGAAAGGGTTTCTAGTTCTGGTATTTCTGTGCATTTCTGGGCTGTGGGAGGTGTTCCATTGCGTCCGAAGCGTCGTTTCCATTGGGAAATAGTTTTCGTTTGATCGAAAACGGTTCCCGGTTGCTCCAGAAACGCGTTTTTCATCAGATCTGAAGGTATAATGTTACAGTGACGCATTTTTTTATTTCGTTTTTTGAAAAGAAAAAATCTCATATTTCATTTTTTTTACTGTTAGATTTTTTTTGGTTCGGATTGTTGCTTTCCCGTCTACGTATGCTCTTTGCCGTGCACCTTGAGCGATCTCGGCAAATCAGAAACAGAAAGGGAAAGGGTTTTTCTCGGCTGCGTATGCTCTTTGCCGTGCACCTTGTGCGATCTCGGCAAATCAGAAACAGAGAGAAAACGTAGACTTTTCGGGCAAGCTAACAAGATCTAACTCCACAAGTGTGGAAAAGTTTTTTTTGTTTTGTTTTGCGGTCTGTTTTGCAGGAAAAAGGGCAAGCACGCAAACCGAGCAAGAGAGTAAAAAAAAAAAAAAAAGCCCCCTTCCTCATTCCCATATTTTACATACCTTTTAATCTAGCTCACTTGGTTCAAAGTTGCTTTATTCCTTAATAGGTCTTGAGTTCAAGTCTTAGGAAGTTACTTTTAAAAACAAAAGTGCATGCAATTTCTATTTTCAAGTTACTTTATTGTAAAAGTCCATCTCACTTAAATAATAAAAATTAAAAATACGAGTCACTTAAGTTTTTTTATTTATTGTTGCACTATTTAAAAGAAAATCATTGTAAAAGTGAAATCACTTATTTTACAAAAGTGATTCACTTAAAGCAACTTTTTTGTAAAGTGATTGTCAAAAAGTTCATCTTGGGAAGAGGGGGGTTCTTTTTTGCTGGACATTCTCTAGCTGCCACGTCACTATTGGGGACATCTTCAACAGTTTCTTTGTTCAAGCATAACTTCATCATACAAAGTCCGTTTTCAGTGCCGTTTTTTTTAAACTGCCTATTTTTTCGAGATCTTCACATCCAGACTATTGGTTTCTATTTTTACAGCCATTAATTTACAAATATGGCTGCCTCTTGTGATATTCTACTTAACAGTTCCAACTATTTCTCATGGAAATCTCGTATAGAGGATGTTCTACGAAGTAGGGGACTTTTCAGAATTACAACAGGGAAAGAAAAAGAACCCACTGATGATGATAAGAAAATAAAATGGGCAAATAGATGTGATGAAGCTCGTGGATTGATTGGGATGTCAATCTCTACTGATTTGCGATTCCACATATCTGGAATTGATGAACCTAATACTGCTTGGGACAAGTTGGAAACTGTGTTTGGTAAACACAATGAAATTCGAGGCCACCAACTCGAAAATGAGTTGATTTCTTTAAATCCAAGTGACTTTTCATGCATTCAAGATTATTTATCTAAGTACAAAACTCTTAAACTCTTATGTGCAGAATGTAAGATTGAGAGGGAAGACAAACAGTGCATTTATCATATTCTTTCCAAACTTAGACCTGCATATTCTGTTTTTGTATCTACATTTTACTCCATGAAAGCATAATTGAATGCAGCTAGCTATCAAGAGCCTAGTCTTGAATCCTTTTGTGATTCCTTGATTAGGGAACAAGATAAACTCATTCATCTTGGAATAATCAACAATGCAGATACATCTGGGAAAGCCTTATTGTCCCAACAGAAAGAAAAGTCCAAGCCTCCCAAGAAACAAAATTTTCGCAATAATAAGTCAAACAAGAGTCCAATACCCTCTCAGTCAGCTCCTTCTTTAAAAAATGACAAAGGATCCAAGCCAAAAGGCAAGAAGACTGAGCGTCATTGCAACTATTGTGGGAAAGATAATCATGATGAATCTAAGTGTTTCAAGAAGATGGCAGCCTTGGAAGCAGCAATGAAGAAGCACCACATCAGCCTAGATTCGCCTTCAGAATCTACCTCTCATGGACATGCACTTTGTGCTTCTGGTTATTCTTATAATGCATCTTCTTCTTCTACTTCAAATGAATGGCTCATTGATTCTGGAGCATCTTATCATATGGCTAAGGATCAAGCCATCTTTTCTACTATGCATGAATGTAACACCAAACAAATATTTGTTGGTGATGATAGATCTCTAAGTGTTGTAGGAGCTGGAACAGTTCCAGTAGATAATGGTCATTTTAGTGATGTACTATGTGTTCCAAGAATTTCCTGCAATTTGTTATCAGTCTATCAGATCACTCATTCTGGTGAAGGTAAAACTGTGACCTTTACACCTCACCAAGTTGTAATCAAGGATTTTAAAGATCCTCAACAGGTCCTAGCTACCGGAATTGTTGATGATATTACCAGGTTGTACAAGTTTAACAACTTTGGGTCATCACCTTTCCCTTCAGTTTTTGTTGCTCATAGTGATAACTTGAGCAAACTTTGGCATGAGCGATTTGGTCACTTAAATTATCGTTCATTGCAACAACTATGTAAAGAAAATATGGTGACAGGTCTTCCGATGGTATCTTGCAGGGATGGTGTTTGCTCCGGTTGTGTACTCGGAAAACATCATCGGGACAGTTTTGACAAACGTGCCTCTTGGCATGCCTCGGTTCCCTTGGAGCTTGTGCATAGTGACTTGTGTGGTCCTCTTCCATCTGCTTCCTTTTCTGGTTTCAAGTATTTCTTAACTTTCATTGATGATTACACCAGACGCACTTGGGTTTATTTCCTAAAACTTAAGAGTGAAGTATTTAACATGTTCTTGGCCTACAAGGCCCTTGTTGAAAACCAATCTGGTCATCAAATTATTAAGTTAAGATCTGACAATGGAGGAGAATATGTTAACAAACAGTTCACTACTTTCTACACTGAACAAGGCATCCAACAACAGCACACTGTTCCATATACACCACAACAAAATGGTGTAGCTGAGCGGAAGAACCGCACTTTAAAAGAAATGGCTAATTGTATGATCCAATCTAAGGGACTAAGTCTTCAATTTTGGGTTGAAGCCATAAATTGTGCAAATTACATAGTTAATCGCACCCCCACAAAAGCATTACAAGGTATAACACCGGAAGAAGCATGGAGTAAAATTAAACCTGATGTAAGTCACTTTCGTGTGTTTGGTAGTGAAGCATGGGCTCACATTCCGGATGAAAAACGGAAAGCATTGCAGCCTAAAAGTGAAAAGTGCATATTTGTTGGATATTCTGAAGATGTAAAAGGTTATAGACTTCTTCAACCACATTCTCATGCTATAATCATTAGAAGAGATGTTAAATTTGATGAAAATCTCTTGGCCTGCGAGCCTAACTTGGCGCTTGTGCCATCGTTGGCCTGCGAGCTTGATTCGGCGTTTGTGCCTTCTTCTTCTTCTTCCAACTTCCTTGACAGGTTTCCAACTCCAGTTTCTGATGATGACAGTGAGGATGAAAATCCACCTCCACCTGCTCATGTTCCTCCAGTTGCACCAGCACAAGTGCTTCCTCGATGGGTCCGTTCAACATGTGAAGCAGTTGGTGATCTTGCCGGTGATCCTAGAGATCAACGTCGAACACATTCTCAGTTTCAGCGAGCCTCTTCTCTTTTGGCTCAAGTTTCCGAGAATCATGATCCAGAAACTTTTGCAGAAGCTTCAGGGAATCCAGATTGGGATGCAGCCATGGATGAAGAATATCGTTCCTTAATGGCGAACGATACTTGGGATCTTGTACCTCTTCCAAAAGGAAGTAAACTTGTCAGATGTAAATGGGTCTACAGAACTAAGTATGCATCAGATGGAAGTGTTGAAAGACTTAAGGCCAGGTTAGTTGCCAAAGGTTTTTCCCAAGTTGAAGGGATTGACTACAATGAAACCTTTGCTCCCGTCGCCAAAATGAACTCCATCCACCTTGTTCTTTCCCTTGCAGCCTTACACAACTGGGAAGTCCATCAAATGGATGTCAAGTCTGCCTTCTTACATGGTGATTTACAGGAGGAAATTTACAAGGAACAACCTCCTGGCTATGTTCAGAATAACTCTAGCCTTGTCTGTCGCCTTAAGAAATCCTTATATGGCCTTAAGCAAGCTCCTAGAGCTTGGTATGCCAAAATGGATAACTTTCTCCTTGACACTGGTTTTTCTAGATGCCATTCTGACCCCAATGTCTATACCAAGAAAGTAGGAAACCATCTCATCATACTTGTTCTATATGTTGATGACCTTATTCTTACTGGTAGTGACCCTAAGTTTATAACCCATGTGAAATCCAGTCTTAAACAAACTTTTGAAATGTCAGACTTAGGACATTTGCATTATTTTCTTGGTCTCCAAGTCCTGCAAACCAAAGAAGGAATCTTTCTTTCTCAGTCTAAGTATGCTTGTGACCTTCTTCGTCGCTTCCACATGGAAGATTGTACACCAGCCCCTTCTCCCTTCCAGTCTGGAGTCAAACTTTCTGCCACTTGTACTTCACCTGAAGTCGATGCCACCTTGTATCGTCAGCTTGTTGGTAGTCTCTTATACTTGACTCATTCTCGTCCTGACCTTTCCTTTGCCGTTGGTCGAGTTGCCCGTTATATGCAGACACCTCATGAAAGTCACTGGAAAGCAGCTAAAAGAATACTTTGATATATTCGAGGTACAGTTCAGTTTGGGATTCATTACAGTACAGGGGGGAAACCTTTGTTGGTTGGTTTCACTGATTCAGATTGGGCCGGCGATCTTGATGATCGAAAGTCTACTGCAGGCTATGTTTTCAGTCTAGGATCTGGACCTATTACTTGGGCTTGTAAGAAACAACAAGCTCTTGCTCTTTCTTCAGCAGAGGCAGAATATCGAGCAGCAGTTAATGCCAGTCAGGAAGCTTTATGGCTTCGACAGATCCTTTCAGAGTTTGGATTCGAGCAGCAGCAACCTACTCCACTTTGGTGCGACAATCAAAGTGCCATCAAGCTTGCCAAAGATCCAGTTCTACATCAACGCAGCAAACACATTGAGCTACATATGCACTTCATCAGAAATCTTGTTCATGATCGTGTTCTTGAAGTGCTCTTTTGCCCTACAGATGATCAAGTTGCAGACATCTTCACCAAGTCTCTTACAGAAGCGAAGTTTTCTAAACTTCGATCTATGTTAGGAGTTCAGGAACTTGTCATAAAGGGGGGATTGGCTCTAATGCCTCCTTCCTTCTCCTAATAGTGTCACTTTTGTAAATCCTTCAATCCTATCCCAATTTGTTCTTAAGGGGGGATGTTAGGATATTTAGACACTTAGGAGTTAGTTAAGATCAACTTGTGTAATATATCCGTTAGGGATAGTGTGTTTCTTTAGTATGCATTAGTATGCATTTGTAAATACTTAATCCGACGGTCACGATATGTTTCCGACATAGAGTGATCCGACGGCTCAACTTCTCTTAGATCAAACCTAACCTTGATCCGTGGCTTAACACCCGATTGGTCCATGATCTCTATTTAAAGAGCATGGACGGTCATTGTTTAGTTGATCGATTATGAGAAGCTCATTTGTAACTTTCTTTCTTTGCATAATAAATTGTCCCGTAGAAGCTATTTGGCCGGGGCCGTGGAGTGTTTCCCTCAAGAGGGTTTAAACCACGTCAAAACATCGGTGTGTTGATCTGTGATCTGTTTGTGTGAAGTGGTTGCTCTTGGTGTTCGGTCCTTTGGTAGTACCCTGTGTACCCGAACACAAAACCATAACAAATTTGACGACTTGACTTGAAACTTGGTCCAAGGGTGTAGGGGATCCCATGCCATTGATTTTGAGTACCCATACCCCTATTTATGAGCATTAGGTGCCATTTAACCCTCTTTACATTTCAACTTTTTTATGCTATGAGACATTTTTTAATTACAAAAAATTAAAATATCTTAAGTAAAACTTAATGAAATTCTGCAAGACTCTGGATAATACCTAGAATGGTAATATAAACATTCCTAGGACTTAATCATCCCATGGACTCTGTTATCAACTAATTTGTACAATAGTTGAAACCTTATTGAGCCGCCAGTGTTGGAACACATCAGTGTTCACTTCCAGAGTATCTGGGTTTCATATTTTTGGGTCTAGCCAGTTTTGTTTTTGAGTCGACATGACCATGGCCCCATGGGGGTTTGTATCAAAGTGTGCTAGTAGGGTCTGAGTGGCTCGGCTCCCCATGATTGGATTAAACAACTAAGGTATTCCAGGGAGTTTTTTCACCGTCAGATTATACTTTGCTTCAGGCGAAATATAATCTCTTGGTTTTTCTCCTGCTTCCTCCAAAGCTGGAATGCCCGATTTTGGAAATTTGGCCATGGGGGGTTATTAGGGTCCAACTATAATGTATAAACCTACTAGACACTATTAGAATAGGTTTTGGTCATGTCCTAGGTCTCTAGGACCCCCAGAAAAAATTTTGAAAAATTTTTACCAGACGCGTCGAAATTTGGGGTTTTTATTTTTAATTATTTTTTAATTTTTAATTAAATTTCTCTATAGTTTAAATAGAGAAATTTGAGCCTGTAATTATGTCAGTCATCTGGGGTCCGAACTTAGTGTTTGATGGCTCGTTTCATAAGCTAAAAATCACACATGACCCATGGAGTAGCTAAACCCAACTTTCGAATGTCAATTCAGCCTCATAATTAATATTTTCTCTGAAAAGTCATTTACAGAGAAATTATTAATTAAAATAATAAAATTGAATATTTTGGAGATAATCCAAATCTCTCCAAAATTAATCAATTTGATTAAAATAAAAGGCTAAATGACATGGCAATGAGCATTTAGGTTGATTCCAATCAACTCCAAGCACTCCCAGTCATCCATCCAATCACTAGATTATTATCCTCTCAAGTAAATTCGCCCTCCTTCATGAGAAAATCGATTTAATGATGTGTCATTTCGTGGTTGGGTTGGTGGCTTGCATTTAAAGCTTGAAGTAGGCGCCCTCTTGACTCACCTTATCCACCATAGCTTGGCTCCCTTTGTGATTCGAGTTGCACCTACCATCTACACGTGTCTCCACCTAAACTAGCTCGCAATCCTTACCTTCCTCACGTCAATCTCCATCAAGGTCAAGTTCTAGCATTGTTGGAGTTTGTGGATTGGTTGTTGATGCTTCCCATGTAATCACGAGTAAGCTTGGCCTCCTTTTTATTCGAGTTAGTGACTACCCTTTGCCACTTGCCATCCACCAAGCAACTCGCATGCCTCCACATAGATCACGCCTCCTCTACCTTAGCTCGCCATTCCTTGTTGGAGTTACGTTATTGGGTAGTATTCATACCTTCCTCCAAGTCGAGTTTTGCCACCTAATACCATTCCACCTACCATGAACTCGACTCTTGCCTTGTCTATCTCTCCAAGCCACTAATTGATTGGAATTCGACCTCCATGATCATTGCTAATTCGACCTAGGGTTAGATCTTAGTTTTTCTATAAAGAGAGGCCCATTAGGGGTTATTATCTCATGGATATTTTGGGCAAACTTACTCTGCCAATTTGTAATTGTGATTTAGCTTCTTGCTATTGGAAATAAATTCGACTTTGGAGGTCATATTGATGTGCACATTGGCCCATGAGAAATTGTTGATGCTTAAATGAGGTGATGTTGTTCCATTAATGCTATTTCATATATATTTGTTTGATCATTCTAGCTTAGAAGTCATTTTTATGTCCATGGAATGAATATTTGTTTTCAATTTATTCATTTATGCTTGGTTAATTGAGATCTAGAAGTAGCAAAAAGTAATCGGTTATACTCATGCTCTTCTTGTCCTTTTTTGACTAATCATACTAGACTTGATCAAATCATTGTTGAAGTGGTTTAGTGTTGCAGATCTCCTAAGTACAAAGTGGGACCTTGAGCTTGGTTGCTTCTTCTTCCCCTTTGTCTTTATTTTGTTAACCTTTGTGCATTTCAGGTATCTTCAAAGATCGTTTCGTGCTTCAAGAAATTGAGCTTGAGAGGTTCCATAAAGATCCATCCACATTTTTCAAAAGTTAAAATTGGTTACTTGTCACTATAGGCTTTCACTTCTTCAAGCCTTCCCATTTGCTCTTTGAAGCCTTTTTACTTGCATCCTAAGCCATTTCTAACCCCTCTAGCCTTGATCCGAGATTGCCCTTATTTTCAAACCATAGATTAGTGTGCCATAAGGTTGAAGTTCCTTCAACCTTGGGGAATAACTTGGGATTTGTTCCCTTGTGCTCTCTTCAACACTCGTTGTCGGTGTATCACCGGTTAACCGGAGGGTTTCCAAGGCGGTGTTCTACTACCCCAAGTGTTCCACTTGAAGCCCTTGCCCTAGATCTACTTCTCCTTGGTTTTCTCTTCTCCTAGATTCGTCCCTCTTCATTCTTGGCTTCATTTTCTCTTAGATTCGTCCTACCTCTCTTTCCCCATTCGCCCTTCTCCCTCTTGCTTTCGTTTTTCTTCCTTAGTTTCCTCTCCTTCCTCTCGTCCTCTCCCTTCTAGCCTATCTCTTCCTCTCGTCTCACCCTAGTTCCTTCCTTCACCTCTCTTTGTCTTTTTCCCTTTAGGTAGCTCCTTCACCCCTTCTCGTCCATCCTCTCTAGTGCCCTAAAAACATTACAAAACAAACAAAAAACGTTAGTGTGGTTAGTGGTTAGAAGCTAGCTAGTAGCTCTATCTATCCTTGCATTTTTGCTAATAGTCTCACACACTTGAGAAGATAGACACTTAGGCTTTCTTTTTTAGATCTCATATTAGGAATCTAGTTCTTGCATGTTAAGTAGTTTATTGGAGCATATAGGGAAGTGATAGGTTGCAGATAGTTGGTAGTTGTTTACAATCTTTTACATTTTTTAAAAGATAGAAATTTTTGCACAAAAAATATTTCAAATTTTATACTTTAGATCTCTTTTCTAGCACATTTTAAGAGTTTGTTGTTCGCTGGTCTGTTTCGCCATAGTTAAGATTTCATGCTAAAATCTCATGCATTTTCCATCTTAGAGTAAAATTTTTGAATCTAGACTTAACTAATTTCAAGTTTGGTTTGATTTTGCTAATGGTTAACGGGTGCCTTGTTGAGATGTTCTGATCTTATGTAGGTCATTTGAGAGAAAGACATTTGATAAATCTTGAAGTAAGGAAATCTAAGCAACACCACAAGAACGCCATAAGGAGTGATTAAAATTACAAAATCTTGTTATCCTTTGCAATAAGCTTATAAGAGCTAGCCTTGTATTTCCATTTACTTCATTCTCGAAAGACCTTTCAAGGTTTTAAACCCAAGGCATTTGTAACCGTTTAATAAAAGTTTCAAGTGGAGGAGGCCTCCACTTTTTGGTCTTCTTCCCCAGTTGGGGAAGAGTGTTGGGTCTTGTGGGTTGGTTTAGCTTAGTTTGTGTTTTTATGCTCTTAGTTTAAATTTACTTCAAATAAGATCATTTTTGCTTATCTTCCATATTTACTTACCCCCATGCTCTCCCGAGTAGGGTCTTTGACCTGAAAGAGATTCTTGGGTAGTTTAGTTTTATTTTCGCATTTATCATTATCTTGTTTCTCTTCCAAAGCCTTCAGCCAGAAGTTGTATCCTTGAGATTTCGTCTCAAGGGCAGGACCACATAATTTGTGGTTACTCTTCCTTCCTCGTCGGTTTCCTTGGCAGAGCTTTCAGCTAGCTGGAAGTTCTCAAGTGCAGGCGGTTCTAGTGGTTGATCTTGTTCGGAGATCAATCCCACCTATTGGATTTAATCTTGTGTGGTAGAACACTAGTTTGAGCTTAGTTTTATTTTGCAAAGTAGTTTTTGTTAAGCATTATATATCTTTCAAGCTTATCAAGTGGATTTGTCTTTTAAAGTTAATTTATTGCTTCCACAACACAACTACTTTTTGCTTCCTTAAAATAAACCAAAGTCTCTTGAACTTGGCCAAATCCAAGTCAAGAGCACCCTCTGTCGGAGGGCATTTTAGTTTTGCATTATCCCTGCATTAGGCATTTTAAGCTTAGCAAGTCTCTTGAACTTTGGTCATAAGATCAAGTCAAGAGCGCTCTCTGTCGGAGAGTTGAACAAGGTTTTTCTAATAATAAAAATTTTCCACTCATACACCCTTTAATTAATTTACCTTGGTTTCTTTCCTACACCCGTATGCTCTGCCAACCGGAAACGGTTGGGCTAGTACTCAGAAAGGTGAAAGACTTGTTAATCTACAAGCGAAAATCTAATTAAAATTTTCACCCCCATAACCAACCAATCCGGAGTTGATCGATAAGATAATTTTAGTGGGTAATCTCTTAGTGAGGGCGCCGGGATTCCATGTTCAGCCTCTAGTTTGCTGGCTTGCATTGCGCGGCCTGGCTAGAGCACTGGGTGGCCCGACATGTCCTTGAACGGAGGCACTTGATATTGGCTTTTCCGGACTTTCTTTGAATAGCCTTGGTTTTAGCCCTAATAATCAAGACAATTAAAACTTTGAATTTACCAAGATAAGCTGCACAACGTTCTCACAAACTTTCCATTTCAAGCACTTGTGTCAAGTTTACAATCACTTTAAATTTCTGACTCTATAAGGCACTGGTCCTTCATATTATATTTTGCTTGCTTAAGTATCGACATTGGAGTATTTGCTTATATTTACGTGAAGTGATCTATTTATTGCCCAAGTGTATCTTTCATCTTGTATTTGCAACGTGGATTACGTTATCTTGTCTTATATTTAATTTTTATAATTGGCTCTCATTTAAAAACTCCTAAAATACACCCATCCGCATCACTACATCAAAAACACTATAAAAACAAGAGCCTTAGTGAAACTCTCTTTAGGAGTTTGCCTAAACGGAGGAGCTGGGATTCAAGTGATAGTATCTGGCTCATCGCTTGCCCCCAAGGCCACACCTCTCCCCACTTTCCATTGAGGGAGACAGCTTTCGAAAGATTCCCGCTGTTGGTGTGCATATTGGCGGACAACAGACTCAATCATTAGAATGCCTTTCACCACTTTGGAGGAATTTTTGAGTGAAAAACTCAAATAATTAAAATCACTAAAAACGAATTTTAATTATCCAAGGGAAAAAACACTTGATGAAAGGAATTCCCTAATGATAAAGTCCTAGGCAACTAAGTTTTACAAAAATCAACCCTCATGTTGACATATCATTACAAAATCTCCCGCAAGGGTGCGGAAATTTCATGAAGAAGAAGAGGAGAAGAAAGGGGCAAAATTGCCATGCTGAGTCTTTTGGAGCTTGAAAATTTTACGGATACACTTCATTTATCTTCCTGATACATGGTTTCCCACCTAGCTGGCTTGGTGGTCAATACCTTCCATTCCAAAATAATTTGTATGTTTCAAATCTTGTGTTCTGTCAGCATCATCCATTGGACATTCAAAAAAGTACAAAATTCATAGAGCAAGAAATCAAAGCTCCACCTTCCATCTAATTTTTGGCTCATCACTCACTCCTCTATCTTTTCTTTCAAACCTTATAGAGTGCAACTATTATGTTATTTTGGCCATCAATTAATTTACCTAGTATTCGCCACTAGCATAACTAAAGAATTTAAGTTATCAATCTATAGATGTGTTGGTTAGCTTAACAAGTAGTTGGATTGACAGGGATTTGGCTTGACAAGTGATTGGCTCAATAGGTGGTTGAGCCCTAGTGGCTAACCCCTTTGGTTGTTGATCTCATGTAACTCATCTATCTAGAAAGGATAAATCAATTTATTTCTCTCTTTCTAAACAAGGTTTCATCAAAGATAGTAAATCGTTTTTCTTATAAAAGAGGAATTTCTTCAAATGCACCAACGAACCTCTAACAATTCACCAAGAAAATTATTTTCTCCAATTAATTTTCAGAGGTATCTGGACCAAACACATTTAGATGTTATAACCGTGATAGAAAGCATGAAAATCGTAATGAGAGTATATATAGAATTCATTTTCAGCAATGCACGTGGCCTTGATATATACGACACCTAAATAAAGATACTTTGCTTAGTACAACTTTAAGATTTGATCTACTTCAACTCTAAGAGAACTGACATTTACCTTTCATAAACACCAAAACCAATGACATCGCTATGTATTGAAGATACTTTTGAGAACAAACAACTTGTATCAAGCCTATATAATTCATTTAGATAATCTTAATGGAAGTCACATGTCATCATTATTGGTTTCTTTGATAAAATAATAACTCAAATAAGAAGTTAAACTAGCTTACAGATATTCAAGATTCGTCAATTTGCTGAGTTCAACGGGAATGGTGCTATTAAGAACATTGCCCCATATTGATCTAACATCATCAAAGATAATATATTGTGAGGATATTTAAAAGCATACCGTCCATATTTCAATATAAAAGAACAAATTATCTTCTTTTATACATGTATGCTGACAGTTTTCCTGTACGTTTAGCCTTATTAGTTTGTGATTTAACAAAGAAGAAAACAATATAAACAAGACATAATACATACAAGATTATCAGATTAGTAAGATTTCTTATCTCAACGGGGATTCGCCCAGTGAAGGAGCAGTTGCCCAAATACCTGACATATTGAAGGCTTGGTAAGTACATATTAAGAGAGAGAAATGAAAAAGTACAGTAATGTTTTGAAATCAGGAAAGAAAAAGAGGGAAAAGAGAACATCCTGAGATGGATTTTCAACGTGAGAAACAAAAATGTGCACCCTATCTCAATCCTTATCTTATGAACAGTAACCAAACAATTCAACTCCAAAATTGTATTTTTCATGTTAAAGGGTGGCAGATACATCATTCAAATAACTTGAAGAGAACAGAAATGACAAAATGCAAAATTGTATTTGGAAGAGAATCTGATAAAATAATGAGAGATTGCAGCAATACAAAAGACAAGAGATGCACATAAAATACTTCATTGTTTTCTTTACTCAAAGATACACATATTTATAAATAAACACATTAGTAGACTCCTGAAAAATACCAACTACAATAGTGACTCACTAGCATATTCTTAATCTTAATCCTAAAGCTAATGTAGTTTCTAACAGCACATATGTATGAGTTGTTTACAAACACAACAGAAGTCCCTAATTTCAGTTAATACATAACTAATTGGAGCATTATGCTTCAAGACCCCCTCTCAATGCAACAGTACAAAAATTGAATGATAACAAAACATTTGAAATCTTCATCCTGATGATTTTTGCTCCTTCACCGTTTTGAAATCTTGCAAGCTTCGAACTTCATCAAGTTGTCTCATGTTCCTCTCAAAGGTATATTCTCATTAGCTGTGATCTAAGATTTCCAGTATCATTGGACAATGGACACCATTAGCACTTGAAATGTCTCGACACTTGAAAAGGTATGATACCGAACTTCCAAAATCACAGATTTCCCTTGAACTATTGGACAAAATCCCTAGAAGTTATCTAGCGATTTCTTATCATGTTTTAGCTTCTTAATTTATGTTAGTAAACTTTAATTATGAACCCTTAAGCATAAAAGTTCTTCCTCAGTTTCTGATTTGTTGACTTCATTTTTTTAATATCTTGATTCTTTGACTTTTCTTCTTTTAACTTTTTTATTTGTTCCAGCAACCTCTGTTTTCCTTCTTTTAACTTTTTTATTTGTTCCAGCAACCTCTGATCAAGGTTCCTCGAGTGAGAATTTTCGTCATTTTTTTATAATTTATTCTCAAGATTTTGATTCTCATGTTTTAATTTATAATCCCACCACTTCTTATCCTTTGACTTTTTTATTTGTGAAAAAAGTTTTTGACTATGATCTTTTAGGTGAGAAATTTCATCTTTTTCTACTAAATTTTTGTTCAATTTTTTTTTAGATCTTAAACTTCCTGTTGATTGCACTGTTTCTCCTCTTTTAATTATTTTAGTTGAGTGAGCAACTCTTGATTATGATTTTTCAAGTGAGAGTGATCTCCCTCTTCTAATTCTTTTAGAATTTTATCCACGTCCATCTTAAGTTTTATTATTTTATTGTAATCTTGATTATTGTTGCACATATCTGCGATGTATCGAATATAACAGATATATCGTCGAGTTAAACCCCCATCCGATATATCGGATCTTAAATATCGCGAGATTTCCGATATTTTCAATGTGTCGCGATAGAATGAATACATCGCGATAAATTGGGAATATATCATGAGTCGAAGGAAAATATCGGACTGTTGATCGAAACTGCCAAAAACTTGCCTGGAATTGCGTTTTAAGTCCACGGGTTGGCTTTTTATGTTTAATTGTTTGTTTCCAAAAGTGTGAGAGAACTATAGAGGTGTGGGAGAACATTGTGCATCCATCAAAGAAGGAGAAAGGCAAGGATCTTGTTTCCATTAATGGAGAGATTGTGAAATGGGGATTCAAGGTGACCAAACCATCAAGATTTCAAGGTATGTATAAAACATTTTGCCTTCATTTGTTTGTTTTTCTAGACTTAGGCTAGGGTTTGCAATGTGCCTCTTCTTGTTGTTTTTTAATGGAAGATTCAATCATTCCACATTCATCTAGCTCTCATTATTTAAGCTTTGCATTATCATGTGTTTATTTTGTTTTTTTTTGTGCCATAGGTTTAAGATTTTCTCCTCGACAAAATGCCAAAGCCATTGGATCCAATGTGAGTGTATGGTGAACTAGTAGAACTTCTCAATAGACAAATATTGACATGCAATCTTTGCTAAAAAAACATTTATGGAGGAATTAGCCGCTTGAAATGTTAAAATATAGAAGACAAAAGCAAATAGAAGATAGAACACAAGTGGGCATATTCATTGCCTTTTGATTATTAACCATAAACATATATAGGATTACATCACATCAATACCACTGTCCAATACTATGGGACAGGAAATACTATAGGACAACCAAGTGTCCTAGTCAAACTAGAATTAACTAATAACTCAACTAATTAACCAACTTAGGACCATTGAAATTACAATTTTTAACACACCCCCTTAATCTCAAATGGGATGGTATTCTCAACACTATCAATGCCTAAGTGCTTCCTCTGAAACTAAAATGCAAATGTTCCCAAAGGTTTGATGAACATATCAGCCAATTGCTCCTTAGAGCCACAAAACATCAAAGTAATATCTCCATTATTGACTAACTCATGTATAAAGTGATAGCAAGTGTCAATGTGTTTACTCTTTCTATGAAACACATTATGTTTGGACAACTGTATGGCTGAACTATTGTCACAATAAATAGTTGTTGGTACTGTTCTGTGTGTCCCATATCCTTCAAAAGTCTTCTTAGCCAAACTGCATGGCATGTTGTTGTGGTTGCTGCGACATATTTTGCTTCTGCAAAAGACATACTAACAATGGGTTGTTTCTGAGAGGCCCATGAAATCAAACTGGTACCAAAATGGAAAGCATAACCAGATGTGCTTTTCCTATCATCAATACTACCTAATAATCACTATCAGTGTACCTTGTAAGAGTACTGTCTGGTGAATGCGTGTACCCGAGTCCATAACCAATTGTGCCTGCAGCATATCTCAGAATTCGTTTTCCAACTTTCTAGTGAGAGTCTTTGGGAGACTCCATAAATCTAGAGATAAAACTTACAAGATACATTAAATCAGGTCTAGTTGCAGTTAAATACATTAAATTGCCTACCAATCTTTTGTAAATTGTAGAATTTACTTCTTGTCCTTCATCATTCTTGCTTAACTTCGTTCCTATAACAATGGGGGTTTCTGCTGGTTTGCATTTATCCATTCTGAATCTCTGCAGAATGTCTGTAGCATACTTATGATGACAGATGAAGATGCCATTTTCACTTTGGTCAACTTCCAAACCATGGAAATAATTCATGAGACCAAGATCAGTCATTTCAAACTCCTTTTTCATGATTGTCTTAAATTCTTCTAGCATCATATTTCCAATATAAATCATATCATCAACATAAAGACATACAATCAAAATGTTACCTTGCTGATCTGTTTTGACATACATAGTGGGTTCATTGCTGCTTTTGTTGAACCCATTATTGATGAGGTAAGAATCAATTCTGTTGTACCAAGCTCGTGGAGCTTGTTTTAGACCATACAAGGCTTTCTTCAGTTTACATACCTTGTGTTCTTGACCTTTGACAACATAACCAGGTGGCTGGTCTACATAGACTTCTTCTTCAAGTATGCCATTGAGAAAGGCATATTTGACATCCATTTGATAAACAAGCCATTGGTTTTGAGCTGCTATTGCAAGTACAGCTCTAATGGTGTCCATCCTTTCTACTGGAGCAAAGGTTTCATCATAGTCTACACCATATTGTTGTGCAAATCCTTTTGCAACCAAACTTGCTTTGTGTTTTTCTATCTCTTCTTTTTCATTTAGTTTGGTCTTATAGACCCATTTTACTCCAATACTGTTTTTGTCTGATGGGAGATCAACAAGATCCCAAGTCTGATTCCTTTCTATAGGATCAATTTATTCATTCATTGCTTGTACCCACTGTGCATCTTTTACTGCTTCATCAAATGATGTTGGCTGACAGGAAAATAGAGCATATTGTAGTTGTTCATCAATAACAAGAGTCTGTTCATATAACTCCCCTAAGCTTCTAGTTCTCTGGTTCTGTGGTGGACTGTCTGCTGGTATTTCTTCTTGCTACTGCTGCTATACCTCCAGTCTAGGCATTCTGAGTGGTTATGGTGGTACTGGACTATCTTTCTACTGAATATCTACTGTATCATTATGAGGATCATGTTATCAACTATTTTGTACAATAGTTGAACTTTCGACGAGCCGCCATTTGATGAACATGATTTATGTTCATATCCAGTGTATTAGAAGTTCCAGTTGTCTTTCCTAGCCAATTTTGTCTAGTCACTTTCATTTTTTCTGCTAAAATGACCATGGCCCCACGAGGTTTGTAATAAGTGTGCTAGTAGGGTTTTTGAGTGACTCGGTTCCCCATGACTTGACTATCAACTAAGGCATTCCAGGGAGTTTTTTGCCCTTGTCAATTATGCTTTGCCTATAGCCGAGTAATAATCGACGAGGTTTTCTCCGGCTTCCTCCAAAGCTGGAATGCCCGATTTTGAAATTTGAGCCTTGGGGAGTTATTAGAGTCTATCTGATGTATATGAACCTACTAGACACCATGTATGCCTTAGATGGTCATTTCCTAGGTCCCTCGTCCATAAAAAACAATGTCCAAAAAATTTTGACCGGACGCGTTGGGTGAGTTTTTTATTTTTTATTATTTTATTATTATTTGTCCAAATATTTAATTGGAAAAATTCAATTTGTAATAACTAAGTGGTTTGGGGGTGGATTTAAATGATTGGAGGCTCAATTCCTAAGCCAAAAATCCCAGTTAAACCCCAAACCCACTTAGCCTAAGTTTCAGACAATTATTTGGCCTCATAATTAATATTTTCTCAAAAAATCAAAAAATGAGAAATATTAATTAAAATATTAAGAAAATAATAAATTGGAGATAAATCAATTCTCTCAAAAAATGGCCAAACTGAATGAAGTAAAAGTCAAAATGATATGGCAGGAGACATTTAAGATGATTGGAATCAACTCTAGGTCAGTTCAGTTAGCAATCGGAGCACTTGGAGTGATTTTCAGTCAAGATTTTCGCCCTCCTCAAGCATGCTCACGTTTTTCCTTGTTGGCACTTGTTTATTGGTTGGGTGGAGTTCACAAGGCTTGGGGGTGGGCGCCTTACCTAGGTGGAGGCCACCTCAACCCCCATCCTACCTTACAACACCCACTTAACTCATAAATCATGGTTGCGTTGTCTCCTCTCATTGGAAAACTTGAATTACTTGGCTCTCTATGCCAATTCGTTTTAGGTTTTTGATCATTAGTTTTTTTATAAATAAGAGGCCTTTGGGCTCTCTTAAGGGTGGATTCTTTGTGCAAGAAATCTCTGCCCATTTTGTTGTGTAATATTTTTTGCTCTTGTACAATATTGGAATAAAGTTGAGACTTTGGAGGTCAAATTGGTGCATGCATGGTTCATGGTGCCTTGTTGAGGTAATATAATTCAATTTTTATGCATGCTTATTGATTGGAGATTGGATCTAGCTTAGAAGGCTTGTTTTCTCAAGCACATAGGGCAAGTATTTGGGATCAATTTACTTGTTTATGATTGGTATTCAAATATATTTTTTAGTAGCATGCTTTAGTTGGACTCAATACATGCTCTTTAAGATTTGTTTTTGTACAAACATACTAAGATCTTCCTCTTCTTTCTAAGTGTGTTATTAACAAGTTTCAGGTAGATCTTGGAGTAAGAGATGAGCTAGTTTGAATCTTCCCCTTCTTCAAAGACTTCAAAGGCATCCTCATCCTTGAATGCACAATGGCTTTCAATTGAGCTCATCTTCATCCAACGATCTAAAAAGAAGGGCTCAGATTTTTCTCATCCCCACCATCAAAGTTAAAACAATCTTCTCTCCGGTTACCAAAAGTGGAACTCAAGCATAAGGTTCTTATCTCTCCTTTTTCCACTTTCTTGTAAAAGATCTCAAGTTATTTAAATCTCTATTTCAAGCTTGTCTATCTTTTACTAAGTAGATCTAGGCTTTCTAGCCTAAAAACTATTTTTTTTAAATCTAGATCTCCTCTTTAAATCTCACATTTTAAAGATCTAGCTTCATTACCCAAAGCTTGTAAATCCATCTTTAAGATCTAGTTGTTTGTTTACCTTAGATCTCCTTCTTAAACTTTGATTTTTGGGTCTTTTTTTTTGCCAAAGTTTTGCCTTGAGAAGTACTTTGGGATTTGCTCCCAATTAACGCATTGTTTTGCGTTTTGTTGTCCGCTGAGATGCACACCAGCAGCAGAAATCTTTCGAAAGTTGTCTCCTCACTACAAGTGGGAGAAGTGTGGCCTTAGGGGCAAGCAATGAGCTAGGTACTGTCACCTAAATCCCAGCTCCTCCGTTTAGGCTAACTCCTAACGAAGCCAAGGGGGGTGTTGTCCGCCAGATTGCACACCAGCAGCAGAAATATTTCGAAAGTTGTCTCCCTCACTGGAAGTGGGGAGAAGTGTGGCCTTGGGGGAAAGCAATGAGCCAGGTACTATCACCTGAATCCCAGCTCCTCCGTTTAGGCTAACTCCTAACGAAGCCAAGGGGGGTAGTCCCTACAAAGAGTTAACTTTGGCTCAATGTTTTATATGTTTTAAATGTATGGCATGATGCGGATGGATGTTGTTTAGGAGTTTTTTTTATTGATGAGAGATCACAATTTTAACAATTGAAATAAACACAAGATAAACAAACAATCCACGTTGCGATATGAGACATGAGATTTGAGAAACAAACACTTTGGTGAATTTAAAGCAAGACAACCATGGAACTATAAATGCTCCAAATAGATAATAAGCAAATAAAATGATGTCAAGGACCAGTGCCTTATGGAGTCAAAAAATAGTCCTGCGTGCTTGGGTTGCTTGATACAAGAGTTCAAAGTGGTGATGTTCGTGAGATCGTCCTGCGAATTAATGTTGGTTTATTGAATGTTCTAGTGATCTTGTTTATTAGGCTGTCAAGAACACAAGGATAAAAAGGAACAAACCAACCGGGAAAGATACTGGCAACCTCTTAGATGATAAGTCGAGAGGACACAGATTCAAGAGGATAGGTGTCCAATGTTTGAACTGCCACCGAGTCTGACCAGTGGATTCTCGGCACCTCTTGTTTCAGGAAGCAACCTCAGTATTTAATGCCGGTTTGCTTGGTTGGGGTAAAGTTTTATTAGGTTATCACTTATGAGATTAACAGATCTAACACCTTTCTGAGTACTAGCCCAACCCTTTCAAGTTGGCAGAGCATACGGGTGTTAGATAACAACCAAGATAAATTAATTAATGGGGGTGTGAGTTGGAATATTTTATTATTAGAGCACCGTTCAACTCTCCGATAGAGAGCGCTCTTGACTTAGTCTTAAGACCAAAGTTCAAGAGACTTTAATTAATCTAAATGCCTAATGCAAGGGAAATGCAATAACTAAATGCTCTCCGACAAAGAGTGCTCTGGACTTGGATTTGACCAAGTTCAAAAGGCTTTATTTATTTTATGAAAAAGGGAGCAGTTGTAATTTTAAGAACAAATGTGGAGCTTTAAAAGACTGAAAAATATGATGATATAAGATTAAAACAAAACTTGAAAATACTAAAAGCCAACTTAGTGTTCTACAAAACAAAATTATTCTAAAGGTGGGATCTTCCTCCGAACAAGGTTGATCACTAGAACCACTAGTCCTTGAGACTTTCCAGCTAGTTGGAACTTCGGCAAGGAGGCTAATGGGGAACGAGAAGCTACCAAAAAGCTATGTGGCCTTTGGGATGCAATCCCAAAGTTTGCTTACTCTAGTCAAAACTTGGAAAAAGAGTACAGAAATGAAATATTAAGCTAATCTAAAGCATATAGAAAAGAAAGATCTAAACTAACCAAGCACAACACTCTCCCACAAATGGGGAAGAAAACCCAAAAAGTGGAGGACTCCTCCACTTAACCTTTTATTAATTTGATACAATTGCCTTTGGAGATAATTCCTTGAAAGGTCTTTAAAGTGAAAATGAAACTTAAAAAATTTGAACTAGCTCTTAAGAGCCATTACAAAGGATAGTGAATGGTAGATTCGTATACTAGATCCTCCTTGTATTTTATTGAAGTTCTTGTTACTTTGGGCTTGGATCTCTTCACTTCAATTTTTTCAAACTCTTTACACTTCCAAAGTACCTACAAGAAAGCTCAATCTCAAGGCACCCTTTAGCGTTAGAAAAATGAAATAAACTTTGAAACTAGCTAAGTCTAGGTTTCCAAAATGAGATTTAAAGTGTAAAAAAGCATGAGATTCAACTTTAAATTATGAGAAACGTAAAACGGACCAGCGAACAACAAATGCTTAAAAAGTGATGGGAAAGAGATCTAAGACATGAAATTTTTGTAATATTTTTGGTATATAAGATCTATCTTTTCAGTATAAAAGAAAATCAAACAAGTGCAAGCTACATGCAATGCAACTAGCTAGCAAAATGCATATGCAAACTAACTAATATGAGAAGCAAGCATACTAACAAATACTAACACAAACTAACTATCAACTTGAAAACTAACTACTAACAATTCGTTTTGTGTGTTTTAATGTGAAATTAGGGCTTCTTGGAAGATGGACCAGAGGAGTGAATGAGGAGCGAAAGGTATGAGGGGAAGGCAAAGATGAGAGGAGGAGAAGAAGAAAAGAGAAGGGGAGCGAAAGGGAAGAAAAGAGAGGAAAAAGAGAAGGGCGAGAGCAATAAGAAGAAATCTAAGGGGTTGGACGAATGCAAGAGATGGAGAAAAGAGAAGTGGGATGAGACTGGGATGGATCTATGGAAGAAAAGGGCTTAGCATGACAAAGAAAGAAGGAATCAAAGAGAAAACAAGATAGCTAGAAGATGGAAGCTAGGGTAACCAAGGTAATCGTTTAAAAAGTGCTTGTTGATGGAGGAAGAGGCCAAACTCTCATAAAATGTTTCTTCTCTTGAACAAAGAATCCTTTGGGAACCTGCAAGACAGTTTTGATTAGGTGCTAATAACCATTGGTATGTAGAGAGTAACTTGATCTCCAAGTCATTCTCCACCTTATGTGAATCCTGCAAAACCCTTACACATCAAACAAGTTAAACCATATAGTACATTTCTAAGATTTATAGAACATATACTAAATAATGCAAAACTTGAGATAAGGAATAAGGTGAGAAAGATGTCACCAAGCAATGTGAAAGACAACCCCAAAGCTCTTGTATGGACCTCCAAAGTCAATATTTATTCAAGAATCAAACAAATGTTACAATAATATTTTGGCAGAGTGTTCATGCTCAAAATCTCCATGAGAGAAGAGAGCCCAAATGGCCTCCTTATATAACAAAAACTAGCTACCTAACCCCAAATTCGAATTGGCTTGAGAAGGGAGCCAAATGGCCTTGACATAAATCGAAACTCCAATCAAATCCAGTCTAACTCCAAACTTGGAGTGATATCTCCACTAAAAACTCGAGTTATCATTTAAGGAGATGGGGAGGTGGCCTCCACCTTGGCAAGGCGCCCCCCATCTCATTCTTGGAAACTTCACCATCCAACAAGCATATGCCATGTGTGAAATTCGTCCCCAAAAACCTAGATTGACGTGAGCTTGGAGAAGACACGTGAGGATGAAGTAGATAGCTTGGAGTTTAACTCCAAATCGAATGAGATTCTTGGTGGGTGAGAGTGGGAGGTGGTCTCCACCTAGGCAAGGCGCCCCCACTTCCATTTAATGCTACCAAAACTTAACTCAATCACCAATAATACTTATCCACATCATCAAACTCGACTTTGCATGCATGGAGGGCGAATTGCTTGGTGAAGATAAGCTTGTGCTAACTGTATACTCAACTGAATGATGACTGAGATGATTGGAATCTTCATTAATGTCTAGTGCCATGTCAATTAGCCTTTTACTTTATTCCATTTGGATTATTTTGGAGAGATTTGGATTATCTCCAAAATAATCATTTTTATTATTTTAATTAATAATTTCTCTGTAACTGGGTTTTATGAGAAATTATTAATTATGAGGCCTATTTGACATCCGAAACTTAAGATAAACTAGTCCGGGGATCATGAATGATTTTAGGCTTAAGTCTGGAGCCTTCAATCACTGAATTCGGATCCCGGATGACTGACATATTACAAATTGAAATTTTTCTATTTAAACTATAGAGAAATTTATTAAAATTTAAAAAATAATTAAAAACACCAAATCGGAGGACTTGGTAAAAAAATTTCGAAATTTTTTATGGGGGTCCTAGAGACCTAGGACATGACCGACAACTATTATAACAGTGTCTAGTAGGCTTATATACATCAGTTGGACTCTAATAACCCCCCATGGCTAAAATTTTCAAAATCGGGCATTCCAGCTTTGGAGGAAGCGGGAGAAAACCTCATCGATCACAGCTCGGCTGTAGGCAAAGTATAATTGACAAGCGAAAAAACTCCCTGGAATAACTTAGTTGCTTAATCAAGTCATGGGGGACCGAGACACTCAAATCCTACTAGCACACTTTATTACAAACCCCATGGAGCCATAGTCATGTCAACTGAAAAACAAAACTGACTAGCCAAAACTGGCTAGGCATAAATGCTGGATCATTTGATACACTGGAGTACAAACATTCATCATGTTTGTCAAATGGCGGCTATTCAGTTAATCCAACTATGGTACAAATAAGTTGGTAATAGGGGGTAGTCCCTACAAAGAGTTTCTATGGCTCTTTATGTTTTAAGTGTTTTTTGGTGTTGAGTGATAAGGATGGGTGTTATTTAGGAGTTTTGAGATGATGAGATCACACCTTTTGTAAAAAATAAACACAAGATAAAGCAATCCACGTCGCTAATTACAAAACACAATGATTTAAGATGAACAGAATATGATGACTTGGAATTTAAAAAATCATCCACAACATGATTCAAGATATAAATGACAAATAGTCCGAATTAAGGTAATGCATATAAGTTTTGAAGACCAGTGCCAAATGGAGTCAATAAGTGCTTGGGATGCTGAAATACAAGTCTCAATAGTAATGTTCGTGAGATCGTTTTGCAAATTATCTTGCTTTATTGAAAGTTTTAATGATCTTGATTATTAGGCTAGCAAAAAGCAGGGTATGCGTCCAACCGGAAAAGTATACTTTCAGTGGCTTCCCCTCTGGTGGTATGACGGACCGTCCAGTTATCAAGAATAGGTGTCCAATGACTTAACCACCCTCGAAATCTAAGACAACGGTGATTTCCGGCCCCACCAGGTTTAGGAACTTTGCCCACTACCTGAGTATTTCTCGTATGATCAACGTCGGTTCGTTGGTTGTGGGGTGAAAATTTTATTAAGTTATCACTTTCGAGATTAACAGATCCAACACTGTTCTGAGTACGAGCCCAACTCCTCAGGGTCAACAGAGCATACTAAGTGGAGGATAGCAACTTAGATAGATTTTAAGGGGATGTGAAGTTGAAGATTTTATTATTAGAGCACACAGTTCAACTCTCCGATAGAGAGCGCTCTTGACTTTGTCTTATGACGGAAGTTCAAGAGACTTTAACTAAACTATATGCTTGATGCAAGGATATGCAGTGGGAATGCTCTCTGATAGAGAGTGCTCTTGACTTGTGTTATTGCAAGCTCAAGAGACTTTGGTTCTTTGTTAAAATAGAAGCAGCTTAAAGCAAAAGAACACAACTATGAAGTTCAAAAAATGAAAAATGAGACAAGACAATGATATATCAATTGAAATAAACTACTTGCAAAACGGAATAAACAAGCAACTAGTGTTCTACAACCAAAGAAACTACTCTAGCAAAGTGGAGCCAAAGAAAAGACTCCTACATACTGTTCATGAAACTTCCTGCTAGCTGGTCGTACGGAGTACACAGTGGGGAAAGAGAAGTGGCACGCAATGTCAATGCGGCACTTAGGATCAAATCCCAAGCTACTTCTTAGGTCAAGACTGAAAATAGTAATTAAAATTCTAAGTACAAGAGAAATTATTCAAAAGACTTAAAGCAAATCTAAACTAAGCATGCACAAAACACTCTTCCCCAAATGGGGAAGAAGAACCAAAATGTGGGAGGCCTTATCCCACTTAGCCTTTTTATTAATCAAGTATAAGCGCCTTGGGATTTTAACCAATGAAAGGACTTTTGAGAGGAAAATAAAACTTATAAACTTGAAGCAAGCTCTTAAGAGCTTTTACAAAGGATAATGAATGATGTGTTCAAGTTTTGGATCATCATTATGGTTCTTGAAGTTTTGCGTGGCTTAAATCTTCTTACTTCAAAGTTCCTCAATCTCTTTTCTCCTTCAAAGTACCTACACAAGCAATTTAACTCAAGGCACCCCTTAGCAATAGTCAAAAACCAAGAATTTTAATCTAAGATCTAAATGCAAAAGAGCAAATCTTTAGAGGCAAGCTTTTAACCTTTTAAATGAGATCTAAAAACTAGAATGCAAATTAATAATAAACCAAGTATGAACTAGAAACTTTAACAAGAAATGCAAATCTAGTCTTAAGAAATGAGATCTAACTAACAAATGCAAAGCATCAGATAGAATGCCTAGATACTAACTTTTGATAAGAAAAATGAGCTAACTAATGCTAACATCTAACAATATTTAGTGTTTTATGTGTGTTGTGATTTTTAGGGCTTTTTGAAGATGGACGAAAGGAGAAGTTGAAGAGATATAGGTAAGTAACGCTGCAAAAAACTTAACAATACGCTGCTAATAGTGAGTGAACAGCAGCAAAGGAAGAAACAGGGGCAGCAAACAAAGACCTTTTTTGAGGACTGAAAACTAGGGTAGCGAGAGCAAGGATGAAGAGAAAACAAAGGGGAGCGAATGCTAGAAGGTGAACTGAGTTTTTTGGAGCAATGAACAGGAAAAAGTGGGGTTGCTGAGATATAGAGCAGCAAAGAGGAAACTCAAGGAATGGATAGCACTGTGTGAAAAGGAAGCGAACAGAAAAGAGCAATGGAATGGATGGCAAGTTGAGAAACGGTGAAGGGGAGAAAACTTGTGGGTGAAGATCACAAGTCTACTTCAAGTAACTAGAACCAAGTTTGAAAGTTTTTGTTGTTGATGGAGGAAACGCCAGCCTCTTGTAGTGTTTCTTTTCGTTGAGAAGAGAAAGACTTGGAGAACCTGCAAGAGAAAAAGTTAGAGAGGAAAAGCCATTGCGTGAGCAAAGAAAAGCTAGATTTCCAAGCCACTCTCCACCTTGAATGATCCCTACAAAACCCTCACAATCAAACAAGCAAAACCGAACAAGATACTTCTAACATAGATTAGAACATAAATTAAATAATGAATTGCTTAAATAAAAGATGAGGTGAGAGAGATATCACCAAGACAATGTGAACCAAGTCTGAAAACTCATGCATAGACCTCCAAAGTCACTTCTTATTCCAATAGCATAAACAAATATTACAATGAGAATTTGGCAGAGTGTTCTTGCCTAAAATCTCCGTGAATAAGAGAGAGCAAAGCACTCTTATTTATACAATGAGCAAGAGCCAATAACCTAAAACGAATTGCATGGGAGAGAGCCAATATTCCAATCAAAGGCAAGTCGAATTCCACTTGATTGAAGAGCTTGGAGTGTTGATCCAATAGCTAACTCGTAGATGAAATAATTGTGGATGGGGAGGTGGCCTCCACCTTGGCAAGGCGCCCCCCATCCTCCCTGTTGATTTTTCCTGAGCAGCATCGAGTGATATTCTCTAGGAGAATGGGGGCACCTGGTCAGTTACCAGGATATTGACCCAGTCTGGGACAGGGAACTCAGCCTGGGGCTGAGAGCCATTCTCTGGGAGAATGGAGGCACTTGGTCAGTTACCAGGAACTCAGACTGGGGCTGAGAGCCATTCTCTGGGAGAATGGAGGCACCTGGTCAGTTACCAGGATATTGATCCAGTCTGGGACTGGAAGCCCATCCTGGGGCTGAGAGCCATTCTCTGGGAGAATGGAGGCACCTGATCAGTTACCAAAATTTCACTGTAAGCCCTAGACCGGGTCTGGGCAAGTGGTGTACTCCTCCACTTGGTCTTGGTGGCAACAGGAGAGTGAAGTAAAGCAATTAATTTATCTCCTTATGATGATGTGCTTGGAGTGAACATTAAGGCCTTGAAGAACACCTGGATAACTTGTTGAAGATAAATGAAACCCAAGCTTAGCTTGGCTTGGTCCATGAACCCACCATTTAGAAGAAAAAATAAATAAATAAATATTTATTTATTTATTATGGATCGGCTCATTATTGGAGAAGAAAAAATAATAAATAAATAAATTTAATTTCTGAAAGGACAGGTCGGCCTCAATTTAGTGGAATTATTCCACTATAAATATGAAAAAAAACTCAACATTTAAAAGACAATTCGTGGTGTCTTAAAAGCACAATTCGTGGGTCTTTGTCTGCTCTCAAAAGGACAGTTCATGGACTTTCTGTCTGATCAATTCGTGGTTGAGATTTTTATCTATTGATGAGTTTTACTAATGGTGAGTTTTATCTATTGCTGGGTTTTACTACTGCTGAGTTTTTACTTTCTGCTGAGCAGTGAAAGCCCTAACATTACCCTAACTCAGCTAGGGTATTTCTGCAGTGTATTTCAGCCTAGCTAGGGCATTACTTTGCGCACTTGAATTAAGTTAGGGTCTGTCCTAATTCTATTGGCAGCCCTATTGAGGGAACCCACAAGCTACAGTACTCACAGCAGTTCCTGGAAAAGGTTTAAGCAGGTCACAGCACCCTCAGTAGGGTATACATCAGTGGACAGTGGCATCTATAGGTGTACAGGTTGGTTGTGCAAAGTTTGAAACTGCTTCAGGCATCTAGCATCAGCTACACTCAGTAACAGATCAGGATTAGCAGAACAGGGTTCTTCTTGGTCAGTGGAACAAATTCTAATTGTTGAAGAGGCTTGTTATTAACCTGCTGTCGTTAAACTCAATCATCTCATTTTGCAGATAAATCATTATTAAATTGATTTGGGGCTTTTGTCCTTAAAAGGTTTCCCCGTGAAAAATACTGTGTTCAATTTTTTATGTGTATTTACTGTTAGCTATCTCTGCACTATTTATATTTACAGTCTGTTACTGCTATCAAATTTCATAATTTTAACATGGTATCAAAACTCTACTTGTAAAGCACACAACGTTTGAGCAGGTGACTGTGTCTTACATAGAACTTGGGACAGTACAGATAGACCAGAGATGGCTTCTGTTGTAACATATATAGTAGCCGAGCTACCATATATTATTTTTTTGATGCCAGTACACTATTCAGCCAGCTCCCTTACATTTGAGATGCTGAGATGAGCATCTATATTGGATCACTATCAGATTTTGGACAGCAGTTGTATTCCCCATGCCATGACTGAGTCTCAGGACACTCAGAGAGATGACCGATGTAGCCATTATACCATTTGTACAGAGCAGTCAGTAGTGCCCAAAGTTACAGCAACAGTTTCAGAGGACAGATGATGGTTCAGGTGATGAGCATTCGGGTATATGACTCAGCAAGTATATCATTGTGTTATGGTTATATTGCTTCTATATTTATTCTTATAGCATGTATTAGCACCTAGTGTCATGATCTGGCGATCATATAGATATGTGGACCTGGTTGATCTTATTATATATATTATATTGTCCCTACTTAGACTTCGAAGTTCACTATTCATACTCATTGGTTTTACCCTCCTTAGGGAGAATAGAAGTGATCATTCCACCATACCTTGGCGTGCTAGTGTTGGCTCTATTATTCATTGTCTTCATCCATCCATTGCCTACCTTTTAGTTTATCACCCTAACTTACTACTTGACTAGTGACATGGAGGATATTTTCTCCACTGTAGCCTCTGTATTGGATGAGCTTCCCTGTTTATTGTGTCTTGGCTCTGAGTTGGTGACAAAACTTACCTATGGTGATTTGGAGTTCCTTGTGAATTCTCCCTGGTCACTAAAGTTGTGTTGGCTAAACCTAAAATTTTTAGTGCTGCCATGAATACAAAATCTAGAAAAAATGAAATGCTATATCTTGTATGAAAATCCCATTCATGCAATGTGTTTCTCAACACACATGAATGAAAGGCATGCCAAATGAAAATGGCCATGAAAATAAAATGTTATATCTTTTGGGAATATAAATACCTAGGTAAACAAGCTGTCTGTGACACACCTAGAAGTGCTTAGGTAAACAAGTGCCTTAAAAACACACTTGCAACAGAAGCCTATAATGAATGTAAATCTATGTAATGTGTTTATAAACACACATAGATCAAGGCTATGGAAACTTCAGGCCCAAAAAGCAATGGAACTTAAATGCTATATCTAAATTATTACTGGCCTCATTTGTATTATGGATTGTGCGCATCTGTTAAAGGTGAATAAACCCTCTTTGAACAACTCATCCATTTGTGAGACACTGCCATTCCCTGTGTTGTTGCTCATTCGGTATATACTATGGTGTGTATTCCCTTTCCCTTTGCCAAAGTGTCACAAAGTTAAGTCAGTCAAGTCATCCCTTAGCCTAGCCAGTTATTTTAGCCTTCACCCTTCACTAGCAAATTGATCACAGCTATGAAGTGAGTATGATTTTGAAAGTCTAGTCTGAGCAATAATAATAATTAATGACATTATATATTTGGATTTAGATCGCCAGTAATGATTACTTTGTGTTATAACTGTTATTTGAATAAGTTGTAGAGCATGCATTAACCTTTGACACTTTGCAGCAGATTCTGATGATGGTCTGAGCTATATTTGGTCATGTTGACTTGGTCAAACCTAGTTTGACCAAGGTCAACCATAGGACATGAGATGGTTGGACCTTGTGATGATATGGATTGATGATATATGGTCTATGTACATGTACATGATGATTCTATGCAGCAGATACAGGGTTATGATGATGATTCATGGTTTACAACATTATTTGATCATTTACAGATTATTATTATTTCACCTGTTCCGGTATATTGGATATATTTTATGATCATGCAGAGACTCATATGGTGTATGAGTACACATCTTGGATGAATTTGTACCTTCTTAGTCCAATGAGATAGTTTGTTTTCCGTTTCGGGCACTTACAGTGATGATTGAGCCTCAGTAGGCTATCCCAGTGCAGTTTTGGTCTGTCGGAGACCCTGTCAGAGTAGATGTGATTTTTCTCCGGTTGACCTAGGGCGCTGTGCTTGGAGGGGATGGTCCAACCACTTGTTTTTACCATATTACCCCCCTCCCGGACACACTGGTGCCCTCACCTTGACATCGCAGGCACTCCAGGAGGCATTTTGGGGCAATTTCACGTTTCTCGAGGCATTTCAAGATTGGTAGAAATGGCTATTGAGGAATTCGGTTTGGGCTACTGAGGCAATGTCTTGGCATGTGATGACCAGTGATGATAGATTGATGTCTTCCACACCTCCTCCAGCAGTTTCAGCTTCATCGGGGCCTGCATCCATCACTTATGGCACTTTCTGATGATTTCTGAGGTCTTTTGAGGCCTACGATTTGACCATAGAGGCATGATTTGGTATATTGATGATTATTTTATTGTTATTGTGCTATGGGAATTGTCAAGGGTGGCTAAAATTACCCCTTGGACCCACCATAAGCTTCTTATTATATTTTGTCATCATGATTTGGTCGGATTCCCCTCTTCTAGGGAGATTTTGTCCACTTATGTTATATTTTATGAGTGATCCATGTATTTTATTGTTGAGCTCATCTCAACCATTGATTAGACATTTGTATCTTTTAATCTTAGCCACTCATTCAAAAAGTGGTTAGGATTTTGATGCCTCTCCTTCTTATTTAAAGGAGAGAGCTTCTCATTGTAAGGGGTCTTTGGCTCTTGGATTATTGGTATAGAAAAACCTTTTTGTGGAAATTCTTGTGGTCTCCTTTGCATCTGGTGTTCTTAGATGGTTATTGGAAAGTCTATTGCAACCTAGCATTTGGAATTTGTGGTAAGATCTATCTTTTTTGGAAATCATTGTCTTGTTTACAAGAGGGCGACTTCAACAAGGGCGATTTTGCAAGGCTTCTTCAAATCGACTTTCTTGGCATTTGCTTGTATCAGGGGGTTATCATTAGTATCATTGTGATCTATGTTATCTTTCTGTTACTTCTCTTGTGGCATTAGTCTTATCTCTGGATTACATCAAATCTGATATTGTTGACGTTTGTTGTGCAGGAGAGAGGGCGCATTGGCTTCTTGGACTAAATCGATTGCATAGAAAACTACCTCAAAGATTCTCAAATTGATCAGGTTTGCATAGATCATCATCATCAAGGCATCTACAAGGTTACCCAGGTAAGATCCACAGGTTTGTTTCTCTTATCTTGATTCAATCCATTGACATAGCTCATAAATTGATAAAACCCTTATTTCTTCAAACCCTCATTGTTACATTTTCTCAGATCTACTAAGATTTAGTGGGTTGTTGGGTATAATATTGAAAACCCACCTCTATAGTATCCACGGCATCCCGAATCTATAGTTTGGTGAGGATTGGCCTCCATTTGACCCCCTTCCCAGGCCAACTTAGCCTCTCCAAGTGAGGTCGCACTCCTTGGGGAAGGTGAGTTACCCTAGATCTAGTTGATGGGTAGTTGAGATCCCACTTGTTTCATGATCTACACATCCAATAACCTACCCCCAAATTGTCACTTTTCTGATTTCTACCTTGTGGGCCCTATTCTACATTTTAAGGGATTTAATCCCCATTTTGGACCACTTGGTATCTTTAAACTCATATCTAGAAAGATCTAGCCATCGGATTTCCTTGAAATTGTAGATCCATACTCTCACTCGCTTAAACTACTTGGATCTAAAGTTTGAATGCCATTGGACTTGTCTTGAATCATTTATCCCACATTTTAGCCTCCTTGGGTAAAGTCGCACCACCTTGGAGAAGTGAGTTGGGCCACTTCTACGACATGGGTACATGACATTCTTGTGGACTTGGAACGGGCATAATTCAAAACCTAAGTCTAGTAGGTCACCTTGTCAAATCTTTCCTTGGGGATAGCATTCCTTGTTTTAAGGGATTGTGGTCCACTTAGGTCAAACATTAAATCTCTAGATCTAGACCTATTCATCCATCAAGACTTTAATTGCCCACTTGTTTCATGCAATAGGAGTCATCAACCCCAAGTTAACCTTACTTTGACTCTATTATCCCAATTCCCAAGGCACTAGTTTCTCTCCAAGTCAATTCAACTTTCCTACATTGTTGGATTAACTTGTGGTTTGACCTTTGTGTGGTGAACTAAACCCTTTGATGCCATCATACTTCATGATCAAGCTTGTCACTTGTACTAGTTAGCCCCAATTCAACCCCTAAACTACATTGCATTGGACACGGTTCCCAAGGCAGTGGATTTTCTCACATTGAACTAGTACTTCAATCCTGGATCCCATTTCAAATATTATAAGTCACTCTCATATCGACAATGAACCAAAGCTATACTTATTGAACCCCTCACTTGTCTTGTGACTTCATCCTAAGGTCTAGGATAAACCATACACTTTACTTCACTTAGAATTAACTTGATTTGGTGTCTTGGTTTTGATCTCTCCTGTCGGGAGTAGATCGGGTCTCCCCCTTTGTTGTCTGGGCTAGATAACATAAAGTGAAGGTTGCCTCGACTGACGTGACAACCATTTATTGGAGGTCGAGGTGATCGTGGTTGCACCTTTTGAGTTGCCCTTCCCTATTGCCATCCATGAGTGGATACATCCATAGGGGTAACTACAATTTAGGTGATAACATTTTGGCGTCGTTGCCGGGGAGGCAATAGCTTACTCTGGTTTGACATATACGTCCTAGAGCCCTACTCCCGTTCTTCTTGCCTAACATTTTGGCATTGAAGGGTATAGGCTTACCTTGGACAAACTAGTGGTCATTAGTCACTCTTTCCACCATATACAACAACACATATCTTGGTAGAAGAGTTTAAATCTACCTGGCGACTCCCAACCGTGACTCCGCTGAGGAGCGAGCTCATTTACATCCTTATAAAACGAGAAGTAAAGCAAACCTGGATAAAGTTGAAGGAAACCCAATTACATATCGTAAAAGAGATCCTAAAGCACAATCATCTAACTTCTTCTGGAAATTGGGTAACGATTCTCCAAACCGAGCTTCAGGATCCCCTTTGTTTAATCTGGTTCCTCCCTCATCTCCTAGTTCAAACTTAAACACAAACTTATCGAATCCAATGGCCGGAACAAACTCTGGAAATCAGAATGTTCCTCCTCCACAAAATCCTAGGATTTTTGGAAGAAAGACAAAACCATCTCCTTTAGACTTTTCCCAAATCCAAGGTGCACCCCATGACATGCCTGAAAAGTATTTTGAAAAGGTTCCCAGATTTGATGGAGTATTTGCTATATCGATTGAAGACCACATTGATAAAGAATGGGAACACATGGAAGCATATGGAGCATCTGAAGAAGATGTCTTCATGAGGGGTTTCTTGGCATCTTTAGAAGGAGATGTTAGGAAGTGGTTTGACAGGTTGCCTGCCTCATCCATTGATGGGTATGATAACTTTGTCAACAAGCTAAATAGTGAGTGGTCCCGAAAATTAGATGGGAAATTTCTCTTACATCAACTTTTTGACATTAAGAAAAGAAAAAATGAAACAGTCCATGAGTTTAACATAAGATTCGACAGGACTGTAGCTGTTATCCCTGAAGAAATTAGACCAAAAGACCAAGCAGTTGTTATTCACTACTTGAATGCTTTTGAGGGATGGGTTGGTTATCAGCTAAAGGATAAAAACCCAAATGACTTGAAGACTGCTTAATCAAATGCCAAGATGGCTGAACAAAATGTAGCATCCATGGGGAAACAAAACTTTTTCGATCAATTTACCCCAACCACTTCCAGATCTAACCCTAGACTTCGAAAACCAAAGGAACCTGTGAGTGTGCCAAAGGAATCAAAGGACACCTTAGAAGTCATGCAAGAAATGATGAAACAATTAACTGTCCTGACTAAGAATGTGGCAAGTTTGAATGACCCTGAGAGACATAGAAATCTTTATGGCCCTAAACCTTACTGGAATAATAATAGGAGGCGTGATGGGGATAGGGATAGGCGGCGACCTGAGTATCCAGAAAACTCTGAGAAGAAGGAAGTCAATTGGTGTGATGAAAAAGAAGAACCCTCTGACACCATTGACCATGATGACCAACCAGAAAACATCAACTTTATAAATGACTTGCCTTATGATGAAGATTTTGGAAGAATTCTTTTAGAAGAAGAGCCCTAGGAGCAAGAAGAAGACATAGTTGAAGAACCTAGTTCCTCATGTTGCGCCATAGAGCTCCCAAAACCTAAAGAGCAACCAAAGTATCAGATTTATAAACGAGGAAGTACTTCCCAACCTTCTTTCCTTGATAAACATAAGAAGATTGATGAAAATAAAAAGGAAGAAGAGGATCTTGCTATGGATGATTATGATCTTAATATTGATATGAAGAAAGAGTTAAGCAAGATAATGTGTAATATCCCTGTCACTGAGTTGATGAAGGTGCCTTCTGTTAGATGCCAAGTGGAAGAATTTTTCGATGGTATTGGCCAAGAAAAAACTCCTGAAACGGTCCTAGAATCATGTCACATCCAAAAGCTTAGTGGAACACAACCTAGTGAGAGAGAGAAGGATCCACCAATAAACATCCATTCAGCAATTTATGAGAGAAAGAGCGGTGGTCATTCTCCCTTTTACCTTACCTTACACATTCAAAACATGCTCCTTCACAATTGTATGTTGGATTCTGGAGCAGCAATGAATGTTATGAAGGAAATGGGACTTGAAGTGACTAGACCTTATGGAAATGTTTGCGGTATAGATTCCAAACGAGTGCCATCTTATGGTTTGATCAAAAACCTTAGAGTTGATCTTTTTGCATGTTTAGACATTTCTACCATGATGGATGTAGTTGTCATTGACTTACCCCCAGCACATGGAATGCTGTTATCTAGAAAATGGGCGGCTAGTCTAGGTGGATACCTTTTGATGGATTTATCATTTAATTGTGTTCCCAACCCTAATGGAGCTTTGATTCGGGTAAACAGAGAACCTTGTTATAATGAGCATGTAGAATCATTTAATGAAGGGTTAAAAAATACATATGGGGATGAATTGTTGAATAATGCCAAAACTAACCTTGTTGAAGATGAGGATGAACTATATGAAGTTGATCAAAATATGTGTATGGTCATGGAAGGTTCTGATTCCTCTTGGGAAGAAGAGCAAGCAGCTGAAATTGCAAGAACAATCAATTTGGAGTTACTTAGAAACGATTTTGCTGAGGAGATAGATGAATTGAGAAGAAGTGAGAATCAACCTCAAGGTCAAGAACAAAACAATAAAATCATTCAAGAACCCGTTATTGAAAATCAAGCACTTGAGGAAGTTGATGATGGCTTAAGAAATATAGGAAGAGATGAACATTTTCCTAATGATCAAAGCTTGGAACAAATTCCCCATTTAGAAAATTTTCATGAGCAAACCAATGTTGAGAATCCTATCCATGAAGATGAATTTTATGATATTAGGAGGGGAGAAAGAATTCCTTTTACTGTTAGAGAATGGTTTGCCTTGACTGATCATAATAGAGAAAGAGAAAGCCAAGGCCTTGCACCTATTTACCCATGGGAAAACAGTCTTGCAACATCTACTAGGGTTGAAACAAATGAAGAGTCTGAAGCCTTCCATTCTTCTGATATAGAAGATTCTCTATCTCATTTATCTCTAGAAGATGGTAGTCTAATTCAAGTTCATGATAACTCCATAGGGGTAACTACAGTTTAGGTGATAACAACTTCTTCTGCCTCCTTCAGACCAGAGGACAGACTTGAGGGTTCAGCAAATTTTAATTCATGGAAAGCAAGGCTTATGGCCACCTTGGAAGAGAATGACCTTGATGACTCGGTCATTAATGTTGTAGAAGAACCCACGTCAAATACAGGAAGGGCAGCGTTCAAAAAGAAGCAAGCAAAGGCTAGGAGGATTATCTATGACTCAGTCAAAGAAAACATAATGCCTGCCATAACACCACTGAAGACAACCAAGGAGTGTTTTGACACCTTGACAAATCTGTACGAGAAGAAAGCACCCAGTCAAAAGAGAGTCTTGAATAACAGACTTCGTACATTGAAGATGGAAAAAGATGAAGGAGTGGCCTCCTTCTTCACAAACATTACTCAGGTAAGAGATCAACTTTCTGCAATTGGGGTTACAGTAGATGATGATGACATTGTACAAACTGTTTTTGTTGGTCTTCCAAGTTCTTGGGAAACCTTCTTGGCTTCTGTGAGTGGACGTGAGACTCAACCAGATTTTGAGAGACTTTGGCATGACTGTCTGGAAGAAGAAGGCAAAGTTTAGAGCAGAACTAAGGGTCCTAAGGAAGGGAATCTGGCATTAACGGCTAAAACTAAGAAACAGTTCAAGAAACCTTTCCCTCCCAAGAAGAAAGAGAACAAGCCACAAGGTAAGCAAATTGATATGTCACAAATTAAATGTTTTAACTGTTTCAAGATGGGACATTATGTTAGGGACTGTAGGCAGCCACAGAGAAGATTCAAAAGAAAGTTCCAAGCATCTACAACTGAGGAAGAACAACCTAAGAAGAAGAAGAATGCCAAGTCTTCCAAGGAGGAAGAACCAAGAAGAGAATACTACTTAATTTCTGCCCTAGCAAGGTCCATCACCAATAGCACAAATTCTTGGTTGATGGACAGTGGAGCCTCAAAACATATGACAGGTTCTCGTGAAGCTCTTTCAAGCTACAGAAAGAAGAAGTTTGCCACCCAAGTAGAACTTGGAGATGACACCACCTACAAAATGAAGGAGTCGGTTCAGTTTCATTTCAACTTGATTCAGGGACCGTGTTGCACATTGAAGACATACTGTATGTTCCAGGCTTCAAGAAAAATCTCCTTTCTGTTGCTGGCTTAGAAGATAAAGGCTACAAAGTTATATTCATGGACAGAAAGGTTCTGCTGTGGTCAAAGAATGAAAGATTGAGTGCAGCAAAATTGATTGGGGTTCGAGAGGGAGGCCTTTACAAGGCATCTGGGCATTCTACTCAAGCATTGACTCACAGTACAATCAACCCTTGTGAGTTATGGCACCAAAGGTTTGGGCACCTTCATTATGCAGCTCTCCCTGGTCTTCAAAAAATGGTTACAGATATGCCTGAGTTTTCTAATGAACATAGTGGTATTTGCAAAGGTTGTGCCCTTGGTAAAAATACCAAGAAGTTTTTTTCAAAAAGTAACAGCAAATCAAAAGGGATTTTGGATTTGATTAACTCTGACATTTGTGGACCCATGTCTTCACCTTCTTTAAGTGGTTGTTTATACTATGTATTGTTCATTGATGATTACTCTCGTAAATCTTGGATTTACTTTCTAAAGGCTAAAAGTGAAACTTTTGATAAGTTCAAGGAGTTCAAGGCACTAATTGAAAATCAGACAGGAAGACACATCCCTATCTTGAGGTCAAACAATGGAGGTGAGTTTGAATCAAATGATTTTGATGACTTTTGCCAAGAAGCAAAGATCAAGAGGGAGTTGACTGTACCTTACAACCCCCAACAGAATGGGGTTGCAGAAAGGAAGAACAGAACAGTCTGTGAGGCTGCTAAAGCCATGTTGTGTGATCTAGATCTTCCTTTGTCTCTATGGGCTGAGGCTGCTGGTACAGCTGTCTATATTCCAAACAGAAGTCCTCATGCCATTTTGGGAGAAAATACTCCAGAAGAAGTCTTTACAAGTAAGAAACCTGCAGCTGACCACATGAGGATCTTTGGCACTCCAGTCTACATCCATGTGCCAAAAGAAAAGAGATTAAAGCTAGAGCCTTCCGAAAAGAAAAGCACATTTGTAGGGTACAATGAAAATTCAAAAGCCTACCGTATCTATGTTCCTGGTCAAAGATACATTGAAATCAGCAGAGATGTGATATTTCATGAGGAAGCTGTTTTCTGCCACTCTAAAGAGCTTCCAAAAGATATAGAAGAATCTCTTTCCAACATTCCAGACTCTCCTCATTCAGAGAATCAGAGGGAGGAAGAAGATGAACCTCATGCTTACTCAGAACCAAAAAGACCAGCTGAAGAACTACTTGAAGCTCCTCCTTCCAAGAGAAGACCTACTTGGACGAGAGAAATATTGCAAGAAGTAGAGAAGCATAAAGCTCCTTCTGGGACATTCAGAGAAAGCAAGAAGCCCCAGAAATACTCAGCTCTTATGAGTAAGCTCATTGATGCAGAGCCTTCTACATTCAAAGAAGCTGAAACTCATCAGGTATGGATTGATGCCATGACAGAAGAATATAATTCCATTATGAAAAATGATGTGTGGGAAATTGTTCCTAGACCAAAAGGGAAGTCTGTGGTGACTTCCAAATGGCTCTATAAAATCAAGCATGCTGCTGATGGCAGCATTGAGAAATATAAAGCAAGATTTGTGGCACGTGGTTTCGCACAAAAGGAAGGCATAGACTATGATGAAACATTTGCCCCTGTTGCCAGGTATACCACCATCAGAACCATTATCTCCCTCGTTGTTGTCTTTGGATGGAAACTCCATCAAATGGATGTAAAGACAACTTTTCTTAATGGAGAAGTTGAAGAAGAGGTCTACATTGAACAACCTGAAGGTTTTGTGACTCATGAAATGCAATCTCATGTGTGCAAGCTAAAGAAAGCTTTGTATGGACTCAAACAGGCCCCAAGGGTCTGGTATGCTAGGATTGATGGTTACCTTCACAGTTTGGGATTCTCCAAGAGCACTGCTGATTCCAACCTTTACTTTAAGGTTGTTCAGAACCATGTCTTGATCCTAGTCCTATATGTGGATGACCTGTTCCTTACTGGAGAGGAGCAACTGATAACTCAGTGCAAGAGGGAGCTTACTTCAGAATTTGAAATGAAGGATCTGGGACTCATGCACTATTTTCTTGGTTTAGAGGTCTGGAAAAAGCCAGATGAGATCTTTCTGTCTCAAGGGAAGTATACAGTTGATATCTTGCAGAAGTTTGGGATGCATGACTGCAAACCCATGAGTGTACCCATGACATCAAATCTGAAGAAGTTACGTGACTCAGCTACTTCTTCACAGGCAGTGGATCCTACTCAATATCGCCAACTTATTGGATCTTTGATGTATCTAGTGCATACGAGACCAGATATCTGTTATACAGTGAATGCATTGAGTCAGTTCATGTCCGAGCCAAAGCACATACACTGGATAGAAGTTTGGGATGCATGACTGCAAACCCATGAGTGTACCCATGACATCAAATCTGAAGAAGTTACGTGACTCAGCTACTTCTTCACAGGCAGTGGATCCTACTCAATATCGCCAACTTATTGGATCTTTGATGTATCTAGTGCATACGAGACCAAATATCTGTTATACAGTGAATGCATTGAGTCAGTTCATGTCCGAGCCAAAGCACATACACTGGATAGCTGCCAAACATGTGCTCAGATATTTGCGGGGTACTATCACTTATGGGCTCAGATATACCTCCAACAGTGGAGTAATGCTACTTGGATATGCTGACTCCGATTGGGCTGGCAGTGCAATGGACCGGAAAAGCACATCAAGATACTGTTTCAGTTTGGGAGCAGCCATGATCTCGTGGTCCAACAGAAAACAGGGTTCCATAGCTCAAAGCACAGCTGAAGCTGAGTATATTGCTGCCAGTGATGCCTGCAGAGAAGCAATTTGGTCTAGAAAGCTTCTCTCTGACCTGTTTGGTGGAAAGCTTGAGCCAACTATTATCCATTGCGATAATCAGAGTTGCATTAAGCTTTCAGAGAACCCTGTATTTCACAACAGGTCAAAGCACATTGAGATGAAGTATCACTTCATCAGAGATATGGTACAGCGAGGTGCCATGAAGCTCCAGTACATCCGTACATATGAGTAGATTGCTGACATATTGACCAAGCCTCTGTCGTTGACAAAGCTTGTGCACTTTCGAGACAAACTTGGTATTGCAGAGAATGACCCTCTCGCTGAGAGGGAGTGTTGATTTTTCCTGAGCAGCATCGAGTGCCATTCTCTGGGAGAATGGAGGCACCTGGTCAGTTACCAAGATATTGACCCAGTCTAGGACTGGGAACTCAGCCTGTGGCTGAGAGCCATTCTCTAGGAGAATGGAGGCACCTGGTCAGTTACTAGGATATTGACCTAGTCTGGGACTGGGAACTCAGCCTGGGGTTGAGAGCCATTCTCTGGGAGAATGGACGCACCTAATCAGTTACCAGGATATTGATCTAGTCTGGGACTGGAAGCTCAGCCTGGGGCTGAGAGCCATTCTCTGGGAGAATGGAGGCACCTGGTCAGTTACCAGGATTTCACTGTAAGACCTAGACCGGGTCTGGGCAAGTGGTGTACTCCTCCACTTGGTCTTGGTGGCAACAGGAGGGTGAAGTAAAGCAATTAATTTATCTCCTTATGATGATGTGCTTGGAGTGGACATTAAGGCCTTGAAGAACACCTGGATAACTTGTTGAAGATAATTGAAACCCAAGCATAACTTGGCTTGCTCCATGAACCCACCATTTAGAAGAAAAAATAAATAAATAAATAAATATATATTTATTTATTATGGGTCGGCTCATTATTGGAGAAGAAAAAATAATAAATAAATAAATTTAATTTATGCAAGGACAGGTCGGCCTCAATTCAGTGGAATTATTCCACTATAAATATGAAAGCAAACTCAACATTTAAAAGACAATTCGTGGTGTCTTAAAAGCACAGTTCGTGGGTGTTTGTCTGCTCTCAAAAGGACAGTTCGTGGACTTTCTGTCTGATCAATTCGTGGTTGAGTTTTTTATCTATTGTTGGGTTTTACTACTGGTGAGTTTTATCTATTGTTGGGTTTTACTACTGCTGGGTTTTATTGCTGAGTTTTTACTTTCTGCTGAGGAGTGAAAGCCATAACATTACCCTAACTCAGCTAGGGTATTTCTGCAGTGCATTTCAGCCCAGCTAGGGCATTACCTTGTGCACTTGAATTAAGTTAGGGTCTGTCCTAATTCTTTTGGCAGCCCTATTGAGGGCACCCACAAGCTACAGTAATCACAGCAGCTCCTGGAAAAGATTTAAACAGGTCACAGCACCCTCAGTAGGGTATACATCAGTGGACAATGGCATCTAGAGGTTTGTACAGGCTGGTTGTGCAAAGTTTGAAACTGCTTCAGGCATCTAGCATCAACTACACTCAGTAACAGATCAGCAAAACAGGGTTCTTCTTGGTCAGTGGAACAAATTCTAATTGTTGAAGAGGCTTGTTATTAACCTGCTGTAGTAAAACTCAGTCATCTCATTTTGCAGATAAATCATCATTACATTGCTTTGGGGTTTTTGTCCTTAAAAGGTTTCCCCGTGAAAAATACTGTGTTCAATTTTTTATGTGTATTTACTGTTAGCTATCTCTGCACAATTTATATTTACAGTCTGTTACTGCTATCAAATTTCATAATTTTAACACTCCCTTGGAAACTCCATCCCACCAATCACATGAATGACAAGTCTTAAGAGCGTGAGCATTTGAGGAATACGTGAGCCATCAAGACTTGAGTTGCAATAAGGGTAACTCGTGTTTGATAGAGAGCCAAGCCCATGAGGTGGCTAAGGCGCCCACCATTCAATAAATACTCAACCAATTTTCCATTAATTAGCTGCCACATAACCAAATCGTAAACTTGCATGAAGTTTGTCCACGTGAGGGATGCTCACGTCACTCCTTAAATCTAATAGAATATTCCAAGTTCCAAAAAACATGTGCCTTTATCTCTTTATGATGGTCATACATCCCATAAAATCCATATTCAACCTTTAAAAATCAATTTTCTAATCAAATTTGACTTATTTGATTTTTGTCCTCATGGTGCAATTTGTCATTTTCTGGCAATTAAATGCCAAAATGATGCATTTTTAGCGAAAACAACTCCTAAGGTGACGTAACCACCCGGAAACTAAGAAATGAGGACGCTAGGGTAAAGAGGACGCTCTGAGCGTCAAGACGAGCCTCTACATGCCAAATTCCGCCTCAGGATGACGTTTTTATCACTTTTTGAAAATTTATAATTAAACCATTAAAAAATGATCTAATTTGTGGAAAATTTTATTTTTCTCGGAATCAAACGAAACACCTAGGGGACCTAGTGCATGTTCATACGACTCAATCAAGATGGCTAACACGTAAAAAATCCTAGGCACAAGACTCTAATAACCACCTTAGGTTTTGACCACCATGGAAAATACTCCAGCTTTGGAGGTTTGAGTGAAAAACTCATGGATTATAAGCCACTAATGAGTAGCGCATAATCCTTAAGGAAAAAAAACTCTAGAGTATCTCCCAAATGGCTAAACCTACGGATAGCCGAGTCATTTATAAAAGGTCCTCATTTAGACCAACTTTTTACATTTTCCTCATGGGGGTATGAACATGCAGTTATTACAAATGGGGAAAAATTACCCTGAAAATGACTACTGAACTTCTCAACACTGATGATGAACATGAATCATGTTTATTAAACTGGCGGCTCACAAGAAATTCAGCTATTGTACAAAATAGCTGATAACACGTTCCACTTCTCTTTCCCCACTATCTCTTATGTATTTCCAACTAGCTGGAAATTTCCAGACTAGTGTTGAGAAGTCATTTTTTGACCTCTTTTTTGCCTTGGAAAGAGTGCCTAAATTTCTTGAAAAACGTGCCTTTTTTAACTTTTTTGCTTGCTGATTTTTCTGAGTTTTTCATCATTTTTCATTTCTGGAAATTCATTAAAAACGGTAAATTTCCCAAAAAAAAATTATTTTTAATTTTTTTCGTCATTTTCTCGAAAAACTTGCTTTTTTAAGTTTGCTGGTTTTTCACTATTTTTTTACTTTTTCTGCTATTTTCCAATTCTAGAAATTAGCTTAAAAATTTCAAAAAAAAAAAAATATTTTTCAATTTTTTCATCATTTTCTCGAAAAGAGCGCAATTTTAAGCTTGCTGATTTTTTGTAATTTTTTGCTATTTTCCAATTCTGGAAATTAACATAAAAATTTCAAGTCTTTTCATCGAAAATCGTGCAGCTTCACCCTAAAAGGTGAGCTTTTTCCTTCATTTCCAATGTCTGATTTTTTGTTTTATTTTCTTGTTTTGGGCTTTTTCCTTGTCTCTTTTGGTGTTTCTCATCCCATTTGCTTTCATATTTTCGAGCCATACGTCAAATTTGATTTTCTAACACTCTGATCAGCTGGTGTTTAGAGCTCTTATCTACAGGTGAATGAAAAGTAAATCAAGCAAGAAAAGAGCCAAAACGCTAAAAGAACCAAAGCAAGCAAAACCTTTTTTGACAAATCCCAAAAAATAAAGAGCATTGTAACTTATTAATAAGAAGCAAGTGGGGTTTTTAAGCCCCCACACCCAACTTTCCCCATTTGGGGAAGTTTGTAGTGTTATTTTTCTTGGAGTGATTTCTTAGATTAGTTTTCCATTTTTGCACTTATAATACTAATTGTCTAGCTTAGTTTCATTCTTGCAATAATTGCTAGTTAATTCATTGTTCGCCTAAGAAGTTCCATTTTTTTATATAAAAACTGTTTAAAGTAGAAATCTCTTGAATCTCACCAATAGTGGATCAAGAGTGCTCTCTGTCGGAGAGTTGCTTTTGCTTTTGTTTTACTTTTCCCCATGCTCTCCCGAGTACGGTCTTTGACCTGAAAGAGATTCTTGGGTAGATTAGATTTTACTTTCAGTACAGTACTTTAATTCCGTGCATCATAAGACTCTTGAACCTCTGTCATAAGACAAGGTCAAGAGCGCTCTCTGTCGAAGAGTTTTTCTTGTGTTGTAATAAAATTCACAATTCATCATTCCCCATAATAAAATTTGAATTTAATCGTTGTTTCCTTATCGGAATATGCTCTGACCAACCTAAAAAATTGGAGTACTCAGAAACGGTATTGAACTGATTAATCTTGCAAGATTCAAACATAGTAAAATTTTCACCCCATAACCAACGAACCGGCATTGTTTCGATAAATACTCGAGTAGTGGGAAAATTCCAAATGTGGGCGTCAGGCAACCCAACCTGGACACTCGCTGGTTAAATTCTCTGAACACCTAGCTTATGAGCCAGGCAGGTCCGTCATGTCTTCGAACGGAGCCACTGAAAGTATTTCCAGCTAGCTTTCCAGACACCTAAAACAAGATCACTTAAAATTTACAATAAAATAAACCAAGAACAATTGCAAAACGATCTCACAAACATACCTCTTGAACTCTTGTATCAAGCAACTCAAGCACTCAGACATTTGACTCCATAAGGCACTGGTCCTTGACACTATCATTTTATTTGCTTATTATCTATCTAGAGCACTTGTTATTTAGTTTCCATATTATATTGTGAGTGTCTTGTATCTAAGTTCATTTGTGCATCTCAATATCTTGCAATTGGTTATCTTTGATTAATATTTTATTATTGTAAATCTGTGATCATCATAAAAAACTCCTAAAACAACACCCATCCACATCACCTCAACTCAAAACATCTAAAAGACATAAGAGACTTAAAAACTCTTTATAGGGTCTACCCCCCTTGGCTTCGTTAGGCGTTTGCCTAAACGGAGGAGCTGGGATTCAGGTGACAGTACCTGGCT